>OU342743.1:417030374-417630374 GCA_910589775.1 Avena eriantha
GGATAACCGGAAGGGAAAGGCTTTTATGTGAGGATCACATGTGTTCACGGAGTATTAATGCTTTGCTCTGGTGCTCTATTAAAGGGAGCACCTTAATTGCTAGTAGTTCCCTAGAGGCCCCGCTGCAAACAGGCTGGCAGGACAAAAGATGCTGTGCAAGTTCTCATTGCGAGCACGTATGACTATATATGGAACACATGCCTAGGATTGTCTAGTACTTGGGTGCTTTATATTATTTATCTGCAATTGCCCTATGTTCTTATTGCTATGTGAATTGTATTGCCCATGTAACGCCCGTCCATCCATCCCTATGCCTACCGCACTCGAATCCCATTGTTTATTGCTTTTTTTACTACTGTCCTTGCTTTACTACTGCTATTACTTTACTATTCCTACTACAAAACTGTTGCTACTGATAAATTGCTGTGAGCAAGATTGTTTCCAGGTGCAGCTGAATTGACAACTCAGTTGTTAAGGCTTATAAATATTCTTTGGCCCCCCTTGTGTCGAATCAATAAATTGGGTTTCACTTCCCTCGAAAATACTGCGATACACCCCCTATACTTGTGGGTCATCAAGACTATTTTCTGGCGCCGTTGGCGGGGAGCATAGCTTTATTTATCAAGTTCACTTGGAATCACTATTGTTCAAGCTAAGTTTATCTTTCTCCTTGTTTGCTTGTTTCTTTATCAAAACAAATACAAAAAAATTTAGTTCCTACTCTAGTTGTTGTTTTCGTTGGTCTGTTATTCGCTTGTTTTATCATGCTTGTTGGCAATGGTTGGTTTCTTTGAAACTGAAGCTTATTGGCAAGGTGGATTCACGGAAGATCAAAAATATTATTATAAGGAACACCGCTTGTCACAAAAAGGGAAACACTTATGGGAACAAATTGATAGATTGTATACCATTGCTAGAAACATGTGCTCTACTTATAATGTTACTTATTGTTGTGATGAGTCTCGTTGCAGAAAGAGGTATAAACACCTCCCTTTTCAATGTGAGTATAATGATAATGATACCATATCTTCCTATGCTAAAGGAATTTATGACTTTTATGATGCGGAACAAATTGAAGAATTTATTGCTTGGAAGGGTCCTTTTGAACTTGCTAATTTGCTTGAAAATATTGATGATTCACCTTATAAGTATGAGGTTTATGGTATACTTAAATTTTGCTTTAATAATTACAAGGATAAAAATGGCCCTATTCTTGAGTATTTTAATAGATGCTTTCCACAAATGGAAGAGACTAATGCCTTGCAGGACCCTATGGAAGAAGAAATTGATGAACCTGAAATCTCATTAGATGAAAAAGAGGAGGAGAGTGATGAACAAAAGGAGGAAGAATGGATTAGCTACCCATGCCTACCTTCTAATGAGAGTAACTCTTTATCCCTTACATTATTTGATTGTCCCCCTTGCTTACTAAAGGAGAATGAATGTTATGTTCCTGAGGTTTCTCTTGAAAATGTTTATAATAAAGCTCTAGTGCTTATAAATCATGAAGAGCATGCTTTATGTGATAGTTATATTGTTGAGTTTCTTCATGAGGCTACTAAAATTATTATGAGAGAGGAAAATATGGTTGTGGAAGTTTTCATGGTATTGAAACACCTCTCTATGTGCTGAAAGTTTTGAAACTACTCTTGTTTTATCTTCCTATGCATGTCACTTTGTTATTTGCTTACACGATTCCTATGCATAGGAAGTGGGTTAGACTTAAATGTGTTTTGAATTTCCTCCTTGATGCTCTCTTTTGCTTCAACTCATATTTCTTATGAGAGCATCCTCTCAAACTTTTATGCCTGAAGATGATATTATGTCTATTATTCTTGGGAGACCTTTTCTTAAATACTGCAGGAGCTGTTATTAATTATAATCAAGGGAAGGTGACCTTCAATGTTAATGACAAGGAACACATTGTCTATTTCCTCAAGAAGATTGAAAGGACTTATGGTTTGAATTCAATTGAACATGTAGAGGGCATTCAAATTGGAGAAATATATTGTCCCATACCAAGAGAAACATTTGAAACTATTATGATTGGGACCATTGCTATCAAGGTTGAGGTAACATAATCATTAGCGGAATACAAAGTTTTGTCTCATATGAAATTGTTTTGGTAGCAAGACCTGATCAACCTTGTTAACAAATTGATTTCATTGAACAAAACAATGGTTTCACTATGATTATCTCTGTCTACTTCTATTCTATCCATTTCAGTTTTTGCTTATGCCTAACTAAAAGGCATTAAAGAAAAGTACTTATTGGGAGATAACCCAAAAGTTTTAGATGAGTCTTGGAAATTATTAACTCTGTAATAACCTCTCCTTATCCTTTTTATTTTCTTTTTGTGCCAAGAGTAACCTCTAATGGGAGAGAAGTAATGATTGGGAAAGTTGTTGTCCCGAAACAGATTTATGTGTTTCACCGTACAAATTCGTGTAAAATCTCTGAACGTCTTTTTGAGGCGTGAATTTTTGTGCTTCTGCCCCAGGTTGTTATCTAACTTTCGTTAGTTCAACACTTTTTTATTTGAGCAACAGAAGGTCTTCGAAAGAATTCATCTTTACCTGCTGGTCTGTTTTGACAGATTTCTGCCATTTTCTGCATTTGCTTCTTGTTAATTCCTTATTGAGTTCCTTTGGGGAATTGAGCTTTTTGAGGGAAGTTATACAGTAGCTAGTGTTCTAATGGAAGTTTATTTGGTGTTAGAACTGAATCTTGAGACTTATTTATCTTAAGTGCACTAATGTTGCTAATGAGATTGTGTGAAGTTTTGTATGAAGGAAAATTTTCACGTGTATGGAAGGAATGAGTAATGAGATGAAGGATGGACTAAAGCTCAAGATTGGGGATGCCACGCGTGTCACCCCAAGAAACATCCAAGAAGTACAAGCGTCAAAGCTTGGGGATGCCCAAGGCATCCCCTTCTTCATCAATAAAAATTCCAGGTTTCTTCCAAATGCTTCATTTTTATTGTTTTATGCATAGTTGTGTTGTTCTTGGAGCGTCTTCTTTTTCGTTTTTGTTTTGGTTTTTAGTTTTCTTGGTTTTCTTAGTTTTCTGAATAATTTGGTTGGGCCTCCCCTTTCTTACATTGGTGTTCAAATGGTTTGGTTTGGTTTGGAAAAGAGTAGGAAAGCTCATGCTTAAGTGGTAAAGGGAGCTTGTTTTTGACCATGGCCTATGCTTTGTCATGCCATGCTTGATATTGTTGTGGATTTATGCTTAGTATTCATTGCTTTAGCATGACTTGTTATAAACAATTGAGATTGCTTAATGTGCCTTGGATGAATCATGCGTTGTTTTAGCATATTAAAGCATAGTATAGTGGTATTCTCCTTTGATGCTTTATTTGGGTTGACTTGGCACATGCTCACACCATGTTATGACTATCTCAAGTCACCATAAGCCTTTATGATACTTTAGTTTTCAACTTGTAGTATCACTTTATGCTTTGATCAATGATGTTTTGTCGCTCTGCATGATTATGGCCATTATTGCTCTCTCGTTTGTCCCTCCCTTACTATTGCTAGCCTTCACTTACACTGAGTGTTTTACTCATGTTTCCAACTCCCTTAAAACAAAAATTGCCAAAGTTTCCACCACACCTACCTATTAGCATCATTTGCTACTTCCGTGCATATTTAATATGCCTTGTTTTCTTCCGAATAAAATGTTTGCTTGTTATGAGAAAGTTAGTTAGTAAAGCTCTCACAAACTTGATGGCACACTTTATTTCCTGCACTTAATAAACCTGAACCATTGTGAACTCTCCATGAAAGTTATATGCTTGTTAATTATAGGCTGGGGATTAGCAGAACCGTGCTGTCACGGGGAACGCTTTCAACACTTGTAAATATATACCCAGTTGATACCTTGCTCTTTTGTTTACGGATGTCGTCGGTGTGAAATAAAAGGGGAGCTTGTAAGTCCATGGAGTTATGTATGTGTGTTAGAGAAATGCCTGGGCCGCTGGTCTAATCCATGCTGACATGGTGGAAACCTGCAGCGTAACCATAATGATATCTATGAAGCATTCTTCTTATAAAAAAAGAGAGAGATAGCTATTGAGAAAAAGAAAAGAAAAAGAGTTTTATGAAAAGAGGAAAGAGAGAAAAAAGCACCATTTTCCCATGGTAAATAAGAAGATTGCTGAGATACTCATTGTCTGCTTGCCTTGTCATTTTGATATGGGGATTCTTCCATATCATCGGGCAAGGGGTACCCCGTTGGCGGTTCTCAATGATACACACATACTTACGATGACAAGAACTTACCGGTAACTAAAGTTGAGTAGCATGAGGAGTGGCCCTCATACTCAAGGGACTTGGGATTTTCTGTTTATAGTCTGTCAAGCATATAACTCAGATTGGATCTCACTTTCACCTTAACCACATTAAAGATGCTTATGATAGGGGCAATGAGAGCTCAAAGCTAATGAGTACCATACTTTCAGCATTTGGAAGCCTTTCAAACTATTCAAAACCTTTTTCTTTTACTTGTTGAGTCTCCTCTTATTCTTTGAGCACTTTCTTGAGAGCATAGTGGCCATTCTTAGTTCTATGTGCATTGTCCCAAGACTTGTTGATTAATGCATACCTTGATATTGCTTGTTTTAAACTATTTGTATTTAGTCACTCTTGTAAACTTTGAAGGTGTCCTATGCATTTAGGTTTGCTACTCTATGAGGGACAAGCTGAATGCCACTATGCTATGTTTTCTTTATGTGAAACAAACAAACGTCTTGCAAAGCATTGTTATTCATGAATCTTTTGTTTGTGCCTTTTCATGTTGCATCATAGTTTCTTTGTCTTATTTCTAGAACTTTGTCTTTCATGTTATGATTGAAGTACTTTGATCCTAGCTTTGAATGTTTACAAATACTTTGGTCAAGTCTTTGATGGTGCATGTCACCTCAAAAATTATTCTTTCTTTTTTTACCTACTCGAGGACAAGCAGGAGTTAAGCTTGGGGATGTTGATACATTGCAAATGTATCTATAATTTTTGATGCTCCATGCTTGGTTTTATCCACTTTCTTGTGTTTTGTCCACACTTTGGAGTACTTTTCATATGATTTCTTGGACTAACCTATTAACAAGAGCCACAGTGCTAGCTGCCTGTTTTCTGCTGTTTTGGTTCCAGGAAAGTTAGAAAATGAATATTCTCGGAATTGGACGGGACAAAATCCAAAGTGCCTATTTTTCCAGAAGACTCACAGAGCCATAATACGAGACGGAGGAGGGACAGGGGCTGGGCACACCACCCCTAGGCGCGGGCTGGGCCTGGCTGCGCCAGGGCATGGTGTGGTTGCCCTAGGCACCCCCTCGGTCTCCCTCTTTGCCTATAAGAAGCCTTCTGACCTCAAAACCTCGGCGGGTTCGACGTTTTTCCAGAAGGAGTTCCGCTCCGCCGCCACCACCAGATTCGACGAAACAGCACCAGAAACTCCGTTCAGGCAGCCTGCCGGGACGAGGAATTAGAGGAGATCATCGCCATCATCATCACCATCTCTTCTCCATCGTCCATCCATGTTTCCCCCATCTATGAGTGAGTAATCCCCCGTTGTAGGCTATGTGGATGGTAGGGATTGGATGAGATCGTTCATGTAATGGCATCAGATTGTTAGGGCATGGTGCCTAGTATCTTTTATTAGTGCTTTATGACTTTGTTGCGACTTGTTGTGTTTAATGCTTGTCACTAGGGCCCGAGTGCCATGATTTCATATCTGAACTTATTATTGATTCATTATGATAGTATTGTTCTTGGTCTTATCTGAAAGTTGTATACACACGTCGTTGTTCGGAACCTATGGCCCTGAAGTGACAGAAATCGGGATCACCGGAAGGGAAAGGCTTTGATGTGAGGATCACATGTGTTCACGGAGTGTTAATGCTTTGCTCCGGTGCTCTATTAAAAGGAGCACCTTAATTGCCAGTAGTTCCCTAGAGGCCCCGCTGCAAACGGGCTGGCAGGACAAAAGATGTTGTGCAAGTTCTCATTGCGAGCACGTATGACTATATATGGAACACATGCCTAGGATTGTCTAGTACTTGGGTGCTTTATCTTATTTATCTGCCATTTCCCTATGTTATGATGGCTATGTGAATTGACTTGTCCATGCAATGCCCGTCCATCTATCCCTATGCCTACCGTACTCGAATCCCATTGTTTACTGCTTTTGTTACTACTGTCCTTGCTTTACTACTGTTGTTACTTTACTATTCCTACTACAAAACTATTGCTACTGATAAACTGCTGTGAGCAAGATTGTTTCCAGGTATAGCTGAATTGACAACTCAGTTGTTAAGGCTTATAAATATTCTTTGGCTCCCCTTGTGTCGAATCAATAAATTGGGTTTCACTTCCCTCGAAAATACAGCGATACACCCCCTATACTTGTGGGTCATCAATGACACTGGGGGATCCATGGGTGGATTGTGAATAGAACAGGCATGAAATGACATTGGTGGATCCATATGTGGTCGGTGAAAAGAACAGACATGAAATGACACTGGTGGATCCATATGTGGTTTGTGAAAAGAACACACATGCAATGACACTAGTGGATTCATATGTGGTCTGTGAAAAGAACACACATGCAATGAATCTAGTTGTTCCAAATTTGGTTTGTGAAAAGAACAGACATGCAATGACTCTAGTTGTGGTTACTGAAAAGAACACACATGCAATGACACTAGTGGATCCATAGGTGGATTGTGATAAGAACACACATGCAATGAACTCTGGTGGATCCATATGTAATGACACTGGTGGGTCCATATGTGCTCTGCGAAAAGAACACACATTTCAATGACACTGGTGGATCCATATATAGTTTGTAAAAAGAACGCACATGCAATGAACTCTGGAGGATCCATATGTGCTTTGTGAAAAGAACACACATACAATGACAATGGTTGATCCATATGTGGTCTATGAAAAGAACACACATGCAATGACACTGGTGGATCCATATGTGGTCTGTGAAAAGAACACACATTTCAATGACACTGGTGGATCCATATGTGGTTTGTGAAAATAACACACATGCAATGACAATGGTGTATCCATATGTGGTATGTGAAAAGAACACACATGCAATGACACTGGTGGATCCAAGTGTTGTATGTGAAAAGAACACACATACAATGACACTAGTGGATCCATATGTGGTATGTGAAAATAACACACATTTCAATGACACTGGTGGATACATATGTGGTTTTGTGAAAAGAACACACATGCAATGACACTGGTGGTTCCATACGTGGTCTATGAAAAGAACACACATTTCAATGACACTGCTGGTTCCATATATCGTCTGTGAAAGGAACACACATGCAATGACACTAGTAGATCCATATGTGGTTTGTGAAAACAACACACATGCAATAACTCTAGCTATTCTATATGTGGTCTCTGAAAAGAACACACGTGCAATGAATCTAGCTGTGGTTAATGAAAAGAACATACATGCAATGACACTAGTGGATCCATAGGTGGATTGTGAAAAGAACACACATGCAATGAACTCTGGTGGATCCATATGTGGTATGTGAAAAAACACAAATGCAATGAACTCTGGTGGATCCATATGTGGTCTGTGAAAAGAATACACATTTCAATGACACTGGTGGATCCATATGTGGTTTGTGAAAAGAACACGCATGCAACGACTCAAGCTATGGCTAATGAAAAGAATACAAACGCAATAAACTCTGGTGGATCCATATGTGGTCTAAGAAAAGAACACATATTTCAATGACACTGGTGGATCTATATATGGTCTGTGAAAAGAACACACATGCAATGACTCTAGCTGTGGTTAATGAAAAGAACACAAATGCAATGACACTAGTGGATCCATAGGTGGATTGTGAAAAGAACACACATGCAATGAACTCTGTTTGATCCATATGCAATGACACTGGTGGGGTCCATAAGTGGTCTATGAAAACAACACATATTTCAATGAAACTAGTGGATCCATAGGTGGATTGTGAAAAGAACACACATGCAATGAACTCTGGTGGATCCATATGTCGTCCGTGAAAAGTACACACATACAATGAAGCTGGTTGATCCATATGTGGTCTATGAAAAGAACACACATGCAATGACACTGGTGGATCCATATGTGGTCTGTGAAAAGAACACACATGCAATGACACTAGTGGATCCATATGTGGTCCATGAAAAGAACACACATGCAATGACACTAGTGGATCGATATATGGTCTATGAAAAGAACATACATGCAATGAACTCTGGTGGATCCATATTTGGTCTGTGAAAAGAACACACATGCAATGACACTAGTGGATCCATATGTGGTCTATGAAAATAACACACATGCAATGAACTCTGGTGGATCCATATGTGGTCTGTGATAAGAACACACATTTCAATGACACTACTAGATCCATATGTGGTTTGTGAATAGAACACACATGCAATGACACTAGTTGTGGTTAATGAAAAGAACACACATACAATGACACTTGTTGATCCATATGTGGTTAATGAAAAGAACACACATGCAATGACACTGGTGGATCTATATGTGGTATGTGAAAAAAACAGACTTGAAATGACACTGGTGGATCCATATGTGGTCTGTGAAAAGAATAGACATAAAATGACACTGGTGGATCCATATGTGGTCTATGAAAAGAACACACATGCAATGACACTGGTGGATCCATATGTGGTCTGTGAAAAGAACACGCATGCAATGACTCTAGCTGTTCCATATGTGGTATGTGAAAAGAACATAGATGCAATGACTCTAGCTGTGGTTAATGAAAAGAACACACATGCAATGACTCTAGCTGTTCCATATGTGGTCTGTGAAAAGAACATAGATGCAATGACTCTAGCTGTGGTTAATGAAAAGAACACACATGCAATGACAGATAGATGCTACTAGCTTCCGAGGTGGTGGCCAGGCGATGATCAGTCGAGAGGTGGCACCGGTGCTCCCCCCCGCAAGACGAATCTGGTTCTTCGGCCATGTCAAGGGCCAGTTGTAGCATTCCCCAAGAGTCTTGTGTTCGTCAGCTCCCTGAGGTTGAAAGGGGGGTCCATGTCGTCGCACCCTGGCAACACCCGAGCCAACCTGACCCTCATCACGTCATCATCCATTGGATTGTTGTGCATCGTGCGGCTTGCCGGTTGTATAAGAGTGCCCTTGGCAACATCCTTCAACTCACCGCCGACATCTTTAAGCAGGAGTACGCAAGATGTGTCCTGAGGCAAAAACATGTTGTTGGGCATCATGAGATGGCAATAGTCATGCATCAATGGCATAAAGGAGATGACGTGCACTAACTAATTAGTTACCTTGGTGATGGCATGGATCTCGGCTAATGTAGAGACACGGCCGATGCCGGTGGCCGGCCTATCATCATCTGCAATCTCTCACTCGGGTGCCTCACGAAGCACCACCACCGTCGGCTGCGCCTTATTGGTATCTTTGGCGGGAGGGGGCATCGATGTGACCAAAACGAGGGGATGCGTCCTGACGTGGACGGCCAGTGGGGTCACCAGGTCCGGCGACAGGGTAACATTGATGCCCGAGTTGCTGCCGCTTAAGCTGGGCAGATGTATCGGCCCCTGTCGACCTCCCGCATTCCAACCAGTAAGCCCCTCGAAAAACTCAGGGGGGGGGGTCATCGAGCGGAGCTTCTCTTCCACTAACTTGTCCACCATTTTCTGGTCCACCGCCTTCTCCTCCAGTGTCTGCACCTTCATATTTAGCTCTACAACAACGGCTTTATCATGGTTCTTCCTCTCCCTTCTTTTCTTGGCGTCCTCTTTGTAGAACTCCTTGAACTTTATGCTCGTACCGAAGCCGGACACACGGCCAGCTGAGGACGGCAGCAACCCCTTGTCCCTCTTCTTGTAAGCATTAGTCGCCTTGTTGAAAACCGTGTCCCATCGCTCTGTCGAATCCTAGGACGACTATGTGGCAGTAGCGTTCAGTTCCTCCTCCTTTAGAGACAAGGAAAGGTGAACCCAGTTAGATTCTTGGCTTCATTATCTTAATTAGAACGCAATAGACTTGAGATCGGCGATAAATTCCTTACCAGATTCTTCTCGAATTCCTTCACCTCCGGATCGTCGGTGATAAACTCCCATGTTTCCTTGTCCAGGTAGTAGCGGGCCCGAACAAATTGCCTAAGCTGCAAGTCCGTGATTTTAAGCCAAGGGTTGTATTTACCAAGGCGTTCAAGCTCGGCGTCCTCCTTGTCCCAAATGGCCTGTTTCCCCCTGTAATCGCCGCTTCCAAGGTGGTGGTTACCTATGTTCTATTCCTGCATACTCCTTCCCCATTGAGTCCATTTTATAGCGTCAGCGGTAGCTATATCCGCCTTGAATATCCTAAACTCCTCTTCGTCGAGCATCGGAATTTTCTTACTAATGACCTCCCAGCTTTCAACTTTGTCAATGCTATTCTTCACCCTGGTTTTCCAGCTGCTCAAGGCGTTGCTCATCTTCGTGAGGGCTCGTTTGTTCACCGGGTTCTTTCTCTCAAGGTTTCTACACTGCTTTGGGAATCTGTATCGCTTGTGAAGCTTCTTAAGGAGGTTATCGACCAAAGCTGCATGGTCAGCATGTCTGATATACTTCGTGTTGATCGACATGCTTTCCCGGACGATGGACCCGAGTTGTAGGCCGTACCCTTTAGCAATCGCCTCTGGCGCAACGGGTTGGCCACTTTCTGTGACCTCCGTGAACTCATCACAGACGGTGGCGAGCACTGGCACCTTCTGCTCCTTCTGTTCCTTCTTCTTCTTCTAAGAAGCGGTCGGGTTGTCGCTACCGCCATCCGTGCGCTCGCTGCCATCGGTGTGGGTGCCACAATCGATGTGGGTGCCGCCATCGGTGGTGTCATCCTCTTCGCCGCCGCCTTCACTAGTTCCATCGTAGTCGTCTTCGTCCCCCTCGTAATCAGGATCTCCGCCGTCATTGGCCCCAGGAGCTCTGGCGACTGTCGCCTCCTCCTCCGGTGGTGGTGTCATCCTCATCGACTCCTCCTCCTCCTCCTGTTGGGACCCCTGCCAGAATGACTGGTTGGCCTGTCTAGCTTGTTCTTCGACGCTGATCATGTGCTTAGGAGGGCCAGACTCCTTGTTGCCCGACATGTTTGCACTACTCTATTTAAAAGAGGCAAAAAGTTAGCACAAATCTTGGCCGAAAAATTCGGCATGACCTTTGCTAATTTTTTGACCTAGGAGTGCCCATTTCTCAACCGAAACGGAAGTGAATCGACACTTCGAGAGAAATGGGCAACTCAAATGAAATCCCTGCAAGAAAAAACACCCCATCCCCATATTGACAGCCCCATGCATTGACCCCAGCATCATCATCCATGCAGCCCCATCCATCATTCACGCAACAGTATAACAGATACATGTATAAGAAGAACTTAAAAACTTAAAAGGGTACAACAAATAATATATAAGCAGTATATATACCAGACATGTGCTTCTACTGAATGAAAACTGAGTAGCAGTTATAGTACACAGAGACACACACATTCTCTCTTCTTCTTGCACACACACAGGCTATCAAGTTATAGTACACACACTTTACCTTGCACAGTTCAGTAAAGGGGATTTTTTTTATCTAGCGGCAGTACACATACACAATCATGATGCTCCTGATGGATTTCACCAAAGCAAAGTTGGGTTGTAATCCGTTCATTCATATTTGGGTCAAAAAAGAAAGAAAGATAGAGAACAGTATAACAGTTGCAGTAAAAAAAGCAGTCTGCAAAGTATCCAAGACATTTCTTAAAATGCTAAATAACACATACCAGATTCACACAATATATGAAACCGTAAAAAATAACACAATATATGGACCAGATTCACACAATATAAGGTTACCCACTTGCATACTTAGTTGCAGTCCTAGTGTACTAGAACTCCAGAACTACAAGTAACCCAGGCCCTAGTACAGTGTTATTCAGTACTCTAAGTACAGTGCAATTCAGTACTCTAAGTTTAGTATGTACAGTGCAGTATTGAATATATTACTGTTAAGCAAAACCTAGTTTACATGAATGCAAGCCCTAGATCATTCTTGCAACTTCCTAGTATTTCAGCTCATGATTTGTTCAGAGGGAAGACAATCAGACAAATGTCTAAAACCTCTTTCTAAAGCATCCTTATAAAAAGGAAAGAAAGCTTTGGTGGAATTATGTGTTTGGCATTGAGATGCACTAGATCAACATGTTTGGCATTGAAATTAACACCACTGAAAGAAAGTTCACACCTCATGGCAGTGCTAGCATTTCGTGGATCTTTATTCTCTCAAAAAAACACAGAGAAGGCTGAATCTAACCTCATGGATCTTCAGGTTCTAATACTAAATAAATCCTAAGTCCTCAACTTACAGTAATCAAGTACTCTCCAAGAAGAAAAGCTAAAAACCATGTACATGGCTCATTACCCACCACCACGGACTAATTGCGCAGTTGATTGATTGCATCTACCAAAATACAACTGCAAAACAAAGGCGAATATGTTGTTTCAGACTTTCAGTCAGTCAAATGGTGATTTGGCCTTGGATGATGAGTAGATGACTGAGAGGCTGCTGCTGTTGCTGCCACCCAGGCCCTATCGGCACGGTGGCATGCTCGACGTCGATGTGATCATCATCGGCATAGCAGCGTTGCAGTTGGCCTTGGTCGGCGAAAATTGAGTAGAGCATTCTTGTAGAGAGGGGGAAAAGAAGAGAGCGGGAATTGTACCTGTGGATGGGGAGGTGGTCGTCGACGAGGGTAGCGGCGGTGCTCCTCCTAGGTCGTAGGCGAGGCGGGGCGGGCCTCCTCCTCCATGGGCTCCGGAGCGGCGGTGGAGGGCTTCCCCCTCCTAGGTCGCGGGCAGGGCGGGGCGAGGCGGGGCGGGGCGGGCCTCCTCGTCCACGGGCTCCGGCGCGGCGATGATGGGGCTCTCCTCCACGATGGCTGACCTCCTCCATGGGCTCTCCTCCACGGTGGCTTCGGCGGCGAGGGCGAATAGCTAGGGTTTGCGCACGGGCGAGATGAGGGAAAGAAATGGAAGAAGGTAGCAGGGGAGGCCGAACCATTTATTTTGGCTAAGTGTGAAAGTTCTGTGGCGCATTCCTCTAAAATGAGCCACTGAACTTACAACTTTTGTGGCGCATTACTCTGTTATGCGCCACAAAACATTTGGGCATAGTCCAAAACAAAGTGGCATCGTAGTTCGACAAGATCAGCTACATGTCCTAGTGGTCTTGCTCGCCAGCTTTCAACCTGGGGCAGCCAGGTTCGAATCCTGGCTGTCTCAGACTTTTTTTCCTTTTTAAAAAAATATTTTATTTATTCAAAAAAATCAAGAACCTATACACACATATGCATATTTATTCAAAAAAACAAGAACATATACACATGCATACTTATCAAAAAAACCTCCTGAATCATATATATGTGTGTGCTTGTCACACATAAATGTGAATTTGTCGAATATCACATTATATATTTTTGTTTCTAACTAATACCCCCACACTTATAATATCACATTATACCCACACGAATTAATACACCAAAAAGTCACACAATTGCTAGTGTCTCTTCACAATCTTCTTGCCCTTTTTCGTCGCGGTTGAATATTTTAGCCCGTGCACTTTGAGATTTCTTCTTGTGAATGGACAACCTTTAGTAGGCAGTGTGGTCTTCCTTCTTACTTTAGTAGTAGTAGGCATGTCGAAGTACTTGTCGAATTCCTCTTCGATCTTCGGGTCGCCGTTTTTGTCGAAGTTTTGCTCGTTGGCGGCTCCTTCCATTCTCATGATGCTCCTCTTGCCCCTCCTAACTACAACACGGTTGGGCTTTGACGGGTCGGTAATAAAAACATTGATCAACTTGGCTAGCTTGTACCCAAGGCTCATTTTTTGCGGAGGCGTTCTTTGTTGATTTGGCATCTGGTATAACCATTGTGGTGAAATAGCGGCCTTCTTTTTCCACGTTCTTGGCCCATCTAACACGGAACATCGGTACGATCTCTCCACAGTAGTCGAGTTCCCATATCTCCTGGATCCTTCCGTAGAATCTTTCCATCACAGTAGTCTCGTCATTAGCAAAGGATAACATAGTTACTCCTGAGTTTTGATATTCACTATTCTTGTCCTTTTCCTCGGTGTAGAATCTGTAACCGTTTATGTCGTATGACGGATAGGTCCTCAGGTTGTGCCCTGGGCCCTGCGACAAGGAGAATATGAGTTTTTGATCTTCCGTAGAAGGCGTCTATGGGGGATTATCCAGTTGCCTTTTCTTGAACCAACCCGTGAAGCTAGAGTTATGCTCTCTGGTTATGTCTCCCTTCTTCCTCGGCCGGCCCTGGTCGACGTACTCCTGCTCGATCAAGCTTCTATGCTCTTCGACCCAAGGGCCGACCACTTCAATGTGTTCAAAAGGATCGAGTCCATCGGTGCTCATACATAGCCTGACGTTCCTTGCATCGACCCCGAACTCTTCGAACTCGATGTCTAATGCGTTCCACTGGCTAGCGTCTGAAGGGTTTGTCAGGATCTTGCCCTTCTCTGGATCATCTTCGGGTTTCTCTCTTTCTGTGTGCCATTGCATGAGCTTTGCTTCCTTAGGATCTACGAAATATCGCTGCAGACGAGGGGTGATAGGAAAGTGCCATACCACTTTTCGAGGAACTTTCTTGTTCCCTCACTTGTACCATCCTTGGCCACACACCGGACAAGTGGTTCTATCCGCGTACTCGTTTCGATAAAGTGCGCAATCATTGATGCATGCATGGTATTTAATGTGTGGTAGGTCAAGAGGGCACACGATTTTCTTGGCCTCCTCGATACTTGTTAGCAATGTGTTCCCCTTAGGAAGTCGGTCGTGCCAGTATTCCATGTTCGCGTTTAAGCTCACATCGGTCCATCTGTGTTCGGCCTTCATCTCTAGAGCCTTGAGCGTTACACTCAAACGTGTATCCTCGGGGCGACACCCAGGATACAATGGAGTCATCCCGTCTACCTCCATTTGGGCCAGCTTGGCTTTCTCTCTGGCTGCAGCTTTGTCGTTGCTCATCTCCTTGAGGAGCAGTTCTTGAACATGAGGGTCCTGCAAAATCGAAGTTAGCAGCGTCTGTGTGTTCTTGTCTTCTCCTTCTTCATGATCATGCCCGTCGTCATCTCCTTCGTCATGATGATCATGCCCGCTGGCATCTCCTTCGTCATGATGATCATGCCCGCTGGCATCTCTTTTGTCATGATGATCATGCCTGGTAGACTCTTCGTCTTCTCGCCCGCCCACGACTTCGTGACCACCACCATGTCCTGCTGGCGCCTCATTGAGGTCGCGCATGAAACCACGCCTAAGCAGGTGACCCTCCAATTGTCCAGATTCAGGGTCGATCCAGCGCTGCAGTTTGCATGTTCGACATGGACATCTTATCATGGTCTTGTTGTTCAGAATCATGTCCCCCTTCGCGCCTTTCTTGTACCTAGCAATTCGACCTTCGCTCATCGTGAGGACCATGGTTGCCTGAGCGGTCAAAACAGAGAGTATAGGTGAGAACCACACCGTATGAACACACACATGCATGAATGCTAGCCGGAAAAAATTCGACATGACCTTTCCTAAAATTAGGACATATGGGTAGTGCAAAAATTTGCCGAAATGGAAATGAATCAACATTTCGGCAAACATCCATGCAACCACACGGGCCGGGCCCGACAACAACAAGCAAACAACAAAAAACTTCCTCCCATTGCAAACATTCATGCACCACACACAAGCATCGTCTCGCCATGGATCGCACACACACACCGCCCGCGCGACAAGCTTCACCTACATGTTCATGATGGCCAAGTACTCACCTATAGTAGACACAATAATAGCGAGACGAGACCGCGCGATGAGAGTGTGTGGACAAATAGATCTACAATGAAAGTTGGTGGAGAGGAAATTAGTAAACAAATAGAGATGTGAGCGAGAAAAGTAAGGAACTTTTAGATCTAGAAGTTGGAGCGAAGCTTCCACTTACCAATCTATGGATTAAAGTAGGTTTAGATAAAAGAAAATGGAGAAACTATGGGCAAGATGGGGTGTGAGAGAGGAGGAAGACGAGTTGGGAGGAGGTAGAGATGTGAAATGGGTGGTGGTGGATAGATAGATAAGAAAGCTAGCTTTTGTCACCTTTTTAACATGGATTTGGATGCCCTCATCTGTGGCGCATATGGAGGAAATGCGCCACAGATGCTGCAACTTCTGTGGCGCATAAGTCCATATGCGTCACAGAAGTGGGTGAATAAGATTCCCTGTGTGGGGCCCACCTCCAAGTTCTATGGCGTATGTTGGACTTATGCGCCACAGAAGTGAAACACATATGTGGCGCATATATCAACATGCGCCAAAGAACTTGGGTGAATTAGATTCCGTGGTGGGGCCCCCCTCCATGTTCTGTGGCGCTTGAGGAAATATGCGCCACATAAGTTGCCTCTTCTGTGGCGCATATTTCAGAATGCGCCACAGAACTTGGATCATCCCCCCCGCCGACGGGTCCCACCAATCTTCGGTGGCGCATGTTCTGGACAATGCACCACAAAACTTCCAATCTTCTGTGGCGCATGCTTTCTGGTGCGCCACTGATGTTTTCCTGTGGCGCATAGTTTGGCATATGCGTCATTGAACATCTTGTCTATCTATAGGCTGTTTCCTAGTAGTGTAGTGGATCCATAGGTGGATTGTGAGAAGAACACACATGCAATGAACTCTGGTGGATCCATATGCAATGACACTGGTGGGTCCATATGTGGTCTATGAAAAGAACACACATTTAAGTGACACTTGGGGATCCATATATGGTTTGTGAAATGAACAAACATGCAATGACACTGGTGGATCCATATGTGGTCTGTGAAAAAAACACATGCAATGACACTGGTGAATCCATATGTGGTTTGTGAAAAGAACACACATGCAATGACACTGGTGGATCCATATGTGGTATGTGAAAACAACACACATGCAATGACACTGGTGGATCCATATGTGCTATGTGAAAAGAAATCACATGCAATGACACTGGGGGATCCATGGGTGGATTGTGAAAAGAACAGACATGAAATGACACTGGTGGATCCATATGTGGTCTGTGAAAAGAACAGACATGAAATGACACTGGTGGATCCATATGTGGTCTGTGAAAAGAACACACATGCAATGACACTGGTGGATTCATATGTGGTCTGTGAAAAGAATACACATGAAATGACTCTAGTTGTTCCATATTTGGTTTGTGAAAAGAACAGACATGCAATGACTCTAGTTGTGGTTACTGAAAATAACACACATGCAATGACACTAGTGGATCCATAGGTGGATTGTGAAAAGAACACACATGCAATGAACTCTGGTGGATCCATATGCAATGACACTGGTGGGTCCATATGTGGTCTGCGAAAAGAACACACATTTCAATGACACTAGTGGATCCATATATAGTTTGTGAAAAGAACACACATACAATGAACTCTAGTGGATCCATATGTGGTTTGTGAAAAGAACACACATACAATGACAATGATTGATCCATATGTGGTCTATGAAAACAACACACATGCAATCACACTGGTGGATCCATATGTGGTCTGTGAAAAGAACACACATTTCAATGACACTGGTGGATCTATATATGGTTTGTGAAAAGAACAGACATCAATGAATCTAGCTATGCTTAATGAAAAGAACACACATGCAATGACACTTGTTGATCCATATGTGGTTAATGAAAAGAACACACATGCAATGACACTGGTGGATCTATATGTGGTATGTGAAAAGAAAACATATGCAATGAAAATGGTGGATCCATATGTGGTCTGTGAAAAGAACACACATGAAATGACACCGGTGGATCCATATGTTGTATGTGAAAAGGACACACATGCAATGACACTGGTGGATCCATATGTGGTATGTGAAAATAACACACATTTCAATGACACTGGTGGATACATATGTGGTTTGTGAAAAGAACACACATGCAATGACACTGGTGAATCCATACATGGTCTGTGAAAAGAACACACGTGCAATGACACTAGTGTATCCATATATGGTCTGTGAAAAGAACACACGTGCAATGACACTAGTGTATCCATATGTGGTTTGTGAAAAGAACACACATGCAATGACTCTAGCTGTTCTGTATGTGGTCTGTGAAAAGAACACACATGCAATGACTATAGCTGTAGTTAATGAAAAGAACATACATGCAATGACACTAGTGGATCCATAGGTGGATTGTGAAAAGAACACACATGCAATGAACTCTGGTGAATCCATATGTGGTCTGTGAAAAGAACACACATGAAGTGACACTGGTGGATCCATATATGGTCTGTGAAAAGAACACACATACAATGAACTCTGGTGGATCCATATGTGGTATGTGAAAAGAACACAAATGCAATGAACTCTGGTGGATCCATGTGTGGTCTTTGAAAAGAATACACATTTCAATGACACTGGTGGATCCGTATGTGGTTTGTGAAAAGAACACGCATGCAATGACTCTAGCTGTGGTTAATGAAAAGAATACACAAGCAATGAACTTTGGTGGATCCATATGTGGTCTATGAAAAGAACACACATTTCAATGACACTGGTGGATCTATATGTGGTCTGTGAAAAGAACACACATGCATGACTCTAGATGTGGTTAATGAAAAGAACACAAATGCAATGACACTAGTGGATCCATAGGTGGATTGTGAAAAGAACACACATACAATGAACTCTGTTGGATCCATATGCAATGACACTGTTGGATCCATATGTGGTCTGTGAAAACAACACACATTTCAATGAAACTGGTGGATCCATATGTGGTTTGTGAAAAGAACATACATCCAGTGACTCTAGCTGTGGTTAATGAAAATGACACACATGCAATGACACTGGTGGATCCATATATGGTTTGTGAAAAGAACACACATGCAATGACTCTAGCTGTATCCATATGTGGTTTGTGAAAAGAACACACATACAATGACACTAGTGGATCCATTTGTTCTGTGAAAAGAACACACATGCAATGACACTAGTGGATCAATGTAGTTTGTGAAAAGAACACACATGCAATGACACTGGTGGATCCATATGTGGTATGTGAAAAGAACACACATGCAATGACACTGGTGGATCCATATGTGGTCTGTGAAAAGAACACACATACAATGACGCTGGTTGATCCATATGTGGTATGTGAAACGAACACACATGCAATGAACTCTTGTGGATCCATATGTGGTCTGTGAAAATAACAAACATGAAATGACTCTAGATGTGGTTAATGAAAGAATACACATTTCAATGACAATAGTGGTTCCATATGTGGTTTGTGAAAAGAACAAATATGTAATGACTCTATCCCTGGTTAATGAAAAGAACACACATGCAATGACACTAGTGGATCCATAAGTGGATTGTGAAAAGAACACACCTGCAATGAACTATGGTGGATCCATATGCAATGACACTGGTGGATCCATATGTGGTCTGTGAAAAGAACAAACATTTCAATGACACTAGTGGATCCATATGTGGTTTGTGAAAAAACACACAAGCAATGAATTATTTTGGATCCATATGTGGTCGGTGAAAAGGACACACATTGCAATGACACTTGTGGATCCATACATGGTCCATGAAAAGAACACATATGCAATGAACTCGGGTGGATCCATATGCGGTATGTGAAAAGAACACACATACAATGACACTGGTTGATCCATATGTGGTCTGTGAAAAGAACACACATGAAATGATTCTAGACGTGGTTAATGAAAGAATACACATTTCAATGACAACTGTGGTTCAATATGTGGTTTCTGAAAAGAACATACATGCAATGACTCTAGCTGTGGTTAATGAAAAGAACACACATGCAATCACACTAGAGGATCCATAGGTGGATTGTGAAAAGAACACACATGCAATGAACTCAGGTGGATCCATATGCAATGACACTAGTGGATCCATATGTGGTCTGTGAAACGAACACACATGCAAAGAAACTAGTGGATCCATATGTGGTCTGTTAAAAGAACACACATGCAATGACACTGGTGGATCCATATGTGGTCTATGAAAAGAACAACCATTTCAATGACACTGGTGGATCCATATGTTGTATGTGAAAAGGACACACATGTAATGACACTGTGGATCCGTATGTGGTATGTGAAAAGAACACACATTTCAAAGACACTGGTGGATACATATGTGGTTTGTGAAAAGAACACACATGCAATGACACTGGTGGGTCCATACGTGGTCTGTGAAAAGAACACACATTTCAATGACACTGGTGGATCCATATATGGTCTGTGAAAAGAACACACATGCAAGGACACTAGTGGATCCATATGTGGTTTGTGAAAAGAACACACATGCAATGACTCTAGCTATTCTGTATGTGGTCTGTGAAAAGAACACACATGCAATGACTCTAGCTGTGGTTAATGAAAAGAACATACATGAAATGACACTAGTGTATCCATAGGTGGATTGTGAAAAGAACACACATGCAATGAAGTCTGGTGGATCCATATGTGGTCTGTGAAAAGAACACACATGCAGTGACACTGGTAGATCCATATATGGTCTGTGAAAAGAACACACATGCAATGAACTCTGGTGGATCCATATGTGGTATGTGAAAAGAACACAAATGCAATGAACTCTGGTGGATCCATATGTAGTCTGTGAAAAGAATACACATTTCAATGACACTGGTGGATCCATATGTGGTTTGTGAAAAGAACACGCATGCAATGACTCTAGCTTGGGTTAATGAAAAGAATACACACGCAATGAATTCTGGTGGATCCATATGTGGTCTATGTAAAGAACACACATTTCAATGACACTGGTGGATCTATATGTGGTCTATGAAAAGAACACACATGCAACGACTCTAGCTGTGGTTAATGAAAAGAACATAAATGCAATGACACTAGTGGATCCATAGGTGGATTGTGAAAATAACACACATGCAATGAACTCTGTTGGATCCATATGCAATGACACTGGTGGATCCATATGTGGTCTGTGAAAACAACACACATTTCAATGAAACCAGTTGATCCATATGTGGTTTGTGAAAAGAACATACATCCAGTGACTCTAGCTGTGGTTAATGAAAATAACACACATGCAATGACACTTGTGGATCCATATATGGTTTGTGAAAAGAACGCACATGCAATGACTCTAGCTGTATCCAAATGTGGTTTGTGAAAAGAACACACATACAATGACACTAGTTCATCCATGTAGTCTGTGAAAGGAACACACATGCAATGACACTGGTGGATCAATGTGGTTTGTGAAAAGAACAAAAATGCCATGACACTGGTGGATCCATATGTGGTCTGTGAAAAGAACACACATGCAATGACACTGGTGGATACATATGTGGTCTGTGAAAAGAACACACATACAATGACACTGGTGAATCCATATGTGGTATGTGAAAAGAACAGACATGCAATGAACTCTGGTGGATCCATATGTGGTCTGTGAAAATAACAGACATGAAATGACTCTAGATGTGGTTAATGAAAGAATACACATTTCGATGAAAATGGTGGTTCCATATGTGGTTTGTGAAAAGAACAAATATGTAATGACTCTATCTGTGGTTAATGAAAAGAACACACATGCAATGACACTAGTGGACCCATAAGTGGATTGTGAAAAGAACAGAAATGCAATGAACTATGGTGGATCCATATGCAATGACACTGGTGGATCCATATGTGGTCTGTGAAAAGAACAAACATTTCAATGACACTGGTGGATCCATATATGGTTTGTGAAAAGAACACACATGCAATGAACTCTTTTGGATCCATATGTGGTCGGTGAAAAGAACACACATTGCAATGACACTGGTGGATCCATACATGGTCCACGAAAAGAACACACATGCAATGAACTCTGGTGGATCCATATGCGGTATGTGAAAAGAACACACATACAATGACACTGGTTGATCCATATGTGGTCTGTGAAAAGAACACACATGAAATGATTCAAGACGTGGTTAATGAAAGAATACACATTTCAATGACAACTGTGGTTCGATATGTGGTTTGTGAAAAGAACATACATGCAATGACTCTAGCTGGGGTTACTGAAAAGAACACACATGCAATCACACTAGAGGATCCATAGGTGGATTGTGAAAAGAACACACATGCAATGAACTCTGGTGGATCCATATGCAATGCCACTAGTGGATCCATATGTGGTCTGTGTAACGAACACACATGCAAAGACACTAGTGGATCCATATGTGGTCTCTGAAAAGAACACACTTGCAATGACACTGGTGGATCCATATGTTGTTTGTGAAAAGAACACATATTTCAATGACACTGGTGGATCCATATGTGGTTTGTGAAAAGAACACACATGCAATGACTCTAGCTGTGGTTAATGAAAAGAACACACATGCAATTTCACTGGTTGATCCAGATGTGGTTAATGAAAGGAACACACATGCAATGACACTGGTGGATCTATATGTGGTCTTTGAAAAGAACACACATGCAATGAAAATGGTGGATCCAAATTTGTCTGTGAAAAGAACACACATTTCAATGACACTGGTGGATCCATATATGGTCTGTGAAAAGAACACACATGCAATGAGACTGGTGGATCCATATGTGGTCTTAGAAAAGAACACACATGCAATGACACTAGTGGATCCATATATGTTCTGTGAAAAGAACACACATGCAGTGAAATCTGGTGGATCCATATGTGGTATGTGAAAAGAACACACATGCAATGAACTCTGGTGGATCCATATGTGGTCTGTGAAAAGAGCACATATGCAATGACAATGGTTGATCCATATGTGGTCTATGAAAAGAACACACATGCAATGAACTCTAGTGGATCCATATGTGGTCTGTGAAAAGAACACACATCAATGACACTAGCGGATCCATATCTGGTTTTTGAAAAGAACACACATGCAATGACTCTAGCTATGGTTAATGAAAAGAACACACATGCAATGGCACTGGTTGATCCATATGTGGTTAAAGAAAAGAACACACATGCAATGACACTAGTGGTTCTATATGTGGTCTGTGAAAAGAACACACATGCAATGAAAATGGTGGATCCATATGTGGTTTCTGAAAAGAACACACATGCAATGACACTGGTGGATCCATATGTGGTCTACGAAAAGAACAGACATGCAATGACACTGGTGGATACATATGTGGTAGGTGAAAAGAACACACATGCAATGACACTAGTGGATCCATATGTGGTACGTGAAAAGAACACACATGCAATGACACTGGTGGATCCATATGTGGTCAATGAAAAGAACACACATTTCAATGACACTGGTGGATACATATGTTGTTTGTTAAAAGAACACACATGCAATGACTCTAGCTGTGGTTAATGAAAAGAACACACATGCAATGACACTGGTGGAGACATATGTGGTTAATGAAAAGAACATACATGCAATGACACTAGCTGATCTATATTTGGTTAATGAAAAGAACAGACATGAAATGACACTGGTGGATCCATATGTAGTTTGTGAAAAGAACAGATATGAAATGACACTAGTGGATGCATATGTGGTCTGTGAGAAGAACACACATGCAATGACACTAGTGGATCCATATGCTCTTTGTGAAAAGAACACACATGCAAAGACTCTAGCTGTGGTTAATGAAAAGAACACACATGCAATGCCATTGGTTGATCCATATGTGGTTAATGAAAAGAACAGACATGCAATGAGACTGGTGGATCTATATGTGGTCTGTGAAAAGAACACACATGCAATGAAAATGGTGGATCCAAATGTGGTCTGTGAAAAGAACACACATTTCAATGACACTGGTGGATCCATATATGGTCTGTGAAAAGAACACACATGCAATGACACTGGTAGATCCATATGTGGTCTGTGAAAAGAACACACATGTAATGACACTGGTGGATCCATATATGGTCTGTGAAAATAACAGACATGAAATGACTCTAGATGTGGTTAATGAAAGAATACACATTTAAATGACAACTATTGTTCCATATGTGGTTTGTGAAAAGAACAGACATGCAATGCCTACTCTTTCTATTTTCTATTTGAATCCCTTATTCTGTCTTGCCCTTGGTTTTCTGATAGTACTCAAATTTGCGCTCTCACTCTCCCTCGGTCACAAATCCCACAATAGCCAAAACTTGTGCTCACTCTAGGTGCTACGCCCTGATTGGCTGACATAGATGTCACGCGGATTGTCTCCACCAACCGTTGATCCTCTGTGATCCAACGAGCAGGGTAACCCCTCCTTCTCCACATTTTTTATGCATGGTATATCCGTGCCACCGATACTTTACCTCCATAAACAAGTGAAAGCCCATCTATATAAATAAAATAAATGATCATATTTTGAAGAAGCTATCATCTTTGTCTTCGGTTCGTCCTCGTCTTCGTCAAGGCCATGGTTCTTACCATCACCGCCGTCGGTGTTCTCCTCTGAGGACTCGACATCGCCCCATCCTCGTATAAGCATGATATATCCTCGTCGGAGTCCTCCTCCTCTTCGTAGTCCCACGGATCCACGTCACTCTCCTCCGCCTCTGCCTCCAACTGATCGATGAACGCCTCCTCGTTGGCCGAGTCAGACTCGTCCAAACAGCTGTCTCCTCTCTTCTTCTTGGTCTTCTTCGTGTTCCTATTCTTATCTATACTCGCTGATGTGACACACTCCCCCGTCCTGGTTGTTGCTTTGCGCTTGTCCGTCACTATAGGTACCCCACGCTCCTGTGCGGTCGGTACGAGCTTCGATGTTGTGGTGTCCTCGAGTGCTGATGTCGATGGATCCTGGCACGGTCGGACACGACGTGCTGCCTCACTAGGCGACTCGCGAGCGCGAACGATGCAGGGATGAGCCGGGGACGCAGGACGGTCAGTGGATGGCTTGGACTTGCCATTGCCATGGCGAGGGGGCATCGTGCTCGAGGTAGTTGTTCCGAATGGTCGATGGCGGGTACACACAGTGGGGTGCCGATCTGATCAAGGATGAGCAGCGGTTTTGTGTGTCATGTTCACGCATGCATTTGTCGATTATCAAAAAAATATAATATCTCGCATACTGAACATAATTTGATCACAACAAAAGTGGCACATCGTATTCTAGACTCGTAAATATCCCGTGTGTGCCTGTCGACGTGGAGCTCAACGGAGTTCGACGTGCCGACGTGATCGTACAGCAGTTGCGCGCGTCATTGACCCATCAACACGTGACACATGCACGCGGGACGTGCGCGCCGATACTCGTGATGACCACCCAGCTCGCACTCCTTTTATTATATACTAGATTTTAGGCGGCACCAAAGACCATTGAACTGTCCATCTCAATAAAGACAAGTCCCATCGATTCCCTATCCCTTCCTCCCTGGCTTTTTTGAGAAGGTAGACCTTACACACTGGTCTTGTATAATAGTAGTAGTACTACTGGACCACGGCCTTTCCTCTTTGACTCTTCTCCCACACTAATCATTTTCTTCTTCCTCCTGCCGCCGCCACCCTCACACTGCAAGCCATGGCTCCCCTGAGGAGAGGTCGGTCGGTGATCCTCACAGAGAAAAGCGAGATATCTTGCTGCGAGGCACTTCTTGCTCTACCAGCCCCTCAAGCCCCCCTCTCACCAAGGCCCAATCTCCCCCGACAATGGCACCGAATGTTCTAGTAGGCGAGGGCTCCTCCCGGTACGGTCTTCTTGTTCTACTTCTTCTCCATCTCCTTCTCCATTATGATCTTATTCTGATTCTTCTTGTTATTTCTTCTTCTTCTTCCTCTTCCTCTTCTACATACTACAGGACGGCCATGGAGCCAGAATCCACCACGACGGAGGTGTTGCAGGACCCGTTCGGTCCCGTTCCATGTCTCAGCGAGGTAGCAAATCTCGACACTATTATTTCTCCGAGTTGTGATGTGGATTCCTTAGATCGTGTCTGCCCCGCATTGGTTTTTCTTCTTCTTTTGCGAGTTGTATTAGTTTTCATGAATTTGACTGGATCTCTTGGTCTTTCCTTAATATCGTTGTTCATAGATTCATTATGGATTTTTTGTTATTAGGATTAGTTTATCGTGGTTATGAATAGATCTCTACGTCCATTTTTAACAATGTTGTCCATAGATTCAATAGGGATTTTTTGATCTGTATTAGTATTCACCTGGAACCTGGAGTGTAATTATAGAATTTCTATTTCAATTAACATGAATGATGCAGTGATCGAAGGCCGAGTACCGTGACAAGGTGGCCGCGATCAAGTGCCAAGATTGACAACCAACATGAGCTTACACGCTCCCTCACCCAAGCTAATGAGAGCGTACACAAGCAATTATCTGTGCAGAAGGAGATCTCGCTATATTTTGCACGTGACATCATGAGGCTACAGAAAGTGCTCGACCATAACTTGAACAGGCAAGAACATGCCATCAAGATAATCAATGAGCTCATGGAGGATGATACGTTGTAAACGTATCTATAATTTTTGATGTTCCATGCTTGTTTTATATCTACTTTCTTATGTTTTGTCCACACTTTGGAGTATTTTTATACAATTTCTTGGACTAACCTATTAACAAGATACCACAGTGCCAGTTGCCTATTTTTTGCTGTTTTTGGTTCCAGGAAAGTCAGAAAAATAATATTCTCGGAATTGGATGGGACAAAAGAGAAAGTCAATATTTTACCAGGAGACACATGGAGTCCGAAGGAGAGACGAATGGGGGGCACAGGGCAGCCACACGCCCCCTTGGCACGGGCAGCCCTAGGCCGTGCCAGGGCATGGTGTGGGCCCCCTGGCCGGCCACCGACCTTGCCCCTTCGCCTACAAAAACCCTAGATCGAAAAGCCTCCAGCCACGAAAAGTTCCGCAGCGCCGCCACCACCGAAAAGGAGATTCGGGGGACAGAAAGTCTCTATTCCGGAACCCTATCGGGACGGGGAAAGTGCCCCCGGAGCCATCTCCATCGATCTCCGCCACCATCTCCATCGCCATTGCTGATTCCCATGATGATGAGGGAGTAGTTCTTCCTCGAGGCTAAGGGTTCTACCGGTAGCTATGTGTTCATCTCTCTCTATGCGTGATCATATTGTGATCATGAGCTTTGTAATCAAGTAGATCTACTTTGCTACTCAAGTGCTTTAATAGATCTCTGCTCTCCATATGTGTGTGAAAGTGACAGCGTGCACACCATGGTGGCACTTAGGCTAGAGATTACAAATACTTGTTATGAGTTTTATTTGGAGTTGCATGTTTCTATGAAATTGTGGTGATTGTTGGAACCATCTAGTGCTCAAGGTGATAGTGTGGGGTTATCTAGATGGGAAAAACGAACTTTGAGGAGTGTTGTTATAGCCCTACCATGGATTAGAGTGTTCAACCGGAGAGTAGTTCGGAGTACTATCATAACAAGATGATATTTATATGAGAGTGTTCACTAGTGAAAGTATGATCCCTAGGCCTTGTTTTTAAACATTGAAACACTGTTTGCAACTATATATGTTACATGTTTGCTTGCTGCCATCTTTATTTCAGTTTGCCTTTAGTCTCTTCCATGCCATCAAGCTATTTTCTGGCACCGTTGTGTTTTATCCATACCACTTGTATTTCACTATCTCTTCGCTGAACTAGTGCACCTATACACCTGATAAGTGTATTGGGTTTGTTGGGGACACAAGAGACTTCGTGTATCTTGATTGCATGGTTGCTTGAGAGGGGATACCTTTGACCACTTCCTCCCTGAGTTCGATAAACCTTGGGTGATCCACTTAAGGGAAAACTTGCTGTTGTTCTACAAACCTCTGCACTTGGAGGCCCAACAACTGTCTACAAGAATAGAAGTGCGTAGACATCAGAGGAGAAGAAGAATCTCGTGGAAAGGTGTACTCTCCTACAGGATGAAGTCACCGAGGCACTCAGAGGACGCGTCGAGGAAACCAAGGCTGCGATCCGAGCCTACCATGACAGGAAAAGTTGCATGGATGTAGTGAAAGAGATGAAGGAGTACATGAGCAGAGGGATCACCGTACTCGAGGGTGTTTGGAAAGAGAATGAGGAGTTAAGGGCTTGTTTGGAGGCGTATTGGAGCAATGACCAAGTCCGATTCCCGTTAGAGGGGGCACGAATATCAGTTAGTGCTCCACTACTTTTGTAATGTTTACGGTTCAGGGAGCAATGCCCAAGTCTGCTTCCCCTTATAGGGTGCAATAAGAATCCTAGGGCAACTCCTTATCTATCTGGACATGTGTTGGTGTTCATGTTCATGAATGGACACCATGTGCTCTTTCCATTATGTTTCTGGACATGGGTTTCTGCATTATGAGTTTGCCACTAGCCCACTACTATTTGGTGATATTGGAAAAAACCCATAGCACACTAAACTGCAGATAAACCTTATATGTCTTTGAAATTGAAATTATGACAGTGCCACTAGTCGATTCATAAAATGTTGATTAGTGCTAGATTGCTTCTTCCTTGAAATTATGACAGTGCCACTACTCGATTCAGTTAATTATGGAAACTAACCAGCTTGTCTTCGTGAACTGAACAACCCATACTATGTATATTTGTTGTAGGGAAAGAGGCAAAAGCTCGACCAGGATCTGGTGACCTGGCTAAATGACAAGATAGCCATCCAAAGGGAGAAGCAGAATTCCAAGAAACTGGCCTTTGACCACCTGTGCGTTGAACTCACGGTCCTTTCTGACAAGTTCCAGAAACTGAAGGAGTTAAATGCCGGCTTGACGAAGCTTCACAGGGAAGGTCGCACCTCGGCTAGGAAGCAGACGGAGATCATGAAAGGGATCTTGAAGGAAATCGTATGGCTACGGACCAACTTCTCGAATCCATGACGGAGCGCTGGAAACTATGGCTGGCGCACGACAAAGTACTGAAGGAGCTCTGGGCCAGGCTCGCTTGAACCCAACATATGTCTATTTAGTACTGAATTGCCTAGTTTATCCTCCGCAGTGGTGATTTTGTAAGCGTGAACTTAACTCTATGCACGATATGTCTGTTCATCTGAAATTAATTTTCTCGAGGATTGAGTTTGGCTTAGTTAAGAAAGCGCAACTGCAAGTCTTACAGTTAACTAGTTTCAGGGATTGGCACAACATAAATTATTCATCTCGAATTTCCTTTATCCTTGGTAGTCTGTCCTTGGTCACCTTCGCGCGCCTTCTTCAGTTCCTTCAATAGATCCACAATGTAGTACTCTAGCTTCCTCTTGTCTTCCCTGAGCTGATACCTCTCCTTTTCTGCATTATGAATAAGCAACTTGTGACTATCCTGAAGCGTCTTTGCAGTTCCAATAACCAAGCTCCCATTGATTCTGTCACTTAGCTCTGACTACAAATTCTCGATTTCTTGTTCCATTTCCTTATTTCGTATCGACAGCTAGTAATTTTTTCAGTTGCATCACAAGCATCAGTAAATCTCCCTGACCTTTCCAACTCATACATCTTCCATAACTGTGCCAAACATTTCTTAAGTGCATCGGCCACTCAAGATCCACCCACTGTAGCATCCCATCTATCTAACATATGTAATGCTACATGGTCTAGTAATATAATTGCTACTTCCTACATATAATTGTTGCATCATAATTATATCATGCCCATGTCATCATGCCACATTGCATTTGAGCATCATATAAAACCCTTTTCATTTGGTTCTTATCTCATATGCATTAGTAATTGTATTTGGCTCTTGATATATTGTATTTGGTTCTTGATAAATGCTTGATGCCCAAGTTGAGTTGGGGGCATATCTTTTATTCAACTCCACCACATTTTCCTTGTCACCACCTTATAATTCCACCATCCTAATTATCCATGAGCTTTTACACTTTTCCTTTGGCATTTAATCGAGCTCATATGGGTTGGGATGGATCCTCTTACAAATCCACATGATCACATGCTAGCATCATGTTGTTTTCACATTATTTATATGTGGAGCCACCTTTGCATACTTGTGAGTGGAACCCCTTTTTCTAGCCTCCAGATGCATTGTTTTGGGATATTTGCTCAGGTTGGAATATTTTGAGGATATTATGCACCTAGTGGAACATACACACTAGCATGTCGAAATTATATTCAAATTTGAGCATCTCCATCTACTCCACATGGAACATCCATTTTAATTTTTTTGGCTTGGCCATAGACCCATATTTTTGGAATGCATGGGAATAAATGCCATGGGGTTTATTTTTGTTTTCAAAAAATTAACATGGCATCTACTATTCATGCATGGGCCATGCAAAACTCTACCATCTCTTCTCCTTGGGTTTTTCTTTGTTTTTGAAGTGGATTTTGTCTTTTGGAATCAACCCAAGTGATTCTTTTTCTTTTGTTGAGCTCCAACCTTTTCTCTCTCACCCTCACCACCATCTCCTTTCATCCCTTACATGATCTTGTGAGATCATATCCAACAACCCTCTCACCCCTCATCTCCATCTCACCTAGACTCTCTCTCTCTCAAACCCTAAGCCCTCATCTCTCTTTCTCTCTAACCCGGGCCACCACCCCATGATCTACCCCACCATGCCGAGCCTTACCTGCTCGACCACCCCCATGCGAGCTACCCCTCTCTAATCTAACCCCAACCCGCTAACCTAATCCCTAACCCGAGCTACCCTCCAACCCTAGCTAACCCTCTCGGTCTCTCTATCTCTCTCACTCTCTCGCTGCAAGCCAGGACCCACCCGTGCAGCCCCCTTCCTTCCCTTGGCCGACCCCAGCTGCAGCCACACCCCCAGGCCGAGCCCTGCCTAGCACGTGAAGGAGAGGAGGGAAAGGTGGCCACCGAACCACCTTTTTGTCCCGAGCCTTCCCCACGGCATCCCCTCTTCCCCTCGTGCTTATCTACTCCCTCCCGTCTCTCTGTCGTGCCCAGATCCCTCCCCTGGCCTCTGCGCCGCACTCCTGCTTCCTCCCTTCTCCCCTGCTACCACCCCTTCTCCATCGCCAGCCACCACATCGGTGTCGACGCCCACCTCTCGATCCAGGCGGCGGGCGCGGTGCTCTGGGTGTCGGGGAAGACCGTGGCGACCCTCTGCGTCGCCCCCGTGCACAGCAGCGAGGAGGAGGACGCTCAGGACATGCTGCACGTCCCCGACGCCGACCGAAACCCTAATCTCATCGCCCGTCTGCATCGCCGGTGAACCGCTGCTTCCCCGGCCGATCCAACCCCTCCGGCGGCCCCGCGGTGAGCCACCCTCCCTCCTAGACATCCCCTTTCTCGCCGTCATTTCCTGGCCTCGCCGGACCACGGGCCGAATGCTCTCTGTGCAAGCACGTGCATGTGCATCTGCCTGCTGCGCGCCGCACTAGCTTACCTAGCCGCGTTCCCCTTTCCTCCAACAACACCAGCCAGCACCAGCGGTCACCACCCTCTGCGCGAGCGCGAGATCACGCCTTCGATCCCTACTGCGCCGCGCGTGCTGTCGCCGACAGTTCCGTCAGATTGGTCAGGGGAAGAAAAACAGTACCGCGTGGTACTTTTCCAGAAAACCCCCCACCCTTTTTGCCAGCTAAACCAGCGCTCCTTCCGGCCCCGCCTGTCAGGCGCAGTGGCAGTTTTACAGAAAGGCTCCCGAAAGACCTAGCCCTCATCCTGCAGTCCCCCTCTGCGCCGCGTGGCCAGCCCACTCCCCGCCTCTGACGCGTGGGGCCGTTTCACCTACGGACCCACTGGTCAGTCGCTGTGGCTAGGTAGTCCGCAGTGAGAAAAGTCCGCTGCGCGCCGTTCCGCCCAGTCAGCACTGGTCCCACCCGTCAGCGTCTGGAGCTAGATGTCTTTGGGTATAAAAAGTCTGTATGTTTTTCTGTTTAAATAAAATGTATTCCAGAATGTTTTAAATATGTTTTAAATTCTGTTTTTAATAACTTTTAATTTGTAAATCCAAATAATACAAATAATATATGTTTCTGAATCAGAAAAATGTGAGGATTTAAAATTTGCCATTCAAAATATTATTTGAGCCATTTAAATTTTTGAGATAATTAAAATTACAATAAAATGCCCTTTTCTCAATTAATTAATAACTTTAGTTTTATAACTCCAAATTTAATAAATAATATGTCTAAAATGATCAGCTCGACGAGCCCGTTCTGTTTATACATTCCATGTTCTGTATTGACGCACGCATCATATATATATTAAGAGAACAGCAAGTTATATGGGAGCAAAACTGGACTAAAAACTTAATGAAATGCTTTATTCTTGTACCCATACCTCACCCTTGCCATGATAAGATATGCCATGCAAATTGTGCATCATTAATCATAGCATGCTTGTTGCTTGTCGCATTTATTCATATGCTTGCGCACTTTATTTATATTATCCCTTGTGTGTTTGGTTCTTCTCGAATAGACGCCGAGCAGGGAAATTATCAGGAATCACAGGAGTTCTACCCAGATCCATCTCTCGCTTCAACTGAGCTACCAGGCAAGCACTACCACATGCTTGCATACAAATAGTACCTATTGCATCTATCTTATTCTCGCATCATTGAGTCGCGATTGCATTAAATTGAATCCCAAGTACTGCATAGGCTTTACTTTTAAACCCCACTGAAGCTTGTTCCTCTATCCCATGAGCCATTACTACAGGAGTTGTTTGAGCCATGCGAGTCATAGAACAGCATGTGTAGGGTATGTGAGTGTCTGATGGATAACGAGGTACCTAAACAACTTAACCTGAGTAGTAATGGGATAACTAATGAAAGAGGCACCGGTGAGCAATATCGGCTATTTGGTTTTTCATGCTCACTTGTGTCCTGTAGGACCCCGAGTACTTGATTCATGTTCCTTGTTTATTCGCACTATCCACATCCGGGAGGCCTTATGGACCCCCCTGATCCAGAGCTTGATTCATTTCTATTTCTTAGGGCCACAAAGTAGTTTGGGGCTTTGTTACTATCCTGTACTTATGCCATGCTTTACTGTTTTATTTAAGATTGTGCGTGGAGCACCTGTACTATTTTGGATGTGGAATGATTTCACGGTATCGACAAGCCCAGTCACATTTTCGGGTTCCCAGTCGTTTACAACCATTGACGCAAACCTTGGGTCCGTCTCGGAGCTGGCCAACTTCGTTGCGGGTAGCTTAATGGGGTGGCCCCCTAAAATATTTTATGAATCCTGTGATCGCTTTGTCGTGAATGCCTCGTTGGGTTTTGATTTGGTTTTTTCCGAGGTTGATCGAGTGTGTGGTGCTATTTGTGCACCCCTGCAGGGTAAATCTTTCTGAAAGCCGTGTCCGCGGTTATGGACGACTTGGAGCACAGTTTCTCAATCATAGACAAGTATAACTAAAGTACCGCTTTTAATCTGACTAAATACCTGATTAGTAAATAGTGCAATACTCATGGAATGGTTAATAAAACTGCCAACGGATGGGGTTTTCGTCTGCTTTCTCGTTGGTAAGCGAGAAGGAGCATGGATCTGTTAATTATACTGTTATAACTGTTGTTACTAATTAATGGACATCCGTCTATCATTGGTTAGGCAGATGGTTAGCGAGTACCTATAGACTTCTTAGTTATTATCTTTTGCTGCAATTGCGTCACCCCTGGTAGATGTCCCCTTTAGAGGCATAAAGACTTGCTGAGTACCCCTAGGGTCTCACACGATAAATTGTTTGATTCAGATGAACATGTGTATTCGCAAGATGGATACTGGGTGGAGGAGACAGATGATGTTGGCAACGATCACTCGGTGAAGAGATTCCGGGGATGGGATCCGTGAGATCTGTGGGCGGGATGTGTTTATTTATGTGGCATCTTATGCCGATTTGCTTCTTATCCGTACACGGATCTTGTTTTCCGCTTCCGCCTGATACTCTGATATTTGATGTATGAGGAGCTATCCTAAACTATTATCTCTATCTAGGATATTTGAATCTTGCCGTATGGGGTTGCAATATTTCTATTTCTTGTAGATGGAATGGCTCTAAAAACTGTTGTATGGTAGCTTGCATACATACTCACTTGTGTATGTATTTGATCTCTTCGCCTGTTGCCTACGCCGCTCTCTCTTGTCCTGATGTCTTGGAAGTGGTTAGGACGGCCGACGGGTCTACACGTGGGCGGTCCTCTGGGCCCCCGCTGTACTATTTTAACCACTTCCGCTTCATCCATGCTCGAACTTAGAGCGTAGGGTCCGAGGTAGTTACAATTGGTATCAGAGCCATCCCGCCCTTCAAGGTCTCAGCCAAATGGTCGTTGTCAGTCTAGCAAATATTTTTGGTAGCTATGTATACTAGGGAAAAACAAAACATGAGAGTACGACTGCTTCCATTTTTCTTCTTACCCACCCACCCACCCTTTTTCTAGTAAGGAAGTGTAACATTTTCAATCCTCTTCTAAATTCAAACTAGGATTCACGTGTTCGGGGTTCCGTAGTACCATAGGTTGTGTGTGTGTGTCTGTGTGAATTCTTTGTCTATCTGTTGCATCCAAATGTTATCACTATCTGCCTTTTGGTTATCAACTGTTGGTACATTCCATACCGATAGGCCTTTGTAAACCGACGCGATCTATCTGATTCGTTATATACCGATGCGATCTGGCTTACTCTTTGTTATCCGACGCTATCTTGTTAGGTGTTCGTTTCCATAGTTAGTAATCTTTAGGTTCATCTTAAGAAGAAGGGGTTGGGATATGTGTTTTACTTATTCATGTGTGGATTAATGATCTAAGTGCGGGATGGAGTCGCGACCGTACCACTACTCTTATCATTCGCTCTTGTATATTGAATGGGTAGAGTTACTAATCTTGATTCATTAAGTGGGTTGCGCATATAGTGGTATTTTAATGCCGAAATTTGCGGATTTTTTTTTCTTTGATAGCTTTGTGTACCACACTCCTTGTTCAGTCGTGTGCGATATGCTTAATATCTTCTAGGTGCTTTGAACTTTGTTGGTATTTTAATATCATCTTAGTGAATTGTATCCTTTAATCTTGGTTAATTCCATTTTGGTACTATTTTGGATTATTATTATTCTCCATTATAGTACTGACTTGTGTATTATATCAATCACAGGATGGCACCACCACGCCATTCTGAGGAGGACATACCACCTGAACTGGGGGCTGCGTTGGCAAGTATTGCTAATGCCTTGGGAGCAATGCAGCAGAACCAGCAACGATTTGAAGAAAGTGTCAGGAGGAATGAGTTTGTTCCGCTACCTCCACCTCCCAAGCGAGGAGACATCAAGAGTTTTCTGAAGTTCAACCCACGCCAATTTGAGGTGTCTGATCAGCCACTTGACGCTGATGATTGGTTGCGGGAGATGTCAAGGTCGCTGATGACGGCTGATGTTCCTGAGCAAGAATGGGTAAAATGTATCACTCACCTTCTGAAGGGAGATGCAGCTCTGTGGTGGGAAAATTACCTGAAGGGAGACTACTCTCGTTTTCAGCCTACTTTGGAGCAGTTCACTGGAGCTTTCAAAGAGCAATATCTGTCAGAAATTGTCATGGAAAGGATGAAGGAAGTGTTTCTCAACCTCAAGCAGGGCAATGACAATGTCAATACCTATATCAGAAACTTCTTGAACCTTTCTTCGTATGGTGGCGATGAGATCTCTGATGACAAGAAGAAGCAAAAGAGGTTCAGGCAAGGGCTCAATGCATCAATCAAATATGCAATCATTCATGCAAGGCCGGGGTCTTTTCTAGAACTCCAACATACAGCTCTGTAGGAAGAAGCAAGTAGGCAAGTGTTTGAGGAGTCCAAGAAACATAGCCGCGACGCAGCAAGCTCTTCAGCTATGACAACTCCTTCTAAGCACCACGTGTGGGTTCCTAACACCCCACCGTCGCTCCCGGCTCCACCAAGACCGTCAAGCTACGCGGCAAGGCCACCAAACTCCTTCACCGTGGCTCCTAGGGGCTACAACCACAACTACCCTGGAGCGCCTGGCGGAGTCCCTGGCTACGCTGCTCCACGTCCACCTGGTGCCTGTTACAACTGTGGGAACACTGGGCATCAACACTGGAATTGTCCAATGAACAACAAAGCTCTTCCTCCACCACCTCCAAGACTTGCGACAAGTTCTCCTATGGTTCGTGCACCTCCACCTCAGGCTCTCAACATCAACACTAAGCCTGGGTCCACCGTTGCTCGTGCCAACTGTGTCAATGTCGCTCAAGCTGAGCATGCATCTAGAGTTGTGATGGGTATGCTTCCTGTTAACTCAGTCCCTGCACGAGTTTTGTTTGATTCTGGTGCATCGCATTCTTTTGTGTCTCACAAATTTGCAAATGAGCATGAGCTAGCTATAGACCAGCTAGATAAAAAGTAAATGGTTCTTTCTCCCGGGGCAAGAATGTTATCTACCAAGATCAGCCATGGCCATCAAATTGAGATTGGTGGTTCTTCTTTTCTGTCCTCATTGATCATTCTTGGTAACTCTGACATTGATGTTATCTTGGGCATGGATTGGTTAACAGCAAATGCAGCTGTGATTGATTGTGCTAAACGCTCGGTTTCTCTGAAAATTCCTGAAGGCCATATAGTCTATTCTCCAAGTCTGACTCCTACAATTCAGCTTTTCTCTTTGGCGGCTCTAAATGATGATGCTATGGAAGCTACTCAGAGAGTTCCGTTGGTCTGTGAGTTCCCAGATGTTTTTCCTGAAGAGTTGCCAGGTATGCCTCCAGACCGAGAGGTCGAGTTTGTGATTGAGCTTGAACCTGGAACCACTCCTATCTCCAAGCGGCCTTATAAAATGGGTCCTGCTGAATTGGCTGAACTCAAACGTCGGCTTGATGAACAAGAGAAGTTGGGTTTCATTCAGCACAGTACTTCTTCTCGGGGTAGCCCAACCATCTTTGTGAAGAAGCAAGACAAGACTAATAGACTTTGTGTTGACTATCGGGCTCTCAATGCTAAAACCATCAAGAATAAATATCCCCTTCCGTCGATTAATGATCTCTTCGATCAGCTAGCTGGAGCTGTGGTTTTCTCTAAGCTTGATTTGAGAAGTGGGTATCATCAAATCAAGATCCGCAAGGAAGATGTTCCCAAAACAACTTTCACCACCCGCTATGGCTTGTATGAGTACACGGTCATGTCTTTCGGTTTCACCAACGCACCTGCCACCTTCTCGAGGCTTATGAACTCGGTTTTCATGGAGTATCTTGATAAGTTCATTGTGGTCTATCTGGATGACATTCTAGTCTAATCTAAGTCAAAGGAAGAACATGAAGAACACCTTTGGTGTGTCCTAAACAAGCTTCGTGAGAACCGCCTGTATGCAAAGTTCTCCAAGTGTGAGTTCTGGCTGCCTGAAGTCACCTACCTTGCTCACATCATCTCTGCCAAGGGCATTGCCGTCAACCCAGAAACTGTTAAGGCAATTGTTGACTAGCTTCCACCCAAAAATGTCAAAGAAGTCCGGAGTTTCCTTGGTTTGGCTAGTTACTACCGTCGCTTCGTTCAGAACTTCTCGAAGATTGCGAATCCTCTTACCGATCTCCTCAAGAAAGGCAAGAAATACCTTTGGTCTCCTGCATGTCAAGCAAGCTTTGAAACACTGAAAGAGAAGCTCACTTCCACACCAGTCTTGATTCCTCCAGATACATCAAAGCCTTTCCAAATATTTTGTGACGCCTCCTTGCAAGGATTGGGTGCGGTCCTTATGCAAGAAAACCAAGTTGTTGCTTATGCCTCTCGACAGTTGAAGACGCATGAGATCAACTATCCTACACATGACCTCGAACTCGCAGCAGTTGTCTTTGCTTTGAAAGTATGGAGGCATTACTTGCTTGGCAACCATTGTGAGATCTTTTCTGATCACAAGAGTCTAAAGTATATCTTCACACAACCTGATCTTAACCTTCGTCAGAGAAGGTGGATTGAAGGAATTAATGATTTCGATTTGACCATCAACTACACTCCGGGCAAAGCTAATGTCATGGCCGATGCTCTTAGCCGAAAATCTTATGGCAACAACCTCATGTTGGAAGAACAACAGCCTCTCTTGTGTGAGGAATTCCGCAAGCTCAAGCTTGAAATTGTGGATCAAGGGTATCTTCCAAACCTTCTGGCAACCCCTCTCTTGGAAGAAAAAGTTCGCTCCATTCAACTGGGTGATCCTTAGACTAAAAAGATCATCTCCAACATTCAGCTTCCAAAGTATGAGTCGTTCCACGTCGACAACCAAGGCGCTCTTTTCTTTGAACACCGGATGTTTGTTCCGAACTACCCGGGGTTAAGAGAGCAAGTTCTCAAGGAGGCGCATGATTCTGTTCTTTCTATCCACCCTGGCAGCACTAAGATGTACATGGACTTGAAAACACAGTATTGGTGGCCTGGGTTGAAACGATATTGTGCCAAGTATGTCTCGGAGTGTGATGTCTGCCGCAGAGTTAAAGCTGTCCGTCAGAAACCTTCCGGTCTTCTATAGCCATTAAAGCCTCCGGAATGGAAATGGGAGAAAGTAGAGATGGACTTCATAACTTGTTTTCCAAAGTCGCAGAAGGGCAACAATGCAATATTTGTTGTCATCGACAGGCTTTCTAAAATGGCTCACTTCTTTCCCGTCAAGGAAACAATTTCTGCAATTCAGTTGGCTAAGCTCTATATCAACAGAATTGTCTCTCTGTATGGGGTTCCTCTTGAGATTAGCTCAGACCGTGGAAGCATCTTCACTTCCATGTTCTGGGGAAGTTTCCAAAATGCTTTGGGAACAAAATTGAACTTCAGCACAGCTTACCACCCTCAGTCACAAGGACAAGTTGAAAGGATCAATCAGATTCTGGAAGATATGCTCCGTGCTTGCGTTATCTCTTTTGGCATGAAGTGGGAAGAATGTCTTCCTTATGCTGAATTCTCTTACAACACCAGCTTCCAGAAAAGTCTAAAGATGGCACCATTTGAGGTTCTCTATGGTCGCAAATGCAGAACTCCTATTGGTTGGTCGGGCGCAGGTGACATTGTTTGGCCCTGACATTGTAACTCAAGCGGAGGAGAAGGTTCACATCATTCTTGAAAATCTGAAGGTTGCTCAAAGTCGCCAGAAGAGCAACTATGACAGAAAGCACACGGACATGGAGTATGCCCCTGGTGATCTCGTTTACCTTCGTGTCACTCCCATGAGAGGCACGCACCGGTTTGGTATCAAAGGAAAGCTGGCTCCTAGATACATCGGTCCTTTCAAAGTTCGTGGAAGAAGGGGAGAAGTCGCTTATGCTCTTCAGCTCCCTGAAAAACTCAAGGTCCATGATGTTTTCCATATCTCTCAACTCAAGAAGTGCTTCAAGGATCCCGGCAGGACCGTGGACCATGAACTCATCAATCTCCAAGAAGATATGTCTTATCAAGAAAACCCCATAAAAATCCTAGAAGTCGCAGAAAGAAGGACTCGCAACAAGTCCATCAAGTTCTGCAAGGTGCAGTGGTCGCACCATTCCGTTGATGAAGCCACTAGGGAACGCGAGGATGAGCTCCATGCCAAGTATCCTACCCTCTTCGTGTCTTCTTCTTCTTCCTAGAATCTCGGGGCGAGATTCCTGTTTAGTGGGGGAGAGTTGTAGCATCCCATATGTCTAATATATGTAATGCTACATGGTCTAGTAATATAATTGCTACTTCCTACATATAATTGTTGCATCATAATTATATCATGCTCATGTCATCATGCCACATTGCATTTGAGCATCATATAAAACCCTTTTCATATGGTTCTTATCTCATATGTATTAGTAATTGTATTTGGCTCTTGATATATTGTATTTGGTTCTTGATAAATGCTAGATGCCCAAGTTGAGTTGGGGGCATATCTTTTATTCAACTCCACCACCTTTTCCTTGTCACCACCTTATAATTCGACCATCCTAATTATCCATGAGCTTTTACACTTTTCCTTTGGCATTTAAATCTAGCTCATATGGGTTGGGATGGATCCTCTTACAAATCCACATGCTCACATGCTAGCATCATGTTGTTTTCACATTATTGATATGTGCAGCCACCTTTGCATACTTGTGAGTGGAACCCCTTTTTCTAGCTTCCAGATGGATTGTTTTGGGATATTTGCTCAGGTTGGAATATTTTGAGGATATTATGCACCTAGTGGAACATACACACTAGCATGTCCAAATTATATTCAAATTTGAGCATCTCCATCTACTCCACATGGAACATCCATTTTAATTCTTTTGGCTTGGCCTTAGACCCATATTTTTGGAATGCATGGGAATAAATGCCATGGGGTTTATTTTTCTTTTCAGAAAATTAAACATGGCATCTACTATTCATGGATGGGCCATGCAAAACTCTACCATCTCTTCTCCTTGGGTTTTTCTTTGTTTTTGAAGTGGATCTTGTCTTTTGGAATCAACCCAAGTGATTCTTTTTCTTTTGTTGAGCTCCAACCTTTCCTCTCTCACCCGCACCACCATCTCCTTTCATCCCTTGCATGATCTTGTGAGATCATATCTAACAACCCTCCAACCCCTCATCTCCATCTCACCTAGCCTCTCTCTCTCTCTCAAACCATAAGCCCTCATCTCTCATTCTCTCTAACCCGAGCCACCACCCCATGATCTACCCCACCATGCCGAGCCTTACCTGCTCGACCACCCCCATGCGAGCTACCCCTCTCTAATCTAACCCCAACCCCCTAACCTAATCCCTAACCCGAGCTACCCCTCCAACCCTAGCTAACCCTCTCGGTCTCTCTCTCTCTCTCACTCTCTCGCTGCAAGCCAGGACCCACCCGTGCAGCCCTTCCTTCCCTTGGCCGACCCCAGCTGCAGCCACACCCCGCAGGCCGAGCCCTGCCTAGCACGTGAAGGACAGGAGGAAAGGTGGCCACCGAACCACCTTTTTGTCCCGAGCCTTCCCCACGGAATCCCCTCTTCCCCTCGTGCCTATCTACTCCCTCCCATCTCTCTGCCGTGCCCAGATCCCTCCCCTGCCCTCTGCGCCGCACTCCTGCTTCCTCCCTTCTCCCTTGCTACCACCCCTTCTCCATCGCCGGTCACCACGTCGGTGTCGACGCCCACCTCTCGATCCAGGCGGCGGGCGTGGTGCTCTGGGTGTCGGGGAAGACCGTGGCGACCCTCTGCGTCGCCCCCATCCACAGCAGCGACGAGCAGGAGGCTCATGACCTGCTGCACGTCCACGACGCCGACCGAAACCCTAATCCCGCCGGCCGTCTGCATCAGCGGCGAACCGCTGCTTCCCCGGCCGATCCAACCCCTCCGGCAGCCCCGTGGTGAGCCACCCTCCCTCCTGGACATCCCCTTTCTCGCCGTCATTTCCTGGCTTCGCCGGACCACGGGCCGAACGCTCTCTGTGCACGCACGTGCATGTGCATCTGTCTGTTGCGCGCCGCGCTAGCTTACCTAGCCGTGTTCCCCTTTTCCTCCAACAACACCAGCCAGCCCCAGCGGTCACCACCCTCTACGCGAGCGCGAGATCGCGCGTTCGATCCCCGCTGTGCCGCGTGCGCTGTCGCTGACAGTTCCGTCAGATTCGTCAGGGGAAGAAAAACAGTACCGCGTGGTACTTTTCCAGAAAACCCCCCACCCTTTTTGCTAGCTAAACCCGTGCTCCTTCCGGCCCCACCTGCCAGCCGCAGTGGCAGTTTTACAGAAAGGCTCCTGAAAGACCTAGCCCTCATCCCGCAGTCCCCCTCTGCGCTGCGTGGCCAGCCCACTCCCCGCCTCTGACGCGTGGGGCCGTTTCACCTACGGACCCACCGGTCAGTCGCTGTGGCTGGGTAGTCCGCGGTGAGAAAAGTCTGCTGCACGCCGTTCTGCCTAGTCAGCACTGGTCCCACCCGTCAGCGTCTGGAGCTAGCTGTCTCTGGGTATAAAAAGTCTGTATGTTTTTCTGTTTAAATAAAATGTATTCCAGAAATGTTTTAAATATGTTTTAAATTCTGTTTTTAATAACTTTTAATTTGTAAATCCAAATAATACAAATAATATATGTTTCTGAATCAGAAAAATGTGAGGATTTCAAATTTGTCATTCAAAATATTATTTGAGCACTTTTAATTTTCGAGATAATTAAAATTACAATAAAATGCCCTTTTCTCAATTAATTAATAACTTTAGTTTTATAACTCCAAATTTAATAAATAATATGTCTAAAATGATCATCTCGACGAGCCCGTTCCGTTTATACATTCCATGTTCTAAATTGACGCATGGATCATATAAATATTAAGAGAACAGCAAGTTATATGGGAGCAAAACCGGACTAAAAACTTAATGAAATGCTTTATTCTTGTACCTCACACCTCACCCTTGCCATGATAAGATATGCCATGCAAATTGTGCATCATTGATCATAGCATGCTTGTTGCTTGTCGCATTTATTCATATGCTTGTGCACTTTATTTATATTATTCCTTGTGTGTTTGGTTCTTCTCGAATAGACGCCGAGCAGGGGAATTATCAGGAATCACAGGAGTTCTACCTAGATCCATCTCTCCCTTCAACTGAGCTACCAGGCAAGCACTACCACATGCTTGCATACATATAGTACCTATTGCCTCTATCTTATTCTCGCATCATTGAGTCGCGATTGCATTAAATTGAATCCCAAGTACTGCATAGCCTTTACTTTTAAACCCCACCGAAGCTTGTTCCTCCATCCCATGAGCCATTACTACAGGAGTTGTTTGAGCCATGCGAGTTGTAGAACAACATGTGTAGGGTATGTGAGTGTCTGATGGATAACGAGGTACCAAAACAACTTAACCTGAATAGTAATGGGATAACTAATGAAAGAGGCACCGGTGAGCAATATATGCTATTTGGTTTTTCATGCTCACTTGTGTCCCGTAGGACCCCGAGTACTTGATTCCTGTTCCTTGTTTATTTGCACTATCCACCTCCGGGAGGCCTTATGGACCCCCCTGAGCCAGAGCTTGATTCATTTCTATTTCTTAGGGCCACAAAGTAGTTTGGGGCTTTGTTACTATCCTGTACTTATGCCAGGCTTTACTGTTTTATTTAAGATTGTGCATGGAGCACCTGTACTGTTTTGGATGCGGAATGTTTTCATGGTATCGACAAGCCCAGTCACATTTTCGGGTTCCCAGTCGTTTACAACCATTGACGCAAACCTTGGGTCCGTCTCGGAGCCGGCCAACTTCGTTGCGGGTAGCTTAATGGGGTGGCCCCCTGAAATATTTTATGAATCTTGTGATTGCTTTGTCGTGAATGCCTTGTTGCGTTTTGATTTGGGTTTTTCCAAGGTCGATCGAGTGTGTGTTGCTATTTGTGCACCCCTACAGGGTAAATCTTTCTGAAAGCCGTGTCCGTGGTTATGGACGACTTGGAGCATAGTTTCTCGATCATAGACAAGTATAACTAAAGTACCGCTTTTAATCTGACTAAATACCTAATTAGTAAATAGTGCAATACTCATGGAATGGTTAATAAAACTGCCAACGGATGGGTTGTTCGTCCGCTTTCTCATTGGTAAGCGAGAAGGATGATGGATCTGTTAATTATACTGTTATAACTGTTGTTACTAATTAACGGACATCCGTCTATCATTGGTTAGGCGGATGGTTAGCGAGTATCTATAGACTTCTTAGTTATTATCTTTTGCTACAATTGTGTCACCGCTGGTATATGTCCCCTTTAGAGGCATAAAGACTTGCCGAGTACCCCTAGGGTCTCACACGATAAATTGTTTGATTCAGATGAACAAGTGTATTCGCAAGATGGATACTGGGTGGAGGAGACAGATGATGTTGGCAACGATCACTCGGTGTAGAGATTCCAGGGATGGGATCCGTGAGATCTGTGGGTAGGATGTGTTTATTTATGTGGCATCTTATGACGATTTGCTTCTTATCCATACACGGATCTTGTTTTCCGCTTCCGCCTGATACTCTGATATTTGATGTATGAGGACCTATCCAAAACTATTATCTCTATCTAGGATATTTGAATCTTGTCATATGGCGTTGCAATATTTCTATTTCTTTTAGATGGAATGGCTCTGAAAACTGTTGTATGGTAGCTTGCATACATACTCACTTGTGTATGTATTTGATATCTTCGCCTGTTGCCTACGCCGGTCGCTCTTGTCCCGATGTCTTGGAAGTGGTTAGGACGGCCGACGGGTCTACACGTGGGCAGTCCTCTGGGCCCCCGCTGTACTATTTTAACCACTTCCGCTTCATCCAGGCTCGAACTTAGAACGTAGGGTCCGAGGTAGTTACACCCACTCTACTGCTTTACACACCGGCCAACCTAAAAACACACACTATAGTGTTATGAACATACACGATACATTTTTCTTTCTGTCACCGTTGCACATAATATAAACAAACCTGATTTGTACAACCCAAAAACCTTCTGCCAGTGTTACAGCCTTTGAATGTAACATATCTCCTCAGTATTAGCCCATGGTCACATGGCACTTCTCCATCGATATCTAGGCCCTCCCATTCAGAGTCGTAGATCGTCTGTGGTAGCTATAGGTAAACGCAAAGCTGGAATTGAACACGATTGCATGCACATATGGAGCTCGGATTGAGAGATTTACCATTGCCTAACCCTAGCCCGAGAAAACAGAGGAACTCACATCATGGGAGGAATACTCGATGTCGGAGAGAAGGCTGTCGCTGCTCAACTAGTCGTCCTCGTCGTTCTAGAACAGCATGGCGAATGCATCATCGCTGGCGACGGCGTCGGTGTCGGTGAGGAGAGAGAGAGCAGCCCTTCTACCGATGCAACAATGAATAAATTGGGATGTTACAATACTTTAATGGATACCATGCCCTTTCCCTGGATTACTGTCTCCTGCCTAATATGGATTCTCTTCATACATTCTTATTTCAAATATTAAACTTGTACTCCCTCCATCCCAATTTCATTGCCTAATGAAAACATACCAGTATATTACATCATCTAAAGAAACAAAATCATGTCAACTACAAGGTACTTATGCATCACTTGTTCAGTCATGGTTTCACAAAACATTACATTACAATCTCTCAACAAACATAATCACAAAAACAAGTATATTACATCAACTAAAGAAACAAAATCATGTCGACTACAAGGTACTTACGCATCACTTGTCCAGTCATGGTTTCACAAAACATCACATTACAATCTCTCAACAAACATAATCACAAAAAGAAGTATATTACATCAACTCAAGAAACAAAATCATGTCGACTACAAGGTACTTACACATCACTTGTCCAGTCATGGTTTCACAGAACATTACATTACAATCTCTCAACAAACAAAATAACAGAAACAAGTACAGCACATCATCTCAAGAAACATAATCATGTCAACTACAATGTATTTATGCATCACTTGTCCAGTCATGGTTTCACAAAACATTACATTACAATGTCCCAACAAACATAATAACATAAACAAGTATGGTACGTCATCTTAAGAAACATAATCATGTCAACTACAATGTACTTATGTCTTATTACAACAACGATGATTTCAGTGAGTGACATGTCCGAAAATCTCAACAGCTTGCACAACATGATATCGTAATCTCTCAACAAACATAATCACAGAAACACGCTCTGAATACAACAGCAGTCAATGTTACAAATACAGGCAGGGAACCCCGCGGTCCATATGACAAGCCTAGGGTAGCAGCTCTCATCAGATCTCATAAACGTCGACCACATCATTCTGTTCAGCCACCACAGGGGCCTCTATGGCCACTATAACATATTCAACAACATCAGAAATGGTACCAAGGAAGAACACCTTCCTGGTTCGCTTCTTTCATCGCATAATCTGCATAAGATCTTCAGTATCCAAAACATCTATGAATTTCTGCTTCTTATGATGCCACCACTGGATTTATGCCATCTGCTTAGGGCCAATACTGATTTCCTTCCCAATCATCTCTCTCATTTCATGAAGAGTTATGTCTTTGGAATCGACAGTGATCTCCAGGTACATGAAGAAACTAGCTTATTAACTCCCTCATCAAGTTTTGCCATGTATGAATCCACCTCTATGCGTATACTGAACTTATCTAGATCAGCATCTATTGGTCTATATTCTCTAGGAGCCGAAGCTCTAGCAGCAATATCTCCAGCATTTGCATACATATCATAAATCATCGCTTCAACTTTCACCTTACGATCAGCTGCACAACACTCCCAAACCATCTGAAGCTCATGGGAGTGCTCAATTTGCAGATAGGTATCATTCATGTTGTGCCACCCTAATTTTTTTTCCTTTGTCTAGAACCCTAGGGAATCCTAGCGGCAAGCATATCTACCAGCTGTGAAATAGACACAACCTCTTTGCAATTCACAAGCAGATGCACATCTTGCCCGAACACAACCCTCTCGCAACCATAATCAAGTTTTGTAGTGTACTGGCGAACATGAACTATGAACTCATATAGGTCCCTACTATCAAAGATGTGCCTAATTTGATTAAAAAGGGGAAATTTTTAGTTCATTTGATTCTATTATGCCGTAACTAATCTACTTGTAAGATAAGGCACATATAAGAAAAATTCACCTCTCGCTCTTCTACCGGGTTTTTTTCTTCGAGATCTCGGTGCCACATCCGCCCACCAGAGCCGAACAATTCACCGTCGGCCTTGCTTTTGGCTTCAACCCGCTGCTCGTAGGTACCTTGGGAGTAGAATCCTTGCTGACCTCCTCGCTAACCGGGCTTGAAGACCTCGCCGCTGCTTCGTGTTGAGCCCCAGAATCTAGCCCCAATGGACCCGAATCAGTCGGCGACGTAGCTACAACCTTCACATTGCAAGACATGCTGGGCCGCCGCTGTCGGATTCAGTGTCGGGGGAGGGAGAAAAAAGGTCCTCCGCCACCGGCAGATTCGGGACGGGGAAGGGAGGAAAGGAGACCGCCGCCGCTGTAGCCTGATTCAGTTTCGAGAGTTGGGAAAGTAGAGTAATGGATTTGCCCCTACGACACATGCGCGGTAGATAAGAAGAGTGATCGGTGAAGAAGGGGCACAACAGGAACTAGTGTAACGGAATATCCTGACTTAACGGACATGATTTGAAAATATTGGGTTTGGCCATCATTCACTCGAAACACCCCTCTCAGCAATTGGCGCCCCAATTTTTTGAATCGCGGTGATTAAAATCAACTCGGGTACCGCGGTCTACTGGCGTCTCAGCTTCACGAAGAAACAAGAGCTACTATTGAACAACAACTCCTTCGCCAAGCTTCAAGGTTAAACAAGGACAATAAGGAGATGATCTTTGAAGAAGGTGACCTTGTGTGGATACACCTAAGCAAGTACCGCTTCCCCAAAGAAAGCGACTCCAAGCTCAAGCCTCGAGGAGCTAGTCCCTTCAAGGTCCTAAAGAAAATCAACAACAATGCCTACATCATCAACATCCCGACCTCCAAGTAGCTTGCGAGCAATACATTCAACATCAAGGACCTTTCACCATACCATGGAGATGATCAAGGTGAAAACCATGAAGAGTCGAGGATGACTCTTTCCCAAGGGGGAGCTGATGCAGCCCATCCTACAGATGCCTCTACATATACACCACCAAGTACCCCAAGTGGACGACTCGCGCCCGAGCCAAACTCCTCCAAGCTAAGGTGAACTCGCTCTTGTACTCATGTGACTTCGATACACCCCTGGATGGCTTGTTACTTCATGCCCCGACACTATGTGTCGTCAGGTATGAAGACAGGAGCCAGAGTGGCAACGCAGTAGCCAATAGCTGCCAGGAGCCAGCGGTACTACCGGCCTACGAAAGCGGTACTACCGCCCCGGACAGAGAGTTTAGCCTAGTAGTCCCAGACCTCTCCGGTACCCAGACAGAAGCACTACCGCATCACCTAGTACTACCGCATTCGTCAAGCGGTACTACCGCCCGGCCCTGACAACCACGCCAAAGCCTCTATCCGCTCCGGTACCTGTGAGCGGTACTATCGCGCCTAACTGGTACTACTGGTCATAAAACCGGTACTACCGGTCTCCCTAGGACCTGCGTGTCCCAACTCAGCCCTTTAGCCTTGTAACACACCCCTTTGATATTTTAGTTGCCTAAAGTACCCCTGAACTTGTGGCTGGCCTATATATAGTCCCCCACCTCTATTGTAAACCCTAGGCATGATATTGGGAATTAGTGGACACCCTTGTGGATCTATCTAATTATTTTCCCGTGCTCCTTGACTAAGGAGCACCCAAATATCACAAACCTCGTTGGAGTTTGCATCGTGCCTCCCTCGTTGTACAAGGCCTAGGCATTGGACTCCTTTTGCCTATACGTTAAGATCTCACCGAGTCTCCCTACTCACCATGCCGGTTCGAGAGAGAGTCCTCTGCCCGACGCTGATCCTAGGGATTGCGTCGGACCGGTCACCGCCGGCGTGAGCTATTGGTGCGTATGATGGTTTTGTGTGAGTGTGTTCATCATGTTCATCGTGCGTGAGTTCGTCGTGCTCATCCTCATATCCTTCCCTCGCTGACATGGGTATACCCTACAGGTATTCGAGCTTGGTATATATGGCCTGAATACATAGAGGCCCACGGTGTCGCCAAGGCCCAAATGAAGAACTCGAGTAACCTACGGACTCTCGATTCCTTGAAGAACAAGAAGAAGCTAAAGATAGAAAGTTCAAAGGGGAAACCCTAACCTGTAACCGACTCGACCTGCTACCTGAGACCTAGCCTATCTACATAAAGGCTAGGAGGGGGCGGCGAGGAAGACACACGCAACCCTAGTTTCCACAACCCTCGCCAGATTACATCTGCGCACCATTGTAATCTTCAATTCCTTTGTTAATTCCACGAGCAGACAAGCAGGAGTAGGGACCTCTACGAGGCCTGAACCTGGGTAAATCTTCGAGTCCCCTGTGTGCTTGTTTGTTAGCCGATAGATGTCTCCAGCGCCCCCTCCTTCTCCAAAACCCAAGTCCATAACAATGGGCATTGATGAGTTAAACCCTCATCAATTGGCACCGTCTGTGGGAACTGGGACTGCTGATGTTGCGGCTTCTTCAGCCCCATCAATCGTGATCTACAACTCCGCAACAGTGGAGATTCGCCAGCTCTTCGGCGCGTTCGACTTCACCGTCCACACGCCGGCCACTCGCCCGGCTTTCGAGTTCGTGGGCGACGGAATCAGCCTGGCGATCAGGAGCTTCCGCTTCCAAGTTGGTCAGATGGGCATGCTTCGCATGCCTGACCAGCCGACGGTGCCGTCGATTGCCCTAGCATCGTGGTTCCCTCCATCGATCGGTACCCTCAGTGAGCTCAACACCTGGCAACAGTCGAGAACACAGTCGCGACTCCGATCTGAGTGATCTGGCAACTGAAGATGGAGCCTACGGTTCCGGATCTGAAAGTTGCGGGAGCAGCAGGTTCCCCAACCACTTCATGTGCGCCGTCATCAACGCGGGAGACACCTCCGCCAATCGCGACAACACGGGCAACCGTGGCAATGAATCCGACCCGCCTAACGGCGGCAACAGTGGCAACGGCACCCCCGTTAACAACGGAGGAGCAATCGAACCTCCAACTATAATAAACAAGCAAACCGGCGAACGCGTCGTGATCAAGCTCAACGAACAAGAGTGGGCTCGTTGTCGTGATGCCTTATGAGGCAACCCTCTACCCTTCGGATCTCCGCAAGAACTGCTAATGGGTTACGATTGGATCTTGAAGGAAGAATTTAAGCGCCAAGTGCAAACAATCATGCAACTCGAGGCGCGCAAAAAGGCGGCAGACGAGTCGAGCCTTCGACGTGCTGGGCTATCCTCCCATGGAGGATCCTCCTCAAAGGGCAACGAGTACCTCGCAAACAAGAGGCGATTTTGGATGGCCCATCTCACCGAGCAAGAACTCATAGAAGCTGAAAAGGTCCTCGACTTCAGCTCTTTGACAGTCGATACACGGGGCAACGTGGTCCCCAAGACGCCATAGGCCGCCGTGACAGCAGCCACCATGTACCTCCTCAACAACCAGCCGCCAGCTGGAGATCCCCGAGCCGCCATGCACCGATCTACGATCGCGGGCTTGGGACTAATCGAGGCTGCCCTCGACAAGGAACCAACACCGGAGCCAAGAAAAGGCAAAGCACTAGCAAAGCGCTACTCCTTGCCCTCATCTAGTGACGACAGTCACGACCTTTCTCGACATCGTCGCTCACGGCGACACGACCACGACTATGATGCGCGCGATGACCTCACGCAGCGCAAGATCGACAAATCAAGGGCGCGACGTGCTCGGTCAACTGACTCGGAAGAGGAAGATGTGGAGCTCTGTGGCGCCAGATTCTTTAGTAGGGCCATCAGGGAAAAGCGAATGCCCAAGTGGTTTAAACTCCCATCGGAGAACCCAAAGTTTGACGGCCTGCAGGACCCGAAGATCTGGCTGGAGGACAACATGCGCATGCGCATCTACGACGACTGCGACAATGTAAACATGGTCACAGCTGGCCACGACGACAGACGCGACGATAACCGCAACAGCGGATACCGCAGCGCTGGATACCGCGACTCTGGGAAAACCACGCAAGTGTGGCAACGCCACAATCGTGACGAGGCACCCGTGACATCCATTGAAGACAAACTGTCCGGGCCATGTACGGTGCACTTCTACATCGACAAGCATGATGGAAAGAAAAAGTCCAGCCACCTCCTTAAGGACTGTCACGAGTTCCTCAAACTACATGAGGGATTGGTTCGGATGAATCGCAACGCAGTCGAAAGAGGCTACGGAGCCGCTCCATGCGCCGTGGCACATGGCGCTCCGCCACCACCACCTAGACTACCCCCAAACGCAGCTGCGCCAAACCAGCACCAGGGAGGCGAACCATACCCACAAGCCATGGGTACCATCATGATCCAAAAAGGACGCCCCTCTAACAGGGTGCAGAAGGCCATCACTTGCTAAGTCAACTTGGCCACAAACTCGCCACCATCTACCACTGAGTACCTCAGCTGAAGCGAGTCCTGCATCACCTTCGACAAACGCGATCATCCGCCTCAAGTACCTCGTCCGAGCCATTGTCCCCTCATACTCGAGGCACAAATCGGAGGTTTCGACATGAGCCGCGTCTTCATGGACGGCGGAAGTGGCATCAACCTTATATTCGCGAGTACCATGCGAGCAATGAGGATCCCTCTGACTTGCTTAGAAGCCTCGGACAGAACATTCCACGGCATCGTCCTAGGAAAAGGCGTGTATCCCCTGGGCAAAATCAACCTCAATGTCATCTTCGGCACACCGAAAAACTTTTGGCGTGAGCTCATCGACTTTGAGGTCATCGACTGGCCCTCATAGTACCACTGCATCCTCGGACGTGTCGCGTTTGCTAGGTTAATGGCAGTACCACACTACGCCTACCTGCAGATGAAAATGCCAGGTCCCAATGGTGTCATCACAGTCAATGGGAGCTTCGAGAGATCCGACAGTTGTGATAGGGAATTCAACAGAATTTCCTAGTCCTTCGGCATGCATGAAGAACTCGCGAGACTAAAGGAGTCGACAGACAATAGTCTGCCTCCTCTAAGCCGGCCAAGCTCGCCCAACCTATCTTTCGACTCATCGGTGCACACAAAGAAAGTGCAGGTCCACCCATCGGATCCCGCCAAGATGGCCCTCATCGCCAACAACTTGAGTCCCGCATAGGAACTCGCGCTAGTCGAATTCCTCCGTGAGCACTGGGAAATCTTTTCCTGGTGTCCAGCAGACATGCCAGGAGTTCCCAGGGAATTCGCCGAGCACGCACTCAACGTCAACCCAGAGGCAAGGCTAGTCAAGCAAACAATCCGGCGATTATCTGAGCCAAGAGCAAAGGTAGTCAGAATGGAGATCAACAGACTCCTCGATGCCAAATTAATACGCGAGATCAAGGAAAGCACTTTGCTCGCCAACACCGTGCTAGTACCAAAAAAGGACACGGATATCCTGCGGATGTGCGTCGACTTCACCTCTTTGAATAAGCACTGTCCAAAGGATCACTTCCTGTTACCGCGAATCGAACAGATCATCGACTCCACCACGGGATGCGAGCGCCTCTGCTTCATCGACGCCTACTCAGCCTATAATCAGATTCGAATGAAGGAGGAAGATCAAGAAAAAACAGCGTTTACAATGCCCTTCGGTGTGTTCTGCTACAACACAATGCCCTTCGGGCTAAAAAACGCAGGAGCCACCTACCAGCGGTGCATGCAGGCTTGCCTCAAGGATCAACTTGGTCGCAACATTCAAGTATATGTCGACGACATAGTAATCAAAGACCAAGGAGGAAGCCTCCCTAATCGACGATTTACATGAAACCTTCGCCAACCTCGACCGCTACCGGATCAAGCTCAATCCGGACAAATGCGCCTTTGGCATACTATCTGGGAAACTACTCGGGTATCTCATCTCCGCGAGAGGAATCGAGGCAAACCCAAAGAAAATAAAAGCCATACTGGCCATGGAGAAGCCGAAAAACATAAGGGGCGTCCAGCAGCTGGCTGGGCGAATCGCGGCCCTCAGTCGATTCATCAGTCGGATGGGTGAAAAGGCACTGTCCTTCTACCAACTCCTCCGCAAAGCTGAAAAGTTTGAGTGGACCAACGAAGCGCAGGAAGCATTCGAAGACCTCAAGCGCCTGCTATCCACTTCGCCAGTACTGGTGACCCCACGAGAAAGGGAACCGTTGTTGCTGTATATCTCTACCACTAACCAGGTGGTCAGCATAGTACTCGTTGCCGAACGAGCCGAGGAAAACAAGGTCCATGGAGTGCAGCGCCTAGTCTACTACCTCAGCGAGGTCCTCACGCCAACAAAACAGCGGTACCCGCACTACCAGAAGCTGGCGTACGACATCTTCATGACTGCTCGGCGACTGCGCCACTACTTCCAGGAACACCCAATTGTGGTGGTCAACGACGCCCCCCTAGGGCATGTCCTCAATAACCCCGACGCCACGGGGCGGGTCGCGCTTTGGGGAATCGAATTGTCTCCACGAGACATCACATACAAAAAGCGCGACGCAATCAAATCGCAAGTTCTCCCTGACTTCCTCGTGCACTAGATGGAGAACTAGCTCCCCGAAAAACCAGATATGTCCTACCTCTGGACAATGCACTTCGATGGATCCAAGCGGAAGGACGGAGCAGGTGCAGGTGTCATACTGACATCGCCCCAAGGGGACAAGCTAACATATATCGTGCGAATGCAGTTCACCACCTCCAACAACGAAGCTGAATACGAGGCCCTGCTACACGGGATGAGGATGGCAAAAGCCTACGGCGCCAAGAGGCTCATTATATACGGCGACTCGAAGCTGGTCGTCAACCAAACAATGCATGACCGCGACGCACTGAACGACAACATGATCGCGTACCGCGACCTCTACGACACACTCAGAGGGGATTTCGACGGTTGCGAGCTGCGACACGTAGGTCGCGAAATCAATGAAGAGGCGGACGCACTCGCCAACATAGGCTCTACCTGCGCCCCCATACCACCTGGGGTATTTCTCGAGCGCATCTGCGAACGCTCCATCAAGCCAAAGGCAGGAGAGAAGAGAACAAGCGCAGCATAGACTCGGGAGCTATGCCACCCAATGAGCCAATGGCACTCGACGACCTAGAGCTGGATACAGGACTCGAAGGACCAATGAGCGTCATGATGATCGAGTCATCCTGGACTCAGCCGTACATCACGTACCTCCTCAGGAAATGGCTACCGGACGATCCGACTGATGCACGACACATCGTGAGGCGATCCAAAGCATTCGCTGTTATCAACGGTGAACTATACAAGCGCAGCATCACAAGAGTGCTCCAGCGATGCGTCTCCATGACCGATGGAAGAGCTGTTCTCCTCGACATCCATGAGGGAACCTGCGGACACCATGCTGGCAGTCGCGCCCTCATGGCCAAAGCTCTACGAGCTGGATTCTACTGGCCTACGGCCATGCGCGACGCCAAGGACATCTTCTAGAAATGCAACGTGTGCCAGCGATTCGCGGACAAGCCGCACGCACCTGGCGCAGCGGTTCGGCCAATCCCATTGGCCTGGCCCTTCGCGCAATGGGGTCTCGACATGGTCGGCAAGCTCCCCAAGTCCTCACGAGGAGGCTACGTCTACCTCCTAGTTGAAGTCGACAAGTTCACGAAGTGGATAGAGGCCATGCCAGTGACCAATCAATCAGGGCATAGCGCAGTCATGTTTTTCGAATCCATCGTCTTCCGCTTCGGAGTGCCACACGGCATCATCACAGACAATGGGACGAACTTCACATCCAAGGAGTTCCAAGAATTCTGCGAGAATCGGGGAATCAACATCAGCTACGCCTCGGTAGCACATCCACAGACCAACGGTCAGGTCAAAAAGACGAACGGGCTCGTCTGCGGTGGCATCGAGAAGCAACTCCTCCGGCCACTCGAACAAGCCGTAGGTTGCTGGCCAGATGAACTACAATTAGTACTATGGAGCCTACACACAACTCCAAACAGTGCTACAGGCTACACCCCGTTCTTTATGGTGCATGGGGCTGAAGCGGTTCTACCCGCCGAGGTACGGTACAAAGCGCCGCGCGTGGTCACTTACAGCGAGCAGGAGTCATCCCTTGCACTCAAAGATTCCATGGACCTCCTTGACGAGGCAAGGGAAATCGCCGCGAAAAGATCAACGATCTACCAGCAGAACCTACGCAACTACCACAGTAGGAGGCTACGCCCCAGATCCTTCGTCGAAGGCGACCTGGTCCTACAACTGAAGCAGCAAGGACATCTCAAGCTCGAGTCCCCCTGGGAGGGACCATACGTGATTACAAAAGTAATCCCAGATGGTACCTATCGCCTTCAAGATTTAGAGATAGGAGTCGCATACTCCAACCCCTGGAACGTCGCGCAGCTCCGACGCTTCTACCCTTAGTCGTTTTTACTTTTTCATTGCAAATAAGGCCATTCAGCCAAGGGTACTTAGCCACACATTGTACTTCGTACTGTCCCGCGAATAAATAAAGCTAAGTGCCCCAAAACTTTGTGTTTTCCTTTATTTTCCGCAACTTATCCACTCGGGGGCTACGCTACCCTATACACATCTGATCTATGAACTAAAACGCGATATCCTGAGTAGCTGGCACATCAATCGAAACCCTTGACACATATATACCCAGTTGCAACGCACCTGACAGGTTGACAAGGGACTGAGATAAGCGCATGGCCAGGTTAACGAAAAGGAGTCGCATAGTACAACACACTCACAAAACATACACGCTAACAACCTCTTTATACATCATTGACAATATATTATGCACATCATTACATACGAACTTTACAACATTGGTACGCTTATGTACATGATACAAACTAAACTACTATTACAACAAGAGAACGTTGGTTTGCTCCTCGAAGAAGTCGACGATCTCCTTTGCTGGGCGATCCACCGCCTGATAGTGCGGCACCATATTCCAAGCAGAACCCGCTGGTGGCGCAGGTGGACCAGCCGCAATTGCCACAACGTCTACATCAGGCCTATGCAGTCGCACCAGCGACAGAGCGGCCTTGGCACCAGCCACCAACTGCTGTCTTACACACTCGCGAACCGCAGCCAAGCCTTGGAACTTGGCAAGGAGGGCCAGCAGGCTCGATGGCGCAACATCCAGAGGAAACATCATCCGATAAATGTTCTTCAAGCATGACTACGACTTCTTCAGAAAGTGCAGCACTCGCGACGCACGATCCTGCAGGGTCGCCAGTGCGATCGCATGATCATGATCCACCTAGAAGTATCCACTCTCCTGAAGTTGCTCTTGGGTCAGGTCATGCATGCGAATGGCAATCCTATCTTTCTCATCCTGCGGATGGCGCGTGCTAACAACTATACAAAACAACAACGGAAGTGTGAGGACAGCACACCATTGCGAGTGACTACAAGGAAAAGATAAGAGTAAGGAAACTAACATTTAAATTGGTTGCCCAGCTATGTCATCTCCCCCAATAGATATTGTTCTCGGGCGGCGGCCTTCTCTGCCTACGATTTCCATACATCCGCATTACCGCGGAGTACGGGCAATTCATGCTCCAACTGCTTCACGCGATCACGAAGTCGCGAGAGCAGAGACAGCTCATCCACCATTGAGCGTGGCGGCGCCAAAGTATCATCAAGGGGTGGTGAATCCGGAGGTACCCTCAAAGGATCACTTGATGTGCCCTATCACAAGCCAAGCAAGAAGCAATAAGAAGACCAAATCGATGCACAGACCAAATATTCAGGTGTATTCAAAGATTAGCAAAAGTATCAGCAGATACACTCGCCAAAAAGGCATGTTCTTGACAAAAGACATAAGCTACTTCAACTATTACAAAGCTATAGAGGAGCAATTAGTTTCTTCGACTTGGATGGCTTTGGGGGCCTCATCGAGTCAGTGGCGGTATCAGATGCCACTGACTTTCCGCCGGCCCCTGACGCCGCAACCTTTGCCGCCTTTTTGGACCACTACAGCTCCTCAGAGTACTTTGCAACTGTGTTAATTAGCTACGGCCCATACTTGCCATAGGCAGTCGCGAAGGGAGCAAAGACTACCTGCTGGTCGTCCGTGCTAACGGGCATTACCCTTGAGACCGCTGTAGGATCAACTTCGACTCCGTGGGCCTGCACCATAGCGAATGACATTGACGCGCCAGCCGCATGGAGTGAGTTCTTGAAGCTTGCAGGGACACCCCCGGCGAGAGACTCCACCAGCTCGTCCATGTTCTCGATCAGCTCAGCCTTGGGCATCAGCTCTTCCCGGAGGCGACTGAGCATGCCCTTGACCTTGGAGAGCATATTTTGAACGGCGGTGATGTGGTCCTCGACTGCTGAAAGAGCACCCACCAAGGCATCGTCACGACGGAGGGCCTGAGGGTCGAAGCTCAAATCGCCAGCATCTGTACAGAACTCACACATGGGCACGAAAGTCAGCGCTAACGACAAATTCGAACAGAGAACAATAATGATATCCAAGCAAGGCACCTGAGAGAGCCTTAGCAATCGAGAAAAGCTATTCTTCGAACAACTTCTCCCTAGCTACGATGGAGGCACGCAGATCCTCTTCGTGCGTTTGTACCTCATCACGCGCCGCGATTGCCTCATCGCGGCTCTTCACAACCGCAGTGAGTGTCTTTTCCATGGTGGCGACGTTGCGCAGAAGGGCATTATGTTCAGCTACAAAACAAAACAAAAGGGATTGACTATCAGTCGACTACATAACAACGATGCAGAAGAAGAAGTAAAGAGCACTTAATTTCTACCACGCGATGCCGCGTATCTAGCATTGCATGCTGGCGACCCATCGCAAGCACCTGCTCCGCCAGGTGAGCGGCTTCCTTCATAAGGAGCTATCACAAAACGAAAAACAACAAAGGATCAGCAGAAGCCATATATAAAATCGACTGCAACATCAGAAGAAGAGATACTACAGTTACATGATCCTCCAATGATTCCGAAATCGATTGGCGTGCAGTCATCCGGGCAACCATCTGATGCTCCCCATCATGTGGAGAACTGGATGAGTTGTGCCCGGAGTGGGCCGCCAATGGAGGGGAAGGAGCACGCTCAACCTCTTTCTTGGCCCTCGAGGTTGCGACTCCCAATTCTTTCAAAAATTGGATGTTGCTAGAAGATGACGACGCCTGCTGACTGCAAGACAAAACCAACATTAAGAAAGGGCAAATCCAAAGAAGAACCAAAAAGGACAACTCGAATACTTACCAATCAAACTTATCAAAGTCGAAGGTTGGCTTCCCCGACTCTGACGACGACTCCTTTGGCAGCAGCATCTTCTTGCGAGAAGATGGCGCCACGGCGCTCATAGGAACGGCAGGGATTGGCGACTCCGCACCAACGCCTGCACCTTCTGGATTCGAAGGAGACGACGCATCAGAATCCTTGCTACGCGAACGCTTGTGAGTATCTAGACTACCCGACTCGGGGGCTTCCTCCTCCACATCAGATGGGATGGTCGACTCCGACTCATCCTCTTCCAAGGCTTCACGAGGAATAACCCCCTCAGGAAGAGGGGGCATACAGGGTGACACCGCCCAATCCTGCATACAGACAATAATTAATATATCGTTGGATTCACAAAATTATGTAGAATTTGTTTATAAAATAATATTGCAGGTTTACTGTATGTATTTCCCTGAGACTATAAAAAGGCTTAAAGCACTATAAAAATTGTAGAAAAAGTTTTGTAACGCCTTTTTGCGTGTTTCCAATTTCCCCTGGTTTTAAATCACGTTACCTACATAGTAGTATTTTTGTCTAGGTCTTACAACCCTGTTTGCTACAGAGCCATAGTGTTTTGCCTAAAATCCTATTAATTGGGTTCACAAATTGCATTGTTTTGTTTTCATTGCATTAAAGGTTTTCCAAGCATCATGCAATAGTAATAAACATCAGAGAACACCGAGAGGTTACTGGAAACTATGTTAAGCTATCATGCATGCATTTGTGCACTTGTCTATGATTTTGTATGTTTGTTTATGTGTTATTTTGTATCGTGTAGATTGTGACGAGTGCAACGCTTGTTTCTATGAAGATTGTACTCTCGACTCCTACCGCCAAGGCAAGTAGATGCTATTTTGTTCATACCATTGTCCTACTATTTTCTCTTATGCATGTGTAGTGTATTTCTGTAGTTATTGTGTAGGAACTACTATGCTATGCCATGTCCTATATATTGTGGTAGGAATTCCTTGTAGTTGAGCCCCGTTCAGTAGATGTGCTTAGACCTGCTGTGAAGAGGGGGGGAAAGGGATCACATTATGGTGAAGTATGAGTTTATTTAAAACTAAAACTACATAAAGTTAATGAACCACCTGGGTGGAATGGTTGGATGGTCAACGGAGTGTGGATAATGATGGGGAATGCCGCCCAGGGTACTGAGAAGGATTGGTTCTCTTTGTTATGGTAGCTTACGTGTGCAACCATGTGCCAGTAAGAATGGGTGGCTGGTTGGACTTAGTAGGTCATGGTGATCCGAACCCAGCGTAGCCAGAGATGTAGTGAATGATAGGTTGGGACCGGTGCGCAGTGGGGTTTGGTGATCTACTTCCCGAAAGGTCCCATCTTGGACTTCTCCCTATCATCACACAATATGAGTGTGGTGGTACGAGCTGGGTTGGCCAGGTCACATGGGTAAAGTGTACAAACCCCTGCAGGGTGTAAAACTAAGTACTTAGCCGTGTCCCCGGTTACGGGCGATTGAGTTGCTTGATCTTGAGACTATGACATATTCTCACTTATCCTTATTTCCTGATTTCTAAAACTTGATGGGTGAACTTAATGGGTTGCGGTGAATCAAAAGGTTTACGAAAGTAGGATAAATGTGTTTGAAAAGTGCAAGCTAGCCAAAGCTCCACTAGCCAGATAAGCATGTAGATGCTAGGTGCATTGTCTCTTTTACCTTAGCGCTACTTGCCATACATTCCATGTATTGACCCTTCGGGGCTGCTACGTTTCATGTTGCAGGCTATACCTATTCTGAGTGATCGAAATAGGTCGCGGTACTCCACTCGACACTTGTTCCCTCGTGGGCAATTTGAAGGAGTGGTATCTTTATTTATGTTGCTATTTGAATAATGTGTAAGCTAGCCTTCGAGCTAAGCGAATATTGTAATAATTAAATATTCTGGATCTTCGTTATTTGTGATACGCGGATTATTACTTTGTTATTTCATCTATGTTCTATGTAAGCCAATGAACCGATCCAGGGATTGGCACGTTGCATAGAAGCTACAGTCTTTTCAGTACTGTAGTATCACAGATGGTATCAGAGCTGTGTGTTGACTGTAGGATCGTGAACTAGGATTGGAATAGGAAGCCTTATATTTATTTAAGTCTATTTTAAATTCTGTCTTTATTCTTATGCCTTTCATTCTAGTAAATTATTTTTGTTTGTTGTTCTCACTCTTTCCTCTTTACAATTGATAGATGGGAGACGGCACCCGAGTTGAGCACGTGGGGTTCCAATCGCCAAGACTCTTCGCAAGACAGTTGGCGGAGATCTGTCAGACGCTGGGCATGTTAGTGCCGATGTTCAAAGGGAGGAGGATGAACACATATGTGCCTAGGGATTTTGTGTGGGAGATCACCACTATTGTTCTTGCATACCCCATTGTGCCTGACATTGGAAGCCTGAACCGCACCAAGAAGTACCTCACCTGGGAGCAAGGAGTGGAATCAGCCATGCATGAGACACCGTCACGCCTGTGCTATCTTCACCAGCACCGCCTTCCAGCAGGTTCACCCTTCCTTGCACTTGGAAAGAGGAATGAAGACGGGAACGTGATGGTTACCGCGGGCAACCGGAACAACATGCCATTCCATGAGAAACATATAGAGGACATGGAAATTAAAGCTTGGGAGAGGGAAGAGAAGCTGTTGCAGCAAAAGGAGGCGTTGGATTATTTTCAGGGCACTGTGCATTTACAAGGATACGAGATGGAAACTCTGCACACCGCCGTGAATACAATAGAGCAAGCCTTCATTGGTAGGGATCAAACCATAGCGGACCTCAGTGGGACCGTAGTGGAGAAGGATGCCACCATGAAGGAACAAGAGAATGTTGTGGTGGAAAGGAATGCTACAATTGCAGCGCTGAACCAAACCATTGCGGAAAGAAATCAAATTGTGGCTGAGCGAGACCAAACCATTGTGGATATGGCTGCCCAGATTGCTGCCCTTCAAGCGCAGTAGAATCCTCCACCAAATAATGGCAATGATGATGATGGGAATGATGATGATGATGCGGATAATGGTGATGGAGGTAACAATGGTAATGGAGGTAACAATGGAGGTGGAGGTGACAGTGACGATGATGGAGGAGATGCAGCGGGCGCTTTTGCTGAAGAAAGCGAGGAGGAGGACCTCGAAGAGGTGGACTTCGAGGACTCGAGTGAAGAAGACTCAGGAGAAGTGTATACGCCACCACCGTGGCATGCACAAGGATCGAAGCGTCAGTGCATGGACTCCAAAACTAGTCTTCGTTAGGGAAATTCGTTAGTCTTTCGCATTGATCAATGTAAACTTCTGCACTTTTAGCTTATCGTGTTTAGATTGCTCAGTTAAGTGCCTTGAAGTTCCAAGAATTTTCGTGAGATTTATTAAATGAGTTTTGGACAAGTTTGGGTAAAATCCGTCTTTTTATCGCTGTAGTTTTCTACTGAATCTGCTGTACTCTACGATTTTTCATGTTTTACTGGAAGCTGCGAAAAATCTGAGAAATTGGGATCTGGTGTGTAATTATCTGTAGTATCTGCGCAAAAATCATCAACAATTCCTGACAAGATTAAGTCAGGCAGAAAAATCTGTGAACACATCTGAACAGTTCTGGCAGAAATCTGTTTATTGCCTTTTTGTTGCTCTTTTGTATCTAGATGTTGATGCAACTGTTTTTAAACTATTTTGTAGCTATACACTATTAAGATAAACACTTGGAACTGTACTGGTGGTGAGTTTGCTTGTGTGATACCTGTTTGCCTTTGTCTGTAAACATATGGTTGTTGCATGAGCATTATACATGGGTAGGAATAATTCCTTAGTTGCTTCTATCTAATCTTATTTGTCCTGAACCGCAGATGGCTCCTCGCTGAGTACCTGATGAGATAGCTCAGCTCATGGCCACTCAGACACAGTTGACCCAAGTGATGACGCAGTTCATGGCAACTCAGAACAACAATAATAACAACAACAACAACAACAACAGGAACAATCAGCCGCAGGGGGATGCTCTCACTAGATTCCTGAGGCTGAGGCTAGCTAAGTTCTCCTCTGCACCTGAGCCCATGGTTGCTCTTGACTGGCTCCGTTCTATGAACAAGGACTTGGTGACCGTTGGTTGTACTGATGCTGAAAAGGTGAGGTCTGCTGCTCACGTGCTGGAAGGATCAGCTGCTTAATGGTGGGATGCCTTCCAGAACACCCACCCGCTGGACACAGTTACCTAGGCCATGTTTGAGGAAGGGTTCAGGACGAACCAGGTATCTGCCGGGACCATGAGCCTGAAGAGGAAGGAATTCTGCAACCTGCGTCAAACCAACCGCACTGTGGCGGATTACATAGAAGAATTCAACAATCTCTCCCGCTATGCCCCTGAGGATGTAGACACTGATGCCAAGAGGAGGGAGAGGTTCCTGGATGGGCTCAGTGATGAGCTTTCACTTCACCTATCTGTGGTTTATTGCCCGACATTTCAGGAGCTGATGGACAAGGCCAGAATTTTGGAAGGGAAACAGCAGTAGGTGGAGAGATGCAAGAGGAAGAACAGCCATCACTCCTCAGGATCACACCACCGCGCTCGCACCTCTTATGATGGACACTCTGGATATTCTAGGCATGGCGGAGATGACCGCAGCCACCATGGAAGCAATGGACATCGCCACGATGGTCACAGGAGTGACAATCACCACCGTGGAGGAAATGACCGCCACCATCATGGTCACAGGAGCCACCACAGCAATTCTGGGAGGAACAATGGACATGACTATGTGAGCAAGAAGGACCTCATCAATGTGGAGTGCTACAAGTGCAAGAAGCTGGGCCATTATGCTAGTACCTGGCCAGAGAAGAACACGGGAGTAGGACCCAAGCTTGGACCCAACCAGAAGGCGAATGTGAACCATGTGAATGTGGAGGAAGTCCGTGATGAGCCGGATCTCGTGGTTGGTAAGGTTCCAATCGATTCCCATATTGCACTTGTTCTATTTGATACTGGTGCATCGCATTCATTCATATCAAGGGCATTTGTGGATAGACATAAGTTAGCCACTAAGTCACTAAAAGGGACTATTAGAGTGAGCTCACCAGGAGGAGAGATGCTAGCTAGTAAGGGATGTCGTGACCTTACCCTAGGAATTGGAGCACACAGTTTCCTGGCACATTTGGTAGTTTTGGAGTCGCAAGGACTAGATGTAATACTGGGCATGGATTGGTTGTCCGAGCATGATGGCCAGATAGATTGTGGACAACGTGCTATCTCTCTTGGGAAACCACAAGGCATAAAGATTAAGTTCAAGTCAGCAGCACGTCTTAGGGTACTAAGGTGAACTCTCTTAAGGGGGTTAGCATGGACATCGTACCCGTAGTGAGAGAATACCCTGATGTGTTTCCAGAAGAACTACCAGGGATGCCACATGACAGGGACGTGGAGTTTCTTATTGACTTGATGCCGGGAACAGGACTGATAGCCAAGAGGTCGTACAAGATGGATGTGGATGAGCTAAAGGAGTTGAAGAAGCAACTTAGAGAACAGTTGGACAAGGGATTCATTCAACCAAGTTCTTCATCTTGGGGTGCACCTGTTCTATTTGTGGAGAAGAAGGATAGTAGTAAGAGGCTGGTGGTAGACTATCGCTCGCTTAATGAGGTTACCATCAAGAATAAATATCCTCTACCCAATATAAATGACTTGTTAGATCAGTTGAAGGGAGCAAAGGTATTTTCCAAGGTCGATCTAAGGTCAGGGTATTTCCAATTAAAGATCCATGAGCAGGACATACCAAAGACCGCCTTCACCACTAGGTATGGTTTATATGAGTATACAGTTATGTCTTTTGGACTAACAAATGCTCCGACATATTTTATGACCATGATGAACAAGGTATTCATGGAGTACTTGGATAAATTCGTTGTGGTGTTCATCGATGACATATTGATCTATTCTAAAGATGACAATGAGCATGAGAAGCATTTGCGCCTAATTATGGAGAAGCTGAGAGAGCATAAGCTATATGCTAAGTTCAGCAAGTGCGAGTTTTGGTTGAACACTGTTGGTTTTCTAGGACACATAGTGTCAGGTGAAGGAGTTGCAGTTGATCCAAGCAAGGTATCGCCAGTCACTGGATGGGAGTCTCCCAAAAATGTGGGAGATATTCGGAGTTTCTTGGGACTTGCTGGATACTATAGGAGGTTCATAGAAAATTTCTCCAAGGTTGCAAGCCAATGACTGAGTTATTGAAGAAGGAGAAAAGATTTGAGTGGATAGAATAGTGCGAAGCTAGTTTCTAGGAACTGAAGCAACGCTTGGTGATCGCACCTATCTTGTGTTTGCCTGATATTCAGAAGGATTTCCAAGTGTACTGCGATGCATCTCGTCAAGGACTTGGAAGTGTGTTGATGCAAGATGGGAGAGTGGTAACCTACGCCTCACGCCAACATAAACACCATGAGCTGAATTACCCCACGCATGACTTGGAATTAGCGTCAGTTGTGCATGTGCTCAAGGTATGGAGGCACTATTTGATGGGTAAGTATTGCGATGTATTCACGGACCACAAAAGCTTGAAATACATATTCACACAGAAGGAGTTGAACATGAGGCAAAGAAGATGGTTGGACCTCATAGAGGATTATGACATGAGCCTGCAATATCATCCCGGGAAGGCTAATGTTGTAGCAGATGCGCTAAGCCACAAGGTGTATGCTAATGGTTTGACCGTGGGAGAGTTACCAAAGAATTTGTGTGAGAAATTCAAGGATCTCAGATTGGAGATAGTATTTGAGGGATATTTAGCAGCAATGGAAATCAATCCAACACTTTAGGATAAAATTAGTGAAGCTCAGAAAGAGGATATTGAACTGAGGAGAGTAAAGGAAAACATACCCAAGGGAAATGCGGAAGGATTTCGTGAAGATGAACAAGGAGCACTATGGTATGGAGATCGTCTGTGCGTGCCCAACGATCAGGAGATTAGGAAGTTGATTCTCCAGGAAGCCCATGACTCTCGATACTCCATACATCCTGGTAACATGAAGATGTACATGGATTTGAAGGAAAGGTTTTGGTGGGTTAATATGAAGGGAGATATCGCAAAGTATATTGCCTTATGTGATGTCTGTAGTAGAGTGAAGGTTGAGCACCAAAATCCAGCGGGGTTGCTACAGCCATTGTCGGTACCTGATTGGAAGTGGGATAGAGTTGGAATGCATTTTATCACAAGACTGCCCAGGATGAGGTCAGGATACGACTCTATTTGGGTAGTGGTTGATCACTTAACCAAGGTAGCTCACTTACACTAGTGCTAAATTAGCCAAGATCTACATGAACAGAATTGTGTGCCTGCATGGAGTTCCTAAGAGCATTGTGTCAGATAGAGGCACCCAATTCACCTCTCACTGTTGGCGCCAGCTACATGAGTCGTTGGGAACTAGGTTGGAGTTCAGTATAGCTTTCCACCCTCAGACGGATGGACAGACGAAGAGGGTGAATCAGATTTTAGAGGATATGTTGAGAGCTTGCGCTCTAGCTCATGTCTCTAGTTGGGATGAGAATTTGCCTTATGATGAGTTTTCCTACAACAACAGCTACTAGACTAGCATCAAGACGTCACCGTTCGATGTGCTATATGGTAAGAGGTGCAGGAGACCATTATTGTGGGATGGTGTAGGTGAGCATCAGTTGTTTGGACCTGATTTGATAAAAGATGCTGAGGAGAAGGTCAGTTTGATTCGAGATAGGCTGAAGGTAGCACAGTCAAGGCAGAAGAGCTATGCTGATGCTAAGCACAAGGAAGTGGTGTATGGGATTGGAGATCGAGCCTACCTCAGAGTTTTGCCTCTGCGTGGAATTAAGCGATTTGGAATTAAGGGCAAGCTGGCACCTCGGTTTATAGGGCCCTACAAGATCCTAGCATGCAAAGGAGAGGTTGCGTATCAGTTGGAGATGCCAGAGGCTCTATCCGCTATTCACGACGTGTTCCACGTGTCCCAGCTAAATAAGTGCCATCCGGAGATGATGGATACACCATTGAGAGACACCATGTTGCTTGAAGAGGTTCAGCTGGAGAACGATTTGACCTATGAGGAGAAGCCGGTCAAGATCTTGGAAGCAGTGGAGAGGTTTACACGCAGCAATACGATCAGGTTTTGCAAGGTGCAATGGAGCCATCACACCGAAGAGGAAGCCACCTGGGAGCGAGAGGATGACCTTCGAGAGGACCACCCGCACCTATTTGCTAGCCACGTCGAATATCGTGGACGAGATTCATCTTAAGGGGGTTAGTATTGTCACATCCCAAATTCTAGATTTGGCACTGCATATATACATGTCATTGCATCATGATCATAATTGCAAAAATTCAGTTTTAAAGGCATTTGGCCAAAGCACCACTTATTTGCCTTTTCTTCTCTTATATGAGATTACTAGGACTTTTGCCTTGCATATGCTAGAATGGTACTTTATGGACATTCCAGATGCATAGATGCGTAGACTTTTTCAATACGAATCCGTAGAACTTTGTTTCGCCCAAATCGGAGTTCTGGATCAAAAGTTATTGCCAAATTTCAGAAGTGCAGAAATTTTCAGAATTTCAGACAGTTCTGTCAGTTTCAGTTACTGTTCAACAAAAAAGAAGAAAAAAAAGAGAAACCGCGTCGGCCAGCCGGACCGCCAGCCCACAGCGCCCCACCCGGGGTTCACCATTGCAGCGAGCGGCGCGTAGCAGAAAACGCGCGGCGCAGCGCGTAGCCCGCACCGCCCGGCCGACAGGCGGGCCCACCTGTCAGCCGCTGCTCATCGAGCAGACCGTGCTCGACATGAGCACGGACGCCGAACCACCGACCTCGCCGGAATCCGTTTTCCGCGGGAGTCGTTCCGCCCGCGTCCCTTTTTCTTCTTCGCCCCCTTAAATCCCTCGCTACCCCGAATCTTTTCCCCTCCTCGATTCCATCTACGCCGCCGCCAGTTCCGCGAAATTCCTCGCCGAAATTTTCCGTCGACGCCGCCATTGTTGCCGGTGAGCTCGCGTCGCCGCCACAGAGCCCCCCCCTCGCCTTTCTGCCTTGCCGCCGCCGCCTCACCTTTTTCCCTGCCTGCAGGACGCCGGGGAACTGCCGCCGCCGCCGGAGCACCTCGCCGGAGCGCCACCGATCAACCACCCCGCCGACGGTCGAAGGTGAGCCAGCCGAGCCACGTCGGCCGTTGGATCGGACATGGACGGCCGCGATCAACGCTGACCGCGCACAGCTAACTGCTGACCGGTCAACCGCCACGTCGGCAGGACCCGCTCGTCAGCAGAATATTCCCCGAAATATTCCCCGTCGATTTTCGGAGTTTAATTAAATTCTAGAAAATATGTCTAACTTCAAAAAGTCGTATAAAAAGATTTACTAGTCCAAAAATAGCAAATAATATATCACTGAATTCAAAAAATTGTGTAGAATTTGTTTATAAAATAATATTGTAGGTTTACTGTAGTATTTCTCTGAGACTATAAAAAGGCTTAAAGCACTATAAAAATTGTAGAAAAAGTTATGTAACGCATTTTTGCGTGTTTCCACTTGCCCCTGGTTTTAAATCACGTTACCTACACAGTAGTATTTTTGCCTAGGTCTTACAACCCTGTTTGCTACAGAGCCTTAGTGTTTTGCCTAAAATCCTATTAGTTGGGTTCACAAATTGCATTGTTTTTTTTCATTGCATTAAAGGTTTTCCAAGCATCATGCAATCGTAATAAACATCAGAGAACACCGAGAGGTTACTAAAAACTTTGTTAAGCTATCATGCATGCATTTGTGCACTTGTTTATGATTATGTATGTTTGTTTATGTGTTGTTTTGTATCGTGTAGATTGTGACGAGTGCAATGCTTGTTTCTGCGAAGATTGTACTCTCGACTCCTACCGCCAAGGCAAGTAGATGCTATTTTGTTCATACCATTGTCCTACTATTTTCTCTTATGCATGTGTAGTGTATTTCTTTAGTTATTGTGTAGGAACTACTATGCTATGCTATGTCCTATATATTGTGGTAGGAATTCCTTGTAGTTGAGCCCCGTTCAGTAGATATGCTTAGACCTGCTGTGAAGACGGGGAAAAAGGATCACATTATGGTGAATTATGAGTTTGTTTAAAACTAAAACTACATAAAGTTAATGAACTACCTGGGCGGAATGGTTGGATGGTCAATGGAGTGTGGATAATGGTGGGGAATGCCGCCTAGGGTACTGAGAAGGATTAGTTCTCTTTATTATGGTAGCTTACGTGTGCAACCATGTGCCAGTAAGAATTGGTGGCGGGTTGGACTTAGTAGGTCGTGGTGATCCGAACCCAGTGTAGCCAGAGATGTAGTGAATGATAGGTTGGGACCGATGCGCAGTGGGGTTTGGTGATCTACTTCCTGAAAGGTCCCATCTTAGACTTCTCCATATCATCAAACAATATGAGTGTGGTGGTACGAGCTGGGTTGGCCAGGTCACATGGGTACAGTGTACAAACCCCTGCAGGGTGTAATACTAAGTACTTAGTTGTGTCCTCGGTTACGGACGATTGAGTTGCTTGATCTTGAGACTATGACATATTCTCACTCATACTTATTTCCTGATTTCTAAAATTTGATGGGTGAACTTAATGGGTTGCTGTGAATCAAATGGTTTACGAAAGTAGGATAAATGTGTTTGAAAAGTGCAAGCTAGCCAAAGCTCCACTAGCCAGATAAGCATGTAGATGCTAGGTGCATTGTCTCTTTTACCTTAGCGCTACTTGCCATACATTCCATGTATTGACTGTTCGGGGCTGCTACGTTTCATGTTGCAGGTTATACCGATTCCGAGTGATCGAAATAGGCTGTGGTACTCCACTCGACACTTGTTCCCTCGTGGGCAATTTGAAGATGGAGTAGTATCTTTATTTATGTTGCTATTTCAATAATGTGTAAGCTATCCTTCGAGCTATGCGAATATTGTAATAATTGAATTTTCTAGATCTTCGTTATTTATGATACATGGATTATTACTTTGTTATTTCATCTATGTTCTATGTAAGCCAATGAACCGATCCATTGATTGGCATGTTGCATAGAAGCTACAGTATTTTCACTACTGTAGTATCACAATCTCCCACCAAAGAGCGGCTTCCCCACGCAGAAGGTGAGTAGCGCACTTGACCTTGTCGTGCTCAGCCACATCTGCGGTATCCAGTAGCCTCCTGATATCCCAGAGCCAACGGTCCGCATCCAGCGGCTCGGCAGTCACCTCGAAGTGCTATGGGGCAAACTTCAGAAAGTACTTCAAGTTGCCACGCTGGGGAGATGGTGGACGTGGTACGAACTCATTCCTCTGGATGCTCTCCTCGAACCTTTGCTAGTTTTGCTGCATAGTTCCCAGAGTATTTGCCAAACTGACAAGCACAGCACCCAGCTCTGGCATACCCTGGACATCATCATTGCAGCGAGGAATCCTATTATTGATGGAAAAACTTTGCGTTTGTACCATAATGGAGAATTATCAATAATCCAAAATACCACTAAAACAGAATTAACCAAGATTAAATGATACAATTTAATAAGATGATATTAAAATATCAAGCAAAGTTCATAGCACCTAGAAAATAGTTAGCATATCACACACGACTGAAAAGGAGCGTGGAACACAAATCTTCCAAAGAAAACAATTCCGCACACTTCGGCATTAAAATACCAGCTAGATGCACAAAACCACTTAATAGTTAGAGCTTAGCAACTTCACCCATTCAATGTACAAGAGCGAATGATAAAAGTAGTGGTATGGTCATGACTCCATCTCGCACTCAAAGCATTACTTCGCACAGGAATAGGAAAAATGCGCAACCCAACTCTTATCCTTCTTAAGAACAACTAAAAAGATTAACAGATACAAAACGAACACCCCTAACTAGAACGTGTCGGTTACCAAGAGTAAGATAGATCACATCGGTTTACAAAGAATCGAATAGATCACATCGGTTTACACAAAGCCTATCGGTATGGAATGTACCAACAGTTGATAACCAAAGGAAAAATTACACACACATCCTATGGTACTACAGAAACCCCAAACACGTGAATCCTAGTTTGAATTTTTTGAAGAGGATAGAAAAACGTTACACTTCCTTACCAGAAAAAGGGTGGGTGGGTGGGTGGGTAAGAAGAAAAATGGAAGCAGTTCTACTCTCACGTTTAGTTTTTCCCAAGTATGCATAGGTACCAAAATATTTTCTAGACCGACAATGACCATCTGGCTGAGACCCTGAAGGGCAGAATTGCTCTGCTACTAATTGTAATACCTCGCACATTATGCTCTAAGTTCAAGCCTGGACGAATGAAAAGTGGATAAGTGATTCTACCACAGATGCCCAAGGCCACCCATGTGTAGGCCTGTCAAAGCGGAGCAGGGCACGGTACCGGCCTACCATCTTATCCACTTTCAAGAACATCGGGTCAAGAGCGAGCGGGCTAAGCGACAGGTAACACGACCACGACATACACAAATGAGTATGTATGTCTGCGACTTACAATAGACATCAGAGTCACACCATCTAGAAACACTGGAAATAGAAATATTCAACGCCATGAGGCAAGATCCAAATATCCTAGATAGAAATAATATTTTAGGATACATCCCCAAACATAACGCAACAGAGTATCAAGCGGAAGCGGAAACATGATTGGAGTACGGATAAGAAGCAAATCGACATAAGATGCCCTAAAAATAAGCACATCTCGCCCACATATCTCATGGATCTCCATACCCAAAATCTCTACACCGAATAGTCGTTGCCACCATCATCGATCCCCTCAACCTGGTAACCTTCCTTGGAGTATACCTGTCCATCTAAACCAAATATTTATCATGTGAGACCATAGGGGTACTCATCAATTCTTAATGCATCTAAAGGAAACAACATGGGGTGACGCAATTGCAGCGAAAGATAATATCTACAAAGTGCTATCGAGACACGCTACGCATCCGCCCAACCAGAGATGGACGGATGCTCGTTAATTAATAACAAAAGTTATATAAGCAATAGAAATAACCTCGCTCGTCCACCTTCTCTCTTACCGATGAGAAGGCGAAAGAACAACCCATCCGTTGGCAATTTTATTAACCATTCCAAGAGTGTTGTACTAATTACTAGTAATGTCTTAGTCAATTTGAAGGCAGTACTTTAGTTATGCTTGTCAATAATCGAGAAAATGTGCTCCAAGTTGTCTATCACTATTGGCACGGCTTTCAGAAAGATCTACCCTGCAGGGGTGCACAAATAGCAACACACACACGATCAACCTCGGGAAGAACCAAATAAAATGAAACGAGGCCTCACGACAATGCATTCACAGGATTCATAAATTATTTCAGGGGGGTGCCCCATTAAGCTACCCGCAACAAAGTTGGCAGGCTCCGAGACGGACCCAAGGTTTGCGCCAATGAATTTAAACGATTGGGAACCTGAAAGTATGACTGGGATTGTCAATACCGCGAAAACAGTCCGCAATTCCTAAACAGTATAGTTGCTCCACGCACAATCGTAAATAAAGAAGTAAAGCATGGCATAAGTACATGATAGTAATAAATCCCATAACTAGTTTATGGCCCCAAGAAAAAAAGTGTGAATCAAGCTCAGGCAAAGGAGGATCCATAGGGTCTCCTGTATGTGGATAGTGCGAATAGTCAAGGAACAGGAATCAAGTACTCGGGGTCCTATAGGACACAAGTGAGCTTAAAGAACCAAATAGCAGATAATGCTCACGGATGCCTCTTTCATTAGTTCTCTACTCATATTAAGTTGTTTAGGTACCTCATTATCCAAAGACTCACACAAACCTTACACATACAATTCTACGACTCGCATGGCTTAAACAACTCCTGTAGTAATGGCTCATTGGATGGAGGTACAAGTTTCGGTGGGGTTTAAAGTAAGGCTATGCAATACTTGGGATTTAATTTAATGCAATCGTGACTCAATGATGCAAGAATAAGATAGAGGCATAGGTACTATATGTATGCAAGCATGGGAAATTGCTTGTCTGGCAGTTATGTTGCCGAATAGGAAGGATCCGTGTAATACTCCTGAGGCTCCTGGTATTCTTCTTCCTCTGTGTCTATCCGGATAAAAACCAAAAACACAAGAGACTGAAATAAATACATTGCACAATTATATAAATAATATGCAACAAGCAAACAAGTATGCCATGATGGAATGATGCACCATTCACATGACATAGCATAGCATGGCATGGGTGAGGTGTGGGGTACAACAACAAAGCATTTATTAAGTTTTTAGTCATGTTTTGCTCCCATAAACATTGTTATATACTTAATATTTATATGATGGATGCTTCAATTTATACCATGGAATGCATAGTTAGAACGGACTCGTCGCGCTGATCGATTTATACATATTATTTGTCGAATTTGGAATTACGGAATTAAAGTTATAGATTGACTAACAAAAAGGAATTTATTGGCATTTAAATTATTTCGAAATTTTAAATTGCTCAAAAATTAGTTTGGATTGTAATTTTGAATTCCTGACATTTTTCTGATCAGAAAACATATATCATTTGTTCCTTTTAGAATTATCATTAGGAAGTTATTATTAAAGACATATTAAATAGAAAAGAGTAATATTGTTATTAATTTGAATAGTTAGAACAATTATTTTTAATTCCTGAAAATGGATTAGAATTAGTTTTTTGAAATTTTGAGTGCTTTTCATTTTGAAAGTTTTCCAAATTCGAATTATTTTTATATTACTTGATGGTCAAAATTGTTTGAATTCCATTTGACCTTATTTTAACTTTGACCAGGGGTTGCGGTTGGTTTAGGAAAATGGCCAGGGGCTTTTTCAAAACTAACAAGGACAAGTCGGGATGAACTCAAACAGAACTGAATTTAGTTAGTATGATATCGGCTAGCTGCAGTGATATTTGCAGGATGATTACGAGGGATCTGATGCTATGATTTGCAAACGGTTTGAAGCTACGAGGAGTTGGATTTACCCACAGGGATATCCATGAAGAACCGGTCCAGATACAAACTGGAACGATCAGAAACTTGCTGTGATCAGAGGAACAAACAAGGGTCCGGACTGGCGGAAAAACTTGACTAACGAACAAAGAGATTTCTCGATCTTCGGCGGAGGATCCCTAGTGCTACGGTGATAAAATTGAAGTACCGTTTTGACCAAAACGTAGCCAAATGATACCTCTACGCGCCCGGTTGAAGAACTCACCGGAAGGATGACTTAGGTAGACGGGAGAAATTGGGGAACAGAGGAGAAAACACGAATGCAAGCAAAAGTCACTTTCGAAGGTTTAGTTACGGAAGCCCTACCCAATGGAATGTTCCGCGTTCGGCTAGAGAATGACACCATCATCCTGGGCTATATTTCAGGAAAGATCCGCCCTAGTTCTATACGAATACTTATGGGGAATAGGGTCAAAATTGAAGTGCACTGTGTGTTAGCTGAAAAACTGCGCGTTTGCTGATTTGATGATCGTGTGAAAAGGCGAACTTCTAATGACGATTGCGGGCTCCTCCGACCTCAGCTTCGAATGCCGTTTGCTTCTACATGAAGATGGATGTACTAGGAAGATATCACCATGAAGAGCTGGGCCGTTGCTAGACTGAGGCAGATAGAAACTTGCCGGTAACAGATATGGTGCAGCAGGTCTGCGCGTGCTCTCAGCGAACGCATCGAGCGACGAGGGCTTGGTGTCGAAAGTGGCGACATCTATGCAGTGTAGAAGAGGAGGGATGGGGATGTCTATGGCATGGAGAAGATCACCATAGGCACTACCGTCCGGCGCTGTAGCAAGAGGAGGAGGCGATCGGTGATGGAGCTCGAGCTCCGGTCCTTCAGCTGCTCACGGGCACAATGGCGGTGAGGCGTCTCCAGCGGGTTCTGGGCATGGCTCCGGGTACAGGTTGAATTAGATGAAGCAGGGAAGGACTCCCGAGCTCGCGGTATGCCTTGGGGATCACCAGGATGCCAGGGTGCAGTAGATAGCCGAGCAGGGTTTGTAGAGGAGCATGGCAGTCATGGCCATGGTGGCGTGGGAAGGAGAAGGGGAGCCTAGATATCGATCTGGCAGTAGGTGGGAGGATGAGGACGGGGGATGACAGTGCTATCTGCTACTTTATGCAGAGAGTGGGAGTCACGTGATTGGCAGGGGTGTTGTTTTTTGACAAACACAATATATTGAGCAAGCAAGCCGCCTCATGAAAAACCTTCGAGTCTCCTTAGGTATCCTGGAAGGAAAATAGTGCGTCTGAAACTTGCTGCTCCCAAGTTAAAACAGAGTTACATCTCGAATTAGAAAAGGCAAAATAAAGCCTGGGGGATCACCCTCCCAACTACGAATCTCTTTTGAAAGAATTCTGCCATAGCTCCAATTTTTTGAAAGCATTCTGCCAAGATTGCTGAGTAGGGGCTCCATATCTCTGCCTCCCCGTTAAAAGATTTGATTAGCTCTAAAGAATATAACTCAATGATCACACGAGAACATCCAGTATTTTCAAGATATTCGAGACCCTTCTGTAACCCCAAAGCCTCCGTTGTAGTAGCATCCAACACATGCGATATAGGACCAAATGAGCCTCCCATTACCTGACCCTCGTGATCACGTAAAATAGCACCCACCGACCCTGAACCATCATTGTGGAAAGATGCATCTATATTAAGCTTCAAATCTCCCATAATAGGCTTACTCCATGTCAACATTTTTTCTTCCGCCGAAGGCCAAGCGGCTCCAAAATTTGTAGTTAGGGAATTGATTGCAAACGCCGTACTAGATGGTTTCTTAACCTGGACGCCTCTAACAATTTCACGCCGCTGCCACCAAATATACCATCCGCCAACACCAATTGTCTCCCGTAGACCCAACTGACCTAGAACCGGTGATTTACTTGACTGATTGCAAAGAAGTTTTTCAATACATACCGAACCAGATTGATCATCTTGCATAGTCTACGCAATAACTTCCTAGAGGCAAAGTTCTTTCCATACCTCTCTTGCTCTTATACATGAGAACAACAGGTGCTTAATATCTTCTGGTCCACTATGACAAACAGGGCATTCTGGATTTACTCTCATATGCCGATCAGCAAGAATAGATTTCCCATGTATCGAACCATGCAAAGCTCTCCACAATAAAATTTTAACTTTAGGTGGAACATTAAGACTCCAAAGCTTCTCCCAAACCGGATTACTTGAAGAGGCTCCATGGCCATCACTCCTTCTAGTTCGCGCGCCAAATTGATGATTCCACTCCAAATGATAGGCAGAACGAGCCGAGAAGATATAGCTTTTAGTGAAGCTCCATGCTACAAAGTCATCAGTCAAATGAGCACTCAGAGGTATCTTTAGAATTCTCTCAGCATCCACTCCCCAAAGATTCTCTCTAATAATAGCCTCTTCCCATTGTCCAGTGACTGGATCAATTAGTTCATCAACCGTTCGGAGAATGCACTGCCCTCGCCTAGATAGAACCTTCCTTGTAGGACTGTTCGGAATCCAGTGATCCTCCCATATGTTAACATTGGTACCAGATCCAATACGCCAAATATGGCCACGCTTAAAAGTATATAGACCCGCCACGATACTATGCCATGTAAGAGATGCCCTAAGTTTGGATCCAGCATTTAGAAGCTTACCATCCGGATAGTATTTAGCCCTAAGCACCTGAGAACATAAAGTATCAGGATTAGACAGAAGATGCCATCTTTGCTTAGCTAGCATTGCAAGATTAAAATAATGGAGGTCACGAAAACCCATGCCGCCCATCTTCTTCGGGATACACATCCTCCACCAAGAGAACCAATGCATCTTCTTATTCTCTTCGGTATCCCCCACCAGAATTCAGCCTTTGCATCATTTATCTCTTTACATAATGATATTGGAATTTTGAACACTGCCATTGCATGCACAGGAATTGACGGAATGATTGCTTTCAAGAGAACTTCTTTTTCCCCCAAATACAGGAAGCTCTCCTTCCATCCTTTCAACCTTTGTATAATTCTTTCCAAAAGATAAACAACTGATTGATGTCTATTAAGCCCCACTAGAGCGGGAAGACCAAGGTAGGTATCCGAAATAGCCTCTGTCATAATATTAAGTTCCTCACAAATCTGAGCCTTCAAAGCAACATCCACATTAGGACTAAAAAAGATACTACATTTTGATTCACTCACCAATTGCCCTGAGCTTGCACAATATAAATCCAGAACTTGTCTCCGTGAAGTTGCATTATTAATGTTTGCCTTCATAAGTATAAGGGAATCATCAGCAAATAATATATGAGATACTGATGGCGCATTTCTGCACACCCGAACACCTTCAATGCCACGAACTTCCTCTCTATGAGCCAAAGCACTAGATAAACCTTCTGCACAGATCAAGAAGACATACGGTGACAAAGGGTCCCCTTAGCGTAGCCCCCTTGTTGGGATGAACTCCTCAGTTTCCTGATCATTGTATCGAACCTTGTACTTCACGGACCTGACACATGCCATTAACAAATCAACGACATCATTATGAAAACCAAACCGAGATAGCATCCGTTCCAGGAATATCCACTCAACTCTATCATAGGCTTTGTGCATATCTAGCTTCACTGCGCAAAAGCCTTCTTTCCCTTTCTTCTTATTCTTGATAGTCTGCATACTGTCATAAGCTAACAATATATTATCAGTAATCAGTCTTCCAAGAACAAAAGCACTTTGAACCTGGGAGATAATATCATCAAGAAAAGACTTTAGCCGAAGAGCAATCATTTTCGAGCCTTCCGGAACCTCTTTTTTGTTTACAGCCTCTAGTACCTCTTCTGTTAGTAGCTCACCAAGAATACCCCAACACTTCTTGAAGAAGAGAGCATGTAACCCATCCGGGCCAGGTGCTTTCGTGTCCCCGATTGAGAATAGGGCCTTTTTCACATAATCCCCCGTGTAGGGTCTCATCATCGACTCATTCATGCTATCGGAAACCCTAGGATTAACCAGCCCAATCAACCCTGGATCAGGTTCATCAACTTTTGTAGAAAACAACCTAGCAAAATAATTAGAAATCATAGGATTAAGATATGCTATACCTTCCTGCCAGTTACCCGAATCGTCCTTCTGACGAGAAATCTTATTCCTGAGGCGACGAAACGAAGCAAATTTGTGGAAGAATTCGGTATTCCTGTCTCTAAATTTTCACTAGTCAACCCTGCTCCTTTGAGACCAGTGAATCTCTTCTTGTTCTAGGAGCTTTTCTATTTCAAAAGCGAGTTCTCTCTCCTTCATCACATTGGCCTCAGAAAGCTCACTGCGGGTCACCTCCTCCAGCTCTCGTTTCAGCGTATTAAGTTTACGCTTAGAGCTTTTAAGCACTGTACGGTCCCAACGATGCATATGATCATGAACCATCTGTAACCTACCTGCTAGATCGGTTCGTAGAAATATCCCAAGCATCTTGTACCACTTCATGAAAACTAGACTCCTTTAACCAACTTGCCTCAAACCGAAGAATTTTTGGCCCACTTTGAACCTCTGCCGGTTCCTCTCCAAAGCCCATAAGGATAGGTCTATGATCAGACAGACTATAATCGCAATTTAGCAGAACAACATCATCAAACTTTTGTTGCCAAGCATCATTACAAACGCCTCTATCCAGCCTTTCACGAATACCTGCTCTATGCCAAGTGAACTTATCCCCAGAGTAGCCCATGTCAAAGAGGCCACAATCACTCAAAGCATCTCTAAATGCTTGCATATACTGAGAAGGTCTTGGTTTGCCCCCTCTTTCTCAAAAGGATATAGTATTTCATTCAGATCCCCCATAATGAGCCATGGCATAGTGCTAACAGTTGCAAGCTCACGTATATGTTCCCAACATTTATGTTTATAACTCCATCGTGGTTCCCCATAGAAACCCGTAAAACGCCAAATATTATCCTTTCCAACTCCGATGAAAACATCAATGTAGTTCTCTGTCTTATAACGCAAAGACACCACAACCTCCTTCTTCCATAGCAACAGGAGGCCTCCTTTCCTACCATCTCTTCTCACAACTTCTTTATAATCAAACCGCAAAGTTCTACGCAAGCACTGCCGCCCAATCATCCAAATGAGTCTCCATCAGAAATAACATATCAGGGTTATATCGCTTCTGGACCTCTGTCAGCGCCCTGACCGCCGTGGCTTTCTGAACACCATGGCTATTGAGGCTTAAGATTTTCATTGCCTCCGGTCAGCCTCCAAGTTAGATAGCCGAGCAGGGTTTGTGGAGGAGCATGGCAGTTATGGCCATGGTGGCGTGGGAAGGAGAAGGGGAGCCTAGATCTCGATCTGGCAGTAGGTGGGAGGATGAGGACGGTGGATGCCAGTGCTATCTGCTACTTTATGCAGAGAGTGGGAGTCACGTGATTGGCACGGGTTGTTGTCGTGGCGATGAGCACATAGGCGCTTCCAAGAAGAGAAACAAGAGCGACATCACTGTCCGCTGCGGTTGGTTCGAACCAGACCAAAAGGAGAGGGACTGGACGATGCAGCTGAGTTTGGTGCAGTGAGATTCACGGACAGAGGAAGCGGACGCTGTCCACATTCAGAGACAGACGCACGGGCTGGTCTTTCTTGATTAATCTGGAGTCCAGGAGGTTACACCAGAGACGATCTTTACCGATCGGATCCAGTGTGGGAGTGTGTACACGGTTAGCGTAGGATGTGTGTGTGTGATTGCATGCACACCATGGTTTAGGATATATATGTATATTATATATATGCACAAGGTTTGGTAGATTAGATAGCTAGGAGTGTGTGTGGTTACACACATACGATTATGATTAGGTTTTAGATTTTGGAATAGGTAGCTAGTAGCTTAGCTAACATAGAATGTTAGAGAGAGATTTAGCTAGGTTTAGGATTAACAAATGGATTAGACAAATTATCAAGAGGCAAATAGATTAGAGACGGAGTATTTGCTTAGATAGCTAGATTAACTAGGAAAAGCTTGAAAGATGGAGTGTATATAGGATTTGCATATGAAACATGTAGATATACACATGGTGCCAGATAGAGTCGAATTAGGATGATTTAGATTAGGAAACAAATAGGCCATAATACATGTATCACTAGATGTGGTATATGTAGACGGTCACAAGCAAAAGATTTTGAAAGATTGGCAAGACAATGAATATATGTGGTATCAACATGGACACCCAAATGTTGATGGTTTTGATGGGATTGAACAAATTTAAATAAAACACAAACTCAACTAGAATTCAAGTGAGGAGATATGTCACATAGGAGGCTTGTTATTTTATATAACTAGAGTGGATAGTTTATATTGCATGCGCCCACTAGAGGAAAAATAAAAGGATGGCACATGCAGTTTAGGGAAAAATAGAAAGATGGTGTAGATATAGAATATAGAAGGGTCATGGACCAACTATTGGGATGAATCCACACATAATTATACATGGGCATGAATTAAAACCTGCAAAATAAATGGAGCCCATATATCCATGCATGGTGGAAATGGAAGAAGATCAAGTGACAAGAGGCCCCATCACGTTAGTAGAGAGAATGATTTAAAGAGATATGCCCTCAACTCAATTTGGGCATCAAGCAAAAATATCAAGGACCAACTACAATATATTAAGAACGAACTACAACATATCAAGAGGCAAATACAAGTAATAAGGCAAATGCAATATGATGAGAAGAATCAAATGAAAAAGATTTTATATGATGCTCAAATGAAATGTAGCATGGTGACATGAGCACGATGTAATGATGATGCAATAATGACATGTAGGAAGTAGCATTTTATTATTAGACTATGTAGCATTACAGATGTTAGACAGATGGGATGCTACACCGGTGCCAGGATCGACGGACCAGAATCCACACCAGAAATACCGGCGCACACCCCGATGGATCAGATCCAGGGCCGGAATTTCCGGCGCTCGCCGAAACCAACTAGCGCCGACTGGACTGCATCTCTCTGAACCATTCTGGTTTCGATTGGAATTTCTGGTGGGGACCGGAAATTTCGGCACCGATTCCGGCGCCGCCGACCTTATTGCCGAAATCGTCTACCTGAATGCCTACGTGGGTTTGATGCCCGAGAATATTCCTATTTCGTCCAGTTTTTACCTTTTTATGCCTAAAGTACCTTGAACTAGTGGTTGTCCTATATATAGTCCCTCACCTCCATTGTAAACGCTAGGCATCATATTTGGAATTAGTGGACACCCTTGTGGATCTATCTAATTCTCGCCTCATGCTCCTTGATTAAGGAGAACCCAAATATCACCAACCTCGTTGGAGTTTAAATCGTGCTTTCCTTATTGTACAAGGCCTAGGCATCAGAGTTCCTTTGCCTAGATGTCAAGATCTCACCGAGTCTCCCTACTTGCCGTGCTGGTTCGAGAGAGAGTCCTCCGCCTGACGTTGATCCTAGGGATTGCGTCGGACAGGTCACCTCCGGCGTGAGCTATTGGTGTGTATCGTGGTTTTGCGTGAGTTTGTTCATCGTGTTCTTCATGCGTGAGTTTTTCATGTTCATCCTCCTCTCCTTCTCCCACACTCCACCCTCGATTTAAAACGGAATCGGGAAAGATGGGGCCACCCTAGAGGTTTGCCCTCAACAATATGTGTCAAACCATTGTCAAAAAGCCCAGGAACATGTTGGAATTCAACTGCCACATGAAATGGAGCACCATTGTGAAAGTGGTTGCATCACCACACCCAGTTGAGTGTGTGTGTGGCCATGTGGATCATTGTGGTTTGGAAAAGAACACATGCAATGGCACTCCAATATGTGTCAAACCATGGTCAGAAAAGCACATGAACATGTTCGAATTCAACTGACACTTGCAATGGAGCACCGGTTTGAAAGAGGTTGCATCACCACACCGACTTGAGTGTGTGCGGCCATATGTATCATTGTGGTTTGGAAAACCTATATGCAATGACACTCCAATATGTGTCAAACCATGGTCAGAAAGCTCAGGAACACGTTGGAATTCAACTGCTTCATGCAATGGAACACCATTGTGAAAGAGGTTGCATCACCACACCCACTTGGGTGTGTGTGGCCACGTGGATCATTGTGGTTTGGAAAAGAACACATACAATGGCACTCCAATATGTGTCAAACCATGGTCAAAAAGCCCAAAAACATGTTGGAATTCAACTGCCACATGCAATGGAGCACTAGTTTAAAAGAGGTTGCATCACCACACCCACTTGAGTGGGTGTGGCTGATGGCTCGTATTTTTGCCATCTTCCACTGCATTTAAACATTATTTTGGGTCAAGCAATTGCCAAAGAGAGTCTCAACTCATGCCACTAATGACTAATAATTGCAAAGATATGAAAATCCCTTCTTTGATTTATGTTGTGCAGGAAATCATGGCTTTTAAAGCGAAATAAGGAGTCATAATGAAGGATTTTGAGGAAGTACACATGTCCAAGTAATTGGAGAAGCATTCCAGGGTGTCTGCAAGCTTAATGACCACTAGTACAGGCGCAGTCCGCCTGTACCGCCCACCCGTACCAGGTGGCGATGGCTTCATCTCGTCAAACCCTACAACTTTCGTGAAGACACCTATATATTTCGAGGCTCGAGCCGCCGGCCAGAGGGCCACCATTCTCAGATTGGATTACAACACTACCAAAGGAGATCCACACCATTGTTCATCACTTCCACCATCCATCCATCCACTAGCCATAGCCATTGCTTCGTACTTTATATCTCCTTGTGATTTGGCAACCATTGTAAGAATAAGTATTTGCATGATGTTTTCTATATCCAATCTAACTGTTATGAGTGAGAAGTCCTCACGGGCTGCGGGTTGGGGAGAAACCTCGCAGCAATTATGTGTATCTTGATCATGGGAGAATTGTATTTTGTTTGAGATTTTGATTTGTATCTTTTGTTTCTTCGTCCCTTATCTCGATCTGTGGACTTGTAGGTACCCAAGATCCCATAGATTGATAAAGGCTTGAGGTGAGATACTTGGCTAGCGATGATCTAATAGGAACCTCAGTCACAGAAAGGGTAGTACGATCTTCGCTTAGTGCCCTGTTCGGGATCAACAACAACATCACCACTTAAAGCTTTGATCTGTGTTTTGCACTTAATAATCATTTGTAACCCGCGGCTCTAGAATATTCGGATGTGTTGCCCACAAGAGATTATCTCGATACAAACATTATACATGACTATGCTTATTTATTATCTTTTATCCCATATGATGTGCAGCTCCAGGTGGATCTTCAACCCTGGCCTATCTCCATCCATTGATTCAAACCCGTTATAAAGTAAACTAGATTGATCCGATCAACTAAAGTAAAACGAACAAACAAAGTCTTATAGACGTGTCCTTTTTTACTACCTTTTATCAGTGCTTTTCGAGGTTCGATTAAACCTAGGTCTTCTAGGGAAAAAGCTGTTATACTATATCCGTGAATCCGGATCGAAGGTATCAGTGGCCATGTGAATCATTGTAGTTTGTAAAAGAACACATGCAATGACACTCCAATATGTGTCAAACCATGGTCAAAAAGCCCAGGAACATGTTGGAATTCAACTCCCACCTGCAATCGAGCACCAATTTGAAAGAGGTTGCACCACCACACCCACTTGAGTGTGTGTGGCCATGTGGATCATTGTAGTTTGGAAAAGATCACATACAATGACACTCCAGTATGTTTCAAACCATGGTCAAAAAGGCCAGGAACATGTTGGAATTCAACTGCCACATGTAATGGAGCACCATTGTGAAAGAGGTTGCATCACCACAACCACTTGAGTGTGTGTGTCTATGTGGGTCATTGTGGTTTGGAAAATAACACAAGCAATGGCACTGCGATATGTGTCAAACCAAGGTAAAAAAGCCCAGGAACATGTTGGAATTCAACTACCACATACAATGGAGCACCAGCTTGAAATAGGTTGCATCACACCCACTTGAGTGTGTGTAGCCATGTGGATCATTGTGGTTTGGAAAAGAACGCATGTAGTAACACTCCAATATGTGTCAAACCATGGTCCGAAAGCCTAGGAACATGTTGGAATTCAACTGCCACATGCAACGGAGCACCATTCTGAAAGAGCTTGCATCACCACACCCACCTGAGTGTGTGTTTCCATGTGGATCATTGTGGTTTGGAAAAGAAGACATGCAATGACACTCCAATATGTGTCAAACCATAGTCAGAAAGCCTAGGAGCATGTTCGAATTCAATTCTCACATGCAATGGAGCACCAGTTTGAAAGAGGTTGCATCACCACACCCATTTGAGTGTGTGTGGCCATGTGGATCATTGTGGTTTGGAAAAGAACACATGCAATGGAACTCTAATATGTGTCAAACCATGGTCAAAAAGCCCAGGAACATGTTGGAATTCAACTGCCACATGCAATGGAGCACCAGTTTGAAAGAGGTTGCATCACCACACCCATTTGAGTGTGTGTGGCCGTGTGGATCATTGTACTTTGGAAAAAACACATGAAATGGCACTCCAATATGTGTCAAACCATGGTCAAAAAGCCCAGCAACATGTTGGAATTCAATTTCCACATGAAATGGAGCACCAGTTTAAAAGAGGTTCCATCACCAGACCCACTTGAGTGTGTGTGGCCTTGTGTATCGTTGTGGTTTGGAATAGAACACATGCAATGAGACTCCAATATGTGTCAAAACATGGTCAGAAAGCTTAGGAACACGTTGGAATTCAACTGCTACATGCAATGGAGCACCATTGTGAAAGAGGTTGCATCACCACACCCTCTTGGGTGTGTGTGGCAATGTGGATCATTGTGGTTTGGAAAAGAACACATGCAATGACACTACAATATGTGTCAAACCATGGTTAAAAAGCCTAGGAACATGTAGGAAATCAACTGCCGCATGCAATGGAGCACCAGTTTGAAACATGTTGCATCACCACAACCACTTGAGTGTGTGTGGCAATGTGGATCGTTGTATTTTGCACAAGATCACAAGCAATGACACTCTAATATGTGTCAAACCATGGTCAGAAAGCCCAGGAACATGTTGGAATTCAACTACCACATGTAATGGAGCACCATTGTGAAAGATGTTGCATCACCATACCCATCTAGTGTGTGTGGCCATGTGGATCGTTGTGGTTTGGAAAAACACATGCACTGACTCTAACATGTGTCAAACCATGGTCAAAAGGTATAGGAAATTGTTGGAATTCAACGTCCACATGCAATGGAGCACCATTTTGAAAGAGGTTGCATCACCACGCCCACTTGAGTGTGTGTGGCCATGTGGATCATTGTTGTTTGGAAAAGAACACATGCAATGACACTCCAATATGTGTCAACCATGGTTAGAAAGGCCAGGAACATGTTAGAATTCAACTGCCATATGGAATGGAGCACCATTGTGAAAGTGGTTGGATCACCACAACAACTTGAGAGTGTGTGTGGCCATGTGGATCATTGTGGTTTGGAAAAAACACATGCAATGGCACTCCCATATGTTTCAAGCCATGGACAAAAAGCCTACGAACATGTTGAAATTCAACTGCCACATGGAATGGAGCACTAGTTTGAAAGAGGTTGTATCACCACACCCACTTGAGTGTGTGTGGCGATGTGGACCATTGTGGTTTGGAAATGAACACAATAAATGACACTCCGATATGTATCAAACCATGGTCAAAAAGCCCAGGACCATGTTGGAATTCAACTGCCACATGCAATGGAGCACCATTGTGAAAGAGGTTCTTCACCAGACCCACTTCAGTGTGTGTGGCCATGTGGATCATTGTGGTTTCGAAAAGAAGACATGCAATGACACTCCAATATATGTCAAACCATGGTTAGAAAGCCTAGGAGCATGTTCGAATTTAATTCTCACATGCAATGGAGCACCAGTTTGAAAGAGGTTGCATAACCACACCCATTTCAGTTTGTGTGGCCATGTGGATCATTTTGGTTTGGAAAAAAACACATGCAATGACACTAATATGTGTCAAACCATCGTCAAAAGGCCCAAGAACATGTTGGAATTCAACCGCAGCATGCAATGGAGCACCAGTTTGAAAGAGGTTGCATCACCACAACCATTTGAGTGTGTTTGGCCATGTCGATCATTGTAGTTTGGAAAAAACACATGCAATGGCACTCCAATATGTGTCAAACCATGGTAAAAAGCCTAGGAACATGTTGGAATTCAACTGCCACATGAAATGGAGCAGCATTGTGAAAGAAGTTTCATCACCACACCCACTTGATTGTGTGTTTGTCCATGTGGATCATTGTGGTTTGGAAAAGAACACATGCAATGGCAATCCAATATGTGTCAAACCATGGTCAGAAAGCACATGAACATGTTCGAATTCAACTGCCACATGCAATGGAGCAACTGTTTGAAAGAGGTTGCATTACCACACCCACTTGAGTGTGTGTGGCCTTGCACTACAAGAAAAGTTTCCTTCCGCAATGACTTGGCCCGTCCGTCATCGTAGAAGGCGCGTCTTCCACAACGAAATTCTCGGCTCGGCCGTGGCCGATGGAAAACTTTTTTTTTCCTATTTTGCGGCCCTCTATTATGAAGGGTCTACTAAAAACATGGAGGAAGCTCGGCTGGCGCGTGGCAGAAGCAAGATTTTTGTTTCCTCACGCGATGTTGACTCGCAGAAGTCTTTTGAGGGATGTGGGTCTCGGACGTTAGTGTCTCTAGAGGACCATACTTTTCGGTCATGCCTCCCTTATTTGAACTCGATAACGTTGCTTGAGGCGTCTGCCGTTTATTCAGCCTGCTAGGTCCCACATGACAGCCCTTCATTAGAAGGATCGTGTGTATGATGGAATGTTTTCCTTCGCTCGCGCTACCCTGTTCTGAAGTTGATAGCGCTGCTCGATGCATCTATCGTCTAATCAACCTCTTAGGACCCGCATGTCATCCCCTCATTAGAAGAAACGTGTGTATGATGGAATTTTTTCCTTCACTGACGCTACCCCATTCTGAGTTGATAGCGCTTCTCGACGCATCTACCGTTTAACCAACCTCCTGAGCCCCACATGTCATTCTCTCAATAGAAGAAACGTGTGTATGATGGATTTTTTCCCTTCGCTCACGCTACCCTCTTCTGAACTTGATAGCGTTGTTCGATGCATCTACCATTTAATCACGATGTTGGGCCCCACATGTCATCCTCTCATTAGAAAAAACGTGTGTATGATGGATTTTTTACCCTCTGTAGCGCCTTCGTGTTTCGAACTTGATAGCTTTGCTCGCTGCATCAGCCGTTTATTTAGACTGGTGGGTCCCTTATATCAGCCTCACATTAGAAGAATCATGGGTATGATGGAATTTTTTCTTCTCTAGTGCTACCCTGTTCCGAACTAGATAGCGTTGCTCGACGGATCTGCCGTTTGCTCACACTACTGGGTCCCCCATTTCAGCGTCACATTAAAAGAAACGTGTACATGCTAAACTTTTTTCTTGCTCGTGCCTCCCTGTTTCAAACTGGCTACGTTGCTCGATACATCATTTGTATAAGGTTGCGCTGTTAGGTCCCACATATCAGCCTCTTTGTAAATGAAATGTGCGTATGATGGACTTTTTTTGGCCATGTCTATTGTTTTGACCTTGGCAACTTGCTGGGTCCTAGATGTCAACCACCTTTGTGCAGGAAACGTGTCTATGCTAGGTCCCAGCTGACAGCCTCTATTTGAAAGAAACGTGTGTATGTTGGACTATTTTTTTGGGTCCCAGATGTCAGCCTTAGAGTACAAAAAATGCTCATAAAGGCCAAATTAAAAAGATTCTAGGCTAACTCGGGGCAGATGCCCTATTCATCATGGCTTATATTCCATGGGCTATGGTAGGTGGCCATAAGACCACGAAAAGGTTGAATTAGAAGTTACTGGGCTATGCTTGGGGCTGATAGGCTAATTTCATGGGCTATGCTTGGGCCTATTGGGTCCGACATGTCAACTTCTCTCTAAGTGCAACGTGTGTATGATGGAATTTTTTCTGTCATGTCCGCTGTTTTCACCGTGGCAGTCGTGTATGGTCTTACTGTTGGGGCCCTTATGTCAGCCTCTCTGGCATGTTCTGGCTTGTGGGTCCCTGATGCAGCCTTGTATTTTCTGTCTGGTGGATCCCCGATGCGAGCCTCTTTATACAAGTATTTAAACTTTTGTTTCGAACCCACCCTCAAAACAAACTCCAGGGACACTGTATGCTGGTGGGTCCATGATGTCAGTCTCTCTGTAATGTGATATTGCTAGAAGAAAAAATGTAAATCCAAGATACGATTCGAGCAAAAGACCTTCAAATCAAATAAACGTAAACTGAGTGTGTTGCCACTACAATAAAGATATTTATAGAATAAATATCATTAAACTTTTATTAGTACTACAATTTATGTATTAGTCTTCTTAATAATATTTTGTGTGTCTATGTTTATCTCTTTTAAAATATAAAAGGGCAGCGCTCCTGGGATCTCAATTAATAAAATGCCACATAATGGAGTATTTTCTTAAAAACATGGGTAGGCAAAGTTTTTTTATTTTGAGAGGTAGGGGGCAATGCCCAAAAGGTCGAATTAAAAAGAGTTTGGCTACTCTACATAGGCTGCTCTACGTGGGTATGCTGCATGGGCTATGCTGCATGGGCTTCATTCTCAAATTTTAGTGGGTTGTGCTCAGTAGTCCCCTGACCACTAAAAGGACGAATTAATATGTTCCTGGCTATTCTCCATGGAATCCTTTCTCAAATTTCACTAGGTTGTGGTCAGCAGTCTCCTAACCACGAAAAGACCGAATAAATATGTTCTGGGCTAAAGAGGGGCCGAATGAGCTACGGAGTACTAGATGTGTTCTCCTGGTTAATAAAAATTGCATTGTGATGTGCTTGGCCGGATTCGAAACAAAGACCTCAGAGAGGGAGGGGAATAGCGATAATTCTTTTTGGTAGCTATTCATGTCAAAATTCAGTAGTACAGAATAAAGGTAGAAAATTTATCAATAGATTCGAAGTTCATATTCGGGAGCACTTGACCAATTCAGCAACATTTCAAAAGTGACTAATTCAGCGATACAGACAATGAAATACAAATAGTAGTACAGAGAGAACTAGTTTTTGTTTCAGCTCTAAAAACCTTGTCGCACGATCAGTTTGTCCTTTTCACCAAACACACTCAACCATTAGAGCAAGCAAAACTGATGATCAAGTCTTCTTTGAGTACCTTCTTCTCACATCAATGCCAGTGTGACCCCCGTATGCAACCCAAAATGCCCAAGTCTCATCTAGATTGTGACACTGCCATGTTTCAAAAGAAAAGCAACACTATCTACTGCCCTTGATTTAAACAAGTACTAGTACATCATTATTAGTTCCACAAAATGCTTTAGTAATAGTAACGACAGAACATTTGAGAGATTCAGTAGCTTTCCTGCTTGAAATTCAATAGCAGTACAGAGATAATAAGTTCTTGTTCCATCTCAAAAAACCTTGGCGCACGATCAGTTTACCCTGTTCTCCGAATAGGCTCGATCATAGGAGCAAGCAAAACTAATGATCATGTCTGCTTCTGTGCGAATACGACCTCATTTCGTCAATGCCTGTGTGACCCCATATGCAACCCAAAATGCCCAAGACTCATCTAGATAATTGTGACAATGCTAGGTTTCAAAAGAAAAGCAAGATAATCTGCTGCACTTGATCTAAACAAGTAACAATACATCACTATTAGTTCAACAAAATACTTTGGCAATAGCAACGACGGAACAAAGGCAAAGCAAGACCATCTCATGCCCTTGACCTAAACAAGTACTACCAGTATATGGTAGTACAAAATACTACATAGTAAGAACTAGTACTATACTAGTACTACTATGCATCCAAAGTCCACCCCCAACACACGGAGATCCCTAAGAGGGTTAAATAAATATTGTGTCAATTGGGGGTTCTTCCCCGCGATTGATGCATATTGAGTAATGATGGCCGATAATATGAGATGGTTCACTGCAGAACATAAAGCAATGTTTTTTCCTCCAGATGATGCCCGGCAGCTCCCAGCTCCCAGGCATGGAGGAACTGCAAATTGTACGGGCCCAAAACCCCAGCTCTATTGTCAGGTAATAGGCAGTGATCAGCACATTGTACAAGGGCGACGAGCATGCGTCCGGCCTGACGCACATGACGGATCCGCTGATGTCGCCTGACTCGTGTATGTCGAATAGCAGAGCATACACCGTACCATCATCCCCAGATCCGATCTTATCTACTCTCGATGAGCGCGGTGCCAACAGCGGCTGAGAGAGGTACCTGGAAATTCTAAAGGAAGTAAGATTCAACAGACTAAATTGCATCATGCTAAATATTATAAGAAAAAAATGATAAAGTAAATATGAGTAACCTGACTGCGATAAAACATATGTAGTACTCCCTCCATTTCAAATATAAGATGTTTTAGCTTTTGAGAAACGAGTGTACTAGACCCCTTTTAGTATATGGGTTCACTCTGAAGTACACACTGAGTAGAGTCTAGACAAACTCATTTCACAAAAGCTAAAACATCTTTATATATTTTGAAACGGAGGGAGTAGATACGAAGTACATGTGCAAGGCCATTGTTTCAAAAGAAAAGCTACTTGATCTAAGCAAGTAGCGCTAGATCCCAATACAAAGAGCCATGTTTGAAAGGAAATGCTCGATCATTTGAGCATGATAAACTGACGATCAATGCTTGTGTGACCCCCATATGAAACCCAAAATGCTCAAGTCTCATCTAGATTGCAACAAGGCCATGTTTCAAAATAAGCAAAATTATCTACTGCCCTCGATTTAAACAAGTACAGTACATCAGTATTAGTTCCACAAACTATTTTAGTAATAGCAACGATAGAACATTTGAGAGATTCGGTAGCTTTCCTGCTTGAAATTCAATAACAGTACAGAGAGAATGACTTCTTGTTCTAGCTCAAAAAATAGACTCGATCATTGGAGCAAGCAAAACTGACAATCAAGTGACAATGCTTGTGTGACCCCCCATATGCAACCCAAAATGCCCAAGACTCATCTAGATAATTGTAACAATGCTAACTTTCAGAAGAAAAGAAAGACAAACTATTGCACTTGATCTAATCAAGTAATAGTACATCACTATTAGTTAAACAAAATATTTCAGTAATAGCGATGATAGAATAAAGGCAAAGCAAGACCATCTCATGTCCTTGGCCTAAACAAGTACTACCAGTACCGGTATATAGTAGTACAAAATAGTCTGAAGTATAAGAACTAGTGCTATCCAAAATCCAACCTCTACTACACGCACATTCGTAATATGTAGTGATAGTGGGATAAAAAATCTAAGGTAGTAGAATGGTTAATTTGGAATTCTCCCTCGCGATGGATGCATATTGAGTAATATAGGCCCTGGGTCTAAGAGGTTTGAAGGTACACCACCATGGAATGCTTTTCCTTCTGCATAATGCCAGGCGCCGCCTTGCTTCCAGGAGTGAAGGAATTGTGCATTGCACCCTCCCAAAACCCAGCCTCTGGTGATGGGTGATATACGGTGAACTGCACATTGTACAAGGGCGACGAGCACCCGTCCGGCCCGACACACACGATGGATACGATGAATTTTCCCCACTCGAGCATGTCAAATAGCACAGCAAACACCATACCATCGCCCCTAGATCCTATGTTCTCTAGTCTTGATGAGCGCGGTGCCGACAGCAGCTGAGAGATGAACTTGGGATTTCTAAAGGAAGTAAGAATCGGCGGACTAAATTGCAGCATGCTAAATATACATATAAGAAGTTCTCAAGCGCCTAAGATCTAGGCACTCCCAAGAATAAAATACAGAGCCATGTTTCAAAGGAAATGCTAGATCATCTCCAGCGTTTGATCTAAACAAACTTGAACGACAGATCATCATCAGAATCATGATGGTCATATTTGCCATCTTCCACATTGTGGATGCAAAATGAGTAATCCAGTGTGAACCTATCATGTTTCTTAATCATGAAATTAAGGAATCTTCAGTAATCCTGACAGAGGCCGGCGACGCGCTGCTCTTTGGCTCGAAAAACAGGCTATCTTCAGCGAACTCCTCCAGGTCCTCTCCAATCATTGAAGGTTTATAAAAGTGTAACTCCACCACGTACCGCAGAAACAAGCACGCCGCCGACCTGACACACTAGACGAATACGGCGAGGCCATAGTCGAGCATGTCAAATCACACGGCGAACAATGTACCATCATCCCTGGATACCACGGTCTCTACTCTCTATGAGCCAGGTGCCAGCAAAGGCTGAGAGATGTACATGTGTTCCTCGCCGCAGTGGAAACTCTACACTTCAATTGAGTGGGATTTTTTGAGGTGAGAGAAGAGCGATGTGGGCTGGGCGGTGAACTCGCAGCCAGGCTCAGTGCAGTTGCACGGGATGTGCGGGCACGCCATCTTGTGGTTGAGGAAGTCGTGGAAGGCGACCAATATCCCGCAGCCGACATTGGGGCATCTGCTACCTTTTCCGCCGATGACTTGGTGGCGCAACTCCTTCGAGCATGCGGCCAGCCGGACGGTGCTCCTAGTGTCCATACACATAGCGATTTCTTCGAAGGTGTCATCGCTGACCTTGTTCTAGCCACCGTACCAAATGGTGTGCATCGAATCCGCCATTGCGTCTGGATGGACTGGGGGCAAGGGCGGATTCAAATATGATTGTTGGGGTTTCTTGGAGGAGAGTGATGGAGGCCTACAAGAATCGATGCAGCGGGCGAGAAATGGCAAGGAAAATTTAGCACGTGCAGCGCTCGAGAGGATCCAAAATGTAGCTAGCGAGCGTTAGCGAATGGGAATCGCTGGAGATGGGGAAGATGGGAGGCTCTTTGAACGAGGGTGTTAATTTTGTGTGTTCCCTCGTCGGTCTTCTACAGTGGATCGAGGACACCTGTTGGAGTTTTAGCTAGAGTGCTAGACTAGCAAGATGTCACGTCCTGGCTCAGTATTGTACCGTCTCATCCCGTAGACTATGTTTCAGGAAAGAACGTGAACCCACATTTCTCCCCTCCCTTCTAGATAGCGTGCACCATAGAATCGCTTTTCTAGCACACGAAAGATTTGAACCCACATGCCCAACTCTGATAATTGGGACTACTAAAAAACTATAATAATAGCTGAAGCACAAAAAATAACTATAATTTTAAGCCACGTCCATAGAATATTTGTTGTATATTTGGTTCTTATACTTTGTATCATGTAGTACTAATCAACCTATTAGCTACCTAATTGTACTTGCCATGCTCTAGAGAAATGACAAAGAACATTCTAGAATTATTGAGAAGTGTGTTTTGAGGTTTGTTCATATATTTCAGTCTGCTAAATACTATCAATAGTATCTTCTAGATGCTAGAATATATAGAATTAAGATCCAGCGGTACTTTATGGACGTAGCTCGAAATTATAATTATTTTTGGGCTTCACCTATTATAATTTTATATAAACTAGTAAAGGAACATGGCACACACATATATATTGTATGAAATGTGATTAACAAACATTAAGTTGTTATAAACCAATAGTCTTGTTTGAGTAAAATGCATACATTAAGTATATTAATAATAACTATCTACACATATTGAGAATACAGCCTACTATGCTATGAAATTTGGGGGGTGACATGATGGTTCTAGATAATGGTGGAGTTTTCTCTAGGTAGTACTCAACACGAATACACCTGCTCTAAACTATTGGATCTAACAGCACAACGGCCAGGATTGGTACTATGGATCCAATTCAAAACCACTCCTTTATAGTAGTAGAGAAAAAATGACATGGCATATACTTCTACTATCTGATTCTCACGTGCAAAGCATGTGCAACTTACTAATAAGATATATAACACGGATATATTTGAACATCAATCATTGGATATAGATTGACAGATTCCAACATTGCTAATTGTTGGATCTCTTGCAAATTTAAGAAAGAATCTATCGCGCTTACTTGTAGTTCAAATTTGACTTACTTTCTTTAAATCGACATAAAGTTATTTGAGTGCATGGGCGTAGTTACCTAATATATAGGGAAGCTTGAAACGTCCTAAGACTACGGAATTGTAACAAAACATGTCCACATTTTTTTTTAAATCGGGTGGTGGCACTTTATTTTTTTGCCTGGGGTATGTCCTGAAGGAGTGAGATTCTTCAATAATTAACGCAGCTAGTGCATGTGTACAGGTTACACCAAGGACCTTAAAAAGTGAAAATTGCATCCAAGTCCATACATTTAACACAAAGGACCCTACAATCAAGCAATTAAAATTAGTAGTCGCGTCCTGCTCCTCCATCACAGAGTTGATCCATACTCTTCGTAGTAGTAACAGTAAGCTTCACGTGCCTTGCACGTGAAACTCACATAATATACAGAAGCATGACATGTCATTAGTATATCACATTGTAATAGGTAAACCTTGAAATATCTATGAATTTGAGCCACGTTTCTAAAGTATGAGTGGATATTTGGTTCTTGAATTTTATATCATGTAGAAACAAATGTTTATTAGCTACCTAATAATTGAAAATTTTAGAACCATGGTCTAGAGAAACAATCGAGAAGATTCTAGAATGATGGATAAGTGTGTTTTGACATTTTTTTACATATATATCTTATCTTACCACTATATAGTCTACGAATAACTTTGAATATTGACCGTTGGATCAAAGACTTGCGAATCCCAAAATTTCCAGCTGTTGGATCTTCTTTTCCATTCTAGCATCTAGAAGATTTTATTGATAGTTTTCATCACAATGAATGGTATGCACACAATTCAAAATACACTTCTCCATCATTCTTGAATCTTCTCCCTCGTTTCTCTAGATCATGTTACCGGAATTTTGAAGTTTTACTACCTAATAATCATTGACTTCTAAATGATATACAAAGTACAAGAACCAAATATACACCCATATTTTATAGATATTGATCAAATTTATATTTTTGTATGCTTTACCTATTAAAATTGTATATAGTGATGATATGACAGACATCTATTATCTGAGTCTCACGTGTTGATCAAAAGGGACGTGCCACACACGTATATACTGTATGAAATGTGATCTAACAAACATTAACTTGTTATTAACCAATATTCTTGTTAGAGAAAAAATGCATACATTAAGTCTATTAGTAATAACTATCTACCCATATTGAGAATACATCCTACTATGCTATGAAATTTTGGGGGTAGTGAAATGATGGTTCTAGAACATGTCGGAGTTTGCTCTAGGTACTATTTAACATGAATCCATCTACTCTAAACCATTAGATCTAATAGTTCAACGGTCAAGATTGGTGCTATGGATTCAATTCAAAACTGCTCCATTGTAGTAGTAGAGAGAATACAGCCTACTATGCTATCATATTTTGGGGGGTGGTGACATGATGGTTCTAGAACATGGTGGAGTTTGCTCTAGGTACTATTTAACATGAATCCAGGTGCTCTGAACCATTGGATCTAACAGCCCAATGGTCAGGATTGGTGCTAAGGATCCAATTGAAAACTACTCCATTGTCTTATCTTACCTCTTTCCACTATATAGTGTACGAATAACTTTGAATGTTGACCGTTGGATCAAGATTCGCGAATCCCAGCATTTCTAGCCATTGGATCTTATTTTACATTCTAGCATCTAGAAGATTCTAATTGTAGTCTTCGGCATAATGAATACTATGCACAAACCTCAAAAGACACTTCTCCATCATACTAGAATCTTCTCCTTTTTTCTCTAGACCATGTTATCAAAAAATTCATGTGTTAGGTAACTAATAATGTTTGACTTCTACATGACATACAAAGTACAAGGATACACCCACACTTTATAGATGTTGATCAAATTTATAATTTATTGTGCTTTTCCAATTATAATTTCATATAGTGATGATATGTCATACGTCTACTATCTGAGTCTCACGTGCAAGGCACGTGCAACTTTCTAGTAAAAGTACAGATAGATATATGATGTCGATATGGTAATCCTTTGAATAACCTTCATTCTCGGTGCTTGGAAAGGAAGAGAAAAATTCGAAAGTTTGAATTCTACTAATTTTTGCTGCCAATGCCCGGTTCCTTCCTATGTACACTAACGCACATGCCAGAGACACAGCCGAGCCTCTGTACCAAGACACACATGCGTAGCGCTGTGGACGCGAGAGTGCTAAGATGGATGGTGAGGCGGCAACTAAGAGCGAAAAAAATAAATTTGTTTTGTTTTGAGTGCATATAAGTCCTGAAATTTACTAGAGTGTGTATGCTGTAAAGGCTATAATACCTCATGTCAGGAACCCATCATAATTCTGCTCTGACATTGCACCTCCTTCAAGTGCCGTGTCACGCTGCCCTCCCGCCCTGCCTTTATTTTATTCTCTGAGCTCCTCCTGCTCTTCGGTTTTTCCCTCATCTCACTAGTACCTCCGTCCCAAAGCTTAAGGGATAGAAAACATAGGAATAGAAAAAACACAGGAATTAAGATAGTATCCTGTATGCCCAATTCCTACAGGAATCAATACCACATAAAAAAAATTAGGGTGTCATTTGGATGTTACACAGGAAAACCGCATGAATTGTAGACACAAGGACTTGAAACATGAGGTTATACCTCATGTTATTTTTCCTAGAACATTCCTATGAAATAGCCTATACCATAGGAATTTCAAAGGAATCTTAGATTCCTATTCCTTTGTCCCAAACGAACCCATAGGAATTTTTCCTATAGGAATCCTATCCTCCAAAAATACTATGATTTTCCTTTGTTCCAAACAGGGCCTAAGGCTTTTTTTTTGATAAGTCAAGCTACGAAAAGTTTGACCAAACTTCTAAAAAAATATCAAGAACTACTGTATGATATTAGTAGATACCATGTGAATATATGTTTCATGATGTATCAAAGGGTATGTATTTCATATTCTAAGTATTAATATATTTTTCTACAAACTTGGTCAAACTTTGCATAGTTTGACTTTAAAAAAATAGGCCTTGAGCCTTGGATCCATGTACTACTAGTGTTTAGTACTCCGTCCCGGAACTTAAGTCTTAATATATAAACATCATGGTCCCTTCAGATGGCATTAGGAAAAATCAAGAGGAATCTATCGCGCTTACTTGTAGTTCAAGTTTGATCTAATTTCTTTAAATCGACATAAAGTTATTTAAGTGGGCATGGTTCGCTAGGGAATCTTGCAATGTGCTAAGACTAGGGAATTGTAAGAAAACATGGTCCCCACTTTTTCTAAAAACTGGGTGGTGGTTAGGCCTGGAATTATAACTAGAAACTCGCGAGCTAAATAAGTAACTGGTGACTCGGCTTTAACTCGGTGTCTAACGAATCGAGCCAAGTTTAATATTTGAACTTGTTTGTTCACCCAAGCTAAATGAGCTACTCATTTAGCTTGTTAAACTCGTTCAAATATAGAATTTGAAACTTTCCATTCATGAGTGCCATACTACGAATGTTTCTTGTACATGTAATGGTGTATAACCACTATATTTTCCATTCGATCTTTCCTTCGTGTTATTATGAAAGTACTATCCTTATTCTAGTTCTTATTTAGTAGGATAATTACTAGTTTTTTCTTATATGTACTATTGTTTGTAACTCATAACATGCTAAACGAGATACTTGTGAGTTTACCGAGTCGAGCCGAGTTTCAAATATGAACTTGTTTTGTAAATGAGCCGAGCCAAGCTAGGTCATTACTTGAACGAGCTTTAGCGAGTCGAGCCGAGCTGATTTGGCTCGGCTCGAATTCCAGCCCTACTGGTGGTACTTTTTTTGACTAAGGTATGTCTCGAGGGAGCGAGATTCTTTAATTAATTAATACGGTAAGTGGATGTGTACATGTTACACCAAGGACCTCAAAAAAACAAAAAATACATCCAAGTCCATACATTTATCACAAAGGACGCTAAAATCAAATGCTTGAAAATTTTGGTAACATGGTCTATAGAAACGGAGGGAAGATTATGGAATGATGGAGAGGTGTGTTTTAAGGTTTATGCATAGTATTTCATTGTGATGAAGATTATTAATAGGATCTTCTTGATGCTAGAATGGAAAATAAGATCCAATGGCTCGAAATGTTGGGATTCGTGAGTCTTGATCCAAAAAATAATATTCATAGTTTTTTGTACGCCATATAGTGTTAATATAGTGGTAATGGTAAGACTAGTACTTGCTTAACAAAAGAAAACAACACACTTCTCACTTTCAGCAGATCTTGTTGAAGAAGATGCACAAATCTACTAGATGCAGGTACTGTATCATAAACTATATATGATGTCAATATGGTCATGACCTTGGCTATTCGGCTAAAAACCAGGAATGTTCATACACCTTATAGGCTAATACACATTATGAAGCAGCGAGAGCATATTTTGTATTTAAAGGTGTCAAAACACATGTTTCTCTTTTTTTCTTAGCACTATATAGTGTATGAATAACTTTAAATATTGACTGTTGGATCAAGACGCGAATCCCAACATTGTCATACATTCGATCTTCATTATTTCCATTTTAGCATCGAGAAAATACTATTGATAGTCTTTCTTTTCTTATCTTACCACTACTAGTAAAAGGCACGTGCCACACACGTATATACTGTATGAAATGTGATTTAACAAACATTAAGTTGTTATTAACCAATAGTCTTGTTAGAGAAAAAATGGATACATTAAGTCTATTAATAATATATCTACACATATTGAGAATACAACCTACTGTGCTATGAAATTTTGGGGGTGGTAACATGATGGTTCTAGAACGTGGTGGAGTTTGCTATAGGTACTATTCAACACAAATTGAGCTGCTCTGAACCATTGGATATAACATCCCAACGGTCAGGATTGGTGCTATGGATCCAATTCAAATTAAAACTGCTCCATTATAGTAGTAGAGATATGACATCAATATGGTCATGACCTTGGTTGTTTGGGTCAAAGCCAAGAATGTACATACACCGTAGGCCAATACATATTGTGAAGAAGCCATAGCATTTTTTTGTATTCAAAGGTGTCAAAACACATGTTTCTTTTTTTCTTAGCACTATATAGTGTACAAATAACTTTGAATATTGACCGTTGGATCAAGATGTGAATCCCAATGTTGTCAGATGTTGGATCTTCATTTCCATTTTAGCATCGACAAGATACTATTGATAGTCTTTCTTTTCTTATCTTACCACTATTTTTTATATATAGTGTGCGGACAACTTTGAATATTGACTGCTGAATCATTACCCATGAATCCCAACATTGCTGCTAGTTATTGTATCCTCTAATCCATTCTATCATCTAGAAGATAGTATTGATACTCTTTGTTATCTTATCTTACCACTATATAATGTACGAATAACTTTGAGTATTAATCTATGGATCGCGAATCACAACAATGTTAGCCGATGGATCTTCTTTTTTCCATTCTACCGGGTGGTGGTACTTTTCTCTACTACTATAATAGAGCAGTTTTGAATTGGATCCATAGCACTAATCCTGACCGTTGGGCTGTTAGATCCAATGGTTAAGAGCAGTTGGATTCGTGTTGAATAGTACCTAGATCAAAGACCAACATTTTCTAGAACCATCATTTCACCACCCCAAAATTTCATAGCACACTAGGATGTATTCTCAATATGGGTAGATAGTTATTACTAATACACTTAATGTATGCATTTTTCACTAACAAGAATATTAGCTAAATCAACTTAACATTTGTTAAATCACATTTCATACCACTTTATCATTATCAATTTGTTTTCACCCATCAACTAAATCATCCACGTAGGGCCCACTGATTGGGGAGGTCGTGGTCGCCTTGGAGGCACCACAAAATTATGACTAGGCCGTCGAGTGCAGGAAGTAGAGTTAGCATTCCGTCCAATCTCTTACCCTAGTCATCGTCATCGATATTTGCCACACGCATCGGCTTCTTTGACCACAAAATTAGCGACATTGATTGTCCCCTCGCTTCGGTAATCTGCCACATTAATCTTGGATCACCTCCTTCCTATTTAATATCTCCCCTTCCCACACCAAACCATCTCTAATCCCCCACTTCCAGCAACCATCTCCGTCCTTGTCTGTTATCCATGTCCACCTTCCGGCTGCCGCCCGCCGTACCGGAGCGCAAAGTCCCCAACATCGCCGCACAGGAGGACAATGCCCTACGCATTTGGGCTTTCTCCCTGTGGAGAACAAAGTGGAAGCTGGTGTGTGCCTTCCTTGATGCTGGGTACGATGACCGCAAGTACCAGATGTATGACATATATGACAATCCGGACAGGACGCTGAAGGTCAAGTTGGTCAACTTCAGGGATGCCCGTCTCCTCTACGGCCAGGCCTTCTACTGTGGCTGCGAGATGGTGGTGTTCACCGGCTCCAACATTTTCACTAACTAAGGGAACAGGCAGTGCCGCCGATGGCTCAGGAGGTGCCACCGCCTTATCCGGAGATGCCGATGAGTCACGAGCCGGCTTTGTCGATGGAGCTGTCATTGGTGTCGATGTCACGAGCTGCCGCTGTCGGCGCAGACTAGGTGCAAGGAGGCGTCGGACCTGCACTAGTTCAGCAACGAGTCCTATATGAAGTTAATGGTTGTATGAAGTTTCTTCTAGTACTACTCATCGAAAAAAGTTTCTTTTAGTACTACTCACTATACCCTGTAGTACTAGTAGTAGTACTATGAATGATGATCTATTGAATATCATTCCCCCGGATGTTTGTGAAGGAAGTGAAAATTTCGAAACCGAGAAAGTTTGAATTTCTACTCTATTCTAAGGACCAAAATGGTTCCCACCAATGCATCTGATGAACACGCTAAACGACGACACATTATCGCCAACAAAGACACGGAGCCACCAATGGCAGGTTGTCGGTCAACGCACGTGCACAGCGCCACGTTGTGGACGAGGGAGAGATCAGCTGGTTGGGGTGTGGGGGTGGTGATGGGGGAGTGAAGGAGAGAGAAAACACATTTTGTTTTGCGTGCATATATATTGTGGTCCTGAAATTTACTCTACTCACTGTACCCTGTACCTCGTGTCAGGAACCCATCCCAGCTTTGCTCTGACATCGCACCGCCCTCAAATTCTCCTCTTCGCGGCTCTCTCGCTGCCTCCTCTGTGCTCATAGTCTCTTCTCGCTCATTATTTTTTTAACAGAAAAAAGGAAATAAATTCTTCTTGGAAAATAAATTCTCGTCCCTTGGAAAATTGAAATTGATTATTTTTTGTTTTTAATATCTTCGATTGTTCTCAACAGATGGACAAATTTTTCAGCATGTAAATTCTTGGATATGGGATCATGAGCATAAAGTCCGGTGTAGAGATATGGCCTTGACCTTGTGGTCTTTTGCCTTGAAATCTAAGAATTTGTCATACTTGTTGACAACTATGCTTACATTCGTTGAAATTTCACCACTTACTTTTGGTTTAGCATTTTACACGGTCGGTGGAGTACATTCTACATCAAGGACCTAAAAAAAGGGAAAATTACATCGAGGTCCACACATTTAGCACAAAGGACCCTATAATTGAGCAAAGAAAACAGTCGGGTCCGGCTCCTTCTCGTGAGAGTAGCTAATCGAGACACACTCTTCATACTACTTCATCTTCGATTGTTTTCAAAATATGGCCAAATTTATCGGCATGCAAATTCTTGGATATGGGATCATCAACATAAAGTCCGATGTAGAGATATGGCCTTGACCTTGTGGTCGATCGCCTTGAAATCCAAGATTTTTTCATACTCGTTGACAACTATGCTTAAATTTGTTGAAATTCACCACTTACTTTTAGGTTAGCATTTTACACGGTCGGTGGGACTACATTCTACATCAAGGACCTAAAAAAGGGAAAATTACATCGAGGTCCATACATTTAGCACAAAGGACCCTAAAATTGAGCAAAGAAAACAGTCGGGTCCGGCTCCTTCTCGAGAGAGTAGCTGATCGAGACATACTCTTCATACTACTTCATCTTCGATTGTTATCAAAATATGGCCAAATTTGTCGGCATGCAAATTCTTAGACATGGGATCATCAGCATAAAGTATGGTGTAGATATGGCCTTGACCTTCGTCGTTCGTCTTGAAATACAAGAATGGTTCATACTCGTTGACAACTAAGCTTAAATTTGTTTAATCACCACTTACTTTTAGGTTAGAACTTTACACGGTCGATCGGAGTACATTTTACACCAGGGACCTCAAAAAAGCAAAAATTACATCTAGGTCCATACATTTAGCATAAAGGACACTAAAAGGAATTTTTTTTGGTTCGGCTCCTTGAGAGATCAGCTCATCTAAGCCAAACTCTTGATACTACTTAATCTTCGATTGTTTTCAAAACATGGCCAGATCTATTGCCATGCAAATTCTCTAACATGGGATCATCATCATCATATAAAGTATGATGTTGATATGGCCTTGACCTTGGTCGTTCGGCTTGAAATCCAAGAGTGTTCATACTAGTTGATAAGTAAGCTTAAAATCGTCTAAATTTCACCACTTACACTTTTAGACCTAAAAGGGCAGAAACTACATCGAGGTCCACACATTGAGCACAAAGGACCCTAAAATTAAGCAAAGAAAATAGTCGGGTTCGGCTCCTTCTCGAGAGAATAGCTAATCGAGCCATACTCCTCTTCATACTACTTCATCTTTGATTGTGTTCAAAATATTTCCAAATTTGCCGGCATGCAAATTCTTGGATATGGGATCATGAACATAAAGTATGATGTAGATATGGCCTTGACATTGGTGGTTCGTCTTGAAATACAAGAATAATGCTTCATACTCGTTGACAACTAAGCTTAAATTCGTTTAAATTTCACCAAAATACTTTTAGGTTAGAACTTTACACGGTCGACCGAAGTACATTTTACATCATGGACCTCAAAAAAGCAAAAATTACATCGAGGTCCATATACATTTAGCATAAAGGACCCTAAAAGAAAAAAATCTGGTTTGGCTCATTCTCGAAAGATCAGCTGATCTGAGCTAAACTCTTAATACTAATTCCTCTACGATTGTTTTCAAAACATGGACAAATCCGTTGCCATGCAAATTCTCTAACATGGGATCATGAGCACAAAGTATAATGTTGATATGTCCTTGACCTTGGTCATTCGGCTTGAAATCCAAGAATGCTCATACTTATTAACAAGTAAGCTTAAAATCATCTAAATTTCACCACTTACACTTTTAGACCTAACAAAAGGGGGAAATTACATCGAGGTCCATACATTTAGCACAAAGGAGACTAAAATTAAGCAAGGAAAATAGTCGGGTTCAGCTCCTTCTCTAGAGAGTAGCTGATTGAGCCATACTCTTCATACTACTTCCTCTTCGATTGTTTTCAAAATATGGCCAAATTTGTCGGCATGCAAATTCTTGAATATGGGATCATCAGCATAAAGTATGATGTAGATATGGCCTTGACCTTGGTCGTTCGTCTTGAAATACAAGAATGGTTAATACTCGTTGACAACTAAGCTTAAATTTGTTTAACTTTCACCACTTACTTTTAGATTAGAACTTTACACGGTCGATCGAAGTACATTCTACATCAGGGACCTCAAAAAAGTAAAAATTACATCTTGGTCCATATACATTTAGCATAAAGGACCCTAAAAGAAAAAAATCTGGTTCGGCTCATTCTCGAGAGATCACCTGATCTGAGCCAAATGCTTAATACTACTTCCTCTTCGATTGTTTTCTAAACATGGCCAGATCTATTGCCATGCAAATTCTCTAACATGGGATCATCAACATAAAGTTTGATGTTGATATGGCCTTACCTTGGTCGTTCGGCTTGAAATCCAAGAATGTTCATACCCATTGACAACTAAGCTTAAATTTGTTTAAATTTCACCATTTACTTTTAGGTTAACATTTTACACGGTCGGTGGGAGTACATTTTACATCAAGGACCTAAAAAGGGAAAATTATTACATCGAGGTCCATACATTTAGCACAAAGGACCCTAAAAGGATAACTTTCTAGTTTGGCTCCTTCTCGAGAGATCGGCTGTAGGCCAATACACAATGTTGATATGGTCATGACCTTGGTTGTTTGGGTCAAAAGACAGTTTACATCCAAAATACACCCTTCCTAGTGCCAAAACAGACTGTGCCTCTGACTACTACTACATTAACTAGTAAACGAATGGTACTTTTCTACAACTAAATTAACTAGTAATCCATCATAACCATCGCATTAGGGTCACTTAGCCAAATATTAAGATCAATTCATCCTATCGATGCAAACGCAGAAAGACAACACCTTGATCGTCTCGTACTGTCCATCAGCCGCCGTAATGTACCACGAAGGCACCGTGTGGAACGTCAGATCTTCGAGGCCAACACTGTCGGGTGACGCACAACTCGTCAGCTCAATGACCCCATTAAGGGTGTCCATCGAGAAGTCCGCCAGCGACTGCAGGCCAGTCGCACACAGCTTCACCATGTACTAGGCCATGAGCACGAGGCTGCCCTGACACACACCAAGGAAACGGCGGCGGCCTGGCCGAGCTCGCCGATGATGAGGCTAAACTAGGTAGCATCATCACCGTAGACGGTGACCATGGATGGCAGAAAGGATGGTAATGGCATCGTTACTATACACTCCATGGGCTGGCCGTACGATATCCTATGCACTTGTACCTTGTGGATGTCGTTGAGGTGCAAAAGGAGCTCGACCGGCGAGGCGGTGAATATGCAGCCGACCTCCGTGCAGCCGCACGGGCTGTATGGGCACGCAGACTTCTGGTCGTCGAGCTCGTGGTAGGCGACCATGGTGAGGTAGCCGTCGTGGGGGCATAGAACAATTATCGGCGCTAGCTCGTCTTTGTCCATCGTTGGCTAGCTCTTGGTGTAATTCGCCGATGCACCCAGTGTTGGAGTGGTTCCCTGGAAGCTTGGCTTGCCCATGTAGTGCCCATAGTCCTGAATTTTTATGCAGCATTGAGTTTTTTTGAACAAAGGCTGCAGAAAGTTGACAGGTGAGAGTAAATCAGGCACTTAATACCCTATACGGTACTGTACCAGACAAATAGATCCTAGGCGCATGAGTGGTAAAGGTCAACACCTAGAGAGAGACAGAGAAACCTGGGGCCTGGCGCAAAGTGTACAGTGCTACGAGGGACAGAACAAGGACTTCATGCATGTCTTCAACACCATCTGCATTTTATTCTATCTGATTGTCTCTTCTAGCTCTTTCTTTCTCGGCATGGCAGACTCGTTTCTCTTCTCCGTTTCTTTCTTGTGGTTAAAGCTTGTCCAAATACAGAGTACTAGTAGTAGTACATAGTACATTTGAACTAGTACTCCAGTAATACAGAGTATATGTCTTTTTATACTCGAGTTGTACTACCAGTACTCCAATAGTAATATAGTACATATGTCTTCTATTTACTATACTACTACTAGTACTCCAGTAGGTAGGCATCTGCGGGTGGTGGGCGGCGGTGGCTATTTGCAGATTTTTACTACTCCTAGGGCGGCGGGCAGCGGTGGCAGTAGGGTTCTAGTAGTACGGAGTAGTACTTGAGTACTCCTACTCACTGATTCATGAAGTAAGACTTCAGTAGTGTACTGCAGTCCTGTACTGCTCAGATGCAATTGTCATCACACCACGGTTCCTAGGGAGCCGCCAGAGACACATGTGCTCAAATGCACGTCCTAGGTGGGCCCCGATGCCTAGCGATTGGATAAAGCCTTGCTGCCTGACCACACAGCCAAGGCAATTCATTTTGCTACTCTCTACTATACTATTTCTCGGTGTGTTTCGAAATTAAGTTTACACCTTCCGATAATATATTCAGTGGACCCACTAGGCAGTCAATGTATTAAGAACGAGTGAGAGTTGTTTGGCAAGATTAAACTTCTTGCTAAGAATATGCATGCCTAGAAATTTGATCGTGCTTTGAAAACAACCAAAGAGATTATGACTCACCGTGTTTTGAAATGTTGGCTATGTTTCGAAATTAACTTCACACCTTGCAATAGTCTATTCAGTGGACCAACCACCAGGCCATAGTTAGTGTATCGAGAACGAGTGAGAGTTTGGAAATATTCAACTTCTTACTAACAATATGCATGCCTAGAAATTGGGCCGTGTTTTCAAAACAAACAAAGAGACTATGACTCATTGTGTTTTGAAGTTTTCGCTGTGTTTCGAAATTAACTTCACACCTTGCGATAATATTTTCAGTGGAGCCACTACCAGGAAGTCAATATATCAAGACGAGTGACAGTTTGGAAAGATTCAACTTCTTGCTAAGAATATGCATGCCTAGAAATTTGACCGTATTTCGAAAACAACAAAAGAGACTATGTCTTAACGCATTTTGAAATTTTGCGTGCATTTTGATATTAACTTCACACCTTGCGAAAATCTGTTCACTGTACCCACCAAGTAGTCAATGTATCGAGAATGAGTGAGAGTTTGGAATGATTCAACTTATTGCTAAGAATATGCCTGCCTAGAAATTTGACCGTGTTTTGAAAACAATCAAAGATGCTATGACTCATCCTGTTCCGAAATTTTGGCTGTGTTTCGAAATTAACTTCACATCTTGCGAAAATCTGTTCAGTGGACCCACCACCAGGTAGTCAATGTATGGAGACGAGTGAGAGTTTGGAAAGGTTCAACTTCTTGCTAAGAATATGCATGCCTAGAAATTTGACCATGTTTTGAAAACAAACAAAGAGTCTATGACTCACCGTGTTTTGAAATTTGGGCTGTGTTTCGAAATTAACTTCACACCTTGCGATAATATTTTCAGTGGACCAACCAGGCAGTCAATGAATCGAGAACGAGTGAGAGTTGTTTGGTAAGATTCAACTTCTGGCTAAGAATATGCATGCCTCAAAAGTTTGACCATGTTTTGAAAACAATCAAAGAGACTATGACTCACCGTGTTTTGAAAGTTTGGCTGTGTTATGAAATTAACTTCACACCTTGCGATAATCTGTTCAGTGGATCTACCAGGCAGTTAATGTATCGAGAATGAGTGAGAGTTTGGAATGATTCAACTTATTGCTAAGAATATGCATGCCTAGAAATTTGACCGTGTTTTGAAAACAATCGAAGTGGCTATGGCTCACCACGCTTTGAAATTTTGCGTGCACTTGAAAATTAACTTCACACCTTGCGAAAATCTGTTCACTGGACCCACAAGGTAGTCAATGTATGGAGAACGAGTGAGATTTTTGAATGATTCAACTTATTTCTAAGAATATGCATGCCTAGAAATCTGACCGTGTTTTGAAAATGATCAAAGATGCTATGACTCACCGTGTTTCGAAATTTTGGCTGTGTTTCGAAATTAAATTCACACCTTGAGAAAATCTATTCAGTGGACCCCCCACAAGGTAGTCAATGTATGGAGACGAGTGAGAGTTTGGAAAGATTCAACTTCTTGCTAAGAATATGCATGCCTAGAAATTTGACCGTGTTTTGAAAACAAACAAAGAGACTATGACTCATCGTGTTTTGAAATTTTGGTTGTGTTTTGAAATTAACTGCACACCCTACGATAATATTTTCAGTGGACCCACCTGGCAGTCAATGTATTGAGAACGAGTGAGAGTTGTTTGGCAAGATTCAACTTCTTGCTAAGAATATGCATACCTCGAAAGTTTGACCATGTTTTGAAAACAATCAAAGAGACTATGACTTGCCGTGTTTTGAAAGTTTGGTTGTGTTTCAAAATTAACTTCACACCTTACAATAATCTTTTCAGTGGATCTACCAGGCAGTCAATGTATCGAGAATGAGTGAGAGTTTGGAATGATTCCACTTATTTCTAAGAATATGCATGCCTAGAAATTTGACCATGTTTTGAAAACAATCAAAGTGGCTATGGCTCACCGTGTTTTGAAATTTTGCATGCATTTCGAAATTAACTTCACACCTTGTGATAATCTGTTCACTGGACCCACCAGGCACCTGGGGCCATAATACGAGACAGAGAGGGGCTGGGGCCCAGCCACACCACCTTACCGCACGGGCTAGGCCCGGCCTCACCAGGGGGTGGTCTGGCCGCCCCAGACACCCCCTCGGTCTCCCTCTTCGCCTATAAGATGCCTTCTGACCTAAAAATTCAGGGGGTCGACGTTTTTCTAGAAGGAGTTCTGCTCCGCCGCCACCACCAGATTCCACGAAACAGCACCAGAAACTCCGTTTTGGCAGCCTGCCGGGACGGGGAATTGGAGGAGATCATCGCCATCATCGCCACCATCGCTTCTCCATCATCCATCCATGTTTCCCCCATCTATGAGTGAGTAATCCCCCACTTTAGGCTATGGGGATGGTAGGGATTGGATGAGATCGTTCATGTAATGGCATCAGATTGTTAGGGCATAGTGCCTAGTATCTATTATTAGTGCTTTATGACTTTGTTGCGACTTGTTATGCTTAATGCTTGTCACTAGGGCCCGAGTGCGATGATTTCAGATTTGAACATGTTATTGATTGATTATGATAGTATTGTTTTTGGTCTTACCTACAAGTTGTATACACACGTTGTTGTCCGGAACTAATGGCCCCGAAGTGACAGAAATCGGGATAACCGGAGGAAATGGCTTTGACGTGAGGATCACATGTGTTCACTAAGTGTTAATGCTTTGCTCCAGTGCTCTATTAAAAGGATCACCTTAAGTGCCAGTAGTTCCCTTGAGGCCCCGCTGCAAACGGGCTGGCAGGACAAAAGATGGTGTGCAAGTTCTCATTGCGAGCACGTATGACTATATATGGAACACATGCCTAGGATTATCTAGTACTTGGATGCTTTATCTTATTTATCTGCAATTGCCCTATGTTCTGATTGCTATGTGAATTGTCTTGTCCATGCAACGCCCGTCCATTCATCCCTATGCCTACCGCACTCAAATCCTACTGTTTACTGCTATTGTTACTCCTCTCTTTACTTTTACTACTGTTGTTACTTTACTATTCCTACGACAAAACTGTTGGTACTGATAAACTACTGTGAGCAAGATTATTTCCAGGTGCATCTGAATTGACAACTTAGTTGTTAAGGCTTATAAATATTCTTTGGTTTCCCCTTGTGTCGAATCAATAAATTGGGTTTCACTTCCCTCGAAAATACTGCGATACACCCGCTATACTTGTGGGTCATCAAGACTATTTTCTGGCACCGTTGCCGGGGAGCACAGCTTTATTTATCAAGTCCACTTGGAATCACTATTGTTCAAGCTTTGTTTATTTCCGCCTTGTTTGCTTGTTTATTTATCAAAAATACAAAAAAATTATTTCCTACTCTAGTTGGTATTTTCGTTGGTCTGTTATTGTCTTGCTTTATCATGCTTTTTATCAATGGTTGGTTTCTTTGAAACTGAATCTTATTGGCAAGGTGGGTTCACAGAAGATCAAAAATATTATTATAAGGAACACCGCTTGTCACAAAAAGGGAAACACTTGTGGGAACAAATTGATAAATTATATACCATTACTATAAATGTGTGCTCTACTTATAATGTTACTTATTTCTTTGATAAATCTTGTGGCTATAGGAGGTACAAACACCTCCCTTTTCAATGTGATTATAATGATGATTTCTTATGTTAAGGGAAATTCTGACTTTTATGATGTGGAACAAATTGAGGAATTTATTGCTTGGAAGGGTGCATTTGAACTTGCTAGTTTGCTTGAAAATATTGATGATTCACCTTATAAATATGAGGTTTATGATATACTTAAATTTTTCTTTGATAATTACAAGGAAGAAAATGGCTATATTCTTGAATATATTAATAGATACTTTCCACAAATGGAAGAGACTAATGCCTTGCAGGATCTTATGGAAGAAGAAATTGATGAACCTGAAAGCTCATTAGATGAAAAAGAGGAGGAGAGTGATGAACAAAAGGAGGAAGAATGGATTAGCTACCCATGCCTACCTTCTAGTGAGAGTAACTCTTTATCCTGTACATTATTTGATTATCCCCATGCTTACCAAAGGAGGATGAACGTTATGCTCATGTTATCTGTGATAATCCTTTATTTGTGCCTAATTTCGAGATGCATGGTACTAAAGATTTTTGCTTAGAATTTTTTTATGATAAAGCTCTAGACGATGGTCCTATATTGAATGATCAGTCATCGTGTTATAGAATTGTCAAAAGTGGGTTTGAAGGTTTTAACCCCACTATTTTTGAGCTTGATAAAATTATGTTTTTGTAGAACATGAAAAGCATGCTTTATGTGATAGTTATATTGTTGAGTTTATTCATGAGGTTACTAAAAATTATTATGAGAGACGAAAATATGGTTGTAGAAGTTTTCATGGTATTGAAACACTTCTCTATGTGCTTAAAGTTTTGAAGTTACTCTTGTTTTATCTTCCAATGCCTGCCACTTTGTTCTTTGTGACCTTATTTGCATACAAGATTCCTATGCATAGGAAGTGCGTTAGACTTAAATGTGTTTTGAATTTGCTTCTTGATGCTGTCTTTTACTTAAATTCATATTTCTTATGTGAGCATCCTCTCAAACTACCATGCATAACTTAAAGACGTTAAAGAAAAGTACTTATTGGGAGATAACCCAAAAGTTTTAGATGAGTCGTGAAAGTTATTACTTCAGTAATAACTGCTCCTTATCCTTTTTATTTGCTTTTTGTGCCAAGAGTAACCTCTAATGAGAGAGAAGTATTGATTGGAAAAGTTGCTGTCCCGAAACAGATTTATGTGCTTCACCGTAAAAATTGATGTAAAATCTCTGTACGTCCTTTTGTGGCGTGAATTTTTGTGCTGCTGCCCCAAGTTGTTATCTAACTTTAGTTAATTCAACACGTTTTGATTTGAGCAACAGAAGGTCTTCGAAAAAATTCGTCTTTACCTGCTGGTCTGTTTTGACAAATTTCTGCTATTTTCTGCATTTTCTTGTTTTTGGTTCCTTTTTGACTTCTTTTGGAAAATTGAGATTTTTGAGGGAAGTGCTACAGTACCTAGTGTCTTAATGGAAGTTTTATTGGTGTTGTAACTGAACCCAAAGACTTATTATCTTGACTACACTAATGTTGCTAATAAAGATTGTGTGAAGTTTTGTATGAAGGAAAAAATTTAGGTGTATGGAAGGAATGAGTAATGAGATGAAGGATGGACTAAAGCTCAAGCTTGGGGATGTCACGTGTGTCACCCCAAGAAATATCCAAGAAGTACAAGCGTCAAAGCTTGGGGATGCCCAAGGCATCCCCTTCTTAATCAATAAAAATTCCAGGTTTCTTCCAAACACTTCATTTTTATTGTTTCATGCACAGTTGTGTTGTTCTTGGAGCGTCTTATTTTTCGTTTTTGTTTTGGTTTTCATTTGCTTTAGTTTGCTTAGTTTTATGAATAAATTGGTTGGACCCCCTCTTTCATACATTCGTTTTCAAATAGTTTGGTTTGGTTTGGAAAAGAGTAGGAAAGTTCATGCTTAAGTGGTAAAGAGAGATTGTTTTTGACTGTGGCCTATGCTTTGTCATGCCATGCTTGATATTGTTTTGTCTTTATGCTTGGTATTCTTTGTTGTAGCATGACTTGTTATAAACAATTGAGATTGTTTAATGTGCCTTGGATGAATCATGCGTTGTTTTAGCATATTAAAGCATAGTATTGTGGTATTCTCCTTTGATGCTTTATTTGGATTGACTTGGCGCATGCTCACACCATGTTATGAATATTCCAAGTCACCATAGCCTTGATTATCCTTTAGTTTTTAACTTGTAGTATCACTTTATGCTTTGATCAATGATGTTTTGTCGCTCTGCATGATTATGGCCATTATTGCTCTCTTAGTTTGTCACTCCCAGTCTTTTGCTAGCCTCCGCAACCAAGTATGAGTTCCACTCATGCATCCAACTCCCTAAACCAAGTTATTCCAAAGAGTCCACCATACCTACCTACTAGCATATGCTATGCCAAGTATATTCATGTTTTTGTTTACCTTCCAAATTGAACTTATTATGAGAAAACTAGTGATTAAAGCTCTCACGAACTTGATGGCACATTCTACTTTTCTTGCCCTTAATAAACTTGAACCATTGTGTCATCTATGTTGTATATTTTTGCACTTATTTGTTGGGGATTAGCAGAACCATGCTGTCATGGGGAACGCTTTCAACATTGCACTGGTACTTTGTACCTAGTTGATATCATGCTCTTTTGTCTATGGATGTCGTCAGTGTGAAATGAAAGGGGATCTTGTAAGTCCATGGAGTTATGTATATGTGTTAGAGAAATGCCTGGGTCGCTGGTCTAATCCATGCTGACATGGTGGAAACCTACAGCGTAACCATAATGAGCTGTCTATGAAGCATTCTTCTTATAAAAAAAGAGTCCTATAATAAGAAAAAAGAGAAAAATAAAAAAAAGATTATGAAAAGAGGAAAGAGAGAAAAAAGCACCATATTCCCATGGTAAATAAGAAGATTGCTGAGATGCTCGTTGTCTGCTTGCCTTGTCATTTTGATATGGGGATTCTTCCGTATCATCGGGCAAGGGGTACCCCGTTGGCGATTCTCTATGATACACATGTACTTAAGATGACAAGAACTTACCGGTGACTAAACTTGAGTAGCATGAGGAGCGGCCCTCGTAGTCAAGGGACATGAGATTTCTAACTTATACTTCGTCAAGCATGTACACCATAGTTTGTTCACTTTAACCTTAATCACTTCAACATGCTTATGATAGGGGCAATGAGAGCTGAAAGCTAATAAGTACCATAATTTTTGGAAGCTCTTTATGAAACTTGAGTCTCTACTTCCTTCTTTGAAGGCCTTTCTTTTACTTTTATGTTGAGTCTCCACCTTCTATCTTTATGCTAGAACTTTGTCTTTCATGTTATGATTGAAGTACTATGATCCCAACTTTGAATGTTTTACAAATACTTTGATCAAGTCTTTGATGGTGCATGTCACCTCAAAAATTATTCTTTCTTTTTATCAATTACCTACTCGAGGATCAGCAGGAGTTAACCTTGGGGATGTTGATACGTTGCAAATGTATCTATAATTTTTGATGTTCCATGCTTGGTTTTATCTACTTTCTTGTGTTTTGTCCACACTTTGGAGTACTTTTCATATGATTTCTTAGACTAACCTATTAACAAGAGCCACAGTGCCAGCTACCTGTTTTCTGCTGTTTTTGGTTCCAGGAAAGTCAGAAAATGAATATTCTCGGAATTGGACTGGACAAAAGCCAAATTCTTTATTTTACCGAGGGATACCTAGAGCTAGAATACGAGACGGAGAGGGGCTGGGGCCCAGCCACACCACATGGCCGCGTGGGGTGGGCCTGGCCGCGCCAAGGGGTGGTCTAGCTGCCCCAGACATCCCCTCGGTCTCCCTCTTTGCCTATAAGATTCCTTGTGACCTAAAAACTCAGGGGGGTTCGACGTTTTTCTAGAAGGAGTTCCGCTCCGCCACCACCACCAGATTCCACAAAATAGCACCAGAAACTCCGTTCTGGCACCCTGCCGGGACGGGGAATTGGAGGAGATCATCGCCATCATCACCACCATCTCTTCTCCATCATCCATCCGTGTTTCCCCATCTATGAGTGAGTAATCCCCCCTTTAGGCTATGTGGATGGTAGGGATTGGATGAGATCGTTCATGTAATGTCATCAGATTGTTAGGGCATGGTGCCTAGTATCTATGATTAGTGCTTTATGACTTTGTTGTGACTTGTTATGCTTAATGCTTGTAACTAGGGCCCGAGTGCCATGATTTCAGAACTGAACATGTTATTGATTCATTATGATAGTATTGTTTTGGTCTTACCTGCAAGTTGTATACACACGCTGTTGTTTGGAACCAATGGCCCCGAAGTGACAGAAATCAGGATAACCGGAGGGAATGGCTTTGACGTGAGGATCACATGTGTTCATGGAGTGTTAATGCTTTGCTCCGGTGCTCTATTGAAGGAGCACCTTAATTGCCAGTAGTTCCCTTGAGGCCCCGTTGCAAACGGGCTGGCAGGACAAAAGATGTTATGCAAGTTCTCATTGCGAGCACGGATGACTATATATGGAAGACATGCCTAAGATTATCTAGTACTTGGATGCTTTATCTTATTTATCTGCAATTCCCCTGTGTTCTAATTGCTATGTGAATTGTCTTGTCCATGCAATGCCCGTCCATCCATCCCTATGCCTACCGCACTCGAATCCTACTGTTTACTGCTATTGTTACTGTTGCCTTTACTTTTACTATTACTCTTACTTTACTATTCCTACTAAAAAACTGTTGCTATTGATAAACTGCTGTGAGCAAGATTGTTTCCAGGTGCAGCTGAATTGACAACAAAGTTGTTAAGGCTTATAAATATTCTTTGGCTCCCCTTGTCTCGAATCAATAAATTGGGTTTCACTTTCCTCGAAAATGCTGCGATGCACCCCCTATACTTGTGGGTCATCATGGACCACCACCAGGCAGTCACTGTATGTAGACGAGTGAGAGTTTGTAAAGATTCAGCTTCTTGCTAAGAATATTCTTGCCTAAAAATTTGACCGTGTTTTCAAAACAAACAAAGAGACTATGACTCACCGTGTTTTGAAATTTTGGATGTGTTTCAAAATTAACTTCACACCTTGCGATAATATTTTCAGTGGACCCACCAGGCAGTCAATGTATCAAGAATGAGTGCGAGTTGTTTGGCAAGATTCAACTTCTTCCTAAGAATATTGATGCCTCTAAAGTTTGACCATGTTTTGAAAACAATCAAAGAAACTATGACTCGCTGTGTTTCAAAATTAACTTCACACCTTGCGATAATCTGTTCAGTGGACCTATCAGGCAGTCAATGTATCAAGAACGAGTGAGAGTTTGGCAATATCCAATTTCTTGCTATATGCATGCCTAAAAATTTGACCATGTTTTGAAAACAAAACAAATAGACTATGACTCTCCGTGTTTCGAAATTTTGGCTGTGTTCCGAAATTAACTTCACCCCTTGCGATAATCTTTTCTGTGGACCCACTAGGCAGTCAATGTATCGAGAACGAGTAAGAGTTGTTTGGCAAGATTCAACTTCTTGCTAAGAATATGCATGCCTCAAAAGATTAACCGTGTTTTGAAAACAATCAAAGAGACTATTACTCACCGTGTTTTGAAAGTTTGGTTGTGTTTCGAAATTAACTTCACACCTTGCGATAATCTGTTTAGTGGATCTACAAGGTAGTCAATGTATCGAGAATGAGTGAGAGTTTTGAATGATTCAACTTATTGCTAAGAATATGCATGCCTAGAAATTTGATCGTGTTTCGAAAATAATCAAAGTTGCTATGGCTCACCGTGTTTTGAAATTTTGTGTGCGTTTCAAAATTAACTTCAGACCTTGCGAAAATCTATTCACTGGACCCACCAGGCAGTCAATGTATCGAGAATGAGTGAGAGTTTGGAATAATTCAAATTATTGCTAAGAATATGCATGCCTAGAAATCTGACCGGGTTTTCAAAATAATCAAAGAGGCTATGACTCAGCGTGTTTCGAAATTTTGGCTGTGTTTCAAAATTAACTTCACACCTTGAGAAAATCTGTTTAGTGGACCCACCAGGAAGTCAATGTATCAAGAACGAGTGAGAGTTTGACAAGATTCAACTTATTGCTAAGAATATGGAGGCCTCGAAATCTGACCGTGTTTTGAAAACAATTTTAGAAAGAAAAACGGATTCATAAACAACCTCACAAATTTCAAATTATAAAAAGCAACACAAAGAGCCTCACAATTTGCAAAATATAAAATGGAAGAGAGAGGAGAGAGGGAAAATCAATTTTCTATTTCTTGCGGGCAATCCACAAGCTTGAGGTCCACCTTAATGCTGATGTAGTCGCAGGTGCCTCCCCGGCGAGCATTGATGGGACCGAGGCTAGCTAGGGCTATGATTCTGACGTTTGTGTCTCTGTTGGATTCTTCTGGCGTATATGGAATGATGTTTCGTGCTTGCTTGATTTTGCAGGTGACGCAGCCTTTTTGACGTGACGTGGTGACGGCCAGGGGATAGGGCAGAGCACGTGGCACGTTGGGCGCAGTTGATTTTTCAAATCAATGTGACATTAAACAATTTCAAATCAATGCCCCGGAAATGCCGTGCGAGGAGATTATTTACGTGGACTATACAGAGGCTATTTTTTATCCATGGACTTTGATATACTACTAATCCGTATTTCACTTATAATGATTGATATTGGTAATTACAGAATACATGCCGGTTCCCAGGCTTCTTCCTTTCAGTTTTAATTACCTGAATTCACGTGAGTAATTAACATGGGTTTCTCTGTATTGGCACCCTTCTTTCCTCGAACGCATGTAGAAATTAAGGGAAGGAAGTAGTTTCACCTTCCTCAATAATACAAGAGGTTTTATTGTGTCACAATGGAAGATGAAATCAAAAATGGAGTACTTATGCTAGTACTAGATCGCAAACACCATTCCAATTTGCACTTGATAATACTAATATTCAATCTCCGAACATTATTACAGAAAGGAAGTAGAGGTGAAATTAAACAAAATTAATGCTAAGACTTCTTCATCCTCTTGGACCTGGATCCTTCCACTGTCACCTTCGTGGTGGCATCGTCCTTCCGCTTCCCGTGGCATCCCCCAGCTCTCGCCATCTTCTTCTTCTACTTCAAGCCTCCAGCATGCTTCTCGTTCCTCTTCTCATTGCGGATGAAGCCGGATCGAGTGGACTCTTCTTGTAGACGAAGTCGAGAAATGGCCATAAATCTTCCAACCCCTGATCCTCCTGCTCATGCTCCCTCTTGTTCTTGCCGATGGAGGATGGATCGAGAGAAATCTTCTTGAAAACGACATCTCCTTCGTACATGAAAGACCAAGGATCCTCCTCCTCCTCATCGTCCTCCTCCTGCTCCTCTTTGCTCTCTGCCGGCGGCGTCCCCTCCATCAGATGACGGTAAGCAGGGTCCTCGTCAAAAAATTTACCTTCCAGTTTGTCAGAATAGTACGGCCTGTCAACGGACTCCCCGCCATCACCATGGTATGGAATGATTTCCCCGCTCGCCTGTGCGTTGGACTCGACAATGGAGGGGCACTGATCGGAGCAGCTGCATGGCCTTTTTATGTGTGTGGTGGCTTAGCCGGCCTAAAGGGACAGGGAGAGACAAAGAGAGTTCTTCGCTGTGTGCGTCGTGCCTGGATGGGAGATGTGGTCGTTGTTGATGGCCCCTTAAAAAGGCTTGCTCGTGACATCCAGGAGTTGCCACGTTCCATAGGAGTAGCTTGGAAGTTCCCTTCCATCGTATTTTATACTCCCTTCCAAAACTTTTTTTATACTCCCTTAAATCGTTTTTTTTCAAAAATTCCCTTCCATCGTTGAAACAAGATCGAATGGTTGGTACTCCTTTTCCCCGAGAGCATCAACAGCGAGGATATTGCAAGTACCACCACATGTTGGGGAGGTTTTTGCACATAACAACAACCATAGACCTTTTCTGTGAAAAATACAGACATTTTCTATAATCGTTGTAGATAATACATAAATAGTCATTGAATGTTTCTTATTTTTTATGGGAAATGTTTTATAGTTAATTATATAATATAGTACTAAAATATAATTTTTATCTAAATTAATAATAGGTAAAGCTCAACAGATAATTATAATTTTGAGCCACATCCATAAACTATCTGGTGTATTTTTGGTTCTTGTAAGTTGTATCATTTAGAAATCAACCTATTAGTAGGTACATAATTCCCTACATGCTCTAGAGGAATGATATATAGATTCTATAATGATGGAAAGTGTGTTCTGAGGTTTATGCATAACGTTCATTGTGCTAAAGACTATATCAAGAGAATCTTCTAAATGTTAGAGTGGAAGGAAAATCCATCGGTAAGCAATGTTGGGATTTCCAATCTTCATCCAATGGTTAAAGTTCAAAGTTATTCGTACACTATATACTGGGTATGATAAGATAATTAAATGTATAACATGTCATTAGAATCTTTGTGGTTTTTGCATAACGTTTATTGTGCTAAGGACTATCGATAGAATCTTCTACATGCTAAAATGGAAAAAAGATCCAAGAGTTAACATTGTTGGGATTTACCAGTCTTGATTCAATTTCATTGTTCAAAGTTACTCATACATTATATAGTGGCAAGATTTGCAAGAAGTCACACGCTACTTCCTACTAGTAAAAGGCACGTGCCACACTCATATATACTGTATGAAATGTAACTTAATGAACATTAAGTTGTTATTAACCAATAGTCTTGTTAGAAAAAAAAGGTATATATTAAGTATATTAATAATAACTATCTATCGATATTGAGAATACAACCTACTATGCTATGAACTTTTTTTTGCAGGGAGGGGGTGACATGATGGTTCTAGAACATGGTGGAGTTTGCTCTAGGTACTACTCCTTCACCACGAATCCAGCTGCTCTGAACCATTGGATCTAACAGACCAACAGTCAGGATTGGTGCTATGGATCTAATTCAAAACTAGTCCATTATAGTAGTAGAGATAATTCGAAAACATTGGCGATGATACTATATGTGCATGACCGAACAACTTTCGGATAATCTCAAGGAAAAACAAGGATGCATGTATCAATAAGTGTGAATGGACAATAAGAGTTGTGAGGATAGATTACCTGTGGGGCCTAGCAACCCCACATTTCTTCTTGTTTTTAACGAGCTTACCTGATGGGTGGCTTTGATGTCGTTGCTGATGCGCACTATATTATTCACGTTAGCGGAATAGTGGGTTCCCAAAATTTTCTTTTAAACATATCTTTGAACACTCCCAGCCATGTGATTCAAAATTTATCAATAAATGGGATTTATTTATTGGGTGACCAAGTAGTTGACACCAGACGCTCATTGTCATGTACTTCCTTCGGTCAAAAATATAAGATGTTTTAGCTTTGTGAACCGAATGTATCTATACGTCATTTAGTGTATAGGTTCATAGATGTTCGAAGTGAACCTTTACATTAAAAAGCGTCTAGATACATTTATTTCACAAAGCTAAAACGTCTTATATTTCGGAATGGAGAGAGTAGACATGATTTTTTCTAGAAAGGGAAAACACTAATGAATGCATATAGGAAGGCTAGGAAATTAGAAATTGTGTTCCATTGATAAACATTCGCGCTCCTCTTCCTAGAGTTAGATTTTAGCAACTCAATACAAAAAGGTTGTTGGACATGCTGCAAAGCCCAATAATTTTTCTTTTTAAATAAGAACAATAGTGATTAGCTCGAATAATTAATTGCGGTCTACGTATATTGTACTACTGTACTTCATAGAATATGCTATGTGTGCATGACCGAACAACTTTCGAAAAACCTGAAGGAAAATATGGCCGCATTAATGAATGAGCGTGAACTAAGGCTGGCAATGGGTAGAGTATGAGTAGGGTAGAACAATATCATACCCACTCCCGTTTAGTCAATGGGTAGAAAATTTTACCCATACCCGTACTCGCGGGTATAAAACTTTACCCATGGCCTTACCCATGAAAAATATCTAAGTTTAGAAGCCATAGTACCATACTCTTCCCTAGGTTTCTTGGCCCCATAGGTTGTAACTCTACAGGTAAGTTTTACTACTATGTCAGTCTAAATGGGTGGGGTATGGGGCTATCTACTCGTGCCCGTACCCATGAATTAACAGGTTAGGGTATGGGTATTACCCATGGGTATAAAATTATGCACATACCCTACCAACATGGGTATAGTACTTGCGGGCACTCGTGGGTAAAATTGCCATCCTTAGCTCGAAGGGACAAATAAGAGTTGTGAGAACAAAGTACTTGTGAGGCCTAGCAACTTTCACATTTTTTCGATGAAAACACTGTCGTTGCTTACCTTATGAATGGTTTGATGTCATCCCTCAGGCGCTAGATTATTCACATTAGAGAAATAGTGGATTCCCATATTTCTGTTTAGGATAAAAGTATGAACACTACCAACCATAGTGATTGAAAAGTTATTGATAAAGGGCGCTTTATTTTTTGAAAGCTCAGGGCGCTTTATTATTACACTCGATTCACCATACCACCGGCCTACCATTCTACTATTATTAGTTGGACTATGGATAAACAAATTCACTTGAGTTAGTTGGGGCTTTAATCCTAATTTTCGTGCTCACTACCTGTTTTGGTGACAACATCTTCATACTCATCATCGTTCATGAATAGATATAATACGGAAATATATCAATGCCATAGTAATACTTGAGTTTTACCTCTTCTCAGTTTCTTCAAAAAGGGGTCTGACCTCTTTCTCAATTATTTTAAAAAACATAGTTTTGGAGAATACTTCAGTTTAAACCCCTATTATTTGTTGGAACAAAACACTAAAAGGTATTCAATAGTTTAGTTTATTCAGAAATCAAAATGTTTTCTAAATAATTTAAAAATACTTTGATGCCAAATTCGTCCTTAATATCTTAACCGAGCCAATCTGGGCCATGGATGATCAATATTTAGATGCCAAATTGCCAAATGGGCCCTTAATTTCTGAACATAGCTAGTATGGGCCATAGATGATCACCGATGTGCCTGTTGGCCTCTAATTCTAGGGAGTATGGCTTACCAATTTACTACTACTTGGACTACACATAAATCTGAATTTAGTCGAGCGGGAAAATCTCCCACTATCCAATGTTTCAAACATCTTGGAATCCCCCTTCTACCACTAGTGAAGTTGGTTCGTTGGGGCTTCAATCGTAATTTCCCCGTTCAGTACCTATAATGTAACTACCTCGGTGAATTACACTCTTAGTTAATGCCTGGATGAACGAAAGTGGTTAAAATAGTACGGTGGGGCTCAGGGCCACTCACGGTAGACCTTTCGGCCGTCCTAACCACTTTCAGACAACGGGACAAGAACGAGCGGCGTAATCGGCAGGCGAAGGGATCAACTACATACACAAATGAGTATGTATGCAAGCCACCTACAACAGTCCTCAGAGGCATTCCCTCTAAAAGAAATAGAAATATTGCAACGTCATACGGCAAGATCCAAATGTCCTAGATAGATATAATAATTTAAGATAGCTCCTCATACATCACACATCAGAGTATCAGGCGGAAGCGGAAAACAAGATCCGAGTACGGATAAGAAGCAAATTGGCATAAGATGCCCCATAAATAAACACATCCCCCCACAGATCTCACGGATCCCCGTTCCCGGAATCTCTACACCGAATGATCGTTGCCAACATCATCTGTCTCTTCAACCCAGTATCCATCTTGCGGGTACACTTGTTCATATGAATCAAACAATTTATCGTGTGAGACCCTAGGGGTACTCAGCAAGTCTTTATGCCGCTAAAGGGGACACCACCTGGGGTGACGCAATTGCAGCAAAAGATAATACCTAACAATTCTACAGATACTCGCTAACCTTCTGCCTAACCAATGATAGACGGAAGTCCGTGAAATAAGAACAACAGTTATAACAATATAATTAACAGATCCATCCTCCTCCTCGCTTACCAACGAGGAAGCGGACGAACATCCCCCATCATCCGTTGGCAGTTTTATTAACCATTCCATGAGTATTGCACTATTTACTGGTCAAGTACTTAGTCAATTTAAAAAGGTACTTTAGTTATACTTGTCTATGATCGAGAAACTGTGCTCCAAGTCGTCCATAACCGTGGACACGGCTTTCAGAAAGATTTACCCTGCAGGGGTGCACGAATAGCAACACACACTCGATCAACCTCGGAAAAACCAAATCAAAACCCAACGAGGCATTCACGACAAAGCAATCATAGGATTCAGAGATATTTCAGGGGGCCACCCCATTAAGCTACCCGCAACGAAGTTGGCCGGCTCCGAGACGGACCCAAGGTTTGCGCCAATGGCTGTAAACGACTAGGAACCCGAAAATGTGACTGGGCTTGTCGATACCGCGAAAACACTCCGCAATTCTTAAACAGTACAGGTGGTCCTCGCACAATCTTAATAAAACAGTAACATGGCATAAGTACAGGATAATAATAAAGCCCCAAACTACTTTGTGGCCCCAAGAAATAAGAATGAATCAAGATATGGCTCAGGGGGGTCCATAAGGCCTCCCGGATGTGGATAGTGCGAATAGTCAAGGAACAGGAATCAAGTACTCGGGGTCCTATGGGACACAAGTGAGCATGAAAAACCAAATAGCAGATATTGCTCACCGGTGCCTCTTTCATTAGTTATCCCATTACTACTCAGGTTATGTTGTTTAGGTACCTCGTTATTCATCAGACACTCACATACCCTACACATGCTTTTCTACGACTCGCATGGCTCAAACAACTCCTCTGGTAATGGCTCATGGGATGGAGGAACAAGCTTCGGTGGGGTTTAAAAGTAAAGGCTATGCAGTACTTGAGATTCAATTTAATGCAATCGCGACTCAATGATGCAAGAATGAGATAGAGGCAATAGGTACTGTATGTATGCAAGCATGTGGTAGTGCTTGCCTGGCAGCTCAGTTGAAGCAAGAGATGGATCTGGGTAGTACTCCTGTGATTCCTGGTAATTCTCCTGCTGGGCGTCTATTCGAAGAAGAACCAAACAAACAAGGGCCAACATAAATAAAGTGCACAAGCATAGGAATTAAAATGCGACAAGCAAACAAGCATGCCATGATGAATGATGCACAATTAACATGGCATTAAAGTAGCATGGCAAAGGTGAGGTGTGGATACAAGAAATAAAGCATTTTATTATTTATTTAAGCAAGTTTTATTGTCATAAACAGTTCAGATTTTTATAAACAACATGATGCATGCTTCAATTCAGAACAAGGACTGCATAAATAGAATGGGCTCGTCGCGCTGATCGATTTAGACATATTATTTGCTCAATTTGGAGTTATAGAATTAAAGTTATTAATTAATTAAGGAAAAGGCATTTTATTGTAATTTTAATCATCTCGAAAATTTAAAGTGTTCAAACAATATTTTGAAGGGCATATTTAAATTCCTCACTTTTTTGATTCCAAAACATATATTATTTGCATTATTTGGATTTGTATTTTAAAAATTATTTGAATCTGAATTGAATTTGAATTTAAATCAATTGGAAAAAAATTTAATTAAAAACAGATAGCCAGGAAACTTTTCTTACTCAGCCCGTCCCAGACATAGTCAATGACGGGTGGGACCAAGCGGACTAGGACCACGCGCGCAGAAAATCTTTTTCTACCACGGCTCTGTCTAGCCCGGGCGACTGCGAGGTGGGCCAACTGGCGCAGGCCCAAGTGACAGCGGTGAGGATGGCAGAGGCTGACAGGTGGGGACTCGCTGGACCGCGGGTTACGGCACGAGGAAAACGGAGGGGCTTTCTGTAAGACTGCCAGGGCGGCTGACTAGTGGGGTCTCTAGGAGCGCGGGTTAAGAGCGAAATAAAAAGGGGGGCTTAATGTAAATCTACCATAGCCCTGGTACTGTTCTTCTTCTCCTCGGTCTGACGAGAAATCGGCGCGCGGCGCGGGGCGGGGGATCGAACCTAGGTCGCGGGCGTGCACGCTGAGGGGGCTAACGAGTGCGGAAGGGCGAGGGGAGTTAACAGGGGAGGGTCTGGGGCCTAGGTAAGCTCTAAGCGGCGCGGAAAGCCTGCAGACAGCGGCGAGCTCTGGCGCACGGTGGGCGTTCGACGAAACAAACGATGGCGCTAAACGGTGTCGGTGAAGCGGAGGATGCCAGGGCGGTCGAGGAACTCACCGCGGGTGGGCTGGTGTGGTCGGATCGGGGCGAAGCACGGCGGATCGACGACGACGCAGACGCTCTGGCGGCTAGGGTTTCGTCGGGACGGCACGGTACTGGAGCATCTGGGGGCTTCTCGTCCAAGTCAGCGCGTGTAGGGCGACATAGAGGATCGTCCTCGGTCTTACTAGCCACCTCTAGGTCGCGCTGACCGGCTGGAACGACGGGGGCGAGGTGGTGCTGGCGGCGACCGTGGCAGGTGCTGGTGGCGGAGACGAAGAAGGAGGAGAGGAGGGCTGGCTCGGGCAGATCTGGGTGAGCCAGGAGAGTCGTGTGGGAGGAGGAAAAAGGAGGGAGAGGGAGGAGGGTTGCCGTGTGGGCACGGGCAGGTAAAGGTGGCCTCGGGTGCCACCTTTCTCTCCTCCTCACGTGCTGGCTCGAGCTGGGAGCAGGTAGGCACGGCGGGGGAGGTTGCAGGTGGACCAGGACGGCGTGGTGGCTGCAGGGTGGGGCTAGCACGCGGTAGAGAAAGGAGAGAAAGAAGAGGAGGTAGCTCGGGCTAAGTAAACATGGGCTAGGGTTAGGGTTTTGCTTAGGTTAGATAGAGGGTTAGGGTTAGCTGAGGTGGGCCAGGGAGAGAGAAGGGATCAGTTCGTGCTCATGGGAGAGAGAGAGGTAGAGAGAGAGAGGAGAGATCAATTTTAGGGTTTAATAGAATTAGGGTTAGGAGAAAATTAGAGAGAGGAGCTAGGTTTAGGTTTTATTAGGTATTTAGATTTTAATTTTTGTTTATGAGGCCATACCAAGAAGGAACATGGAGCTTGCTCTAGCTTGAGCTAATGTGGAAGAGAAACAAGAAAGAAAGAGGAAGAAAAAGATAGGTGGAAAGAGTCTCATATGATCAGGCATGTAGAAAATAAAATAAAATAAAGGAATGTGGGTGAGGATATGGGAATGGTGAAATGGAAGGAGATGGTTCACAAAGAAATAACCACTAAAGTCAAAGGCAAAAACCCATTGGATAAAAGGTGGTGGTACTTATGCATGGCCCATGCAAAATAATAATGCCATGATTTATTTTGTGAAAACAATAATAATATGAGGGCATTATTCTTATGCATTTCCCATAAGTGAATAAAAGCCAAGCAAAGGATAAGTAGGATTAGATCCACCCCACCACATGAGCTAGGGTAAAATCAAAAGAAAAGAATTGCCAGCTCATGGACTAGTAGGATGGTGGAATTATAAAGTGGTGGAAAAGAAGGTGATGGAATTGAAATAAAAGATATGCCCCAACTCAACTTGGGCATTTGAACAATATATCAATAACCAAATACAATATCAAGAGGCAAATACAATTAATAATGCATATGAGAGAAAAACCAAAAGAAAGAGGGTTTTATATGATGCTCAAATGCAAGGTGGCATGATGACATGAGCATGATATAATTATGATGCAACAATAATATATATGAATTAGCCAATATCTTACTAGAGCAAGTAGCATTACAATTGTTAGACAATTGGGATGCTACAACTCTCCCCCACTAAACAGGAATCTCGCCCCGAGATTCTAGGAAGAAGAAGAAGACTCAAAGAGGGTAGGGTACTTGGCACGGAGCTCATCTTCACGTTCCCAAGTGGCTTCATCTACGGAATGGTGTGACCACTGCACCTTGCAAAACTTGATGGACTTGTTGCGAGTCCTTCTTTCTGCGACTTCAAGGATTTTTATGGGGTGTTCTTGATAAGACAGATCTTCTTGGAGATTGATGGGTTCATGGTCCACGGTCCTGCCGGGATCCTTGAAGCACTTCTTGAGTTGGGAGATGTGGAAAACATCATGGACTTTGAGTTGTTCAGGGAGCTCAAGAGCATAAGCAACTTCTCCTCTTCTTCCACGAACTTTCAAAGGACCGATGTATCTAGGAGCCAGCTTTCCTTTGATACCAAAGTGGTGCGTGCCTCTCATGGGAGTGACACGAAGGTAAACGAGATCACCAGGGACGTACTCCATGTCCGTGTGCTTTCTGTCATAATTGCTCTTCTGGCGACTTTGAGCAATCTTCAGATTTTCGAGAATGATATGAACTTTCTCCTCCACTTGAGTTTTAATGTCGGGGCCAAACAATATTCTTTCACCTGCGCCCGACCAACCAATCGGAGTTCTGCATTTGCGACCATAAAGAGCCTCAAATGGTGCCATCTTTAGACTTTTCTAGAAACTGTTGTTGTAAGAGAATTCAGCATAAGGAAGACATTCTTCCCACTTCATGCTGAAAGAGATAACACAAGCACGGAGCATATCTTCCAGAATCTGATTGATCCTTTCAACTTGTCCTTGCGACTGAGGGTGGTAAGATGTGCTGAAGTTTAGTTTTGTTCCCAAAGCATTTTGGAAACTTCCCCAGAACTTGGAAGTGAAGATGCTTCCACGGTCTGAGCTGATCTCAAGAGGAACTCCATATAGAGAGACAATTCTGTTGATATAGAGCTCAGCCAACTGAATTGCAGAAATTGTTTCCTTGACTGGAAAGAAGTGAGCTACTTTGGAAAGCTTGTCAATGACAACAAAGATTGCATTGTTGCCCTTCTGCGACCTTGGAAAACCAGTGATGAAGTCCATCTCTACTTTCTCCCATTTCCATTCCGGAGGCTTCAATGGCTGTAGAAGACCGGAAGGTTTCTGATGGACAGCTTTAACTCTACGACAAACATCGCACTCCGAGACATACTTGGCACAATATCGTTTCCAAACCACGCCACCAATATTGTGTTTTCAAGTCCATGTACATCTCAGTGCTGCCAGGGTGGATAGAAAGAACAGAATCGTGCGCCTCCTTGAGAACTTGCTCTCTTAAACCCGGGTAGTTCGGAACAAACATCCAGTGTTCAAAGAAAAGAGTGCCTTGGTCATCTACGTGAAAAGACTCATACTTCGGAAGCTGAATGTTGGAGATGATCTTTTTAGTGTAAGGATCACCAAGTTGAATAGAGCGAACTTTTTCTTCCAAGAGAGGTGTTGCTAGAAGGTTCAGAAGATAACCTTGATCCACAATTTTAAGGTTGAGCTTGCGGAATTCCTCGCACAAGAGAGGCTGTTGTTCTTCCACCATGAGGTTGTTGACATAAGCTTTTCAGCTGAGAGCATCGGCCATGACATTGGCTTTGCCCGGGGTGTAGTTGAAGGTCAAATCAAAATCATTGATTGTTTCAATCCACCTCCTCTGACGAAGGTTGAGATCAGGCTATGTGGAGATATACTTCAGACTCTTGTGATCAGAAAAGATCTCACAATGGTTGCGAAGGAGGTAATACCTCCATACTTTCAAAGCAAAGACAACTTCTACGAGTTCGAGGTCATGTGTAGGATAGTTGGTCTCATGCGTCTTCAACTGACGAGATGCATAAGCAACAACTTGCTTTTCTTGCATAAGGACCGCACCCAATCCTTGCAATGAAGCATCACAGAATATTTGGAAAGGCTTTGATGTATCTGGAGGAACCAAGACTAGTGTGGAAGTGAGCTTCTCTTTGAGTGTTTCAAAGCTTGCTTGACATGCAGGAGTCCAAAGATATTTCTTAACATTCTTGAGGAGATCGGTAAGAGGCTTTGCAATCTTTGAGAAGTTTTGAACGAAGCGACGACAGTAACTGGCCAAACGAAGGAAACTCCGGACTTCTTTGACATTTATGGGTGGAAGCCAGTCCATAATTGTCTTAATAGTTTCTGGGTTGACGCAATGCCCTTGGCAGAGATGACGTGACCAAGGTAGGTGACTTGAGGCAGCCAGGATTCACACTTGGAGAACTTTGCATACATGCGGTTCTCACGAAGCTTGTTTAGGACACACCGAAGGTGTTCTTCATGTTCTTCTTTTGACTTAGAATAGACTAGAATGTCATCCAGATAGACCACAACGAACTTATCAAGATACTCCATGAAAACCGAGTTCATAAGCCTCGAGAAGGTGGCAGGTGCATTGGTGAGACCAAAAGACATGACCGTGTACTCATACAGGCCATAGCGGGTGGTGAAAGCTGTTTTGGGAACATCTTCCTTGCGAATCTTGATTTGATGGTAACCGCTTCTCAAATCAAGCTTAGAGAATACCACAGCTCCAGCTAGCTGATCGAAGAGATCATTAATCCGCGGAAGGGGATATTTATTCTTGATTGTTTTAGCATTGAGTGCCCGATAGTCAACACAAAGTCTATCAGTCTTATCTCGCTTCTTCACAAAGATGGTTGGACTACCCCAAGAAGAAGTACTGTGCTGAATGAAACCCAACTTCTCTTGTTCATCCAACTGACGCTTAAGTTCAGCCAACTCAGCAGGACCCATTTTATAAGGCCGCTTGGAGATAGGAGCGGTGCCAGGTTCAAGATCAATGACAAACTCAACCTCACGATCCGGAGGCATACCTGGTAACTCTTCAGGAAAGACATCTGGAAACTCACGAACTACAGGAACACACTGAATACCTTCCATAGCATCATCATTCAGAGCCGCCAAAGAATAAAGCTGAATTGCAGGAGTCAGACTTGGAGAATAGACTATATGGCCTTCAGGAATTTTCAGAGAAACCGAATGTTCAGCACAATCAATCACAGCTGCATTTGCTGTCAACCAATCCATGCCCAAGATAACATCAATATCAGAATTGCCCGGAATAATTAAGGAAGCCGGAAACGAAGAACCACCAATCTCAATTTGATTGTTATGGCTGATTTTAGAAGATGCCATTGTTGCTCCAGGAGAAAGGACCATGAAACGCTTGGGGAGAGGATCCATAGATAACCCATTCCTATCAGCAAAACTCGTAGAGATAAAAGAATGCGATGCACCAGAATCAAACAACACTCGTGCAGAAACTGAGTTAACAGGAAGCATACCCATGACAACTCTAGGTGCATGCTCAGCTTGAGCGACGTTGACACAGTTGGCACGAGCAACCGTAGACCCCGGCTTAGTGTTGATGTTGAGAACCTGAGGTGGAGGTGCACGAATCATAGGAGCACTTGCCGCAGGTCTTGGAGGTGGTGGTGGAAGAGCTTTGTTGTTCATTGGACAATTCTAGTGCTGATGCCCAGTGTTTCCACAAGTATAGCAAGCACCAGGTGGACGTGGAGCAACGTAGCCAGGGACTCCGCCAGGCGCTCCAGGGTAGTTGTGGTTGTAGCCCCTGGGAGCTGCAGTGAAGGAGTTTTGTGGCCTTGGTGCGTAGCTTGACGGTCTTGGTGGAGCAGGGAGCGACGGTGGGGTGTTAGGAACCTAGACACGACGCTTAGAAGGAGCTGTCATAGCAGAAGAGCTTGCTGTATCACAGTTGTGTTTCTTTGACTCCTCAAACACTTGCCTACTTGCTTCTTCCTACAGAGCTGTGTGTTGAAGTTCCAGAAAAGATGCCGGCCTTGCATGAGTGATTGCATATTTGATGGAAGCATTGAGGCCTTGCCGAAACCTTTTTTGCTTCTTCTTGTCATCAGAGATCTCATCGCCACCATAACGAGAAAAGTTCATGAAGTTTCTGATGTAGGTGTTGACATTGTCAGTGCCCTGCTTGAGGTTGAGAAACACTTCCTTCATCCTTTCCATGACAATTTCTGACAGATATTGCTCTTTGAAAGCAGCAGTGAATCGCTCCCAAGTAGGCTGAAAACCAGAAAGATCTGCCTTGAGGTAGTTTTCCCACCAGAGAGCTGCATCTCCCTTCAGAAGGTGAGTAGCACACTTGACCCATTCTTGCTCGGGAACATCCGCAGTCATCAGCAACCTTGACACTTCACGAAGCCAATCATCCGCATCAAGTGGCTAATCAGACACCTCAAATTGGCATGGGTTGAACTTGAGAAAACTCTTGATGTCTCCTCGCTTGGGAGGTGGAGGTAGCGGAACAAACTCATTGGTCACTTGTGCCTCTTTCATTAGTTATCCCATTACTACTCAAGTTATGTTATTTAGGTACCTCGTTATTCATCAGACACTCACATACCCTACACATGCTTTTCTACGACTCGCATGGCTCAAAAAACTCCTGTAGTAATGGCTCATGGGATGGAGGAACAAGCTTTGGTGGGGTTTAAAAGTAAAGGCTATGCAGTTTTTGGGATTCAATTTAATGCAATCGCGACTCAATGATGCAAGAATGAGATAGAGGCAATAGGTACTGTATGTATGCAAGCATGTGGTAGTGCTTGCCTGGCAGCTCAGTTGAAGCGAGAGATGGATTTGGGTAGTACTCCTGTGATTCCTGGTAATTCTCCTGCTGGGCGTCTATTCGAAGAAGAACCAAACAAACAAGGGCCAACATAAATAAAGTGCACAAGCATAGGAATTAAAATGCGAGAAGCAAACAAGCATGCCATGATGAATGATGCACAATTAACATGGCATTAAAGTAGCATGGCAAAGGTGAGGTGTGGATACAAGAAATAAAGCATTTTATTATTTATTTAAGCAAGTTTTATTGTCATAAACAGTTCAGATTTTTATTAACAACATGATGCATGCTCCAATCAGAACAAGGACTACATAAATAGAATGGGCTCGTCGCGCTGATCGATTTAGACATATTATTTGCTCAATTTGGAGTTATAGAATTAAAGTTATTAATTAAGTAAGGAAAAGGCATTTTATTGTAATTTTAATCATCTCGAAAATTTAAAGTGTTCAAACAATATTTTGAAGGGCATATTTGAATTCCTCACATTTTTTTGATTCCAAAACATATTATTTGCATTATTTGGATTTGTATTTTAAAAATTATTTGAATCTGAATTGAACTTGAATTTAAATCAATTGGAAAAAGATTTAATCAAAAACAGACAGCCAGGAAAACTTTTCTTACTCAGCTCGTCCCAGACAAAGTCAGTGAGGGGTGGGGCCAAGCGGACTGGGGCCACGCGCGCAGAAAATCTTTTTCTACCGCGGCTCTGTCTAGCCCGGGCGACTGCGAGGTGGGCCAACTGGCGCAGGCCCACGTGACAGCGGTGAGGATGGCAGAGGCTGACAGGTGGGGACTCGCTGGACCGCGGGTTACGGCACGAGGAAAACGGAGGGGCTTTCTGTAAGACTGCCAGGGCGGCTGACTAGTGGGGTCTCTAGGAGCGCGGGTTAAGAGCGAAATAAAAAGGGGGGCTTAATGTAAATCTACCATAGCCCTGGTACTGTTCTTCTTCTCCTCGGTCTGACGAGAAATCGGCGCGCGGCGCGGGGCGGGGGATCGAACCCATGTCGCGGGCGTGCGCGCTGAGGGGGCTAACCAGTGCGGAAGGGCGAGGGGAGTTGACAGGGGAGGGTCTGGGGCCTAGGTAAGCTCTAAGCGGCGCAGAAAGCCTGCAGACAGCGGCGAGCTCTGGCGCATGGTGGGCGTTCGACGAAACAAACGGCGGCGCTAAACGGTGTCGGTGAAGCGGAGGATGCCAGGGCAGTCGAGGGACTCACCGCGGGTGGGCTAGTGTGGTCGGATCGGGGCGAAGTGCGGCAGATCAACGACGACGCAGACGCTCTGGCGGCTAGGGTTTCGTCGGGACGACGCGGTACTGGCGCATCTGGGGGCTTCTCGTCCAAGTCAGCGCGTGCAGGGCGACGTAGAGGATCGTCCTCGGTCTTACTAGCCACCTCCAGGTCGCGCTGACCGGCTGGAACGACGGGGGCGAGGTGGTGCTGGCGGCGACCGCGGCAGGTGCTGGTGGCGGAGAGGAAGAAGGAGGAGAGGAGGGCTGGCTCGGGCAGATCTGGGCGAGCCAGGAGAGTCGTGTGGGAGGAGGAAAAAGGAGGGAGAGGGAGGAGGGTTGCCGTGTGGGCACGGGCAGGTAAAGGTGGCCTCGGGTGCCACCTTTCTCTCCTCCTCACGTGCTGGCTCGAGCTGGGAGCAGGTAGGCACGGCGGGGGAGGCTGCAGGTGGACCAGGACGGCGTGGTGGCTGCAGGGTGGGGCTAGCACGCGGTAGAGAAAGGAGAGAAAGAAGAGGGGGTAGCTCGGGCTAAGTAGACAAGGGCTAGGGTTAGGGTTTTGCTTAGGTTAGATAGAGGGTTAGGGTTAGCTGAGGTAGGCCAGGGAGAGAGAAGGGATCAGGTGGTGCTCATGGGAGAGAGAGAGGAGAGATCAATGTTAGGGTTTAATAGAATTAGGGTTAGGAGAAAATTAGAGAGAGGAGCTAGGTTTAGGTTTTATTAGGTATTTAGATTTTAATTTTTGTTTATGAGGCCATACCAAGAAGGAACATGGAGCTTGCTCTAGCTTGAGCTAATGTGAAGAGAAACAAGAAAGAAAGAGGAAGAAAAAGATAGGTGGAAAGAGTCTCATATGATCAGTCATGTAGAAAATAAAATAAAATAACAGAAAGGAATGTGGGTGAGGATATGGGAATGGTGAAATGGAAGGAGATGGTTCACAAAGAAATAACCACTAAAGTCAAAGGCAAAAACCCATGGGATAAAAGGTGGTGGTACTTATGCATGGCCCATGCAAAATAATAATGCCATGATTTATTTTGTGAAAACAATAATAATATGAGGGCATTATTCTTATGCATTTCCCATAAGTGGAATAAAATCCAAGCAAAGGATAAGTAGGATTAGATCCACCCCACCATGTGAGCTAGGGTAAAATCAAAAGAAAAGAATTGCAAGCTCATGGACTAGTAGGATGGTGGAATTATAAAGTGGTGGAAAAGAAGGTGATGGAATTGGAATAAAAGATATGCCCCAACTCAACTTGGGCATTTGAACAATATATCAATAACCAAATACAATATCAAGAGGCAAATACAATTAATAATGCATATGAGAGAAAAACCAAAAGAAAGAGGGTTTTATATGATGCTCAAATGCAAGGTGGCATGATGACATGAGCATGATATAATTATGATGCAACAATAATATTTATGAAGTAGCCAATATCTTACTAGAGCAAGTAGCATTACAATTGTTAGACAATTGGGATGCTACATATACCCCGCCCCTACCATCGACCCCCCCAAACCCACATCCACAAACAATCCTCACCCCCAGCTGCGCTAGCCCTGCGGAAAACCCTAGATCTACCTTCAGCACCTTAGATCTAATTCACCATTGTCGTAGTGCACTGCACCAGATCTGCTTCACCGACCCACTCTCCTGGCACGCCGAACACATTCCCACTGCCAGGAATCTGCTTCTTCGCTGTTGTCGTCCAGCACTCGGATGAACCCTTGTTTTGCGTCACCTTCGCCCAAAAGCACCGCAACTGTAGCACCCTTGACAACCTCGACGTCACCACCTAGGATTCGCATCATGCCTAAATGTTGTCGTGACCGAGGTAACCATATCTCCTTGGAGTTTGGTAAGATAAATATGTAACAGTTAACTGTATTTTATATTGGTGCTACTTTTGTTGTAACTTACAAGTACTGTGCTTGTTACCCGTATTCCTAAATATTTTTTTTACTCAGGTTTAACCGTAAGGCATTCAAATACGATTTTGCATGTCATGGCGAAATATGAGTCAGCCAACGGTTAACACATTTGTTTCCATTATCTACTTTAGTAAGTGCCCATATGTGATGTGGTTATAATTTCTCTCTAGCTTGGCGTAGGCTATGGCACTAATTTTTATTTCTTGCTTGATGCTTTTGTCCTATGTATGAAGTACACATTTACATTCATTATACTGCTTCCACTAAGATGTCTGTTTCATTTGCTTCTGCTTACCTCACTATTCCTAACTGTTTACTATTGTTACGCAATGAACATGTGCAGTTTACATTAGAAATCATAGAATGAATGGCCCTATAATATCTTAAGTATCTATTGCTTTTGTATCACTTCATGTTAACATCTGTGGGACTAGAACCTTTTTGTGTTCTCTATTCGTTGCACCATTATGCAGAGGACCCACACTGAATTATGGAGACCACCAGTCCAATTACTTGATGCAGCGGACATCGTTGACAAACATACATGTAACCAGATCAGCAACCCTAAGACTCTAAATAGAACTACTGTAAGGACGCCCCCTTTTTTTAAGGTTTAAGTCCCTTGGTGTCATGCCATTGACTCTAGTTGAGTTGTTATTTTTGTTGGAGGCACTAGGGTGATTATAACAAGGCCAGAAATGCAACAAAATCAAATATAACAAAAATGGAAGAATCACAAAGAACCACCTACTTCAAATCTCACTCAGGTATCTACACGTGTATGACTATTTTAATACGAGGCAGATGATAGTACAGTTTATCTTTGGGCAGACAATCAAAAAAATTTAAACATTCTAACTGTTCGATAGATTGTTTGACCATTTCTATAAAATGATTTGGCTATTCTATTAGAGGCACCCGTCTGCATGAGGTCCTTGTGTTGTGTGCTTACATCGCTATAACAGACCAAATAATCTTTTGAAAATCTTTGAGAATGAATATGGTAGTTTTGTTTCTTTGTATGATGTTGTAACTTCTTTTATATTAGTTTCAGCCTTCATCAAGTAGAGCAGTCATTTCACAGGGCAAAAGTGACAGTTTCACACTATCTCATCCCTCTATGAAGTCAATTGTTCCAGTTATTCCAGATGAAAGAGATGTATGATGCCCTGCCGTTAATAATTGCTTTCTTCCTTTTAGAAAAAGGACTGATTTGAAATTCGTTGGTTTTTGTTTTCGTTGGTAATTATGTTATATGACGTTTCTTTTTGTTTTAGGTTGCAAATATCAATATGAAGGCAGAACAAAAAACAACTATCTCATGTGTAGATCTCTTTGGACAGAGCAGCAGTGACAGTGTGTATTGCTCACATAGGTACACAATCTCGACTACTCCATACATTCCAGCAGAAAGAGTTTTTGGTGTTGCACTCCAAGATGGACATGATGTAGTTGGATAGGAAGCCAACAGAACAGATGCAGTAATCTCCATAGCAAGGAAGGAGTTATCTGAGTTAAAAAACAGGCAAGTTTTGACGGAGAATCTACTTAATAATATCCTCAACAAGTCTCATGGTAATCCCACTATTACATGTGAGGCGGCGCGAGCTCCCTAAAAGGAACATTTTTGAAACTGAGATTATATTGTTTATTAGCTGTGTTGTACTCCGATGATTCTTTATGAGCTACAGAATTTTCCAGGACTGTAATAATTTACTGATTTTCCAGCTATATGTTTTTTTCCATAGTTCTAGAATTTATTTAGCATTTAAGAGAACTTGTGTTCTTTGTTTATCCATGTTTATGTTCTGGGAATGGATCTAAGTTAGATAGACTTAAACAGTAGCAGGCCCACAATGTTTTATCAATCCTTGATGGGCCACCAATCAATAGTGACAGGCCTACACTGACGCCACTATATGTAGAACCTGACCGCAAAAGAACAGAACAGTAAAAGGCCAGAACAGTGTAAGGCCAGAACAGTGAAAGGCCAGAACAGTGAAAGGCCGGAATAGTGAAAGGCTGGAACATTGAAAGGCCAGAATAGTAACAGGCCGGAAACAGTAACAAGGCAAGAACTTTAGCAGGCCAGAATCTTCAGCCCGTTTATGGGACTGAATATAAGAAGGCCAGAACAGTGAATGTCTATAATAGTAAAGGCCGTAACTATAGCGGGCCATAATGTCCCATGATGGGTGCAAGAAAAGTGACGGTCCGATAGAAGACCTTAATAGTAATGGACAGACTTGGCCCAGGCTGAAAATGGGCCGCACAGTATTGGACCAAGGTGGGCCTTCTGTAGACTGAAATAGTGTCGGGCCTGAAACTTCACGGGCCGCGGATGTCTACACTAGTTGGCCCATTTCGGACAGTGCTAGACAAAACAGTAACGGGCCTTCTTCTTATTGGGCTTTCCTCATGGGTCGGCCCACTTAATATTTAGCAGGCCTATTCTGGGCCTGGCTTCTACCACGGTTTTTCTAACCGTTAACGGCGGTAACTGAGCATTAACGGTGTTCTCCACGTGGCATTGATACGTTGCTAACGTGTCTATATTTTTGATGTTCTATGCTTGTTTTATATCTACTTTCTTATATTTTGTCCATACTTTGGAATATTTTTATACACTTTCTTGGACTAACCTATTAATAAGATGCCACAGTGCCAGTTGCCTGTTTTCTTTTGTTTTTGGTTCTAGAAAAGCCAGAAAATGAATATTCTCGGAATTGGACGGGACAAAAGCCAAAGTCAATATTTTACCAGAAGACACATGTAGTCCGAAGGAGAGATGAAGGGGGGCCACAGGGCGGCCACACCACCCCTTGGCGCGGGGAGCCCTAGGCCGCGGCAGGGCATTGTGTGGGCCCCCTGGCCGGCTACCGACCTTGCCCCTTCGCCTATAAGAAGCCTCTGATGCAAAAACCCTTCATACGCAAGCCTCCAGCCACGAAAAGTTCCACAGCGCCACCACCGAAGGGGAGATTCGGGGGACAGAAAGTCTCTGTTCCAACACCCTGCCGGGATGGGGAAGTGCCCCTGGAGCCATCTCCATCGATATCCACCACCATCTCCATCACAGTTGCTGATTCCCATGATGATGAGGGAGTAGTTCTCTCTCGAGGCTAAGGGCTCTACCGGTAGCTATGTGTTCATCTCTCTCTATGCGTGATCATATTGTGATCATGAGCTTTGTAATCAAGTAGATCTACTTTGCTACTCAAGTGCTTTAATAGATCTCTTCTCTCCCCACGTGTGTGAAAGTGATAGCGTGCACACCGTCGTGGCACTTAGGCTAGAGATTACAAATACTTGTTATGAGTTTTATTTGGAGTTGGATGTTTCTATGAAATTGTGGTGTTTGTTGGAACCATCTAGAGCTCAAGGTGATAGTGTGGGGTTATCTAGATGGGGAAAGCGAACTTTGAGGTGTGGTGTTATAGCCCTACCATGGATGAGAGTGTCCAACCGGAGAGTAGTCCAGAGTAGTATCATGAAGAGAAGGTATTTATATGAGGGTGTTCACTAGCGAAAGTATGATCCCTAGGCCTTTTTTCAAAACATTGAAACACCGTTTGCAACTAGATCTGTTACATGTTTGCTTGCTGCTATCTTTATTTCAGTTTTCCTTTAGTCTCTTCCACGCCATCAACATATTTTCTGGCACCGTTGTCTTATATCCATACCACTTGTATTTCACTATCTCTTGGCCGAACTAGTGCACCTATACACCTGACAGGTGTATTGGGTTTGTTGGGGACACAAGAGACTTCTTGTATCTTGATTGCAGGGTTTCTTGAGAGGGGAAAACTTTGACCACTTCCTCCCTGAGTTCGATAAACCTTGGGTGATCCACTTAAGGGAAAACTTGCTGCTGTTCTACAAACCTCTGCACTTGGAGGCCCAACAACTGTCTACAAGAATATAAGTGCATAGGCATCAAGCTATCTAGCACCGTTGCCCGGGAGGTAAGGTAAAAGGTACTCACATCCTCTAGTTACTAAGCTATCTTCTAGTACTGTTGCTGGTGTGTGAGTGCTCGAAGTTATTTTCTTTAGATTCTGCAATTATATCTTTTTGTTTCTTGATTTTATTTTCACTACTTAGGCTTAATGGAAAACAACAACAAAATTAGAGAGCTTTATAGTATTTATCTTGTGTTAGGACATGAAGTGTTCGAAGAGAAAATTAAAAAACCTATGGAACTTTGTTTGCGTGCTAATAGCAACGTTATTAGTATGAATTCTTTGAACACCATTTTTGCTAATGCTATGGAAAAGTCTAAGCTTGGGGAAGCTAGTTTTTATGAAAATGATCTTTTTAGTCCCCCAAGCACGGAGGAGACAATTTACTTTGATGATACTATGCCTCCAATATATGATGATTACAATGATGAATACGATATTTTCAGTCCACCTACTATTGAGGAGAAAATTAATTATGATTACAATAGGCTTCCTATATTTGATGATTATGGTGATGAGAATAATAATGATAGCTATTTTGTTGAATTTGCTCCCACTACAATTAATAAGAATGACTATGCTTATGTGGAGAGTAATAATTATTATATGCATGTGGCTCATGATAAGAATGTTTTATGTGATAGTTATATTGTTAATTTTATTCATGATGCTACTGAAAGTTATTATGAGAGAGGGAAACATGGTTTTATGCATCTCAATAATATTAAGTTTCTCCTCTTTATGTTGAAAGTCTTGAAGTTGCACTTGTTTTGCTTTACTATGCTTGTTGCTTTGTGCTTTCATGACTTGTTTCTTTACAAGATTCCGATGCATACGAAGTGGGTTAGACTTAAATGTGCTTTGAATTTTCTTCTTGATGCTCTCTTTTACTTCAATTCATATTTCTTATGTGAGCATCTTCTCAAACTATCATGCCTAACTTAAAGGCGTTAAAGAAAAGTACTTATTGGGAGATAACCCAAAAGTTTTAGTTGTGTCTTGTAAGTTATTGCGTCAGTAATAACCTCTCCTTATCATTTTTGTGTGGTTTTTGTGCCAAGAGTAACCTCTAATGAGAGAGAAATAATGCTTGGGAATGTTGTTGTCCCAAAACAGATTTTTGTGCTTCGCGGTAAAAATTCATGTAAAATCTCTGTATGCCGGTTTGAGCTGTAATTTTTTGTGCCTCTGCCCTAGGTTGTTATACAACTTTCGTTAGTTCAACACTTTTCGATTTGAGCAACAGTAGGTCTTCTAAAAAATTGGGTTTTACCTGCTGGTCTGTTTTGACAGATTTCTGCCATTATTTGCATTTGCTTCTTGTTGATTCCTTTTTGAGTTCTCTTTTGGGGAATTGAGATTTTTGAGGGAAGCGATACATTAGCTTGTGTTTTACTGGAAGTTTTATTGGTGTTGAAACTGAACCCAAAGACTTATTATCTTGAGTACACTAATGTTGCTAATAAAGATTGTGTGAAGTTTTGTATGAAGGAAAAATTTCAAGTGTATGGAGAGAATGATGTAATGAGATGAAGAATGGACTAAAGATCAAGCTTGGGGATGCCACGCGTGTCACCCCAAGAAATATCCAAGATGTACAAGCGTCAAAGCTTGGGGATGCCCAAGGCATCCCCTTCTTCATCAATAAAAATCTCCGGTTTCTTCCAAACACTTCTTTTTTATTGTTTCATGCACAAGTTGTGTTGTTCTTGGAGCGTCTTCATTTTTGTTTTTAGTTTTTGTTTGCTTGGTTTTCTTAGTTTTCTTGAATAAATTGGTTCGACCCCCCCTCATTCATACATTAGTTTTCAAATAAGGTTGGTTCGGATTGGAAAGAGTAGGAAATGTTCATGCTGAAGTGATAAAAGGAGCTTGTTTTGACCGTGGCCTAGATTTTATCATGTCATGTTTGATATTTTTTGGCTTTATGCTTAGTGATTCTTAATGTAGCATGACATGTTATAAACAATTGAGATTGCTTAATGTGCCTTGAAAGAATCATGCGTTGTTTTAGCATATTAAAGCATAGTATCGTTGTATTCTCCTTTGATGCTTTATTTGGGTTGACTTGGCGCACGCTCACACCATGTTAAGACTATCCCAAGTCACCATAGCCTCGATGATCCTTTAGTTTTCGACTTATAATATCACTTTATGCTTTAATTAATGATGTTTAGTCGCTTTGCATGATTATGGCCATTATTGCTCTCTTAGTTGGTCGCTCCTAGTCTTTTGCTAGCCTCCATTACCAAGTATGAGTTCCACTCATGCATCCAACTCCAAATAAAACCAAGTTATTCCAAAGAGTCCACCATACCTACCTATTAGCATTTGCTATTCCAAGTATATTAATGTTTTTATCTACCTTCCGAATTAAACTTGTTATGTGAAAATTAGTGATTAAAGCTCTCACGAAATTGATGGCACACTTTACTTTTATTACCCCTAATAAAATTTAACCATTGTGTCATCTATGTTGTATATGCTTGCACTTATATGTTGGGGATTAGCAGAACCATGTTGTCATGGGGAACACTTTCAACATTGCACTTGTACATTGTACCCAGTTGATACCATACTCTTTTGTTTATGGATGTCGTCGGTGTGAAATGAAAGGGGAGCTTGTAAGTCCATGGAGTTATGTATGTGTGTTAGAGAAATGCCTGGGTCGCTGGTCTAATCCATGCCTAATCATGGTGGAAACCTGCAGCGTAACCATAATGAGCAATCTAAAAAAAGAAAAGAGATAGAGATTGAGAAAAAAAAGAAAAAAAGATGAGAAAAGAGGAAAGAGAGAAAAAAGCACCATTTTCCCATGGTAAATAAGAAGATTGTTGAGATGCTCGTTGTCTGCTTGCCTTGTCATTTTGATATGGGGATTCTTCCGTATCATCGGGCAAGGGGTACCCTGTTGGCGGTTCTCTATGATACACATGTACTTACTATGACAAGAACTTACCGGTAACTAAACTTGAGTAACATGAGGAGCGACCCTCGTATTCAAGGGACATGGGATTTCCAACTTATACTTTGTCAAGCATATACTCCATAGTTTTTCACTTTAACCTTAATCACCTAAAAGATGCTTATGATAGGGGCAATGAGAGCTCAAAGCTAATAAGTACCATAATTTTTGGAAGCTCTTTATGAAACTTGAATCCCTGCTTCCTTCTATGAAGGCCTTTCTTTTACTTTTATGTTGAGTATCCATCTTCTATATTTATGCACCTATTGAGAGAGCATAGTGGCCATTCTTAGTTTAATGTGCATTGTCCCAAGACTTGTTGACTGATTCATAACTTAGATATTGCTTATTCTTAAACTATTTGTATCTAGTCACCCTTATAAACTTTGAAGGTGTCCTATACAATTATGATTTGCTACATTATGAGGGACAAGCTGAATGCCACTATGCTATGTTTTCTTTATGTGAAATAAACAAACGTCTTTTAAAGCATTGTTATTCATTAATCTTTTGTTTGTGCCTTTTCATGTTACATCATAGTTGCTATGTCTTATTATTAGAACTTCATCTTTCATGCTATGTTAAAGTACTAAGATCCCAGCTATCAATGTTTCACAAATACTTTGATCAAGATTGTGATGGTGCATGTCACCTAAACAATTATTCTTTTTTATCACTTACCTACTTGAGGACGAGCATGAGTTAAGCTTGGGGATGTTGATATGTTGCTAACGTATCTATAATTTTTGATGTTCCATGCTTGTTTTATATCTACTTTCTTATGTTTTGTCCACACTTTGGAGTATTTTTATACACTTTCTTGGACTAACCTATTAACAATATGCCACAGTGACAGTTGCCTGTTTTCTTCTGTTTTTGGTTCTAGAAAAGACAGAAAATGAATATTCTCGGAATTGGATGGGACAAAAGCCAAAGTACATATTTTACCGGAAGACACATGGAGTCCGAAGGAGAGACGAAGGGGGGCCACAGGGCGGCCACACCACCCCTTGGCGCGGGCAGCCCTAGGCCACGCTAGGGCATGGTGTGGGCCCCCATGCTGCCACCGACCTTGCCCCTTCGCCTATAAGAAGCCTCCGATGCAAAAACCCTAAATACGCGAGCCTCCAGCCACGAAAAGTTCCACGGCGCCGCTACCACCGAAGGGGAGATTCGGGGGACAGAAAGCCTCTATTCCGGCACCCTGCCGGGACGGGGAAGTGCCCCCGGAGCCATCTCCATCGAACTCCACCACCATCTCCATCGCCGTTGCTGATTCCCATGACGATGAGGGATTAATTCTCTCTTGAGGCTAAGGTATCTACCGGTAGCTATGTGTTCATCTCTCTCTCTATGCGTGATCATATTGTGATCATGAGCTTTGTAATCAAGTAGATCAACTTTGCTACCCAAGTGCTTTAATAGAACTCTGCTCTCCCCACGTGTGTGAAAGTGATAGCGTGCACACCGTGGTGGCACTTAGGCTAGAGATTACAAATACTTGTTATGAGTTATATTTGGAGTTGGATGTTTCTATGAAATTGTGGTGTTTGTTGGAACCATCTAGAGCTCAAGGTGACAGTGTGGGGTTATCTATATGGGGAAAGCTAACTTTGAGGTGTGTTGTTATAGCCCTACCATGGATTAGAGTGTCCAACCAGAGAGTAGTTCAGAGTAGTATCATGGAGAGAAGATATTTATATGAGGGTGTTCACTAGCAAAAGTATGATCCCTAGGCCTTGTTTCTAAACATTGAAACACCGTTTGCAACTAGATCTGTTACATGTTTGCTTGCTGCTATATTTATTTCAGTTTTCCTTTAGTCTCTTCCATGCCATCAAGCTATTTTCTGCCACCATTGTCTTATATCCATACCACTTGTATTTCACTGTCTCTTCGCCTAACTAGTGCACCTATACACCTAACTAGTGTATTGGGTGTGTTAGGGACACAAGAGAATTCTTGTATCTTGATTGCAGGGTTGCTTGAGAGGGGATACCTTTGACCACTTCCTCCCTGAGTTCGATAAACCTTGGGTGATCCACTTAAGGGAAAACTTTCTATTATTCTACAAACATCTGCACTTGGAGGCCCAACAATTGTCTACAATAATAGAAGTACGTAGACATCAGGCATATTGCATGACGTTAGCAGTCAACAGGCTTGGCGAACAGATCTACGATGGAACAAGTTTTCGTGGCTGAAGGGTGCGATCCGCCATGGTCAGAAAAAATCGTTGTAGATTCTTTTGTGACGGGGCTTTTACCACTATGGGCATCCGTCGTAGAAGACTTTTTAGCCAGGAAAATAGGCCTTCAACCATGAAAATCATCCGTTGTAAAAGCCAACTTTTCTTGTAGTGTTGTGTACCATTGTGGTTTGGAAAAGAATACATGCAATGACACTCCAATATGTGTCAAACCATGGTTAGAAAGCTCAGGAACACGTTGGAATTCAACTGCTACATGCACTGCAACACCATTGTGAAAGAGGTTGCATCACCACACCCACTTGGGTCTGTGTGGCCATGTGGATCATTGCGATTTGGAAAATAACACATGCAATGGCACTCCAATATGTGTCAAACCATGGTTAAAAAACCTAGGAACAAGTTGGAAATCAACTGCCACATGCAATGGAGCACCAGTTTGAAACAGGTTGCATTCGATTTCTACCAACTGCAATTTAGTGTGATATGTTGTTCCACTGGGAATAAGTAGATTGCAAACTACCTTTCGTGGTCGACAGCTGCGTGCGCAAGAGTGTGGTGTTGTGAATATCCTACAAGGTTCGAGAGTTGTTGCATTGGCATCAGGGTTCGAGCGGGAGAGATCATAGCTACACACTAGTTATCTATCATCCACCATCATCATTGACAAGTGCTCGATGAGAAGATCGGGCCACCCCATATCATCTTGGTATTAGATTTCCACCTTGGTAAGCAATCCACAATCCATCCATAGATTAGTTCGTGTTTTTCGTCCTATACAGAAAAATCCCCACAAAAAGAGTTAACATAGCCAAGATTACATCGTATTCGAGTAATAGTTGCTGGTCGTGTTCCTCTTTTAGTCTAGATCTAGATCTGTTCTTCGTGTTTTTCTTCTTTTTCTAGTCGAATCCACCTTATTTCTCCGCCACCACAAGCTAGATCCTATCCAAGCTAGAGTCCTGATTACAGATCCCTAGCCGAGTCGGTTTAGCAAATAAATAAAATCTTATCGACTCTGCAGTGGCACGGAAACACTCCATTTTTCTGCTGCGACACCGCCCCTGCCCCAGTCCGGACTCCTGCCACGACACAATTTCTTCTGCCGCGTGCCATCTCTCTCCCGCCACGACATGTTTTTTCCGCGTTTCTCTGTCGCGCGTCTGTGCTCCGCCGTCGCTCTGCCGTGATAGGATTTTGCCCGATTTCTCTGCCGCGGTAGGAATTTTTCTACCATGGCACGATTTTGAGTTGTTTTTCTACCACGACAGCCAAACATACAAAGTGTGAAAAATTGCACTTTTCCAGAACCTTAGCCACATCCATTATATTTCATAGGTTTAGGAACTTGCTGATTGAGACTAGTTTCTGCTCCTACAGGCTGCTCCTAGGATGTTGGTGTTGTGCTTTATAATTTGGCCGTGTGTGATATATATTTAAAAAAAGAGAGAAAAAGCAAAATAGCAAAATAAAAATAAGCAAAAAGAGAAAGAAGCTATATAAAAGAAAAGGAGAATTTGAGCAAGAGGCCTAGTGATATCTTTGTGCACCGGTAGATTGAGCAATCTTGTGCCTGTTTACCTTGAGCTTTGCTAGTTTCTCTCCAGCATAGTGCAAAACCTTCAATAGTTGCATGTCCACATTTGTGTTTCTTGGATTTTGTGTATGATCAGCACTAGGACTTTTTTGCGGTGTACTAAGGATAGCATACATATAGCTCCACCATAAATAACCTGTGCGCCCTGTGATCGTTGTCTATACCTTTGATATTCACTTCATCACATAAGTGCATAAGTCTTTGAGTACGTTTGGTGAAGCATCTCTATTCACTTTGGAACGGTAAGATCTCCTTTCTTGTCAGCTGTGAGTGAGTTGTGAGAGTTTTCCACCAAATAGATTTTGATTTTTGCACTAACCTACTAATCATGTCTTTGAGTGATGATGAAGTTGTGTCATAGAAAAAGCAGGTTGAGGAGCTTGTTAATTGGCGCTAGGCCATTGATGGGAACATCAAGGACATGCAAGAGGCAGTGGATAAGAATACTGGTACAGTCACTAATATTCAAACTCAAGTGACAGCAATCAATGTCAATGTCGCCACCTTGCAGCATTCGATTGAGGCCCTTACTGTGGCAATTCAGCAAAGACGGGAATACCAAACTGATGATGTGTTTGAAGATCATGATGAGGGTAGTGTGGCTACTGCTGCCCCACATCATGGCAGGGGACGTGCCAATCCCCCTGCACCTGCTTCTACTCCTCTTTATGGTCGTGGTTATGCTCCTTTGGGACGTGCTCAACGTGTTCAGAACGAAGCTATTGATGATGGTTTGGGCAAGCCCAAGTTTTCAATTCCCTCTTTTTGGCTCACTTGATCCAGAGGATTATCTTACTTGGGAGTTGAATATTGAGAAGCTCTGGCATTTGTTTGATTACCTAGAAGACAAGAAGGTCAAGCTTGCAGCATCAGTTTTGACGGTTATGCCTTGCGTTGGTGGGATGCTATTGTGCAGAATAGACGAGATGACAATGAACTTCCTTTCATGGATTGGCACGATATGAAGCACATTATGAAGGACCGTTTTGTACCCACGAACTACTTGCGATCAGTTTTTGACAAATTGACACAGTTGAGGCAAGGAAACATGTCAGTTGATGAGTACTACATGGAGATGGAGATGCTTATGCAACATGCTAGAGTTCGTGAGTCCCTTGATATGACTATGCAGCGTTTTCTCAACAATTTGAAGCTTCAAATCAAGAGCATTGTTCGTCATCACAAGTACAACACTATGAATGAGCTATTGCACCATGCTAGAGAGGCCGAATCACAGCTAGTTGAGGAGGCTAAGTCACGTGCACGGTTTACATCTACTAGCCGTTTTGCAGCCAGATCTACGCCGCCTACTATGGCGCCAGCTGCTGCTAGCCATCCTCCACCATCGTCCAAACCAGCACCTACGTCTTCGTTTCGTTCCAATGCTCGGAAGCCCGCTGCTCCTGCTGCTAGCTCGGGTTCCAATATGTCAACTGCGCGTACTCGTGATGTGGTGTGCCATACTTGTGGAGGTAGAGGACATTACAAGAAATATTGTCCAAACAGGAAGGTGATGTTTGTCAATGAACAAGGTGCGTATGAGAGTGGAGATGTGATTGATGTTGATTATGATTATGATGGTGAGGATGGTGTTGATGCTCATCATGAGCATTCACCAACTATTGTGGTGTCTCCACGCATACTTAGTGTGCAACCTATGGATGAATCTCAGCACTACAATGTGTTCCAAACAAAATCTCACAAAGCTTGCAATCTCATTATTGATGGAGGTAGCTGTAGAAATCTTGCAAGTAAGGAGTTATGTGCCAAGCTGAATTTGACTTATTTGCCTCATCCCAAGCCATACTACATACAATGGTTTAGCAACAATGGTGAGATGAAGGTAAATCATACGGTACGTGTGAATTTTCAAATAGGGCCATACAAGGATTCTATTGACTTTGATGTGGTTCCTATGACTGTTTGCCATCTTCTATTGGGTCGGCCTTGGCTTTATGATCGCCATGTGCAACACAATGGCCGTGTCAATACATATCACTTGGATTTCAAAGGAAAGAAGATTACTATGTAGCCAATGACACCAAAATACATTGTGAATGATTCTCGCCAAAAGATAGAAGTGAATTTGCAGGATGATCCTATAGCTCGCCGAGATAATGTGACAGTTGTTCATGATGTAATTGAACCTAAATTGAGTGATATAATGAAAATTGAGAGAGTGCCTAATCTTTTGATATTAGCTACCAAGGAAGATATGAGAGAATTTCGTGAGGATCCTATAGCCATGCCGCTTGTGCTCATGTATAAGGGCGAGGTATTAGTTTCTAACGACATGACCCTATTTCTCTTGGTGTCTCTTCTGTTTTGCAGGATTTTGGGGATGTGTTTCCAAAAGATGTACCCGCAGGATTGCCTCCATTGCATGGCACTGAACACCAAATTGACTTGATCCCTAGCGCCACACTTCCAAATCGTGCACCTTACATGACCAATCTCGAAGAAACAAAGGAAATACAGAAACAAGTACAAGCGTTGTTGTATAAAGGGTGCATTCGTGTCTCTCCTAGCCCTTGTGTTGTTCCTATTATTTTAGTGCCTAAGAAAGATGGTACATGGCGCATGTGTGTAGATTGTAGAGCTATTAATAACATCACTATTCGATATCTTCATCCTCTTCCACGCTTAGAGGATATGCTAGATGAATTGAGTGGTGCTGCTATTTTCTCTAAGATTGATTTGCGTAGTGGTTGTTATCAAATTAGGATGAAAGATGGGGATGAGAGAACTGCTTTCAAAACAAAATTTTGTTTGTATGAGTTGTTAGTTATGATGTTTGGTCTTACTAATGCACCTAGTACATTCATGCGATAAATGAATCATGTTTTTAGAGATTTTATTGGTTGTTTTGTGGTTGTTTACTTTGATGATATACTAATCTATAGCCACAATGAAACTGCACATTGTAATCATATCCGACAAGTTTTGCAAGTGTTGCATGATAATAAACGGTATGCTAATCTTGAGAAGTGCACATTTGCAAAAGATAAGGTCATATTTCTGGGATTTTTGTATCTAAGAATGGGGTAGAGGTAGATCAATCTAAAATTGAATCAATTCAGAATTGGCCTATTCCCATGAATGTAAGTCAAGTGCGTAGTTTCCATGGCTTAGCTGGTTTCTATAGGCGCTTTGTGAAAGATTTTAGCACCATTGCTGCACCATTGAATGGTTTTACAAACAAAGGTGTTCCTTTTGTATGGGGCGCGGCCCAAGATATTGCTTTTGATACATTGAAACGTTTTCTTACTTCTGCACCATTATTTGCATTACCTGATTTCTCGAAGCAATTTGAAGTTGAATGTGATGTTAGTGGTATAGGCATTGGTGGCGTTTTGATGCAAGAGGGTCGCCCTATAGTATATTTTTCTAAGAAACTTACTGGTGCTCGCTTGAATTATCCTATTTATGATAAAGAATTGTATGCACTTGTTAGTGTACTTGAAGTTTGGCAACATTATTTGTGGCCAAAATAATTTATCATACATTCTGATCATGAAGCATTGAAATATTCGAAAGCTCAATCAAACTTGCATAGACGATTAGCTAAATGGGTTGAGTTCATTGAGTCTTTTCTGTACATCATTCAATATAAGAAGGCAAAAGAGAATGTCGTTGTTGATGCTTTATCTAGGAAGAACATGCTATTAACCAATCTTGATGTTAAAATTCCTGGATTGGAGAGTATTTGTGCACTTTATGCAACTGAGCATGATTATGTTGAACCATATTGTTTGTGTGATCTTAGAAATGCATGGGATAAGTATCATATACATGATGGATATTTGTTTCAAGATAACAAGCTATGTATTCCAGAATCGTCATTGTGTTTGTTTTTAGTGCAAGAATCACATGCTGGAGGTTTGATGGGTCACATTGGGTGTGAGAAGATGTTTCTCATGCTTGCTGATCATTTTTATTGGCCCAAGATGAGGCGTGATGTGTATAGATTTGTGAGCCGTTGTATTACATGCCACAATTTGAAATCCAAGCTGAAACCCCGCGGTTTGTATACACCTCTCTCTGCAGCTACTACACCATGGGAAGACATTAGTATGGATTTTGTGCTAGGTGTACCTAAAACTCAGAGAGGTCATGATTCTATATTTGTGGTAGTGGATAGGTTCTCTAAGATGGCTCATTTTATTGTCTACCACAAAAGCAATGATGTGTCACATGTTGCTAACCTGTTTTTTAGGGACATCGTGAGATTACATGGAGTACCTAAGACGATTGTTTCTGACCGTGATGTGAAGTTCATGAGCTACTTTCGGAAAACCTTATGGGAGAAGCTAGGAACGAAGCTACTATTCTGCACTACATGTCATCCCCAAACACATGGTTAAATGGAGGTGGTGAATCGAACATTGTCACAACTGCTAAAGACCATGATAAAGAAGAATATGCGAGAGTGGGAAGAGTGTTTGCAACATGTGACTACTCAGCTTTGTCCTTTTGAGGTGGTGTATGGCTTCAAGCCATTGACGCCACTTGATTTGTTGCCTTTGCCATTACATGAAAGTGTTAATATGGAGGCATCAAAACGTGCTAAATATGTGAAGAGGATTCATGAGAAGACTCGAGGGGCTATTGAGAAGAAAGGCAAGAACATTACTGTTGCACGAAATCAAGCAAGGAAGGAATTGTTGTTCAAACCTGGCGATATGGTATGGGTGCATCTACGCAAGGATAGGTTTCCACTACTTCGAAAGTCAAAATTGAAGCCACGTGGTGTTGGTCCTTGCAAGGTGTTAGCCAAGATTAATGATAATGCATACTCGATTGATATACCTATTGAGGAGTTTGGTTGAGTTAGCAACAACTTCAATGTTGCTGATTTGTCACCATATGATGGAGAAGACCTTGGAGCGTCGAGGTCGACGCCTTTTGAAGGGGGAGATGATGAGGACATCCCTATAGTTACACCTACCCCAATTACTACTGATGATGTTCTAGCTGCTGCAAAGAAAGATCAATCCAATGAGATAAGGATTGGACCAATTACATGAGATCGTGCTAAGCTACTAGAACAACAGGTAAACTTGTTTCTTAATGAACCTGATGTTTTAGTTAATGAGAATTTTATACTACCGAAGTCTTTGAATTATTGCATGATCAGGTACTTGGGAGAAGAAGGGGTAGCACGGAGCGAGGAGCTAATGGAACATGACGTGTTGATCAATGAGGAATGCACGAGGGAGGAGAGCGAGGAAGCGCAACAGCACACAAGGTTGAAGATCAACACTTGGTGGAAGACCTCTGCCGCGGTAGAGAAACGCCACCATTCTCTGCCACGGCAGGCTGATGCGGCACAGAAACAGCACAAACGGCTGCCACGGTAGCAGAACCGCGCCCAAGTCTGCCACGGAAGAGTCCTGAGGCCTAACCCCTTATGGGTAGGTTTTTATCTTAGTTGGGTGGGACCAACTCGGATCCCACCTTAGCCGCCTCCCCCAAACTCTTAAATAGTTGGGGCTCCACACATAGTTAGGGTTAGACCACGTTTAAATTATTTTGGAGTTGTTTCTTTCGTAGAACCTCTGGAATTACTTGTGATCAATTTCTACCAATTGCAATTTACTGTGATCTGTTGTTCCACTAGGAATTAGTAGATTGCAAACTACCGTTCATGGTCCACGACTGCGTGCGCAAGAATGTGGTGTCGTGAATGTCCTACAAGGTTCGAGAGCTATTGCATTGGCATCAGGGTTCGAGCAGGATAGATAAGAGCTACACACTAGTTATCTATCATCCACCATCATCATCGACAAGTGCTTGATGAGAAGATCGGGTCACCCCATATCAATGACACTCTAATATGTGTGAAACCATGGTCAGAAAGGCCAGGAACATGTTGGAATTCAACTGCGAAATGCAATGCAGCACCATTGTGAAAGTGGTTGGATCACCACAACAACTTGAGTGTGTGTATGTCCATGTGGATCATTGTAGTTTGGAAAAAACACATGCAATGGCACTCCAATATGTGTCAAGCCATGGACAGAAAGCCTATGAACATGCTGAAATTCAACTGCCACATGCAATGGATCACCAGGTTGAAAGAGGTTGCAAAACCACACCCACTTGAGTGTGTGTGTCCATGTGGACCATTGTGGTTTGGAAATGAACGCAAGAAATGACACTCCAATATGTGTCAAACCATGGTCAAAAAGCCTAGGACCATGTTGGAATTCAACTGCCACATCCAACGGAGCACCATTGTGAAAGAGGTTCATCACCAGACCCACTTGAGTGTGTGTGTCCATGTGGATCATAGTGGTTTGGAAAAGTACATATGCAATTACACTCCAATATGTGTTAAACCATTGTCAGAAAGCTCAGGAACATGTTCGAGTTTAACTGCCACATGCAATTGAGCACCAGTTTGAAAGAGGTTGCTTCACCACACCCACGTGAGTGTGTGTGGCCATGTGGATCATTGTGGTTTGGACAAGAACATATGCAATAGCAATCCAATATGTGTCAAACAATGGCCAGAAATCCCAGGAGCATGTTGGAATTCAATTGTCACATGCAATGGAGCACCTATTTGAAAGAGGTTGCATCACCACACCAACTTGAGTGTGTGTGGACATGGGGATCACTATGGTTTGGAAAAGAACAGATGCAATGGCACTCCAATATGTGTCAAACCATGGTCAAAAAGCCCAGGAACATGTTGGAATTCAACCGCCACATGTAATGGAGCACTAGTTTGAAAGAGGTTGCATCACCACACCCACTTGAGTGTGAGTGGCCGTGTGGATCAATGTGGTTTGGAAAAGAACACATACAATGACACTCCAATATTTGTCAAACGATGGTCAAAAAGCCTAGGAGCATGTTAGAATTCAATTGTCATATGCAATGGAGCACCAGTTTGAAAGAGGTTGCATCACCACACCCACTTGAGTGTGTGTGGCCATGTGGATCATTGCGGTTTGGAAAAGTAAACATGTAATGAAACACCAATATGTGTTAAACCATTGTCAGAAAGCCTAGGAACATGTTGGAATTCAACTTTCACATGCAATGGAGCACCATTATGAAAGAGGTTGCATCACCAAACCAATTGAGTGTGTGTTGTCATATGGATCATTATGGTTTTGGAAAAGAACACATGCAATGACACTCCAATATGTGTCAAACCATGGTCAGAAAGCCCAGGAACACGTTGGAATTAACCTACCACATGCAATGGAGCACTAGTTTGAAAGAGGTTGCATCAGCACACCTACTTGAGTGTGTCTGGCCATGTGGATCGTTGTGGTTTGGAAAAGAACACATGCAATGGCACTCTAATATGTGTCAAACCATGGTTTGAAAGCCCAGAAACATGTTGGAATTCAACTGCCACATGCAATGGAGGTTACATCATCACACCCACTTGAGTGTTTGTGGCCATGTGGATCATTGTGGTTTGGAAAAGGACACATGCAATGGCACTCCAATATGTGTTAAACCTTTGTCAGAAATCCCAGGAACATGTTGGAATTTAACCGCCACATGCAATTGAGCACAAGTTTGAAAGAGGTTGCATCACTACACCCATTTGAGTGTGTGCGTCCATGTGGATCATTGTGGTTTGGAAAATAACACATGCAATTGCACTCCAATATGTGCCAAAATATGTTCAAAAAGCCAAGGACACATGTTGGAATTGAACTTCCACATGCAATGGAGCACTAGTTTGAAAGAGGTTGCATCATCACAACCACTTGAGTGTGTGTGGCCATGTGGATCATTGTGGTTTCGAAAAGAACACATGCAATGGCACTCCAATATTTGTCAAACCATGGTCAAAAAGCCCAGGAACATGTTGGAATTCCCACATGCAATGGAGCACCATTGTGAAAGAGGTTGCATCACCACACCCACTTGAGTGTGTGTGGCCATGTGGATCATTGTGGCTTGGAAAATAAAACATGCAATGACACTACAATATGTGCCAAACCATGGTCAGGAAGCCCAAGAACATGTTGGAATTCAACTACCACATGCAGTGGAGCACCATTGTGAAAGAGGTTACATCACAACACCCACTTGAGCATGGGTGGCCATGTGGATCATTATGGTTTGGAAAATGACACATGCAATGGCACTCCAATATGTGTGAAACCATTGTCAGAAATCCCAGGAATATGTTGGAATTTAACTGCCAGATACAATTGAGCACAAGTTTGAAAGAGGTTGCATCACCACACCCACTTGAGTGTGTGTGGCCATGTGGATCATGTTGGTTTGGAAAAGAACATATGCAATGGCACTCCAATATGTGGCAAACCATGGTTAGAAATCCCAGGAGCATGTTGGAATTCAATTTTCACATGCAATGGAGCACAAGTTTGAAAGAGGTTGCATCACCAGACCCACTTGAGTTTGTGTGGCCATCTGGATCATTGTGGTTTGGAGAAGAACACATGCAATGCCACTCCAATATGTGTCAAACCATCCATCATGACATATCTCTTCTTGTGCACATCACCATTTGGGTCAATCAAGTGTAACATAGGTGCATGGTGAGTATGCAAGTGGGGAACATGCTTATCATGGCATTCATCAAAATCTCCAAAATTTGAGAAAGTTATGGGGCCCATCTTAATAGAAAACATGTGATAATTATTGTTGCAAGCAAGACAAGTGAAATAGCAAGTATTCATCTTATTGCAAGCAATGGGAGAAATTGTAAAACAACCATGACAAAGAATTGTCCAAGGGGTATCACTTTGATCATCATTGCAAGATTTTTTTTGGAAAGAGCAATTGTTCAACAAAGTGAACGCAATGATATCATCCATGTAACGTTTAGAGCATGGCATGTCCATGGAAACATCATCACAATCAAGTAATTTCACATGCTCAACATTATGCAAAGGCAAAGTATCACATGGAAATATCAATGAAGCATATGTGATATCACAAACATCATCAATAGCATGCCAATCATCACAAGTGATCATGTCCACTAGTGGGATCATGGCAACAACACCTCTATTTTTACCTTGTTCATACCTCTCATATGAAGCGGGTGTTGTGGTAGTATTGTCTTCCATGTGGGCGACTTCTTCATCCAATATGGGGATGGCATCATCTTCATCCACCATGTACATCTTCTTGGTCGGAGGCATCATCATCTCCAAGCTTGGCGCTTCTTGATCCATGGAACCTAGCACATCATGAGAAAACACACTAGAGGTAGAGGGTAAGTTGTTAGAAATCAAAGTGGCCTCAGATGACCTATCAACTACCACTCTCAACTCACTCGGTGTATCACTCATGTCCTCCAAGTGGAAGCACTGAAAATCACGTATGGTGGAGTCACTCATCTCACTCTTGTTTTCACTCATGTGGGCTAAGTGGCTCTCATACTCACATGGGACTGGCACCACATCATCACTCAAGGATATAGGGATAGTCTCGGTGTGCTCAACTCCATGCGCCTCCTTTGGTGAAGGGAAAATCCCATGCTCACCATGTACTTTGTGTGGCATTGTGGTGGTGGCACTCATATTGGAAGTATTGGTCCTTGACGCCATCTTCGTCGTTGCGTCCACTTGTTGGCAAAGAAACTTGTTTTCTTCTATCTCTTGGGGGGTCATATTTTTACGGCCTCATCCAACTTGGCGAAGTAGAGGTCCATATCTTGCTTGAATGACATTCTTGGAGTGCCTAGAGAAGAAGTTGCATTGAAGATCTTGTATTTTTGGTGTTGAAGCTTTGGTGTGGCTTTCTCTTGGTGGAAGTAGAGGTCCACATCTTGAACTTGAAGTTTTGGCGTTGAAGCTTGATGGCGTGGAAGAAGGCTTTCTCTTGGTGCCATTTTGGTGGTGGCACTAGTAGTTGAAGGTGCCTTATGATGATGGTGTCGACGGAGGTCATTGGCGTGCATTGCCGAAGGTTTATGTTGGTGAAGCACTTGGTTATCCACATGATGCTCGTGATGATCATCCTTTTCCTTGGCACTCTTATTGTGATGGTGGTGCCTTCTTGAGCTTGATGGAGATGGATGGTGCTCAACATGTATTCTCTGTCTTCATGGCCAAGATGCCTTGGGCGACATATTGTATCCTCTTGATGTTGGTGATGATCTCTAGAGGATGTTTGTTGATGAAGGTTCTTTCTTTGTGGCACCTTGTTTGGAAGATGATGTTTGGGCGCCACTTTTCTTGTAGGTGGTGGCACATGTTTCCTTGGAGGTTGTTGCGCATAACGCCTTCGAGGTGGTGGTGCTTGGCGCCTTGGAGATGGTGGCGCATGACGCCATGTAGGTGGTCGCGCTTGACGCCTTGGAGGTGGATCATCTAAGTAGGTGGTGCCCTTTGGTGTGTCACACTTGGCCTTGAAGGTCATGGTTTCTTGATGATGTGCCTCCGCTAGCTTCGTGTAGTAGTCCTCCATCTCCAAGCGGTGGAGTTATTCTTCATGGCTAATGGAAGAGCCCTTGAAGTTGGTGAAGATCTCCATGTCCTCCATGCTTGGTGAGGCATCATCGTTGTAGCACTCGAAGTCGTCCATGCTTGGGGAGTCATTGATGATGTATTACTCCATACCACCCAAGCATGTGGAGCCATTGTCAGTGTAGTGCTCCATATACTCCATGCATGAGGAGCCATTGTCGATGTAGAGCTCAAAGTCTTCCATGCTTGAGGAGCCATAGTTGATGATGTGCTCCATGTCTTCCATGCATGTGGAGTGGTCGTAGTTGTAGTGATCTGGGTCCTCAAAGCATGCAGAGCCATTTTCGGTACAGTGCTCCGACATGTCCTCTATGCTTGTGGAGTCGTAGTCATGGTGGCTTATCATGGATTCTTCATAGATATCATCCTCGGTTCCGGAGTCCCTAGACATGATTCACAAGACCAAGTGGTGTATATGGAAGTGGTAGGGGGTTAGGGATGCAACCTCAAACCTTACTTTACCTTGGAAGATAGTATCGTGCAAGTGGTCACACTTGAGAGCAATCAAAACCAAGTAAAGTGAAGTTCACGTGGAACACCAAAACCAACTAACCACTAAAAACACATACACACAAAGCTTATGGTGGATAGGTATGGAAGATGGCGTGTCCAAGAACAATCTGAAATCAAGATATTATAATGGCAAGTAAAGAACCATGATGATCACAAAGCAAAACAAGTCAATCCACAAGATAGGAATTATGTACAAGGAAACACACACGGTGGGATAAATGGGACTTCTGCGATAGAGAAAGTGAGCTAAGTACCAAATGATGACCTAGCGAAGACTATAAGCTCGTGTCGCACAAGTGCAAGGAGAGACGCTAGTTCGATTGCAATAAAATTGGTGGGCTACAAGATATGCACAATAAGTACCACCTATATGATGTTCATCGAGCTTGTGCTTCCTATTCTATGAGGCACTTGTTTCTTTCTTTCTTTCTTTTTCTTCTTTTCTTTTTCTATATTTTTTACTTTTTCTTTTATTTTTCTTTGTTTTTCTTTTTCACTTGCCTCTTGTGCTAACAACTATAGAAGGTAACTATATGAGATAGTGGTCACAACTTTTGCTCAGAATTCTACAAGTATCACATGTGCATAGTCCAATAAATCATAGGAGGAACTAGTCTCAATAGGTGTTTCTTGACCGCAAAGATAGTGTATCTCACAAAGTAAAGCAAGTGGGGAGAAGTCGCGGAATGTATATACCTTTCCTCGCCGATCTTCACCCTTTATTGGTGTATTCCGCCTTTCTCACAGAATTTTTATGCAGTAGATAGCATAAACCACTTGGATGATGTTGTAGAGATCCTTCTCCTCTTCAAAACGAGCTAAAAACACCAAAATCCGAGTTTGTATGCATAAGTTATGCTCAAAACGGTGTGGAGCTAAAGCTGTTGGTGGCCAAACCGGTCGGACCGGAATTGGAGCCGAAAATCCTAGCGGTGGATCCGGTTCACCAGAAATTCCGGCGGCAACCTTGGTCCGCCAGGCTTGGCGCCGGAACGAGTTCGGAGACGCAAAAACTATGATTTGTGAAAAAACTCGATGGAAAACTTCAGATCTAGGGGGAAATCAAGGAATTAGGCCATGGGAACACATGGGAAGGTAGATCTACTAGTTTAGCAAGTAATCCACGGTTCAAAACCTACCAAAATGCACTCAAATCACCGATCGATCCAAAACACGAATCGGGGCTATTTTTGGTGGAAATTTTCGAATTTATGGGGAAAAGATCAAATCGATGAAGAATCTGTGGCAACCAAAAGCTGCTAATACTAGATGTTGAGGGGTAACCTCATGGGTGGCCTAATCTTCACGGATCTCATGGTCAAATCGATGGGAAAGCGAGGGGAAAGGGAGAAGGTAGCAAAAGCGGATGCACACCTCGCGAAGAACACAATGAACACATGCAAAACTCACACGATACAAGGCCGATTGCTCTTGTCGGTGGCCACCGGTCCGATCGAATACTCGCAAGGAAAGATCGGTCAACATGCTCCCTCGATCCCAAGCGGAGGGGGAAGAACACCTTGGAGAGGGTATTGACGTCTTGGCAAAGAGAACCGATGGCAATGCCTTGTACAACAAGGGAGGCGCGATGCAAACTCCAACGAGGTGGTGATGATAGTAGGTCCCCTTGGTCAAGGGGATGAGGCAAAACTAGAGATTCCACAAAGGGGTGTATTTAGTCTATCATCTATGCCTAGGGATACATGAGGGGTGGGGGCTATATTTATAGGCCAGCCACTAACATGGGGGTAGTTTGGGGATAAACTAGGCAAAAGGGTAAGTAAAGGGAATATTCCAAGGCATCAAACCCAGATCCGTGCGTAGATGGGTGATTCCGGCAATAAGCTCGGCGGCGCAGGATCTGGCGTCGGATATTTCGGTGGTCACCGATATTTCCGGTCAGCGCTGGTCTGGCCCTATGTAGGCGATTCTGGTCTGCGTCGGTCTCCTCGACGAGGAATCCAGCATGGGATCCGGTTCATCGGTTCGTGCGCTGGAGATTCCGGCGGTGGTTCCTGATACATTGCAAATGTATCTATAATTATTCATGTTCCATGCTTGGTTTTATCCACTTTCTTGTGTTTTGTCAATACTTTGGAGTACTTTTCATATGATTTCTTGGACTAACCTATTAACAAGAGCCATAGTGCCAGCTGCCTGTTTTCTGCTATTTTTGGTTCCAGGAAAGTCAGAAACTGAATATTCTCGGAATTGGACGGGACAAAAGCCAAAGTGCCTATTTTTCCGGAAGTCATCAGATGCGAGAATACGAGACGGAGAAGGGATGGGAGGGCGGCCACACCACCTGGCCGCGCGGCCAGGCCTGGCGTGCGCCAGGGGGTGGTCTGGCCGACCCCAGCACCCCCTCGGCCTCTCCTTCCACCTATAATGCCCTCGGGACGAAAACCCTAAGTACCCGATCAAAAATCCACGAAAGAGTCTGTAGCCGCCGTCGTCTCCATCCCTAGATTGGGAGGGATCTGAAGCTCTTCCCAGCACCCTGCCGGAGAGGGGAATTCACCCTGGAGGCCTTCTTCATCATCATGCAAGCCTCTGGTGTGATGCGTGAGTAGTTCATCTTTGGACTACGGATCCATGTAGTAGCTAGATGGCTGGTTCTCCTCCTTTGTGCTTTCATGTCTAGATCTTGTGAGCTCCGTTCATGATCAAGATCATCTATTTGTAATTCTACATGTTGTCTTTGCGGGGATCCGATGGATATTGAGATCTATTTCAGATTGATTATTGATTCTTTCATGTCTTTGTTATTTTTGATCTTGCATTCTTTCCGTTGTTAGTAGCTATCTTGGCCAAGTAGATGCTAGCAACTCCAAGAGTTAGTATTTATGCTCGATAGTGGTTTCATGCCTTTGGTAATCTGGGGAAGTGAAAGAAATCTCTAAGGTACTAGATGTGTTGTTGCTACTAGGGAGAAAACAACAATCCTTTGTTCATAGAACAATCGTATTGTTTACTTTACACGCAATTCGTAAAGCAATAATCTGTTGCTTGCAACTTAATACTGGAGGGGGTTCGGATGATAACCTGAAGTGGATTATTAGTCATAGATGCAGTTGGATGGCAGTCTATGTATAATGTTGTAATGCCCAATCAAGTTCCAAAGGAGTCAAGATGATTAGTATATGCATGTATTGCTTTCTCGATGTTTGTCAATTGCCCCAATATAATTTGTTCACTCGGCATGTTATCTATCTTAAGGAGAGCCACCTCTAGTGAACTATGGATCCCGGTCCTTTTCTTTTACATACAATCTATAAATTGTTTACTGCTTTGTGTTTACTTTCTGCAAACTATTACTTCCTTCCATTCGATACGTTTAATCTTTTGTTTTCAGCAAAACAGGTGAGATTGACAACCTCATCGCAAGTTGGGGGTAGCGTTATGTGGTTGTGTTGTGCAGGTCTCTACGTTGCTGCTGGCACCGGTAGTGCGCCCTGCCATCGTTCAGCTAGCTACACCTTTGGGGTGTTTCCTTGCTCCTACTGGATTGATAACCTTGGTTTCGTACTGAGGGAAAACTTGCTGTTGTGCTCATCATACCTTCCTCTTGGGGTTCCCAACGAGCTCGATATATTTTGGGCTATCAAGCATATTTTCTGGCGCCGTTGCCAGGGAGTCAAGGACGTCTTCACAAGGGGAGTCCCTCATAACCAATCTCTTTACTTTGTTATTTTTGTTTTGCTTAGTTTCTCTTTGTTTTCTTTGCTTGTTTCTTTATCAAAAACACACAAAAAAATAGTTTTACTAGTTTTCTTTCTTATTTGAAAACACACAAAAATTAAGTCTCCTTTAGTTGTCACCTCTTCCTTAGCTCACCATGTTGATCCCTAAATTCACCCTGAAAGACCTTTCAATTGGTAGTGGTTCTATAATTGGGAAAGATAATATTGAAGAATTCTTTAATCATGTTAGTAAACATGAGGATACTGAGGATAGATCCCTTGTAGAACTTGCTCCAAATTATGAGATTGCTGCAGCTTCTTTAGTTCACATGTTTGTTAACCTCAACCCCTTAATGCAAGTAATGTTTCTTAAGCTTAAAGAAATTGAGGACCCTGAAAAGAGGGACTTTATTCTACAAACTTTGTTTAAGGAGTTCTATGATGTTGCCAAGGAAGCTAGGAAAGTTTTTGAATGTTTCAATATGCTAGGTTGATGTGTAGATGTTGTTGGTACACGAGAAAAGATGAACAAAACCGAACCCAATGTGGAGGAACCTAAGATACCAATACCCTTTAAACTAGTAGCAATGCATGAAGCCATAGAAAAGAATCTTGATTAGATCGTTCCTGAAAACCCGTTTGATGAAAGTAGTGAACCTAAGAGCACTAAGAAATGATCCTCTAGAACTTATTTGGATGATATACCTTGCCTTGTTGAAAATATTTATGGTATAGATATTAATGCTTCTTCATTTGAGAACACTTGATTCTTTCTTGCTTCTTATGCCTAACTTAAAGGCGTTAAAGAAAAGTGCTTATTGGGAGATAACCCAAAAGTTTTAGATGAGTCTTGGTAGTTATTACATCAGTAATAACCGCTCCTTATCCTTTTTATTTGCTTTTTGTGCCAAGAGTAACCTCTAATAAGAGGGAAGTAATGATTGGGAAAGTTGCTGTCCCGAAAAAGATTTTTGTGCTTCACCATAAACATTCATGTAAAATCTCTGTACGTCCTTTTGAGGCGTTAATTTTTGTGCTTCTGCCCCAGGTTGTTATCTAACTTTCTTTAGTTCAACACATTTTGATTTGAGCAAAAGAAGGTCTTCGAAAAAATTCATATTAACCTGCTGGTCTGTTTTGACAGATTTCTGCCATTTTCTGCATTTGCTTCTTGTTGGTTCCTTTTTGAGTTCTTTTGGGGAATTGAGATTTTTGAGGGAAGTGCTACAGTATCTAGTGTTCTAATGGAAGTTTATTTGGTGTTATAACTGAACCTTAAGACCTATTATCTTGAGTGCACTAATGTTGCTAATAAAGATTGTGTGAAGTTTTGTATGAAGGAAAAATTTCAGGTGTATGGAAGGAATGAGTAATGAGATGAAGGATGGGCTAAAGCTCAAGCTTGGGGATGCCACGTGTGTCACCCCAAAAAATATCCAAGAAGTACAAGCGTCAAAGCTTGGGGATGCCCAAGGCATCCCCTCTTCATCAATAAAAATCCCAGTTTTTTTCCAAACACTTCATTTTTATTGTTTCATGCACAGTTGTGTTGTTCTTGCAGCATCTTCTTTTTCGTTTTCATTTTGGTTTTTAGTTTGCTTTGGTTTTCTTAGTTTGCTGAATAAATTGGTTGGACCCCCTCTTTCATACATTGGTTTGCAAATGGTTTGGTTTGGTTTGGAAAAGAGTAGGAAAGTTCATGCTTATGTTCTAAAAAGAGCTTGTTTTGACTGTGGCCCATGCTTTGTCATGCCATGCTTGATATTGTTTTGGCTTTATTCTTAGTTTTATTTGCTGTAGCATGACTTGTTATAAACAATTGAGATTGCTTAATGTGCCTTGGATGAATCATGCGTTGTTTTAGCGTATTAAAGCATAGTATAGTGGTATTCTCCTTTGATGCTTTATTTGGGTTGACTTGGCGCATGCTCACACCATGTTATGACTATCTCAAGTCACCATAGCCTTTATGATACTTTAGTTTTCAACTTGTAGTATCACTTTATGCTTTTATCAATGATGTTTTGTCGCTCTGCATGATTATGGCCATTATTGCTCTCTTAGTTTGTCGCTCCCAGTCTTTTGCTAGCCTCCATAACCAAGTATGAGTTCCACTCATGCATCCAACTCCCTAAACCAAGTTATTCCAAAGAGTCCACCATACCTACCTACTAGCTTATGCGATTCCAAGTATATTCATGCTTTTGTTTACCTTCCAAATTAAACTTGTTATGAGAAAACTAGTGATTAAAGCTCTCACGAACTTGATGGCACACTTTACTTTTTTGCATCTAATAAACTTGAACCATTGGGTCCTTCTTTGTTGTGTATATGCTTGCGCTTTATAAGTTGAAATTAGCATAACCATGTATCATGGGGAACGCTTTCAACATTGCACTTGTACTTTGTACCCCGTTGATATCATGTTCTTTTGCTTATGGATCCCAGCGGTGTGAAATAAAAGTGGAACTTGTAAGATCATGGAGTTTGTATGTGTGTTAGAGAAACGCCTGGGCCGCTAGCCTAAGCCATGCCTAATCATGGTGGAAACTTGCAGCATCACCATAATGAGCATTCTATGAAGCATCCTCAATAAAAACCTATGCAAATAGCAAATAAAAAGATCGTTGAGATGCTCATTATCTGCTTGCCTTGTCATTTTGATTATGGGATAGCTCTTGTATCATGTGCAAGGGGTACCCCATTGGCGGTTCTTTATGATACACATGTACTTATAATTACAAGAGCTTACTTGTGACTAAAGTTGAGTAGCATGAGGTTCAGTCTTTGTAAGTAAGGGGCATGCGATTTCGGTTTATAACTTGTCAAGCATATCCTCTTAGTTGTGTCACTTTAACCTTAATCACCTTCAAGATGCTTATGATAGGGGCAATGAGAGCTGAAATCTATAAGTACCATAATTTTTGGAAGCTCTTTATGAGACTTGAATCCCTACTTCCTTCTATGAAGGCCTTGCTTCCACCATTACATTGAGTCTCCACCTTCTACCTTTATGCACCTACTTTGAGAGCATAGTGGCCATTCTTAGTTCTATGTGCATTGTCCCAAGACTAGTTGATTGATGCATAACTTGATATTGCTTTTTTTAAACTATTTGTATCTAGTCACTCTTATGAACTTTGAAGGTGTCCTATGCATTTATATTTGCTACTCTATGAGGGACAAGCTGAATACTAGTATGCTATGTTTCTTTATGTGAAACAAACAAACGTCTTGCAAAGCATTGTTATTAATGAATGTTTCGTTTGTGCCTTTTCATGTTGCGTCATAGTCTCTTTGTCTTATTGCTAGAACTTTGTCTTTCATGCTATGATTGAAGTACTATGATCCCAGCTTTGAATGTTTTACAAATACTTTGATCAAGTCTTTGATGGTGCATGTCACCTCAAAGATTATTCTTTCTTTTTATCACTTACCTACTCGAGGACGACCAGGAGTTAAGCTTGGCGATGTTGATACATTGCAAATGTATCTATAAATTTTGATGTTCCATGCTTGGTTTTATCCACTTTCTTGTGTTGTGTTCATACTTTGGAGTACTTTTTATATGATTTCTTAGACTAACCTATTAACAAGAGCCACCATGCCAGCTGCCTGTTTTCTACTATTTTTGGTTCCAGGAAAGTCAGAAAATGAATATTCTCGGAATTGGACAGGACAAAAGCCAAAGTGCCTATTTTTCCGGAAGGCATCAGATACCAGAATACGAGACGGAGAAGGGCTGGGGGCCAGCCACACCACCTGGTCGCGCGGCCAGGCCTGGCCCTCGCTAGGAGGTGGTCTGGCCGACCCCAGCACCCCCTCGGCCTCTCCTTCCGCATATAAGATGCCCTCGGGACGAAAACCCTAAGTACCCGATCAAAAATCCATAAAAGAGTCTGTAGCCAACGTCATCTCCATCCCTAGATCGGGAGGGATCTGAATCTCTTCCCGGCACCCTGCCAGAGAGCGGAATTCACCCTGGAGGCCTTCTTCATCATCATGCAAGCCTCCAGTGTTATGCGTGAGTAGTTCATCTTTGGACTACGGATCCATGTAGTAGCTAGATGGCTGGTTCTCCTCCTTTGTGCTTTCATGTCTAGATCTTGTGAGCTCCGTTCATGATCAAGATCATCTATTTGTAATTCTACATGTTGTCTTTGCGGGGATCCGATGGATATTGAGATGCTATTTCAGATTGATTATTGATTCTTTCATGTCTTTGTTATTTTTGATCTTGCATTCTTTCCGTTGTTAGTAGCTATCTTGGCCAAGTAGATGCTAGCAACTCCAAGAGTTAGTATTTATGCTCGATAGTGGGTTCATGCCTCTGGTAATCTGGGGAAGTGACAGAAATCTCTAAGGTACTAGATGTGTTGTTGCTACTAGGGAGAAAACAACAATCCTTTGTTCATAGAACAATCGTATTGTTTACTTTACATGCAATTCGTAAAGCAATAATATGTTGCTTGCAACTTAATACTGGAGGGGGTTCGGATGATAACCTGAAGGTGGATTATTAGTCATAGATGCAGTTGGATGGCGGTGTATGTATAATGTTGTAATGCCCAATCAAGTTCCAAAGGAGTCAAGATGATTAGTATATGCATGTATTGCTTTCTCGATGTTTGTCAATTGCCCGCTGTAATTTGTTCACCCAACATGTTATCTATCTTAAGGAGAGCCACCTCTAGTGAACTATGGATCCCGATCCTTTTCTTTTACATACAATCTATAAACTGTTTACTGATTTGTGTTTACTTTCTGCAAACTATTACTTCCTTCCATTCGATACGTTTAATCCTTTGTTTTCAGCAAAACCGGTGAGATTGACAACCTCATCGCAAGTTGGGGGCAGAGTTCTGTGGTTGTGTTGTGCAGGCCTCCACGTTGCTGCTGGCACCGGTAGTGCGCCCTCCCATCGTTCAGCTAGCTACACCTTTGGGGTGTTTCCTTGCCCCTACTGGATTGATAACCTTGGTTTCGTACTGATGGAAAACTTGCTGTTGTGCTCATCATACCTTCCTCCTGGGATTCCCCAACGAGCTCGATATATTTTGGGCCATCAGTTCCGGTTCACCGATCCTAGCACCGAATTGACCTATAGCTTGTTCCGTCTTCTCTTCCAAGCCTCCGTCTTGTCGGGCTTGGTGCTCCGGGCTTCCTCCCCTGACTCCGTACTTGTCACCATGGAAAACTCACCAAATCCAGAGATCGATCTGAAGGAAAATTTGGTGCTCTTTTTTGGTAATTTTCGAATGTTTGGTGGATAGAAGAAAAAATTGTGGGGGAATTCGTGAGCAACGAAGCTCTGGATACCAATATGTTGAGGGCAAACCTCTAGGGTGGCCCGATCTTTCACGAATCCCCTTCAAATCGAAGGTGGAGTGCGGGGGAGGGAGAGGAGGATGAACATGACGAACTCACGCACGATGAACACACTCACGCAAAACCACGATACACACCAATAGCTCACGCCGATGGTGACGGGTCCGACGCAATCCGTAGGATTAGCGTCTGGCGAAGGACTCTCTCTCGAACCGGCACATCGAGTAGGGAGACTATGTTAGATCTTGATGTCTAGGAAAAGGGACTCTGATGCCTAGGCCTTGTACAATGAGGGAGGCACGATGCAAACTCCAACAAGGTTTGTGATATTTGGGTGCTCCTTAGTCAAGGAAAATGAGGCAAGAATTATATTGATCTACAAGGGTGTCCACTAATTCCAAATTTCATGCCTAGGGTTTACAATAGAGGTGGGGGACTATATATAGGCTAGTCACAAGTTCAGGGGTAGTTTAGGCAACTAAAATATCAAAGGGGTGCGTTACAAGGCCAAAGGGCCGAGCTGGTACGTGCAGGTCCTAGGGCAACTGGTAGTACCAGTATGATGACCAGTAGTACCGGTTAGCCACGGTAGTACCACTCACAGGTACCGGAGCAGATAGAGGCTTTGGCATTGTCATCAGGGTCGGGCGGTAGTACCGCTCGATGAATGCGGTAGTACCGGGCGAAGCGGTAGTGTCGCCGTCTGGGTACTAGAGAGGTCTGGGACTGCTGGCGTAAACTCTCTGTCTGGGGCGGTAGTACCGCTTCCGAAGGCTGGTAGTACCACTAGCTCCTGGCATCTATTGGCTACTGCGTCGCTACTCTGGCTCGTGTCTTCATACCAGATGACGCATAGTGTTGGGGCATGAAGTAGCAAGCCATCCAGGGGTGTCTCGAAGTCACATGAGTACAAGAGCGAGTTCGCCTTAGCTTGGAGGAGTTTGGCTCGAGCGCGAGTCATCAGTCCACTTGGGGGACATGGTGGTGTAGATGTAGAGGCGTCCGTAGGACGGGATGCGTTACGGCATCTTTACTCTCAAGGTGGTGAAGCCTAAAATGAGAGACCGGGCTCTGATACCAATTGAAAGGACAAGGATGTCGCCTAGAGGGGGCGTGAATAGGTGGTTGAAAACTTTTACGAGAGGGGCTCAAAAAAGGTGGAATTAAACTAGCGTTTACTTAGTCAAGCACAAAACCTAGAACAACTAGGGTTCACCTATGTTCACCAACAACTTATGCTACGCAAGAAAAGCAACTATGTGATAGCAAGATATATACTTCAAGCACGAAGGCTATCACAAAGTAAGGTGCATAAGTAAGAGCTCGGGTATAGAGATAACCGAGGCACGCGGAGACGACGATGTTTTACCTATTTCCTCCCAACAATGGAGTATGTCTTGTTTGGAGAGGGGGTGGTTTCAAACCACCAACGCCACAAAAGTACTCCCTTGTTATCTTGTGAATCTCACCCCAACGGGATCGATCCACACTTCCATTATCGGTGCACTTGTCGGTGGAAATCCGGAACCTCTCACAAGATTGGGGCACTTCTCCACAACTCAATTTGAGGCTCCCAACTTACAAGCTTGGGGAAAGCTCCGCAACTAAATTGCAGGCCCCAAGTAATCCACAAACCTGCAATACAACCAAACCATCTAGGGTTCCAAGAACCCAATAGTAAAAAGTTGCTCACCTTTCACCCAATCTAATCCTCACCGAGAACTCAAACCGATGCTCCAAATGCAATGGAAAGAACACAATAAGTTCTCAAGTCCTTCCCTCCCAAATTCCACCAAAGTTACAAAAGCTTATGGGGGAATAGGAGAGGAAGAACAATGGAGGAAATCCACAAAAGACTCCAAGATCTAGATCCCAAGATGTTCTCCTCACTTAGAGGAGAGATTGATTGGTAGGGTTGTAGATCTAGATCTCCTATTTAAAATCCCTCAAGAATATGCAAGAATCATAGGAGGGATTGAGCGATAACAAGCTCAAGAAGGTCAACAATGGAGGGGAAAACTTGCAAGAAAGGATAGGGAACCATTGGGGAAGAAGGTCCCCTTAAATAGGTCCCTAGAAATCCAACTGTTAGGCCCAAGAATCACCCGGTCCGGAGTCCCCGGACTGGGAGTGGAGTCTCCAGTGTACCCAGGCCAAACAGGAACAAACTGGAGAACAGTCTATACGCAGTCTGGAGAGAGATCGGAGATTTAGTGCGGAATCTCCGGTCTTACAAAAACTGGCAGAAAGACCAATACGAAAAAACCATAACTTTTGCATCCAGACTCCGATTTTGATGATGTTGGGCTCGTTTTAAAGAGGAAAATAAGATCTACAAGATCATATAGAAAAACATCATAGTCCAGCAAGGGAGGATACAACCAAATTACTAATGGTTTAACCTCTCTCAAAAAGACGAATCGGTAAAACCTCCAACATCGAAAATGCAATAGAGAATGCATATGAAATCCGTTTTCGATGAACTTGAGCTTGTCATGGAGATTAACACAAGATCTAAATCCTCACATAATTAAGAACCAAATAATGGAAGGTTTTACCTATCTCTAAAAGACAAACCGGTAAAGCCTCCAATATCGGAAACGCAGTAGATAAAGCATATGAAATCTGTTTTCGATTAACTAGAGCTTGTTATGAATATTACCACAAGATCTAGGACCTCACATGGGTAAAATCCAAATAACAGCCAATGAAGATGATGCTAATAATGCAAAGCTTTGAGCTCACTCCGAAAGATATGATCGAGTTACTCACTACAGAGTCCCTCTTGATAGTACGGTTATCTATCCTATAAACCGGTCTCTCCAACTAACACCACGAGACCGGTAAGTAGGAAACCCTATGAAGAACATACCTTTGACTTGCACATATTCCACTTGAGCTTGATGACGACGATCTTGTCTATCTCAAGATGGAACACCTTTCTTGATTGCGCTAACTTGGTGAAGACTTGCAAACTGCTCTCCCATATTCCACTATGGTAGAGCTTCTCTTTTGGGCATATGTTCACATATCCATGAACGCCATAGGATGGCAAGCTTCAAGAAAATGATGTCTTCGAGATGGCTCATCTTGAACTTGCACTTCATTTCTTATTTCCTCACCATGTTGGTGTCTTAAAGGTACACACGAGATATCACACCATCTTTATTCTTCAAGACACACTTGCCATAGGCTCAACTCTCACATGACCAATCTTTGGACCACTCCTTGAGCACCTTGGTCATCACCTGATCTTCTTCACTTTCTTCTTCTCCCAACCTTGAAGCCAATATGTGGTTCAAGCATTGCTTATGGACAAATCCTACAAGTACAACTCAATGCAAACATAAGTCCATAAAGATTGTCATTAATTACCAAAACCACACATGGGGGCACACATGCACTTTCACCTTTTGCTTCATGGATCATTGGAGGACACCGCATCATCCCCTTCATCATGAACTGCTGCATCACCATTACCACTATTACCCCCATATTTCATTCATTAGATCTTGTTGTAATTCCAAATTCAATTGTGGTTTGCACTAGATTTATTCCCGTACTTTTATCCATCCATATGATTATGATAATGTCATTGATTGCTTCCATGTGTGAGTAGTTTCCCCTCGTTCTTGGGAAGATGGAGAAAACCTAGCATGATTATGAAATTGAAATAAAGATGATCTATTCTTGTGTCCATATGACTTACTGGTCTATGATAGATTTATGATGATGTGGACATCCCATCTATTGATACAACCGTTGTACCTACAGCTACACAAATACAAGGACCTATCACTCGAGCTTGTGACAAGAAACTTAACTATCAAGTACTTTTGTTTATTGGAACTATTCCTCATATACATGAGAATATGATGTTGCCTAAAGCAGATGTGTTTGTTACTCTTAGGAATTATGGACCTAGCATCGACGAGAGGGACAAGCATTGGAGCATGACCATGCATGGAGATGGCAGAAAACATATGAGGATTGAAGAGGATGCCACAAGTGGAGATTTCAGAACTTTAAAGTCACCATTACAAAGATCGAAGCCTTGGATGAAATATTCAATAATATTACTTCATAGATTCGTCCATAGCTTAATTTGGTGTTGTGTCACCTTTATTTTGGACTAGGCCACTGTTATTTTCATAGGATTTTTAATAGCCACTTTTTAGAGTCCGTATTTGAGGGGGAAAGGCCTTCTAGGGTTGGATTCGGCCAACATACCTATGGCTGGCCGAAACCCCACCTTTTCCTCCTTCAATACTTCCCATAGACGTCACTTTAGACTAGGATTTTGTTTAGACTAAAAGTTAGCCATCATTGAAACTTCGCCAAGGCTTCAGTATCGTAGAACCTCCTGTACTTCACACCTATTCAGGATCCCACGATTTCAATAAATCTTTCATATTTATCCATAATATATTGATTGCAATATTAGTTCTTACTGGTTCTCGATTTTAGTTAGGAATTAAGACCCTCGCTGGTCAGGCTGATCGTGCTTCTTCAATACTGGTAACCTCCAGGAGATTGTCCTAGCGATTGCATTGGCGCTCGTGCTCGTATGTGTAGTCGGATCATCACGGCCGAACTCCACCCAAATCGACTATCACCATCTCATCGGAAGATCCGATATTTTTGCCTATCATGTGGTATCAGATTTCAGGTTGCTTGGTGAGATTTCATAGTTTTTCCTAGTGTAGATCGTTTATACATAGCATTCATGCGTTGATATTAGGTTGCTTGATAGATTTTACTATAAAATCATTTATGCTTGATAGATAAACTTGCTAGGTATCAGATTTCAGGTTGCTCGGTGAGATTTTATTGTTTTTCAGGTTGCAAGTTTATACTTAGAATTCATGCGTTCTATGTTATCTGTAGTAGTCTCATGTAATTTTAATATCATTTCAGCATGTTTTGTAGCATCCAAATTATTTTGCACCGAAGAAGGGAATGGCAATAAATCAGTAGGTGCACGAGGAACAAAACCATACACAATCTCAAACGGGCACATCTTTGTGGTAGAATGCAACGAACGATTATACGCAAATTTAATATGAGGTAAACAATCTTCCATCGGTTTGGGGATGACATGTAGTACTAAACAACAATTTTGTCCCCAACTTAGCCCATAAATATTTCCAAAAGTGGCTAAGAAATTTAGTATCACGGTCAGAAACAATAGTATTTGGCACACCATGTAAATGAACAATTTCACAAAAACTGATCAACAAAAACAAAAATGCTATCCCTTCCCTTCTGTGTATGAGGCAATCCCAAAACAAAGTCCATATAAATATCCTCCCAAGGGACACTAGGAATAGGAAGAGGCATATATAAACTGTGTGGATTAAGGCGAGACTTAGATTTTTGACAAGTAGTGCAGCGTGCCACGAATCTCTCAACATCTCGACGCATGCGTGGCCAAAAGAAGTGTGCAGCAAGAACGTCATCCATCTTATTTACACCAAAGTGACCCATCAGTCCTCCTCCATGCACCTCCTGTAACAACAAAAGACGAACGGAACTATCTAGGATGCATAGTTTGTTAGTGCGGAACGCAAATCCATCATTGAAGACGAATTTGTTCCATGTTCTACCATCTCTACAATTCTGCATCACATCTTCAAATTCAGCATCATGCACATATTGTTCCTTAATAGTTTCCAATCCAATTATTTCAAAGTCAAGTTAATATAACAAAGTATAATGGCGTGACAAAGCATCAGCAATAACATTATATTTACCCCTTTTGTGTTTGATAACATAAGGAAAAGACTCAATAAATTCAACCCACTTTGTATGGCGACGATTCAGCTTAGCTTGAATACGAATATGCTTCAAAGATTCATGATCAGAATGTATAACAAATTCTTTAGGGCATTAATAATGTTGCCAAGTTTCTAACGTCCGAACCAGCACATATAATCTTTATCATAAGTAGAATAGTTTAGACTAGCCTCACTCAATTTCTCACTAATATATGCAACAGGTTTTCCCTCTTGTAATAACACACCTCCCAAAACAATTCCACTAGCATCACTGATATGGGGTGGCCCGATCTTCTCAGCAAGAAGTTGGCGATGATGATGGTGGATGATCGATAACTAGCCTGTAGCTATGAACTCTCCCGCTCGAACCATGATGCCAATGCAACAGCTCTCGAACCCTGTGGGATATTCAAAACACCACGCTCTTGCGCAAGTAGTCGTCGACCATGAACGGAAGTCTGCAATCTACTAATTCCCAATGGAACAACAGATAACACTTAATTGCAGCAACTAATTCGATCACAAGATAATTTTAGAGGTTCTCTTAAGAAACAACTCCAAAATATTTTAACATGGTCTAACCTAATTGAAGTGGCACCCCATCTACTTAAGGAGTCTATAGGCGGCGGCTAAGGTGGGGATCCGACTTGGTCCCACCCAACTAAGGTACAAACTGACCCAGAAGGGGTTCAACCTTGGACTTTGCCATGGCAGAGTTGGGCACGGTTTTGGTGCAGCGGCAGCCTGCCATGGCAGCCAATCGTGTTGCTTATGTGCCGCTGCAGCCTGTCGTGGTAGAGAATGGTAACATTTCTCTACCGTGGCAGATATCTTCTACCACATGTTGATCTTCAATCTTGACAGCTCCTTGCGCTTCCTCCCTCTCCTCCCTTGCGCATTCTTCATTGATCAACACACCATGCTCCATATGCTTCAGCTCTTCGCTCCATGCTATGCCTTCTTCTCCTATGTACCCGATCATACAAAAATTCAAAGACTTACGCAGTATAAAATTCTCATTAACTAAAACATCAGGTTCATTAAGAAACAAGTTCACCTATTGTTCTAGTAACTTAGCACGAGCTCTTGTAATTGGTCCAATCCTTATCTCATTGGATTGATCTTTCTTTGTAGCAGCTGGAACATCATTAGTAGTGTTGGGGATATACTTTCCGGGTATCCTCACAGTTCCTCACTGACCAGGGTGGCCCACTTCGGGTTAGAGCTTTGCTTCACGGGCGGCCTAGTCAGGGAGAGAAGACGGAGTCCAATCCGGCTACGGGATGGCCCAGAAGACTTACCGACTTAGGCCCATAATGTTACTTGTAGTTCAAGATATACTCTGTAACCAACTCTTAGTCGTAGCCGGATTGATCTCTCCTGTAAACCCTAGGCCGGATATCTATATAAGCCGTCCTAGGGAGAGCCTTTAGGGCACTACCCAATACTTTAGACCCTCAACTCGCACAGGCGATACCCTTGTAACCCATATTCCGGCTCTGCCGTATTACTGGATTGCTAGCAGGAGTAGGATTCGTCCAAAGCCGGCGGATTCGAACCTGGGTAAACTTGTGTGCTCACCGTCCCGGAATACCGTACGTCTCACACCCATCTCTTCCGCACATCTCGAGGACCCCCTCATGGTGTACTTGTCCTCAATCCGATGACAGTTGGCGCCCACCGTGGGGCAAGTGAGCTTCGGATCTATGTTCCAGGTGGAATCTGCAAAAATCGGAATCGGCGAGACTATCGCCGTCGGTCGCATCCTCTACGCCAGCGACGTCCCTCTCATCTTTCTCGACAATACTTGGATTCCGGCTAAGGAGCCCGTGACTGCCTACACAATCATGTCTTTCGGTGAGATCGATGTTTACATCGGTTTCGCTGAACCTGCCCAACCCACCCTAGCGGTGATGATAGAGGCAGAAGAATTTTCTGGGTCCCCTTTGTCCGCGGAGGTGGCAGAGTGCCAGATCTCAGAAAACCCTAATCCCACCCAGCCCGCACCAATTGCGGAGATAGTGGAGAAATCCGAGCCTGAAGAAGACCTAGCGGTCCAAGTCGAATTTGGAGTGGATCTCCCTGGAGAAGACGGATCCCCGATCGATCCACCCGCGGAAGTCGAAATCCAGGAGGAGCATATCAACGACACTGATTCCAGTTCTGACGACGCCGAGACAGACAGGCCTTTCCTGAGGTACACACTTAGACGTATGATACTGCAAGGCGAAAGCATAGATGCAATCCTTGAAACCATCAAAAGTTTTGACATGGCTGATCGCGAAAGCCGGAGGTACCTCAGGAAGCACGCGTCGCACTTCGTCGGATACGTAGGATCCGGATCTGGCTCTGCCGATGCTGGAGAAAACACCGACTCTGTGCTGGAGGAAATTGGAACAAATACCGATGTTCCTGCATCCTCGGATGAGTCTATGACGTCGGCAGATTTCCGAAAGTTCTCTGCGGAATATGAAGAGGAGTTCAACTCCAAAGCTACAGAAGAAGGAGAGGCCATGGATGAAGGATCCGGGGAACACTCTCCCAAAGCGCAGGATGACATGGACGTCGGAGATAATCCCGAAGTCCGGATGTCCAAAAGTACCGATCAGAGCTTGACTCCGAGAAACGGACCCAAAGCCGTCTTTGCTACCAGCGTTGCCAAGAAGGCAAAGAAGAAGAAAGAGACCCCGGCAAAAGACCCTCTCACAGAGGAGGTGATCGCTGAGGAATACAAGGAAGACTCGGATGGAGCACTTATCCCAGAAGAGCCGAAAAAAGATGCATCGGTGGATGGACACGTGATCACTGAAGGTGCGCGTAAACTCATCGATCCCGCATTAACCACACCTATCCCTACAGCTACAGAACTTACTGCAGATGAGCTGGACGAAAGGGCGCAAGCCCTAGAAGCGCGTCGTCAACAACTCCTCGATGAAGCCAAAAACAACGAGGTGGAGAAGAAACGCATGTCAACTAAGGACTACATGTCTCGGTTGCATCAGAAGACATGGAAGCGTCACACTAATGATGACCAATTCCCACGTGTCCGTGCCGTCCTTTTTGGGGATGAGATGGGGAAGCCACGGAAAGACAGCAATGGAGATTGGGTATACCCAACCCCAGTACATAATACTGTGGTAGCCCGAGAAATGTTATCGGCTAATCTAGGACTAGAGGAAATCCGTTTGGATATTAAGCTACTCAACAAGGGACTGGAGCAGCAAAAAGTCGCCCTGTCCGGAAGTCAAAAACTGGTCTCGGATTTTGACCAATGTCGCTCAGATCCGGCATGGGCTGACGTAAGATCCCATTACGTTCGGGCGCAGTATCATTACCCTGAACGCAGGGAAGACAATTATTCAAGAATCGGATCATTAGGACAGCATCGCAGAACTACGCATAATTGGAGCAATGTTGCTCCAGCGGCCGAGAAAGACGCCATCGCTCCACTGAATCCGAGGAATCCTCCCCGACGAGAGTTTAACGATCGAAGGGGAGAAGATAAAGAGAAACGCCAGGAGGAGGATCGTCAGAGAATGCCACCTCCTAGACATGAAAACCGTCCGGCTGAGCCTCACCATGGTGGGAATGACGAACGAAGGAATGACGGAAACCATGCTGGGACAAGCCGACAGGGGGCGCGTCCTAGTCAAGAACCTCCCCGGAACCAGAATAATGACGCTCCGGATGGAGGCTGTCGATCAGCCGGAAACAATTCAGCTGCCCCACCTCCTCCACCAGGCAGTTATCACAACGGCCCCCAAGAAGGGCAAGGATGAGATGACAGAGGAGGTGGTGGCAGAAGCCGAAGTCCGGCTCCAAAGGCACCGTAGCCACAACCGACATTCGGGACGATCTCTATCCCCGAACAACGCAAGGCATAGGATCAACTCCAATATAGAGGCGCGGCGCTACGAAAACGACGATTTCTACGTGGGCCCAAAGTGTTTTGGACCACGCGTCAGAGCTACAAAATTCTCGGAAGGATTTGCTATCTCAAGGAACATCCAAGCCTACAACGGCATTGCTCGGCCAGATACCTGGCTACAGGATTTTTTCCAAGCTTGCTATATCGCCAAAGGCGGAAACAGCCTGGTCGCAACCCGATATCTCCCACTTATGTTGCGGAAGACGGCGCGATCATGGCTCAATGAACTTCCGGAGAACACCATCCACAACTGGTATGACATGCAAAGTGCGTTCTTTTGGAATTTCAAAGGCACATATCGGAGGCCCTATACGGTTGGAGACCTACAGCATTGCAGCCAGAAAGCCGGAGAAACTTGCCGAGATTACCTCGGATGATGGATCGACACCAAGAACTCCTGTGAAGGAGTAAACGATCAAACCGTGATTGAAGCGTTCATCGCAGGACTCCCAATTGGTCTACTACGTCACCGCTTGAAGTGTGATAAGGTCACTGATCTGGGAGAGATGATAGAAACAACAAGCAAGTATGCAGATGTTGACGATGATGCAGAGGGATTACTCAACGTCCTGGCTGTGCCTCAATCGGCAAAACAACCAAAGCAACAATCTCAGAAGCGCAAAAATACCTTGGAAGAAAAACCCAACACGGAGACAGCGGTGGTCACTATTGTTTCCGGGTCTAGAGGACGAGGAGGACGTGGCGGAGGGCGTGGGCGTGGCCGTGGGACATCAGGGGTCCAAGGTAGAGGAGAGCAACAACCAGGCAAAACCTACAATTGGGCCAACATTGCCAATAACCCATGTGTGCATCACCTAGAAGCAAATGGGGGCTCGTCCCACACCAACGATGAGTGTCGTTTTAACGACGACATCAAGAAAGATGATACTGCGGGCTACAGAGCTAAGCGGAAGAAGGGAATGAAAAATCCTGAAAAGGACAAGGAGACCAAGGAAGATTCCGACATGGAGGAAGCCGATGCTTCAAATCCCAGGTCGGAAGGGAAGAAAACTTTTCCCACCAAGAAGGACACTTACATCACCTTCCTCGGATCTCAACCAGCAAAGGTCAAGAAAGCAGTTCTCCACGAGCTCAATGCAAGAGTTCCGGCTGTGCCTCAATATCTGGACTGGTCGGAAGTGGCAATCACATTTGACCGCGCTGATCATCCGATTAAGCTACACAGGCAAGCAAAATATGCCTTAATCGTCAACCAACTTATTAACGGTTATGGTTTCTCCAGGACCCTCATGGACGGTGGTAGCAGTATCAATATTCTCTATGTCGAAACGCTACGCCGGATGAAGATCTCGAAAACACAGTTGAACCATAGCTCTGTGATCTTTCACAGAGTTGTCCCAGGAAGACAGGCTAATTCCCTGGGAGAGATTACTTTGGATGTTACCTTTGGAACTCCAAAGAATTATCGGACACAGGCACTTTCCTTCGAAGTGGTCTCGTTCAAGAGCGCATACCACGCTATATTCGGACATCCGGCTTACTAGGCTTTTATGGCTCGTCCGTGTTACATTTACAATATGATGAAAATTCTAGGTCCCAATAGCGTGATCACCATCAGGGGAGACCCGAAGAAAGCGCGAGAGTGCGAGGATGGAAATGTCGCCTTTGTTGCACGCCCAGGAGTACCAGGAGATCAAGAAGAGCATAGATCCGTCCGAGATGCCCGCAACGAAGAAGGAGGTGACAAAGCCAAATCCGGAGTTCAAGGCATCAGAAGAGACGAAGACGATGCCGTTGAAGGATGATGACCCCTCCAAGGTGACCTAGATAGGCATAGGCCTAAGTAGCACATAGGAAAGCGCGCTCGTCAAGTTCCTCCAAGAAAATCAAGATATCTTCGCATGGCAGCCATCTGACATGACCGGACTACCTAGGGAACTTGCCGAGCACTCCCTAAATGTAAACCCGAACGCTAAACCCGTCAAACAGTCCTTACGACTGTTTGGTGATGGAAAGCGTAAGGCAATAGCTAAGGAACTAGCACGGCTCGAGTTAGCCGGATTCATAGAAGAGGTCATCCACACTGAGTGGTCGGCCCATCCTGTAATGGTCCCTAAAAAGGACACCACTGATTTAAGGATGTGTGTTGATTATACTGCCTTGAACAAGGCTTGTCCAAAAGATCCGTTCGCTCTGCCTAGAATTGATCAAGTCATCGATTCTACGGCAGGCTCAGAACTCCTCTGTTTTCTCGACGCATATTCTGGTTATCACCAAATCCGGATGAAGGAATCTGACAAAGTCAAAACTTCATTCATAACCCCCTTCGGAACCTTCTGTTTTGTTACGATGCCCTTTGGACTGAAGAACACAGGAGCTACGTACCAGCGCACAATGCAGCGTTGCCTCCGTGACCAACTCGGACGCAATGTACATGCATACGTGGATGATATCGCGGTGTTGTCCAAAAAGAAGGAAACACTAATTTTCGACTTGGAGGAGACGTTCGCCATTCTACGAAAATACAACATCATGCTTAACCCGAAGAAATGCTTCTTTGGGATACCAGCCGGAAAATTGTTAGGTTTCATTGTCTCAAAGAGGCATAGAGGTGAACCGAGACAAAATCAAGGCTATACTCAATATTTCCATGCCAACTCGCCTGAAGGACGTACAAAGACTAACTGGTTGCATTGTTTCGGTCAGTCGATTTGTACGCCGGCTTGGTGAAAGAGCCGCACAATTATATAAACTCCTGAAAAAGACCAAGGATTTTGTCTGGACGGACGAAGCTGAAGCTGGACTACAAGAACTGAAAAGAGTACTCTCATCTGCTCCTATCCTTGCAGCGCCGGAACCTCAGGAACCGATGTTGCTTTACATTGCTGTGACAAATAAGGTTGTCAGTATCGTCATGGTGGTGGAGAGACCAGAGGAAAATCAGGAACACCTGGTGCAGCGTCCGACGTACTTTATCAGCGAGGTCCTGACAGAGTCCAAACAGCGGTATCCGCATTATCAAAAGTTGGCTTATGGTGTTTTTCTAGCATCTCGTAAGCTACGACATTATTTTCAGGAGCATCCAATTACCATGGTGAGCAAAGCTCCCATGAGAGACATAATCAACAATAGTGACGCCACAGGACTTGTCGCCAAATGGGGAATAGAGCTTTCAGCTTTCGATATTGAGTATAAACCCCGGTCAGCAATCAAATCCCAGATCCTTGCTGACTTTGTCACTGATTGGACAGAGACGAAGGAGAACATGATCCTCCCTGAGTTGGAATATTGGACCCTCTTTTTCGATGGGTCTAAGGCTCGAGGGCTGGCGTAGTGCTCAAATCACCCCAAGGAGATAAACTTTTATACGTGTTGCAGATCCACTTCACAACGACAAACAACATTGCCGAGTATGAAGCACTGCTGCATGGAATCCGGATTGCTAAGGATATCGGCATCCGACGTTTGATGTGTTACGGAGATTCGGATCTTGTTGCTCAGCAAGTCTCGGATATTTGTAATGCAAATAAACACATGGCAGCATATAAATCTATCGTGGATGATCTATCTAAATCGTTCAAAGGGTTTGAAGTTCAACACATCCCTCGAGCAGAAAATGAGGAAGCAGATGCACTATCTCGGATAGGCTCTGCGCGGAAAGAGGTCCTGGATGGCGCTTTTTTAGAGCACCTCAAAGTCCCCTCGATAAAGGGAGTAGATGAGGAATATCCGACCAAATCCGACTCACCTTTGATAGCAGTTCTGGCTGTAATTCCCAGCTGGACTGAACCCTACCTCGATTATTTGGTAGATGGCAAATTACTCGAAGACGAGGTGTTGAGCCGGCAGATTATCCGACGAGCAAAAGCCTATATTATTGTTAAAGGTGAGCTCCATAAACGGAGTGTTTCTGGGGTTTTTCAGCGTTGTGTATCTCCGGGAGAAGGAGCGGAAATCTTAAGGGAAATCCACGAAGGCGAGTGTGGTCACCATGCTGTAGCCAAATCTTTAGTGGCAAAAGCTTTTAGACACGGATTTTTCTGGCTTACAGCTCAGGCAGATGCCGAACGATTAGTCAAGATGTGCAAAGGCTGCCAAAAGTATGCCAAGCAAGCTCATGTTCTGGCTGATCAGCTACGAACAATACCTATAACATGGACCTTTGCGGTCTGGGGGCTTGATATGGTAGGACCATTTAAATGAGCTCCAAGTGGATTTACTCACCTCTTAGTGATGGTGGATAAATTCACCAAATGGATTGAGGCTAAACTTGTCACTAGTTGTGATGGAGCAACAGCCAAAATATTTGTTAAGGATGTTATAATCCGGTATGGTTATCCGCATAGCATTATCACGGACAATGGGAGTAACTTCTCTATGGGAGAATTGGCTGTCTGCGACGATCAAAATATTTGGCTTGACATTGCGTCAGTCGCACATCCACAGGCTAACGGACAAGTTGATAGAGCTAATGGTTTAATCTTACAAGGCCTGAAACCGAGACTCGAAGCACCACTACGACATGCTGCGGGGGCCTGGGGAGAGGAATTACCCTCTATAATTTGGAGTTTACAAAGAACTCCGAATAGGTCAACAGGATACACACCTTTCTTCTTGGTCTATGGCGCAGAAGCAGTTCTTCCTAGTGATTTAATTCAGACTTCTCCTAGAGTGGCCGCGTATATCGAAGAGGATGCCGAGATTTCTCGACAAAATGATCTCGACTTAGTCGAAGAAGTTCGCGTCATTGCTGAAATGAGATCTATAATCTATCAGCAGAAGTTACGCAAGTATCATAGCCAGAGAGTCCGAAATATATCTTTCAATAAAGGTGATTTGGTTCTCCGGCTTATGCAACAAAGAAAGCACAAAATTTCCCCAGTATGGGAAGGGCCCTTTTTAGTTAGTCGAGTATTGCACAATGGATCGTACTACTTAACTGACATGAGGCCAGTCAAAGAAAGACCTGCTACTAAGAAGAGAAAGAGAGTTGGAGGCAGTACAAATCCGGATGAGTTAGACAGACCGTTGAATATTGCTCAGCTACGTCCATTTTATTCTTAGTTTATCCTTCTTTGTAATCATATATATGTACATGTTCTTTGAGAAATAAAAGTTTTGGTTGCCTCAAGTTTTTCTGAGATGTTTTTACCATCTTATTTCCAAATGATCATGTTATAGTCGAAAATCTCAGAATGCTTAAAAGTACTTTATGCTCATGTTCGTTGTGGTCTAGATTTCTGATACTAAAACTGCTACCTTCGGGTATAACTCTAAAATTTCTAGTCTTTACTTTGGTTATTTGTCTGATTGCTGGATGCGGGTATTTTCCGAGTAAAGAATTGTTGGTACTGGAAGCCGGCTTTGATTCCGAGTTTAAACTGGTTTAGCAAGTGAGCTCCGTTGCTCGGCAAAGTTTCTAGTTGAAGGTTTAGCCGGCTCACGAAAGGGACGAGGCGGAAAGCCAGATAAATGATAAGTAGAGACGAAAAAATTCAAGTGCTTATGAAAAATATTTCAGGCACACAAAAAAACAATCCCAAAAGTGCTGAGTAGATCACAAGCTTAGAACTAGCAAAATATATTGTACTTAATATTTACAAACGCATCATGTTCTTTGCGGAATAATGCATAATTTTCTGGTCTATGATGCAGGAGGAGATGAAGGAGCTGCCGGCTCGCTGGTTACTCCGCCTTGATATCATTCCGAGATGTCGGATCTGAGGTGGTCCGTTCATCGTCAGAAACTTCTTCGGTTTCTTCTGGAGGAGGAGGCGGAGTAGCTATGCGGGTGAAGAAGGGGATCTCGTAGCTGGTCAGATCAGCCACGTGACACTCGTATCCAGCGCAGGAGTGCATGATAGCTTGAAGGTCTTGCTCCTGGCCGTCTTCGTCTACTTTGCAGTACCCTCTGGTCACTTGCCATATCTCCATGTTTCCATGGTCGATCATGACCATGGTGAGAGCGTTCTGCGCAGCAGTCCGCGCGTAGGACATATTCTAGTCCCGAACAAGCTGCGGCATCTCCTTGGCTTTGTCCCGCACCTGAAAATCTGACATGCTTGGCATGTTTGGAATCCTGAGAGACTCGCCAATGTCCTCAAGGGACTGGCGGAAGTCATGAAGATGATCACTGACTTGGGTAAGCCGGTGGGTGCAGGGCTCGGAGGAGGAACAGTCCGTCAAGTTTACAGGACCTATACACAAAACAAGTCAAGAAAAATCCGACATTGATAAAAGTCGAAGAAAATATAAGTCAGACAGATGGAACGTACCGAGAATGATGTCGTCAATCTTGGTCTTCTCCTCCCGGAGACTCTGGAGTTTAGCCCGGAGCGCCTAGGAGATGTCCTTCTCTCTGCCAAGCTCATTCTTGAGGTCCGAGATTATTTTATCTTGAGCAGCAATCTTGCGATCACGCTCTTCGGTGGCCATGGAGGAGGATTCAAGGACTTGAGCTATGCTCCTTTCATGATCCGCCTTGAGCTTATCCAGCTCTTCGCGAAGTCCCTTGTTCTCCACCACCAGGGTCTTGAGGTTCTCGGCCTCTTCAATCATAGTGATGGATTGTTTCACCAGCGCTGTAAGTCAAAAAGAACAAAAGTTCAGAAAAATTCAACATTGAAAAGCAAAAGACAAGGTTTGAATCTCGGAATGTTTACCTTCGGCTTCATCCTTGGCTACTTTAAGTTCAGCATTTTTAAGCCGGAGAGCTTTGATCTCTCTCTGCTTATCGCAGACATTGGTCAGTAATTCCTGGTTATAGGAACATACTTTCTGTAAGTCAGAATACCCAAAGTCAGAAAGCTAATTAAGACTCGGGCTAATATTTTTTGCTAAATATCAGCACGATCCTTGGGGGCTACACTAGTTCATTCTTGGCATCCTAATGAAGCATAAACCCGGATTATATATCCTACTTCATGCTTGGGGGCTAGAGGATATGGTATAACATAATGGAAAAACAAGAGTTGGAATTCCGACTTACATATTGCTCGCGGGTGAGTTTATCCAAACCCGCGTTAACTTCAGCGGCCACCTTCTCGGCAAGAGTAAGAGGGATCACTGGGGCTGTTGGAAGCTTGCCAGTCCTAATCCTCTCGTCGCGAAGGCGGACTTGAGCGAGAAGGTGAGAGAACTTGACGTCCTCTGCTTCTTGCGCTTCTTCTTCGGGTGATAAGTGGCTTTTCTCTAGGACTTGCCTGGCTAGCCGCTGGATCTCTTCTGCAGATTTCCGGGACAGGCCAAACTTGGCAAGTCCAGGATTGCTGATGAGGTTGTCAGGGAAGACTTCAGCCGAGGGATCATTACACGAAGAGGGTTCACCGTTATCTTGATCTGACGCACCCATGTTGACGTTAGTTTGCGACCCAAGGATCGCTGCCTCCGTTGAAGGAGCCGGATCTTCTGCAACCACCGGAAAAGGAATGATCGCCGGAGTTGCAGAAGGTTGAGGGGCAGGAGTCAGAGGAGCTACGACAGGTGAAGCTATGGTTAGCTTCGTCTGTAGCAGGGGCTTCGAAGGAATCCCTTTCCCCTTGCCCTTGGTGAGAGGCTTTGCTCTGAGAACGTAGTAAAGTCAGAAAAATTACATCTCGGAAAGAAATTCGAGAAAGGTATAAAGGCGGAAATTGTGAATGAAAGTTACCTCTTCACAACAGGCACCTACTTTGTGCCAACAGCCACTGTCGGAGCTTTACGCTTCTTGAGCGCAAGATCCAGCAATGGGACCACTTCTGTCTCCTGAGAAAACTCAGGAGGATATCCTTCGAGCAGAGCAAGTTCCGACTCGGGGAGATCAGCAAGCTGAAAACAAGAAAGCATATTAGTATTGCAGTATAACTTGAAGATTGAAGCACATAAAAGGTGTATTGATGGAAGCTTACCAGCACCACGGGGTTTTCCGCCGTGTGCATATCCAGAGAAATCTCTGGGATTCTCCTCTCGATCCGCTCCTTGATCAGCCACTTGATCTGGTTGATGTAGCCTTGAGTGGTGTAGGCTTGGGGGATGATGCAGAGGGAGTCTTTTTTGGATGACGTGATGGAGTGCATCAGTCTATCCCCGTGATACTGAAGTGGCTGGATCCGACGTGAGACCCAGCACTGGACCAAGTCGGATCCCTTCAGATCCTTGTGTTTGATCAAATATTCGATCCGCCTCTTCGCGAGGATCAGATCATCGGTGAGAGCCGGAGCAGCCTCGTCCCAGGAAGGCTAGGCTGTGGCGGCTCCGTCGACAAAATCCGGCAAAGCAGTATCTTTGCCGGGAGCCGGAATATCCCTATGATAGAAAAAAGTGGTTGGCCATTGTTTGACCGAGTCACTGGCTGAAATTTTGGGATATGCCCGGTCACGTCTAAGTGAAAAGCTAATAGTGCCAGTGATGTAAGGAACACCGGCAGTGATGGAATTTCTCCGGACATGAAAGTAGTACCGGAAGAGAAGCAAACTCTGCCTAATGCTGAGAAAGCCCTCGCAAAGTGAAGCATACACACTCATCTCTAAGAGAGAGTTTGGAGGAAGATTGTGGAGTTGAACTCCATAATGATCTATCATCTCGGAGAAGAACTCCGAGGGAGGAAAAGACAGACCTCGGTCGAGATGAGTACCGAAGTGGACCCACTCGCCGTCGTGCGGGTTGGGGATGGTTTCACCGGAGCCGCTCCGCCAGTCGCCGGCGACGAGAAGCCCCTCCTTCTCCACGTTCTTGAGGCCCTCCTCGTTGAGGGCGCAGGGGATCCAGATTCCCCGGAAGCTCTCCTTCTCCGCTACTACTTCTGCCGTCGCCGCCGCCGCCGCTGCCGCCAAACCAGAGGAAGAGGATGAAGCCATTTCTCTGGTGAGAAGATGACCTGAAAGTGGCGGCGCTGGGAGTTCTGTGGGGGAAGGGCGAGGAGGCTCTGTGCGCGCAGGAGGATTGAGAGGAAAGGAAACGACAAAGGATTGGTGGAAAGGAGAAGGAGAAATCCAAACCCCTTATATCCACCTAACTTCGCCAAGATTCGTGCAAATGCTACAGTGTAACCGCCACACGTCATGGAAAGAACTAGGAAGGACCCACGCGATGATTACGTCCCCTCGATCTCCACGCACGCATCGAAATGGCGCCTCGGTTCCGTGAACCGCGGACCCACCAACGGTCGTGCTGACGACACGCTTGTCAGATGATGTGACTTGACCATGCTTGTGTCAGGTGGCGTTAGAAACCAAGTTCCGGCTTAGTTTGAAATCAAGCTGGAAAATCCAAGTAACCCGTTGATAGGTCTGACTTGTTTTTAAGACCTGGATCGTATTTTTGTTGTAAAGTTTCAGGAACCCTTCAAGATTCTGCAAGCCGAAGATCAAGCTAGACGATGATAAAATCCGACTTTGGATCTTGGAGGCCTCCGGGGGCTACTGTTGGGGATATACTTTCCGGGTATCCTCGCAGTTCCTCACTGACCAGGGTGGCCCACTTCGGGTTAGAGCTTTGCTTCACGGGCGGCCCAGTCAGGGAGAGAAGACGGAGTCCAATCCGGCTACGGGAAGGCCCAGAAGACTTACCGACTTAGGCCCATAATGTTACTTGTAGTTCAAGATGTACTCTGTAACCAACTCTTAGTCGTAGCCGGATTGATCTCTCCTGTAAACCCTAGGCCAGATATCTATATAAGCCGTCAAAGGGAGAGCCTTTAGGGCACTACCCAATACTTTAGACCCTCAACTCGCACAGGAGATACCCTTGTAACCCATATTCTGGCTCTGCCGTATTACTGGATTGCTAGCAGGAGTAGGATTCGTCCAAAGCCGGCAGATTCGAACCTAGGTAAACTTGTGTGCTCACCGTCCCGGAATACCGTACGTCTCACACCCCTCTGTTCCGCACACCTGGAGGACCCCCTCATGGCGTACTTGTCCTCAATCCGACGACAAGTAGTAATTGGGGTAGGTGTAATTGTAGGGATGTCCTCATCATCTCCCCCCTTCAAAAGGCGTCGACCTCGATGCTCCAAGGTCTTCTCCATCATATGGTGATAAATCAGCAACGTTGAAGCTGTTGCTAACTCCACCAAACTCGTTCATAGGTATATCAATCGAGTAGGAATTATCATTAATCTTGGCTAACACCTTGTAAGGACCAGCACCACGTGGCTTCAATTTGGATTGTCGTAGTAGTGGGAACCTGTCCTTGCGCAGATGCAACCATACCATGTTGCCAGGCTTGAACAACACTTCCTTCCTTGGTTGATTCCTTGCAACAACAATGTTCTTGCCTTCCTTCTCAATAGCCTCTCGAGTCTTCTCATGGATCTTCTTCACATATTCAGTATGTTTTGATGCCTCCATATCAACTCTCTCATGTAATGGCAAAGGCAACAAATCAAGTGGCGTCAATGGCTTGAAGCCATACACCACCTCAAAAGGACAAAGCTGAGTAGTCGAATGCACAGCTCTGTTGTATGCAAACTCAATATGTGGCAAACACTCTTCCGACTCCCGCAGATTCTTATTTATCGTAGTCCTTAGAAATTGTGATAATGTTCTATTCACCACCTCCATTTGACCATCTGTTTGGGGATGACATGTATTACTGAACAAAAGCTTTGTTCCCAGCTTCCCCCATAAGGTCTTCCAAAAGTAGCTCACGAACTTCACATCATGGTCAAAAACAATCGTCTTGGGTACTCCATGTAATCTCACGATGTCCCTAAAAACAGGTTAACAACATGCGACGCATCGTTGCTTTTTTGGCAGGCAATAAAATGGGCCATCTTAGAGAACCTATCCACTACCACAAATATTGAATCATGGCCTCTCTGAGTTTTAGGTAGACCTAGTAAAAAATCCATACTAATGTCTTCCCATGGTGTAGTAGGTGCAGAGAGAGGTGTATACAAACCATGAGGCTTCAGCTTCGATTTCAACTTGTGGCATGTAATGCCACGACTCACAAATCTGTACACATCATGCCTCATCTTGGGCCAATAAAAGTGATCAGGAAGCATGAGAAATGTTTTCTCACGCCCAAAGTGACCTATCAAACCACCAGCATTTGATTCTTGCACTAAGAACAAACGCAACGACGATTCTGGAATACATAGTTTGTTAGCTCTAAACAAATATCCATCATGTACATGATACTTATCCCATGAGTTTCTAAGTGCACACAAACGATATGGTGCAGCAAAATCATGGTTAGTTGCATAAAGTGCACAAATACTCTCTAATCTAGGAATTTTAACATCAAGATTTGTCAATGGCATGTTTTTCCTAGACAAAGCGTCAGCAACTACATTCTCCTTTCCCATCTTATACTTAATGATGTAAGGAAAAGATTCAATAAACTCAGCCCATTTAGCTAATCTTCTATGCAAGTTTCATTGAGCTTTCAAATACTTCAATACTTTAGGATGATAATGTATGATAAATTCTTTTCGCCACAAATAATGTTGCCAAACTTCAAGAACTCTAACAAGTGCATACAATTCTTTATCATAAATAGGATAATTCAATCTAGCACCAGCAAGTTTCTCAGAAAAATATGCTATAGGACGACCCTCTTGCATCAAAAAGCCACCAATACCTATACCACTAGCATCACATTCAACTTCAAATTGCTTCGAAACATCAGGTAATGTAAGTAATGGTGCAGAAGTAAGCAAACATTTCAATGTATCAAATGCAATATCTTGGGCTACACCCCACACAAATGGCACACCTTTCTTAGTCAATTCATTCAATGGTGCAGCAATAGTGCTAAAATCCTTCACAAAGGGCCTATAGAAACCAGCTAATCCATGCAAACTACACACTTGACTCACATTCATGGGAATAGGCCAATTCTGAATTGATTCAATTTTAGATTGATCTACCTCTACCCCATGCTTAGATACAACATATCCCAGAAATATAACCTTATCTTTTGCAAATGTGCACTTCTCAAGATTAGCAAACAATTTGTTATCACACAACACTTGCAAAACTTGTCGGATGTAGTTACAATATTCAGTTTCATTATGGCTATAGATAAGTATATCATCAAAATAAACAACCACAAAGCAAACAATAAATTCTCTCAAAACATGATTCATTAATCTCATGAATGTACTATGTGCATTAGTAAGACCAAACAACATAACTAACCACTCATACAAACCAAATTTCGTTTTAAAAGCAGTTTTCCCTTCATCCCCTTCTTTCATCCTAATTTGATGATAACCACTATGCAAATCAATCTTAGAGAAAATAGCAGCACCACTCAATTCATCTACCATATCCTCTAAGAATGGAATATGATGACAATATCGAATAGTGATGTTATTAATAGCTCTACAATCTACACACATGATCCATGTACCATCTTTCTTAGGCACTAAAATAATAGGAACAACACAAGGGCTAAGAGAAACACAAATGTACTCTTTATCCAGCAACGCCTACACTTGTTTCTGTATATCCTTTGTTTCTTCGGGGTTGGTCCTGTAGGGTGCACGGTTTGGTAATGTGGCGCCAGGTATCAACTATATTTGATGCTCAATGCCACGCAATGGAGGCAAGCCTGTGGGCACATCTTCTGGAAACACATCGCCAAAATCCTGCAAAATAGTAGACACACCAAGAGAAATAGGGGTCATGTCATTAGAAACCAATACCTCGCCCTTATACTTGAGCACAAGCGACATGGCTGTAGGATCCTCACTAAACTCTCTAATATAGTCCTTGGTGGGTAACATCAAAAGATTAGGCACTCTCTCTCCCTTTTCTTTATATCACTCTTTGTAGGCTCTATTACATCATGTACAACTGCAACACTATCTCGCCTATCTACAGATGCATCCTTCAAGTTCACTTCAATCTTTTGATGAGACTCATTCACAATCTATTGTGGTGTCCCCGGCTGCATATTGATTTTCTTGCCCTTGAATTCCAAGTGATAGGTATTGGCTCGGCCATTGTGTTGCACATGGCGATCATATAGCCAAGGCCAGCCCAATAAGAGATGTCAAACAGTCATAGGAACCACATCAAAATCAATAGAATCCTTGTATGGCCCTATTTCAAAATTAACATGTACCATATGGTTTACCTTCATCTCACCATTGTCCCTCAACCATTATATGTAGTATGGCTTGGGATGAGGTAAATAAGTCAAATTCATCTTGGCACATAACTCCTTACTTGCAAGATTTTTGGAGCTACCTCCATTAGTGATTACTTTGCAAGCTTTGTTAGGGCCAACTAGTGCTTTTGTTTGGAACACATTGCAGCACTGAGAATCAACAATAGGATGCACACTAAGTATACATGGAGAAACCACAATGCTTGGTGCATGCTCAGGAAAAGCATCCATAGCTTCCTCGCTGTCATAACCATTGTCATCAGCACAATTAGGATCAACGTCTTCTCCACTCTAATACTCGCCTTGTTCACTGACAAACATCACCTTGCGGTTTGGACAAGCTCACTTGTAGTGACCTCTACCTCCATGATACATTGCAAATGTATCTATAATTTTTGATGTTCCATGCTTGGTTTTATCCACTTTCTTGTGTTTTGTCCACATGTTGGAGTACTTTTCATATGATTTCTTGGACTAACCTATTAACAAGAGCCACAGTGCCAGCTGCCTATTTTCTGCTGTTTTTGGTTCCAGAAAAGTCAGAAAATGAATATTCTTGGAATTGGACGGGACAAAAGCCAAAGTGCCTATTTTTCTGGAAGTCATCAGATGCCAGAATACGAGATGGAGAAGGGCTGGGGGGCGGCCACACCACCTGGTCGCGTGGCCAGGCCTGGCCAGCGCTAGGGGGTGGTCTGGCCGACCCCAGCACCCCCTCGGCCTCTCCTTCCGCCTATAAGATACCCTCGGGACGAAAACCCTAAGTACCCGATCAAAAATCCATGAAAGAGTCTGTAGCCGCCGTCATCTCCATCCCTACATCGGGAGGGGTCTAAAGCTCTTCCCGGCACCCTGCCGGAGAGGGGAATTCACCCTGGAGGCCTTCTTCATCACCATGCAAGCCTCCAGTGTGATGCGTGAGTAGTTCATCCTTGGAGTACGGATCCATGTAGTAGCTAGAGAGCCGGTTCTCCTCCTTTGTGCTTTCTTGTCTAGATCTTGTCAGCTCCGTTCATGATCAAGATCATCTATTTGTAATTCTGCATGTTGTGTTTGCGGTGATCCGATGGATATTGAGATGCTATTTCAGATTGATTATTGATTCCATCATGTCTTTGTTATTTGTGATCTTGCATGCTTTCCGTTGTTAGTAGCTATCTTGGCCAAGTAGATGCTAGCAACTCCAAGAGTTAGTATTTATGCTCGATAGTGGGTTCATGCCTCTGGTAATCTGGGTAAGTGACAGAAATCTCTAAGGTACTAGATGTGATGTTGCTACTAGGGAGAAAACAACAATCCTTTGTTCATAGAACAATCGTATTGTTTACATTACACGCAATTCGTAAAGCAATAATCTGTTGCTTGCAACTTAATACTGGAGGGGGTTCGGATGATAACCTGAAGATGGATTATTAGTCATAGATGCAGTTGGATGGCGGTCTATGTATAATGTTGTAATGCCCAATCAAGTTCCAAAGGAGTCAAGATGATTAGTATATGCATGTATTGCTTTCTCGATGTTAGTCAATTGCCCCGCTGTAATTCGTTCACCCAGCATGTTATCTATCTTAAAGAGAGCCACCTCTAGTAAACTATGGATCCCTGTCCTTTTATTTTACATACAATCTTCAAACTGTTTACTGCTTTGTGTTGACTTTCTGCAAACTATTACTTCCTTCCATTCGATACGTTTAATCCTTTGTTTTCAGCAAAACACAGTGAGATTGACAACCTCGTCGCAAGTTGGGGACAAAGTTATGTGGTTGTGTTGTGCAGGTCTCCACGTTCTTACAAGCACCGGTAGTGCGCCCTGCCAAGGCTCAGTTAGCAACACGTTTGAGGTGTTTCCTTGCTCCTACTGGTTCGATTAAACCTTGGTTTCATAACTGAGGGAAACTTGCTGCTGTGCTCATCATACCTTCCTCTTGGGGTTCCCCAACAAGCTCTACATCAATACTGAGCCATCAAGCACTTTTCTGGCGCCGTTGCCGGGGAGTCAAGGACATCTTCATTTTGTTATTTTTGTTTTGCTTAGTTTCTTTTTGTTTTGTTTGCTTGTTTTGTTATCAAAAACACACAAAAAATAGTTTTACTAGTTTGCTTTCTTTATCAAAAACACACAACAATGACTACTCTTGAAAACACTAAGTTGTGTGACTTCACTAGCGCCAACAACAATGATTTTATGAGCACACCTATTGCTCCACCTGTGCTTGAAGATACTTTCTTTGAGATTAAACCTGCGTTACTCAATCTTGTTATGAGAGAACAATTTTCTGGTATTGGTAATGAAGATGCTACTACTCATCTAAATAACTTTGTTGAACTTTGTGAGATGCAAAAGCATAGGGATGTAGATGGTGATATTATTAAGCTGAAATTGTTTCCTTTCTCTTTGATAGGAAAAGCTAAAGAATGGTTGAATTCCTTAACTAAGAATAGTATTGATTCTTGGACTAAATGCAAAGATGCATTCATTGGAAAATATTATCCTCCTGCTAAGATTATATCTATAAGAAGTGAAATAATGAAGTTTAAACAATCTGATAATGAACATGTTGGTCAAGCTTGGGAAAGAATGAAATATTTGGTAAAGAATTGTCCCACTCATGGACTCACTGCTTGGATGATCATCCAAACTTTTTATGCAGGATTGAACTACTCTTCAAGGAACCTATTGGATTCTGCTGCTGGAGGTACCTTTATGACCATTACTTTGGGTGCTGCAACAAAACTTCTGGACAATATGATGGTTAATTATTCTGAATGGCATACTGAGAGAGCTCCACAAGGTAAGAAGGTAAATTCTGTTAAGGAAACCTCCTCCTTGAGTGATAAGATTGATATTATTATGTCCATGCTTGTTAATGGAAAAGCCCATATTGATCCAAATAATGTTCCCTTAGCCTCTTTGGTTGCTCAAGAAGAGCAAGTTGATGTGAACTTCATAAGAAATAACAATTTTGGCAATAATGCTTATAGGAATAATTTTGGGAACAATAATTATAAGCCATATCCTCCCAACAATGGTAATGCTTATGGAAATTCTTACAACAATAATAGGAATGCACCCTCTGAACTTGAAGTTATGCTTAAAGACTTTATTAGTAAACAAACTGCTTTCAATAAAACTATTGAGGAAAAACTCTCTAATGCTGAAAGAAATATAACATCTTTGGCTGAAGCTCAATCTTTTTTGAATAAAATGGCTGCTAAACCTAAAACTAATGATAATCCCTTTGCAGCTACTAATGCTATACAAGTAAGAATTGATGAAAATATTAGACTATTAGCTGAATTACATGCTAAGTGGGAAAGAGAAGATGAAATTGCTAGAAACATTAGTGTTTCTACTATCACCACCACTAGTGTTGATGCTAGTAATAGTTCTACTACTTTAGATGATAATTTTGATTTTGATCTTGATGGTTGCAATATCTCTGAAGTTATTAAGTTCCTACAAAAGCTTGCTAAAAGTACTAATGCTAGTGCTATGAACATGGCCTTTACAAAACACATTACTAATGCTCTCATAAAGATTAAAGAAGAAAAGATGAAACATAAAGCTTCTATTCCTATAAAAAAAGAAGATGGTTTTGTTAATATGAAAGTGAATGACTTTGATTTCAAAGCTTTATGTGATCTTGATAGTAGTGTTTCTATTATGCCTAGAAGGATTTATGATATGCTTGATTTGTCTCCACTTGAAGATTGTTATTTGAATGTACCAGTTGATGATAATGATAAAAAGAAACTCATGGGGAGTCTTAATGATGTTCTTATTATGGTAAACAATGCCTATGTCCCCGTTGATTTCTATGTTTTGGATGTTGAATGCAATGCTTCTCATCCTATTACTTTGGGAAGATCTTTTCTTAGAACTGTTGGTGCCATTATTGATATGAAAGAAGGCACCATTAAATATGAAGTCCAACTCAAGAAAGGTATAAAACACTTACCTAAGAAGAGAGAGAAGATTTCTTTTGCTTCTCCTATGAAAACAAATTTTGGCATTAATGCTTCTTCATTTGAGAACACTTGATTCTCTCTTACTTCTTATGCCTAACTTAAAGGCGTTAAAGAAAAGTACTTATTGGGAGATAACCCAAAAGTTTTAGATGAGTCTTGGAAGTTATTACCTCTGTAATAACCGCTCCTTATCATTTGTATTTGCTTTTTGTGCCAAGAGTAACCTCTAATGAGAGAGAAGTAATGATTGGGAAAGTTGTTGTCCCGAAACAGATTTCTGTGCTTCACCGTAAAAATTCGTGTAAAATCTTTGAATGTCTTTTCGAGGCGTGAATTTTTGTGCTTCTGCCCCAGGTTGTTATCTAAGTTTCGTTAGTTCAACACTTTTTTATTTGAGCAACAGAAGGTCTTCGAAATAATTCGTCTTTACCTGATGGTCTGTTTTGACAGATTTCTGTCATTTTCTGCATTTGCTTCTTGTTGGTTACTTTTTGAGTTATTTGGGCGAATTGAGCTTTTAAAGGGAAGTGCTACAGTATCTAGTGTTCTAATGGAAGTTTATTTGGTGTTGGAACTGAACCTTAAGACCTTTTATCTTGAGTGCACTAATGTTGCTAATAAAGATTGTGTGAAGTTTTGTATGAAGGAAAAATTTCAGGTGTATGGAAGGAATGAGTAATGAGATGAAGGATGGACTAAAGCTCAAGCTTGGAGATGCCACGCGTGTCACCCCAAGAAATATCCAAGAAGTACAAGCGTCAAAGCTTGGGGATGCCCAAGGTATCCCCTCTTCATCAATAAAAATCTCAGGTTTCTTCCAAACGCTTCACTTTTATTGTTTCATGCACAGTTGTGTTGTTCTTGGAGCGTCTTCTTTTTTGTTTTCGTTTTGGTTTTTAGTTTTCTTTTGTTTTCTTAGTTTGCTGAATAAATTGGTTGGACCCCCTCTTTCATACATTGGTTTTCAAATAGTTTGGTTTGGATTGGAAAAGAGTAGGAAAGTTCATGCTCATGCGGTAAAAAGAGCTCGTTTTTGACTGTGGCCTATGCTCTATCATGCCATGCTTGATATTGTTTTGGCTTTATGCTTAGTATTCTTTGCTGTAGCATGACTTGTTATAAACAATTGAGATTGTGTAATGTGCCTTGGATGAATCATGCATTGTTTTAGCATATTAAAGCATAGTATAGTGGTATTCTCCTTTGATGCTTTATTTGGGTTGACTTGGCGCATGCTCACACCATGTTATGACTATCTCAAGTCACCATAGCCTTTATGATCAATGATGTTTTATTGCTCTGCATGATTATGGCCATTATTGCTCTCTTAGTTTGTCGCTCCTAGTCTTTTGCTAGCCTCCACAACCAAGTATGAGTTCCACTCATGCATCCAACTCCTTAAACCAAGTTATTCCAAAGAGTCCACCATACCTACCTACTAGCTTATGCTATTCCAAGTATATTCATGCTTTTGTTTACCTTCCGAATTAAACTTATTATGAGAAAACTAGTGATTAAAGCTCTCACGAACTTGATGGCACACTTTACGTTTCTTGCCCTTAATAAACTTGAACCATTATGTCGTCTATGTTGTATATGCTTGCACTTATTTGTTGGGAATTAGCAGAACCATGCTATCATGGTGAACGCTTTCAACATTGCACTTGGTACTTTGTACCTAGTTGATATCATGCTCTTTTGTATATGGATGTCGTCGGTGTGAAATGAAAGGGAAGCTTGTAAGTCCATGGAGTTATGTATATATGGTAGAGAAATGCCTGGGCCGCTGGTCTAATCCATGCTGACATGGTGGAAACCTGCAGCGTAACCATAATGAGCTGTCTATGAAGCATTGTTGGGGGGATACCCCCGGGTAGGGTCACGTCGGGGTATAAAGGCCGAGTTAGCCAAGGTTCGGCAAGGCCAAAGCAAATGATGGACGGGTCACCTCAAGGCAGGCCGAATCACGGAGTATCCCGGACCGGGGGGTGTTCGCCTAACTAAGTCTCGACCGACCTAATAAGTAAGTCGGAAGTAAATGTTTACTTGTATGCAGGGACAGGGGTGCCCGGGTCAGCTGTGATCCGGGTCATGATTGGCTTCTAGGAGAAGGAAGGAATCTTGCTGGTCAAAAGGAGGGTCCGGTACGCACTGCATGAGCGAAGCGGAGAAGAGCGGGACCACCGGGTCATCGCCGACAAGGGTGACGATGCCCATGTCGGCTGATGCGGGCGCCGCAGAGGCTCACGTAGCTAAAGCAAGTGTGACGCAGGGGAAAAAGCACCCCGGTTGGCTTACCCCTTTGGGAGGAGGCATATTTTTAGGAATATGCCTCCACGTATGCCTTAGGCAGGAACCGAGCCTCCTCTATAAAAGGGGGACTAGGGCTTCTGTAGGAGGGGTTGGTCTCTCTGCTATTCTGTTTTGGTCTAGGGTTTAAGGTGTGATCTGTGCGTGAGAGTAAGAGAGCTCATTCTTCCTCCTCTCGCCAATACAGCTCTAGGAGCACTTGTAACCTTGGGAGGAAATCAATACAAACTTCTGTGTAGAGAATCACTTCACTATCCCTCCCTGGATTCCCCTAGCGTGTATTAGTCCCCACCTTTTGCCTATCCATGGCATCTGCCGTGACACCACCACGACAGTTGGCGCCCACCGTGGGGCTAGCGGCGCTAGCAGGGGTCAAGATCCGGACGAGAAACCTCATCGCCACCGGCGAACGCATCGTCTCCGGGCTCGTTCAACGCTTTGGAGCGCGGTATTTCGTCAGCGACAACGCGGACTGCTTCGGCACGCGCCCTCTCCCGCGCAACGGCATTTTCGTCAAGCTCGGCGCGCACAAGGTCTACGTTGCGGTGGACGTATCTTGCGTTCATCCGCGCCCCGTCGTCGAAGTAGGCGAACCGCCCCTTACTGTGGCTCGCGGGGTGCGTATCGCTCGTTCCCCGGACCATGCAGAGGTGATGATGACTGCGCCAGGTGCGGTCGTAAGCAAGGATCCGGCGCCAGATCCGGAGGTAACACCCAAGGCACCGAGGAAAGGTAGAGGTCCTCCGCTGGAGAGGCCGGAAAATGTGTTGAGAGAGGCGATGGACAGCTTGGCAAACCCTGTAGTAGCAGCGGTAGATCCGGCTCGTGCACAGGCCGAGCTGGAAGAAACTAGGCAGAAAATACTAGAGGGCGCAAAGAAAATAGCCGCGGCCCAGCAGTCGTTGAACATGACGCTGCATGAGTACGCTAAGGCGAACAAAGTTGATAATGTAAAAGTGAAAGGGAGAAATCTCATGAGCGAGATGAACAGAGAGGGTGATGCTGGAATTGAGGAATCAGAAAACTGTTTGTCTGTGGGGCTGCCGAGGTATAGTACCCCGGCCAAGAACCTCAGAGCAGCGGATGCAGCTGCGTCCGAGTCAGAGGGACTGACGGGTGAAGCCCGGCAAAGACAGCAAGATAGGGTTAACGAGCTGGTTCGGATTGCAAATAGGCAAAACGAGGAACTGCTCAAGGCTAACCCGGAGAGAGCTGGAGCCTCCAAGATCGTCCATTCGGCAGTGGGTAACCCGGAGAAATCCGCTGGAGCCGCATCGTCCCCTCATGGTGGTCCAAGGAGAGAAGAGGTGGTAACCTCGGCCAGACGGAACAAACAGATCGTCCCGTATGACCCGACACGGGCAGAGAAAGGAAAAGAAGCGTAGAAAAATGATGATCGACGGAGTGTGAGCCGAGGCGAAGCTGGCCGAGGTAACCGTGACCAAGGCTATGCCGGTCAAGGGAACGTTGTCAACGGCAATGCCAGACAGCGAAATTTGGCTGGAGCAGGACAACCGCAGCAGCGGAACATACCAAGGCAAGAGCATAGTGCTGGCCAAGGTATGCAACAAAAAGGTGCGCCACAAGAGAAAAACCAGTACAACGACGGTGATTCGGAGATGGCAAACGCGGGATACCCAAGACCGGACTATCATGTGATAGGGTCGAGATGGGAAGCAGGGATTTGATGCTGGATGATGCAAGGTTGAAACTGGATCGACTGTATAGGTCGGAACAGATTGAATGCCAGGGTCCTCCGGGTCTAGCGTGTTTTGGACACCGGATCATGAAAGAGCCACCAGTACTGAACTTTCAGCTGCCCTGGGGCACAAAGATGTATGACGGTAGTACCAAGCCGGAGGATTGGCTGATAAACTATGCTACAGCCGTGAAAATTGCCACTGGCAACTTGAGATGGGCAGTACGATACGTACCTCAGATGTTGGAAGGCCCGGAAAGGGTATGGCTGAAAAATTTGCCACCAGGGAGCATCAACTGCTAGATAGACTTTGAGGAAATGTTCATTAGAAATTTCTCGAGTACATATCAGAGGCCAAATAGGCCGCAGACCCTAGCTATGTGCAAGCAAAGACCTAATGAGACAGACCGAAAGTTCTTGACCCGGTGGTGTACCGTGAGAAACTCATGTGAGGGCGTGATAGAATCGCAGGCCATAGCGTGGTTTAGACAGGGGTGCAGATATGGAAGCGAGCTGTGGATGTAGTTGCAAAGGAAAATGCCAGCTACGTTGGCAGAAATGATCCGGATTGCAGATTCGTATGAATTGGGTGATCTGACCAAACCAAGGCTCGCGTCAAACGAGTCAAGCGATGAGTACTATCAGAGGGATGGATACGGATCATCCCGGAGGAATGACTACAGAGGAAAAAGGAGAGATGATAGACCGGACCACCGATACGGTTCGCACCAAGTTGCAGCTGTGAATGAAGATCAACCCGGAGCAGGGGGTAGCCAGCGCCAGAAAACTGGAGGGCAATGGACTCCAAGGAACGATGGCAAGAAAACTTGGACACTGGAACAAAAGAAGCAGTGGCAAGAAAGGAAAGACCGTCTGAGGTATACTTACGAGTCGATGTTGGACCAGCCGTGTAAGTTTCACACGCCAAATCCAAACAACCCAGGGGGTCATACGACAAGGCAATGTGAGTGGATGCGCAAGATCGAGCAAGGTGGTTCGAGGAATGCCCAAGCACCCCGGAATGATCAGCCTCGGCAGGAGTTACCCCGGCAGCAACTGCTCTCCGGAGCAAACACGCAATAGCTAATGTTGCCCCCCCTCCGCTGAGGTATGATAACAATAAGAGGAGGGATGCAGTGCATCAGGTAGAAAATCAGCATCAGTCGGATCAGAGGAACTCCGGAAATGAGGGGAGAAACGAGTACATGGAGCATCACCAGAGCTACTGTGTATTCACCACAGAGGAAACTGATAGAAAAAGCTTGCAACGTAGGCATATGGAGGTGAATGCAGTAATGCCTGCAGTGACGAGGTACATGCCTTGGTCCGATTAGGAAATCACCTGGAGCATCAGGGATCATCCCAAGCTCATGCCAAGCCCTGGTACGTATGCGTTGGTGCTGGATCCTACATTCATTGGACCTAGCATTAACGTAAGATTCTCAAAGGTGTTGATCGACAATGGCAGTAGCATAAATATCATGTATGCAGACACAATGCGCAAGTTGGGTATCTCGGAGAACATGCTCTAGGCCACGAGGACAACTTTCCATGGCATTTTTCCCGGCATTTCTTGTGATCCCATAGGCAAGGTCCGGGTTGACGTCTTGTTCGGCACGAGGGATAATTGCCGAACTGAAAATCTGGAGTTCGAGGTGGTGAACTTGGAAAGTGCTTACCATGCATTGCTCGAAAGACCAGCCCTGAGCAAGTTCATGGCAAGCTGTCACGTTAGCTACTTGAAGATGAAATTGCCCAGACCAAACAGAGTGATTACCATTGCTAGGGATTTCCGACGTTCGATGGAGTGTGCGTCGGCCGGGTCGAACTTAGCCGAGTCACTAGTGATTACACAGGAAAAAAGGAAAATTCAAGAAGTGGCAGCTTTGGCTCAGTCCACACAGCAGTATATGCCGGCGCTGAGTAACCCGCATGGATCTGTCTCCTTTCAAGCCACGAAAGATACGAAGAAGGTTCCTGTCGATGACATGTTCCCAGAGCGCACCGTAACAATTGGTGCCGGGGTAAGTGATAAATAGGAGAGCGAGCTCGTCAGCTTCCTCCGTGAGAATCGGGACATTTTTGCTTGGTCCACACATGACTTGCAAGGTGTTCCGAGGGAGTTGGCCGAGCACTCTTTGAATGTAAGACCTAGAGCTAAGACGGTGAAGAAACCACTCCGCCGCTTCTCTGAAGATAGGAGGAAAGTCATTGGGGATGAGATAGCTCGGTTGCTAGCTGCGGGATTTATCATGGAGGTTCTTTACCCGGATTGGCTGTCTAATCCGGTGCTGGTGGAAAAGAAGAAGGATTACCCGAACGTGGCAGTGGTTTGGCGCATGTGTATTGATTACACGAACCTGAACAAGGCGTGTCCGAAAGATCCATTTCCGCTGCCAAGAATAGATCAGGTCATAGACTCAACTGCTGGATGTGAACTGTTGTCTTTCATTGATGCGTATTCCGGTTTCCACCAGATACCTCTGAATCCGGATGATCAAATAAAGACTGCATTTATTACCCAATATGGGGCTTATTGCTATCGCACCATGTCGTTTGGTTTACGTAATGCAGGGGCAACGTACCAGAGATGTATGCAAAAATGTTTGCACGACCAAATAGGTCAAAATGTACAGGTGTACGTAGATGATGTGGTTATCAAGACCAAGGAAAGCAAAACACTCCTTGACGATATCAGGCAAACGTTTGCAAACCTAAGGAGGTTCCGGATGAAACTTAACCCGAAAAAATGCACCTTTGGTGTCCCGGCTGGAAAATTGCTCGGCTTTCTTGTTTCCAGCCGAGGTATCGAGGTTAATCCAACCAAAATCCGGGCCATCGAACAAATGGAACTGCTGAAGTGTCTTAACGATGTCCAGAAGTTCACAGGTTGCCTGGCCTCGTTAAGTCGGTTGGGAGAAAAGGCATTGCCTCTTTACCAACTCATGAAAATGTCGGATAAGTTCATTTGGACACCGCAGGCCGATGAAGCCTTTACCCACCTGAAGAAGATGTTAGCCACGGTACCAGTGCTGGCCTCACCACTATCAAAGGAGCCAATGTTACTCTATATAGCCGCAACCAACCGAGTTGTAAGTGCAGTGATAGTGGTGGAGCGCGATGAGGAAGGTAAGTCGGTGCAAAGGCCGGTGTATTATTTGAGTGAAGTGTTGTCAGCCTCAAAGCAGAACTACCCACATTATCAAAAAGTGGCATATGGCGTGTACATGGCCGCCAAGAAACTGAAGCACTACTTTGAGGAGCATCCCATCCGGGTCATATGTGACGCCCCCATATCCGAGATAATGAGTAACAAGGATGCAAGCAGCAGAATTGAAAAATGGGCAATTGAACTAGCCCCTTATGCTCCGCAATATGACAGAAGAGAAGCCATCAAATCTCAAGCTATGGCGGACTTTTTCGTGGATTGGGCTGAGGTGCAGTACGAACCACCGCTTCCTGATCCGAACTATTGGCGAATGCACTTTGACGGATCGAAAACCAAAACCGGGCTAGGTGCCGGAGTGGTGCTCACGTCGCCAATAAAGGACCAATTGAAATATGTGCTGCAGATCCATTTCATGGCATCAAACAATGTCGCTGAGTATGAAGCACTTGTGCATGGGCTCAAGGTAGCAAAAGAAATTGGCATACGTCGGATCATATGCTTTGGTGACTCGGATTTGGTGGTGTAGCAAGTGTCCGGAGTATGGGACACCCTTGATCCAAACATGGCACTATACAGATTTCATGTACAGAAGATATCTGGTTACTTTGAGGGATGCGAATTTCATCATGTACCCCGGGTGGAAACTGAGGCTACCGACATGCTGTCAAATCTCGGGTCAACTCGACAAGCAATTCCACCGGGTGTAGCATTACAGCACCTTAGGAAACCATCCATCAGACCATCCCAAGAATCCGAGTCAATCTAGGTCCCGGAGGACACCGAATCCGGAGCTGTGCCCATGGACATTGACACAGGAAGTGGTGCACGAAACCCGGGGACTGCCTCGGCAGACCCGGGGACTGCTCAGCGTGATCTGGTTGAAGTTATGCCGGTGGATCAGATGGAGATAGACGGGGATGTGTTCCCCGTGCGACCAATACCGGCTTGGGCACTACCTATATTTCAATTCCTAACAGATGGAACGTTACCCATTGAGGAGGTGATGTCCAGGCAAACACAGAGGAGGGCAAAGGCCTACACGATCATCAATTCCGAGCTATACAAAAGAAGTGTGACCAATGTCCTCCAGCGGTGTGTTGACCCGGAAGAAGGGCTTGAAATCATCCGAGATATACATCAGGGGGAGTGCGGGCATCATGCCTCATCCCGAGCCTTGGTAGCAAAAGCCTTCCGACACGGATTCTACTGGCCAAATGCCTTAGAGCAAGTGGAAGATCTGGTGAGAAAATGTAATGGTTGTAAGAGGTACGCTACCAAGACACATATGCCAATGTCGGAACTCAAGACCATCCCAATCACTTGGCCATTTGCCGTATGGTGCTTGGATATGGTTGGCCCGTTCAAACCAGCAAGGGGAAATATGACTCACATTCTGGTAATGGTGGACAAGTTTACGAAGTGGATTGAGGTAAAGCCTATAAGAAAATGTGATGGAGCTACGGCCGTAACGTTTCTCAAAGATATCATCTTGAGATACGGCTACCCTCACAGTATCATAACTAATAATGGCACGAATTTTGCGGAAGGAGCTTTGCACGTTTTTGCCGGGATAAGAGGATCCGGCTGGACGTAGCCTCGGTAGCCCACCGCGCATCGAACGGACAAGTGGAAAGATCCAACGGATTAGTATTATCCGGGATAAAACCCCGGCTCATTGAGCCACTGCAAAGATCAGCGGGGTGCTGGATAGAAGAACTACTAGCGGTACTGTGGAGCTTAAGAACAACTCCGAATCGATCAACAGGCTATACGCCATTCTTTCTGGTATATGGGGCAGAAGCTGTATTACCAGCCGACATAGAGCATGATTTGCCTAGGGTCACCCAATACACAGAAGCCGAAGTGCAAGAAGCCCGGCAAAATGATGTTGATCTGCTAGAAGAAGTGAGAGAACAGGCACTGTCGAGATCTGCCATATATCAGCAAAATCTCCGACGCTATCATAGCCGAGAAGTGTGCCCCCGAGTCTTTCGGGAAGGCGATCTGGTGCTCCGGTTGGTACAGCGTACTACTGGAATGCATAAATTATCCCCCCCATGGGAAGGGCCATTCATCGTGAGCAAAGCATTGCACAACGATTCTTACTATCTTATAGATGCAAAGCCACAGGAAAAGAACTAGGCGGACAGGTCCGGAGAGGAATCTAAGCGACCATGGAATATAGCTCTACTTCGTCCTTTCTACACTTAACTAAAGAGTGTATGTATCCGAGTTATCTCATATGTCAGTATCTATGTCGGCAATGAGTTTATCAATGGAATGTTGGAACCTCGAGCAGTAACTCGGATTAGTAGTGTGTGAGCACCAAAAACCCAATTCTACTTAACTTGGATTAGTAGTGTGTGAGCACCAAAAACCCAACTCTTTGACTTACTGCTGCCCAACAAGAATTGGCTTCATGGCAAGCAAGAAAACAAGTTTGGAATTGCGTAGCACATGAAAAACGACTAAGGAAAAGAAGACGTTTGTGTTTCGGACTAACCCCGTATTCATTTTCAAGTTGTTATACAGTTTTATTTTTGAGCTAAGTCTAAAAGTTTCCCAATATTGTTAAAACAATTTTGAAGCTCGGATTCGTAAGTTGTAAAACCGAATCAAGGTAGACACAATCTGAGCCAAAAGATTGAACGAACAAGAAAAAGGAACTCGGGGACTACGCCCAAGTTACTCCGGCATAAGCACTTAGTAGCAAAATATCACATGTGTTTGGAATACAATTCCACCCGGCATACCGGGGATCTCATAAATTTTCAAGTATTTTTACTAAGGAGCAGCGGGAGGAAGTTCAGCATCATCGTCGCCCTCTTCGATATCTGAGGCAGTGTCCTCTTCGTCCTCACCCGAATCATCTTCAACGTTCTCAACTTCTTCTTCGCCAGCGACTTCCAGGAAGCTCAAACCCTCAGTCCATTCGTGAATGGGGGCATATTCGATGAGGCTGTGGGCGCAAGCCTGGCGCCGAGCTACCCACTCCGGGTCGTCTGTCCATTTGGATCCTGTGCGCAGGCGTGTGAGGAGGCTGAGATCTATCTTCTCATACCACGTCAGAATGTGGTGAAGGATGGTATCCGCTGCGGCACGTCCAGCGGACTCTCTCCAGAGGTCGAGCTGGGTCTCGATTTCCGATAGCTTTTCAGCGAGATGTGTAACTCTCTCCGGAGCGTCATCAGCGGGCCAGAAAGTGTTGAAGACTCGGACTGAAACATCAAGGAGATCTTTGCCATAGTTCTTAATGATTTCCACGCGAGACGACAGGCTGACCAATAGGTCCTCCTTGTCAAAGGGAATGCTCTCACCGTCAGGAGCGACGGGAGTACCCCTTTCTCGACGGAAATTGGCAACAGCAGCACTTGCAATAGCAATACCCTCTGGAAAGTGGCCTGGGAAACAAGGCAAAGGACGAAGTTGAGAAAACAAGAAGTATGAAGTAACCCGGGGAAATAAGGCGAATAAGGGACAAGAAATTACGTGAGATGTGGCTGTGAATCCGGGTCAGTTCCTTGGTACAAGCATCACGCCTCTTCCGAAGCTACTCAAGCTCAGCATTCGCCGACTCAAGTTTGACCTCGGCTTCCTGAAGAAGCTCACGGCCCTTAGCATTTTGGAGTTTGAGGCGCTCACGTTCTTCGGTGTAGTCCTGGCCAGCCTTTTTTAGCTCGGTTTGGTGCTGCGCCTTCATCTTAGCCATCTCAGCTTTGAGCTTGGCTATCTCATCGTCTTTGGTCTGGAGGAGGGCGAGCTCATCATCTTTCTTCTTTAGCTCGGCTTGGTGCTGCCCTGCTTGTTCGAGAAAATGCAGCATCATATCAGGCACGGGCACACTATCTTCAAGCGATGCTGAAATAGTGTGTTGGCCCGGCAGTGCCGAGGTATGAATGTTTGCCGAGCCAAGGAGGAAAAGCCGATGGAAAGCACGGTAAAGACAGACAAAAAGGACGTACCCTTGATCGGCTCCAAGTTCTTCCGCATTATCTTGTTCTCAGCCTCCACCCCAGCTGCGGAAACCGAGCAATCAGATTAGTCCGGCAAAGGAAAATGAAGCAAAACGAAGGAGCGTTAAGGAAGAAATTTAGCCCTCTTCTTGTATTCCGCAATAAGTGCAGCCTGCTTTGTGCGTAGATTCTTGTGGGTATCTAGCAAGCGTTGGAATTCAGCACTCCGGCGGTTGGTGGTCACCTAAAAGGGTACAGAAACTTAAGTCAGCTTGATGCATGTTCGAAGTATACTAAAATCCAGGGCAAGTGGAACTTAACCCAGCTCTAGGTGTGTGCATATTCGAAGTGTACTAAAATCCAGGCCAAGTGGAACTTAACCCGGCTCTAGGTGTGTGCATATTCGAAGTGTACTAAAATCCGGGCCAAGTGGAACTTAGCCCGGCTCTAGCTGTGTGCATATTCGAAGTGTACTAAAATCCGAGTCAAGTGGAACTTAACCCGACTCTAGGTGTGTGCATATTCGAAGTGTACTAAAATCTAGGCCAAGAGGAACTTAACCCGGCTCTAGGTGTGTGCATATTCGAAGTGTACTAAAATCCGGGCCAAGTGGAACTTAACCCGGCTCTAGGTGTGTGCATATTCGAAGTGTACTAAAATCCGGGCCAAGTGGAACTTAACCCGGCTCTAGGTGTGTGCATATTCGAAGTGTACTAAAATCCGGGCCAAGTGGAACTTAATCTGGCTCTAGGTGTGTGCATATTCGGTGTATACTAAAATCCGGGCCAAGTGGAACTTAACCCGGCTCTAGTTGTGTGCATATTCGAAGTTCTCATGGAGCTACGTTAGTTTTCTAAAAGAGCATCCGGCCGAGTAACAAGTTACTCCCCCGGAGGCTCGGGGACTAATGGTTATTATCTACAACTTGTAAATGGGAAGCGGCGTACCTCCATCATTCGCCCAGCGAGGTTAATTTCCTTTGCGGCTGTGTTCATCTGAGCGAAAAACTCGGCAGGACCGAACTTTTCCGGGAGATCAGAATCCTGAAATATCTCAGCCTTGTTCCATTTCATAACAAATTCCATCAGGGTAGGAGGGTACCGTTCACCGGTGGGCATATGGGGCGTCACCAAGCCCTTTGCATGCGCTTCTTTCCTCTCCACCAAGGCAAGGGCGGGGCTGGTGTGCAGAACCAACTGCTGGGCATCGGTTGGCTGGGCAGGCGCGTCCTTTGCTGCTGGTGTTTTCTTGGGGAGCATTGACACAAGGGTGCGCTGCCCAGACTCGACGGCAGTGGGCTTGCCAGCGTCTGGAGCCTTCTTTCCCTTGGCTTGCTGGGTAGAGGAAGACGTAGCAGCGGTTTTCCCCTTAGAAATTGCCGGGGTAGTTCCTTGCCGAGGTTGAGAAGACTCGGAAGATGCAGAGGAACTAGGCGCTGGTACTTTCGCTGCTGGACTTGGTGCCGGCGCTGAAGCTTTCGCTACCGGAGTTGGTGCTGATGCCGAGGTTGGAGTTGGTGCTGGTCTGGTTGCTAGTCTGGTTGCTGGTACTGGAACTGGTGCTGGAGCTGAAGTAGCCTCAGTGGCTGCTGGTTGAGGCGTTGTCGAGGCAGTGGATGCCGTTGCTCTGGCTGGGCCGGTCTCCCCAGCTCCAAGGTTACCCTCCTCTTCCTGAGGTGGAGCTGAACCCGGAGCGGCCGCAGAACCCTCTGGAATAGGGCTCAGCAGGCGTGACTCGTCGTCATGACAGGGAGAGGGGCTAGGTCGGAGAGGTGAAGAGATGCTAGATCCACTTTGAGGGACCTCCACCGGAGCCCTTCAAAATCAAATAACGTCAGAAGAAAAATTACGACGAAGTAAGGAAGAACAAGTTACAGAAGAAAGAATGACTTACACATCCGAGGTTTCGTCCTCCTTGGGTTTCCGAGCCCTTCGTGCTGGGGCCTTGCCTGCTGGTTTGGAGGCAGTCTTGTCCCCGGACTTCTTTCGCATTTTAACGGGCTGGGAAGGTCCGGAGGAAGAACTTGAAGAAGCCCCGCGTTTCTTCTTTGATGCCACCGGAAATGTTTCGCCCGTAGCTAGAGGGGGATCCTCGTGGATATGATCGCCGGGGTGAGCTGATGGTGGAAAAGCAAAAGAAAGGGGGACAGCCTCAAAAGGTTCAATCACCTCGATATCCGAGTCATCTTCATCATCGGGCCAATCTCTAATAGAAGAGGATTTACCCGTGGGTCGTTTCGTGGCGTCAATCATGGGGAGGAACATCTCCTGGTCCGGCTCTTCCTCATTCAGAGTCTCCCGGTCTGGCGCCCACTTAAGGGTTGGATCGGTGACGTCCTCAAGGGTCTGCTGAAGGAATTGCTAAGAAAAAGAACAAATAAAAGAGTCAAAATGCAACAATAACTGACATGTAATTAGTCCAGGTAAGTTTGAAAAATGAAACTTACCATGGGAGGAAGCCGGTCACGGCAGAAATCCTCAATCCCCCAAGTCCACTCAGAGGAGAAGTCCTTGTGAGTGGTGAAAAGAGCCTTAACCCAGCGGTAAATCTCCGTGTCGCTCAGCTCGAAGGATGAGGTCCGGTTAGGATCGCGGCCAAAGCTCATGCGGCACACCTTGTGGGTGCACTTCTGGAGGGGTGAGATTCGGTTACGCACAAAAGTGATCATGGCATCCTCGTTGCGTAGCCCGAGCTCCTTCAGCTCCGCAAACCTTTTGTTCACTTTGTTGGCCAAGGCTGTGGGCTTCTTGGGGATCTCATCCCACAGATCCGGGTTAGGTGGACCCGGAGTGTAGGGAAGCAACCAGATCAAGTCTTCAGTGCCCGTATTCCGGACATAGAAGAAGGTCCGGGCCCATCCTTTGCAGGACTCTAACCCGGTGACCCGGGGAAAGACGGAAAACCTCCGGGGTGAAATGGAGGCCGCTCCGAATTGAGTGAGCCGCTTGTCCTTCGGATCAGCGTGGATGTTGGGAATGACATTGCGAGGGAGGCCGAAGAACCAGATCCATAGCTCCTTCGTGGGCCATAGTACGGTGTAGCCTTCTATCGTAGAAGCAAAGGCAGAGAGAAAGGTGATGGCGGTGGCTGGAAGGTGGTGCGGCTGGAGTTGGTACGTACCGAGCTAGTCCCGGAAAAAATCACTCACCGGCAAGCCGAAGCGCCGTTGGAAATGGGACAAGAACACGATGAACTCGCCTGGATTGGGTGACGGGGCCAGTTTGTTAGAAGGAAGGCGAGCGGCGATGCCGGCGGGCATGCGTCTGGTCCGGTAGAGCCAGTCTAGGTCGTCCTGGCAGACCCAGGAGCCGGCCCATGCACCATGGTCCGCCGCCGCGGTGTCCTCCTCCATCTCTTGTTCAGCAACGATGAGTTCTTCTTCCGCCATCTGGTCCTCGAGGCCCTCGCTAGCGCTAGAGGCGGTGGGGGACAGAGGCCGAGATTGACGAGGACCCGTAGCGAGCAATTTGCGTCGCAGTGGTGGCGACGCGGAGGTGCGACGGAGAAGCGCGGCGGCGACGCTGCTATTTAGCAGTGCTGGTGGCGGCGCGATCGCGAGGAAGACGGAGAAGAATAGCAACCGGCAGAAGCGGTTGAAGGGGGAAAGTCCTAAGGGATGCACCCCTCCGCTATTTAACCACTCCCACTAGGGGTGAGTGGGATCGCGTCCTGTGGACCGGCCACACGCAGTGGCCGTGTATCACCCGTCCGGACCAATCAGTGGGGAGCCACACGGAGGACCACAGGGCGGAGAGAATCCTATGACGCGACGCGCTGATGCGGTAAACGAGGAGTCAGGCATGACGTGACCCGCGCACAGTGATAACTGACAATTACTGCGGCGGTTACTGTGCAGGCCCTTAAAATAAGACGACATAATGATTACCCTTCACATGGGTTAGCGTACGAGAGAAGGAAGCAAGACCTGGATGGAACTGTGGTAACCCGGCCGGCAAGTGAAAACTTGAAATGTGTGAAGGGAACGTAAATCCATACAATCCGAGGTAAAGAGGTAACTCGGCAATAACGACCGGGGCCCAAGATTGAACCTGATGTGGCCTCAGCGGCCAAGGCAGCTAAGACCGCAACAGCTTTGGGGACTAATGTTGGGAGGATACCCCCGGGTAGGGTCATGCCGGGGTATAAAGGCCGAGTTAGCCAAGGTTCGGCAAGGACAAAGCGAATGCTGGCCGGGTCACCTCAAGGTGGGCCGAATCACGGAGTATCCCGGATCGGGGGGCGTTCGCCTAACTAAGTCTCGACCGACCTAAGCAGTAAGTCGGAAGTAAATGTTTACTTGTATGTAGGGACAGGGGTGCCCAGGTCAGCTGTGATCCGGGTCATGATTGGCTTCTAGGAGAAGGAAGGAATCTTGCTGGTCAAAAGGAGGGTCCGGTACGCACTACATGAGCGAAGCAGACAAGAGCGGGACCACCGGGTCATGGCCGACAGGGGTGACGATGCCCATGTCGGCTGACGCGGGCGCCGCAGAGTCTCACGTAGCTAAAGCAAGTGTGACGCAGGGGAAAAAGCACCCGGGTCGGCTTACCCCTTTGGGAGGAGGCATATTCTTAGGAATATGCCTCCACGTATTCCCTAGGCAGGAACCGAGCCTCCTCTATAAAAGGGGGGCTAGGGCTTCTGTAGGAGGGGTTTGTCTCTCTGCTATTCTGTTTTGGGCTAGGGTTTCAGGTGTAATCTGTGGGTGAGAGTAAGAGAGCTCCTTCTTCCTCCTCTCGCCAATACAGCTCTAGGAGCACTTGTAACCTTGGGAGGAAATCAATACAAACTTATGTGTGGAGAATCACTTCACTATCCCTCCTGGATTCCCCTAGCGTGTATTAGTCCCCACCTTTAGCCTATCCATGGCATCTGCCGTGACACCACCACGACAAGCATTCTTCTTATATAAAAAAAGAGTCCTATATTGAGAAAAAAGAGAAAAAACGAGATTATGAAAAGAGGAAAGAGAGAAAAAAGCACCATATTCCCATGGTAAATAAGAAGATGGCTGAGATGCTCGTTGTCTGCTTGCCTTGTCATTTTTATATGGGGATTCTTCCATATCATCGGGCAAGGGGTACCCTGTTGGCGGTTCTCTATGATACACATGTACTTACGATGACAATAACTTACCGGTGACTAAACTTGAGTAGCATGAGGAGCGGCCCTCGTATACAAGGGACATGAGATTTCTAACTTATACTTTGTCAAGCATGTACACCATAGTTTGTTCACTTTAACCTTAATCACCTTCAAGATGATTATGATAGGGGCAATGAGAGATGAAAGCTATAAGTACCATAATTTTTGCAAGCTATGAGACTTGAATCCCTACTTCCTTTTATAAAGGCCCTTCTTCCACCATTATATTGAGTCTCCACCTTTTACCTTTATGCACCTACTTTGAGAGCATAGTGGCCATTCTTAGTTTTATGTGCATTGTCCCAAGACTAGTTGATTGATGCATAACTTGATATTGCTTGTTTTAAACTATTTGTATCTAGTCACTCTTATGAACTTTGAAGGTGTCCTATGCATTTATGTTTGCTACTCTATGAGGGACAAGCTGAATACTATTAGGCTATGTTTTCTTTATGTGAAACAAACAAACGTCTTGCAAAGCATTGTTATTCATGAATCTTTTGTTTGTGCCTTATCATGTTGCATCATAGTTTCTTTGTCTTATTGCTAGAACTTTGTCTTTCATGTTATGATTGAATTACTATGATCCCAGCTTTGAATGTTTTACAAATACTTTGATCAAGTCTTTGATGGTGCATGTCACCTCAAAAATTATTATTTCTTTTTATCACTTACCTACTCGAGGACGAGCAGCAGTTAAGCTTGGGGATGTTGATACATTGCAAATGTATCTATAATTTTTGATGTTCCATGCTTGGTTTTATCCACTTTCTTGTGTTTTGTCCACACTTTGGAGTACTTTTCATATGATTTCTTGGACTAACCTATTAACAAGAGCCATAGTGTCAGCTGCCCGTTTTCTGCTGTTTTTGGTTCCAGGAAAGTCAGAAAATGAATATTCTCGGAAATGGACGAGACAAAATCCAAAGTGCCTATTTTTCCGGAAGTCATCAGATGCCAGAATACGAGACGGAGAAGGGCTGGGGGCCGGCCACACCACCTGGCCGCGCGGTAGGCCTGGCCCGCGCCAGGGGGTGGTCTGGCCAACCCGAGCACCCCCTCGGCCTCTCCTTCCACCTATAAGATGACCTCAGGACGAAACCCTAAGTACCCGATCAAAAATCCACAAAAGAGTCTGTAGCCGCCGTCATCTCCATCCCTAGATCGGGAGGGATCTGAAGCTCTTCCCGGCACCCTGCCAGAGAGGGGAATTCACACTAGAGGCCTTCTTCATCAGCATGCAAGCCTCCGGTGTGATGCGTGAGTAGTTCATCCTTGGACTACGGATCCATGTAGTAGCTAGATGGCAGGTTCTCCTCCTTTGTGCTTTCATGTCTAGATCTTGTGAGCTCCGTTCATGATCAAGATCATCTATTTGTAATTCGACATGTCGTGTTTGCGGGGATTCGATGGATATTGAGATGCTATTTCAGATTGATTATTGATTCTATCATGTCTTTGTTATTTGTGATATTGCATGCTTTCCGTTGTTAGTAGCTATCTTGGCCAAGTAGATGCTAGCAACTCCAAGAGTTAGTATTTATGCTCAATAGTGGGTTCATGCCTCTAGTAATCTGGGGAAGTGACAGAAATCTCTAAGGTACTAGATGTACTATTGGTACTAGGGAGAAAACAACAATCATTTGTTCATAGAACAATCGTATTGCTTACATTACATGCAATTCATAAAGCAATAATCTGTTGCTTGCAACTTAATACTAGAGGGGGTTCGGATGATAACCTGAAGGTGGATTATTAGTCATAGATGTAGTTGGATGGCGGTCTATGTATAATGTTGTAATGCCCAATCAAGTTCCAAAGGAGTCAAGATGATTAGTATATGCATGTATTGCTTTCTCGATGTTTGTCAATTGCCTCGCTGTAATTCGTTCACCCAGCATGTTATCTATCTTAAGGAGATCCACCTCTAGTGAACTATGGATCCTGATCCTTTTCTTTTACTTACAATCTACAAACTATTTACTGCTTTGTGTTTACTTTCTGCAAACTATTACTTCCTTCCATTCGATATGTTTAATCCTTTGTTTTCAGCAGAACACGGTGAGATTGACAACCTCATCGCAAGTTGGGGACAAAGTTCTGTGGTTGTGTTGTGCAGGTCTCCACGTTGCTACTAGCACCGGTAGTGCGCCCTGCCAAGGCTCAGCTAGCAACACCTTTGAGGTGTTTCCTTGCTTTTACTGGTTTGATTAAACCTTCGTTTCATAACTGAGGGAAACTTGCTGCTGTGCTCATCATACCTTCCTCTTGGGGTTCCCCAACGAGCTCTACATCAGTAGTGAGCCATCACTCCACAAGTATGGCACTCCACATCGTGAGTACGCGCAGTTGACATATTGGAACCCGAACTAGCAGTAGGAGCAGTGGGTTTCTTAGCATTATAACCATAAGATGGCGTGGTAGCATGCTTGGCCAAAGATGGTGAATGGTGGCTAGCAGCCGCTGCAGGTGGCGGTGTGGACCTTGATGAAAAACGGCTGGTAGAAGGAAAACGTGCAAGTGCAATTGCCTCTTCATCTAGCTGTGGTTTGGCCTCTCTAGCATGATGCAATAGTTCATTCATATTCTCATACTTGTGAAGATGAACAATGCTCTTGATTGGTAACTTCAAAATGTTGAGAAATCACTGCATGGTCATCTCAAGGGATTCCCGAACTCTAGCACGTTGCATAAGCATCTCCATCTCCATGTAGTACTCATCAACTGACATGGTTCCTTGCCTCAATTGTGTCAACTTGTCAAAAACTGAACGCAAGTAGTTGGTGGGAACAAAACGGTCCTTCATGATGCGCTTCATCTCTCACCAAGTCATCAAAGGACGGTCATTGTCATCTCTTCTATTTTGCACAATAGCATCTCACCAACGCAAAGCATATCCATCAAATTCTGATGCTGCAAGCTTTCCCTTCTTGTCTTCTGTATAATCATACAAAAGCCAGAGCTTCTCGATCTTCAACTCCCATGTGAGGTAATCTTCAGGATCAAGTGAGCCATCAAACTTGGGAATTGAGAATTTAGGCTTGCCCAAACCATCGTCCACAGCCTAGTTAGGAATACGCTGAGCGTGCCCAATAGGATCCCATCCGCATGCATGTGCAGGTGTTGGCGCAGGTGCAGGGTGATTAGCACGTCTCCTACCAAGATTTTGGGCAGCACCAGCAACACTTCCTTCGGCATCTTCATCAACGGTATCATCAAGTGGTTGTTGCTGTCGTTGCTCAAGTGACACAATCAAAGCATCAATAGAATGCTCCAAAGCCGTGACATGTGTGTTCATACTTGTCACTTGTGTTTGTATGTTAGTGTCTGCCTCTTCATTTTCTCCCAAAGCCACTTACACATCCGTAATATTATTGTCAATGGCATCTATCGTGTGAGTGAACACACGTGTCAAGTGGTATTTCAATGCTACATATTCCCGCCAAGCAACAAGATCATCATCCTTCTTTTTCTGCGACACAACATCATCATCACTAAGAGACATGACTAGTAGGTTAGTGCAAAAATCAAAATATGTTGGGTGGAACACTCAAAACTCACTCACAACTGACAAGAAAGAAGATCTTACCGTTCCAATGTGAATAGAGATGCTTTACCAAAATGAAATCAAAGACTGATGCACTGATGTGATGAAGTGAATATCAAGGGTATGGAGAATGATCACAGGGAACACGGTTTATTTATGCTGGATCTCAAGATATGGAATCCTAACTACATCGCAAACAAGTCCTAGTGCTGATCTACAAAACCCAAGAAACACACACGTGGAGATAAACGTGGCAATGCAACTATTAAGGGTGTTGCACTACGCGGGAGAGACACTAGCAAAGCTCAAAGCAATCAGGCACAAGATTGCTCAATCTAGCGGTGCACAAAGATAACACTAGGCCTCTTGCTCAAATCTCCTTTTCTTTTCTCTTTTTCTTTTGTATTGATTCTTGCTCTTTTGCTTTTTATTTTGCTATATTCTCTTTTCTTAATATGAATCACGGCCAATTTATAATTCACAGCACCCAAACCCTATGAGCAGCCTGTAAGAGTGGAAACTAGTCTCAATTGGCAAGTTCCTATACCTTTGAAATAGAATGGATGTAGCTAAAAGTTTGGAAAAATTGCAAACTTTGACAATTTTTAGTATGTCTCTCGTGGCAGAAAAACAGTGCAAAACTGTGATGTGGCAGAAAAATCTGTACCGCGGCAGAAAAGTGATAGAAACTGTGTCGCGGCAGACCTGGCGGCAGAACTCGGACTCGCGGCAGAAAAAACGGCTACAAACGTGCCGCGACAGGAATCGGAGTTGTGGCAGAGACACACTCGCGGCAGAGAAATAGTCTGTTTCTGTGTCGCGGCAGAGTCGGCAAGAAATTTTTTTTTGACTAATTCTGACTCGGCCTAGAGGTGACAACCATGACTCTTTTTAGCTTAAATTGGATTAAACTTGTGGCGGCGGAAAACAATAGTGGACACCATTAACAAAACAACTAGAAAGAAAGACTATACTACTAAGAATAGATCTACATCGAATCTAATAGAAGAACATGACCAACAACTAGTACTTGAAAGTAATGCAATCTAGGCTATGGCAAATCTTTTTGTGAGGCTTTTTCTATATAGGAAGAACAAGATCTAATCTATGGATGGATTGTGGATTGCTCAGTGAGTAAACGAGGAAATCTGATACCAAGATGATATGGGGTGGCCCAATCTTCTCAGCAAACAATTGGCGATGATGATGGTGGATGATGGATAACTAGCATGTAGCTATGAACTCTCCTGGTCAAACCCTGATGCCAATGCAATAGCTCTCGAACCCTGTGGGATATTCACAACACCACACTCTTGCGCACGTAGCCGTCGACCACGAACGGTAGTGTGCAATCTACTAATTCCCAATGGAACAACATATCACACTCAATTGCAGCAGCTAATTCGATCACAGGATAATTTCAGAGGTTCTCTTAAGAAACAACTCCAAAATAGTTTTAACATGGTCTAACCTAATTGAAGTGGCACCCCATCTACTTAAGGAGTCTGGGGGCGGCGGCTAAGGTGGGGATCCGACTTGGTCCCACCCAACTAAGGTACAAACCGACCCAAAAGGGGTTCGGCCTTGGACTCAGTGGTGGTAGAGTTGGGCACAGTTTTGGTGCCGCAGCAGCCCGCCGTGGCAGCCAATCGTGCTGCTTTTGTGGCGCGACAGCCTGCCGTGGCAGAAATCTTCTACCATATGTTGATCTTCAATCTTGACAGCTCCTTGCGCTTCCTCCCTCTCCTCCCTCGCGCATTCTTCATTGGTCAACACGCCATGCTCCATATGCTTCAGCTCCTTGCTCCATGCTATGCCTTCTTCTCCTATCTACCTGATCATACAATAATTCAAAGACTTAGGAAGTATAAAATTCTCATTAACTAAAACATCATGTTCATTAAGAAACAAGTTCACCTGTTGTTCTAGTAGCTTAACACGAGCTCTTGTAATTGGTCCAATCCTTATATCATTGGATTGATCTTTCTTTGCAGTAGCTGGAACATCATAAATAGTAATTGGGGTAGGTGTAATTGTAGGGATGTCCTCATCAATCACATTCAGGCTCATAAGTCTTAGTAAAATCAGGAAGTTGGAGTAATGGAGCATGTGTTAACTTATCTTTCAATATCATGAAGGCTTGTTGTTGTGCATCACCCCAAACAAAGGGCACATCCTTCTTTGTAAACTCATTCAGCGACACAACAATTGATCCAAAGTCTTTGACAAAACGCCTATAAAAACCTTCAAGGCCAAGAAAACTCCTCACTTGTGTGACCGTCTTGGGCTGCAGCCAATTCTCAATCGCTTCACTCGTGGCTGCATCCACTTCAATTCCCTATGATGTAACAACATAGCCAATAAACACAACTCGATCGGTGAAAAAGGTGCACTTCTCAACATTACCAAACAAACGTGCATCGCGTAAAGCATTGAAAACAGCACACAAATGTTCCAAGTGATCCTCTAAAGATTTGCTATAAATCAGAATATCATCAAAGTAGACTACCAGAAAATGTCCAATGAAAGCACGTAAAACTTCGTTCATTTATCTCATGAATGTGCTGGGTGCATTAGTTAAACCAAACGGCATTACTAACCACTCATATAAACCAAAATTAGTTTTAAACGCTATTTTCCATTCATCTCCCAATTTCATACGAATCATGGTAGAGCCACTCGATTCATCAAGCATATCATCTAAAAATGGAATAGAATGACGGTAACAGATAGTAATATTATTGATAGCTCTACAATCAGAACACATGGGCGAAGAACCATCTTTCTTAGGTACCAAAATAATATGAACAACACAAGGGATAAGGGACTCACGAATGTGATCTTTGCCAAGTAGTTTCTAAATTTGGCATTGTATCTCCCTTGTGTCCTCACGATTGGTTCTATATGGAGCACATTTGGGCAACGTGGCATAAGTAATTAGATCAATTTGGTGCTCAATTCCTCTAATAGGAGGTAGTCTTGGTGGCATCTCAGCTAGAAAACGTCCTCATATTCCTGCAAAAGGTTAGCAACAGCAGGTGGCAAAGGAGGCATATCCTCAAATGAAAACAAAACTTCTTAGCAAACAATTGCATAACATTGAGTATTGTTCACATCTAGTTCAGCAATATCAATTTTATTTGCAAGCATACATGGACCCTTCAAACGAATTTCAGTAGCATGTTGAGAATCAGATTTAGTGGTCTTTGATGGTACAAATCTTCATCAACAATCTGATTCTCACTTTTGTGTTTCTCCCCAGTATTTGCTCTACTATCTCTAGCAAGATCATCTTTTAAAATTTGTTCAGGAGTCATAGGTTCGAGACCAATTTTCTTCCCATCATGTGTAAGAGAATAGTGATTAGTTTTACCATTATGAACATATTCTCTATCAAATTGACATTGCCTACCAAGTAAGAAAGAACAAGCTTGCATGGGCACAACATCACAATCAACAAAATCAGAATATGTACCAATAGTAAAATGCACGCATACCATTCTTGTTACCTGTAACACCCTCGACTCGGCCCTATGCAGATTTTAGCGATTCCCACCAAACCCGCATAGAAATGATTCAAAGGTGCCCACCAGGCACTATCGTGCGGGTGGAAAACAAAGTAATACCATTACACAATAGTCCATGATGGAACCCATAGAAACATATATATATATACAATAACGACTCCATGAGTCAAGAATATAGATATATAGTACAAAGATCCAAATCACCTTGAAAACGATACAACATCCGAGTACGGATAAGATGCAAATGGGGCTAAGAGCCCTGGAAAAAAACCAATGGCGTCCATAACCCTGCCCAGGCCAAGCCGGAAGGGTAACCCTGCTAACAACATTGATCTCAAACCTGCTAAAACAAAAGGGGTGCCGACAAAGGGCAAAGGAAAAAGAGAGCGGTCAATACTGAGGACAGTACACGGCGAGTCTAGACTTCGGCAGCTCTTGCCTACATAGGTATGGTGGACTGAAGCGGCAACAAAGCATGCACTACACAACCTATAGAGACTCGATACAACCGTTGGCTATTAGAGAAAGATAAGAAAGGCCTATGCGGAACCAACTTGATACTACCACCAAACATACCCCTCCTGGTATTTCCCTCTCGAAACCAAATGAGGAAGTCCTGCCAAGGAAACTCACACGGTTGGCAGTTTTATTCATCCTTTCCATGGTAGTTATCCAATTTACTAGTCATATCAGATACAAGTCATATTATAGTAGTAATTCTTTAATTATAGTTGTCTATGATCGAGAAACTATGCTCCAAGTCGTCCATAACCGCGAACATGGCCTTTTGAAAATATTTGACCCTACAGGGGTGCACCAAAGTAATCACACACACTTCAACCCTTATTGTGATATCCGAATATGAGCAAGATCCTAAACATACACCCAACGGTATGCGACGGGGACTCGGACACAACGTTTCCCAAACCCAAAGCAAGTACATGGGGGGCACCACAATAAGCTACCCGCAACAAAGTCGGCCGGCTCTGAGACGGACCCATGGTTTGCGTCAATGGATGTAACTGACTGGGAACCCAAAAGTGTGACTGGGCTTGTCGATACCGCAAAAACATTCCACAATTCCTAAACAGTACAGGATAGTAATAAAGCCCCAAACTAATTTGTGGCCCCCAGCACAATACTTGGAAATCAGGTAATAAGCCTATGGGGTGCCCACACACCCACCTATGGTTAGCGCGCTCGATCTTGGAACAGGTGTCAAGAACTCGGGTCCTAGGTGGACACAAGTGGGCGATTAGAAACCAAATATTGACTATTACCCACCGGTGTCTCTACATTATATCTATTTCCAACATTTTAATTAACAAGTTATAATGAAAGCCATAATCATCTCCACCATTAAGCATGTGCCAACCTCCCAACAATGGTGGAACAACAACGACGTGAAATAGCACCTGAGAAAGCATCTATGACTCGTAAGGCCAACTTACTATCAAACAACAGGAAATAGGATGTGTCCAAGGCTATATAAAGGCTACAAGGAATATAAATGGTACAGAAACTAAAGCATCGCAACACGGATAACAATAGATCAGCAAGACGAAGTAAAGACTATAAATGCAAAATAGGTAGAAAGGGGCAGAATGCTCGCCTTAGAAACACTGTCGAAGATACACATCCAAAGGACTTGTCGACACTTGCATCCACTCAATGGCCTAATCCTTGACGAAGCAAAGCAAAACACCGAATGCACTATTTAATACTACGGCAAAAGATCAGGCATGATGCATGTCATGGTAGAGATGCGATGCAACTAAACAATATTAAGCGGAAACAGGGTCCCGGTAATTAATTAGATGGTGCAAGTTATTTAGATACCCACAATTTAAATGTTGGTTTAACAAGGAAAAACATGACATCGGTTCGCTACACAAATTTAAATGGAGTCAATATAAGACTAGAATAGCCCGCATATGGTCTCCATATTTAATTATTAGGTGAGTCGACAAAATACCCCTAAATGATAAAATATGTGTGCACTCATCAACAATTTAGTATGCAACAATATATGTTATATATTATAAAAATATGGTCTCGGAAAAGGGGTCACACATTAGGGGGTTCGGCGATCTTGTGTGATATGGGTTGGCCCGATCTTCTCAGTAAGCGGATGGCGATGATGATGGTGGATGGTAGATAACTAGTGCGTAGCTATGATCTCTCCCGCTCAATCCCTGATGCCAGTGCAACGGATCTCGAACCTTGTAGGATATTCACAACACTACACTCTTGCGCACACAGCCGTGAGCACGAACAATAGTATGCAATCTACTAATTCCCAATGGAACAACAGATCACACTCAATTATAGTTGGTAGATTTGAATACAGGGGAATTCCAGAGGTTCTATGAAAGAAACAACTCCAAAATATTTTAACGTGGTATAAAACGTAACTAGCGGTCGTCCCAGGGCTTATAAGGGCGGCTGGGGCGGCCAGAAACCGAAACTAAACACAAACGACTCAAACTGATACAAACCGACTTGGACCAGATTCGGTCGGCGGGCGGACACTCCGGTCAAAATCGGCCGGACACTCCGGGTTAAGTGTGTCGGACAGTCCGGTCTGGCCGGAAACTTTGAAGTTTCCGGGTGGTGTCCGGGTAGTATCCGAACTGGCAGACAGAATGTCCATGCCAGTTTGCCTCTCGACCAGGCCGGACAGTCCGGGTGGAACTACCCGGACACTCTGGTCGTGGCAGATCTTTTTGCCTCCGTCTTGATGATCTTCTCTTGCGCTTCCTCCCGCTCCTCCCTTGCGCATCCTTAGGCGATCATCATGTTGGGCTTCTCTTGTAGCCCTTCTCCTCCTCGCGCCATGCTTGTTTCTCCAACGAACCTGATCATACATAAATGCATAGACTTAGGCAGTATAAAGTTCTCATCAATCAAAGTACCAGATTTGTTTAGGAGTAAATTCACCTGTTGTTCCAGTAGCTTAGCACGAGCTCTTGTAATAGGTCCAATTATAATCTCATTGGACCGATCCTTTCTTGCAACAGTTGTAGCATCTTCAGTAGTCATTGGGGTAGGGGTAATTGTAGGGATGTCCTCATCATCTCCCCCCTTCAAAAGGCGTCAACCTCGACGCTCCAAGGTCTTCTCCAGCATATGGTGACAAATCAGCAATGTTGAAGTTGTTGCTAACTCCACCAAACTCCTCAATAGGTATATCAACCGAGTAGGCGTTATCATTAATCTTGGCTAACACCTTGTAAGGACCAGCACCACGTGGCTTCAATTTTGACTTTCGAAGTAGTGGGAACCTATCCTTGCGTAGATGCACCCAAACCATATCTCCAGGCTCGAACAACACTTCTTTCCTTGCTTGATTCCTTGCAGCAGCAATGTTCTTGCCTTTCTTCTCAATAGCCTCTCGAGTCTTCTCATGTATTTTCTTCACATAATCAGTACGTTTTGATGCCTCCATATCAACTCTCTCATGTAATGGCAGAGGCAACATATCAAGTTGCGTCAATGGCTTGAAACCATACACGACCTCAAAAGCTGAGTAGTTGAATGCAGAGGCCTGTTGTAAGCAAACTCAACATGTGGCAAACACTCTTCCCACTCCCGCAAATTCTTTTTAATCATAGTCCTTAGCAGCTGTGATAATGTTCGATTCACCACCTCCGTTTAACTCAATCGTCTTTGGTACTCCATGTAATCTCACGATGTCCCTGAAAAACAGGTTAGCAACATGCGACGCATCGTCGCTTTTGTGGCAGGCAATAAAATGAGCCATCTTAGAGAACCTATCCACTACCACAAATATAGAATCATGACCTCTCTGAGTTTTAGGTAGACCTAGCACAAAATCCATACTAATGTCTTCCCATGGAGTAGTCGGTGCAGAGAGAGGTGTATACAAACCATGAGGCTTCTGCTTAGATTTCGACTTGTGGCATGTAATACATCGGCTCACAAATCTATACACATCACGCCTCATCTTGGGCCAATAAAAGTTATCAGCAAGCATGAGCAACGTCTTCTCATGCCCAAATTGACCCATCAAACCACCAGCATGTGATTCCTGCACTAAGAATAAACGCAACGACGATTCTGGAATACATAGTTTGTTAGCTCGAAACAAATATCCATCATGTATATGATACTTATCCCATGCATTTCTAATAGCACACAAACAATATGGTTCAGCAAAATCAAGGTTAGTTGCATAAAGTGCACAAATAGCTTCTAATCCAGGAATTTTAACATCAAGATTGGTTAATAGCATGTTCTTCCTACATAGAGCATCAACAACAACGTTCTCTTTTCCCTTCTGATAGTTAATGATGTAAGGAAGGACTCAATGAACTCAACCCATTTAGCTAATCTTCTATGCAAGTTTGATTGAGCTTTCAAGTATTTCAATGCTTCATGATCAGAATGTATGATGAATTCCTTTGGCCACAAATAATGTTGCCAAAACTCAAGTACTCTAACAAGTGCATACAATTATTTATCATAGATAGAATAATTCAAACGAGCACCAGTCAATTTCTCAGAAAAATAAGCTATAGGCCGACCCTCTTGCATCAAAACGCCACCTATGCCTATACCACTAGCATCACATTAAACTTCAAATTGCTTCAAAAAATCAGGTAATGCAAGTAATGGTGCAGAAGTAAGCAAACGTTTTAATGTATCAAATGCAATGTCTTGGGCCGCGCCCCATACAAAAGGAACATCCTTCTTTGTCAAATCATTTAATGGTGCAGCAATGGTGCTAAAATATTTCACAAAGCGCCTATAGAAACCAACGAGACCATGGAAACTACGCACTTGACTAACATTCATTGGAGTAGGCCAATTATGAATTGATTCAATTTTAGATTGATCTACCTCTACTCCATGCTTAGAAACAACAAATCCTAGGAATATGACCTTATCTTTTGCAAATGTACACGTCTCAAGATTAGCATACACTTTATTATCATGTAACACTTGCAAAAATTGTCTAATATGAGTGCAGTGTTCAGATTTGTTGTGGCTGTATATGAGTATATCATCAAAGTAAACAACCACGAAACGACCAATAAACTCTCTCAAAACATGATTCATCAAACGCATGAAAGTACTAGGTGCATTAGTAAGATCAAACGGCATAACTAACCACTCATACAAACCAAATTTAGTTTTGAAAGAAGTTTTCCATTCATCCCCTTCTTTCATCCTAATTTGATGATAACCACTACGCAAGTCAACTTTAGAGAAAACAATAGCACCACTCAATTCATTTAGCATATCCTCTAAGCGTGGAATAGGATGACGATATCGAATAGTGATGTTATTAATCGCTCTACAATCAACACACATGCTCCAAGTAGCATCTTTCTTAGGAACTAAAATAACAGGAACAACACAAGGGCTAAGAGAGAAATGAATGTACCCTTTATCCAGCAACGCCTGTACTTTCTTCTGAATTTCCTTAGTTTCTTCGGGATTAGTCCTGTAAGGTGCACGGTTGGGAAGTGTGGCGCCAGGAATCAGGTCCACTTGATCTTCTATACCACGCAATAGAGGAAAACCTGCGGGTACGTCTTCTAGAAACACATCCCCAAAGTCCTGCAAAACAGAAGAGACACTAAGAGAAATAGGGGTCATGTCGTTAGAAACCAACACCTCGCCCTTATACATGAGCACAAGTGGCATGGCTGTAGGATCCTCACGTAACTCTCTCATATCCTCCTTGGTGGCTAGGATCAATAACCCAGGCACTCTCTCACTTTTCATTATATCACTCAATTTAGGCTCAATTACATCAAGAACAGCTATTACACAGTCTCGCTGAGTGGTAGTATCTTCCTTCAAGTTCACCTCTATCTTCTGGCGAGAATCATTCACAATTTCTTGTGGTGTCATTGGTTGCATAGTAATCTTCTTTCCTTTGAATTCCAAGTGATATGTGTTGGCTCGGCCATTGTGTTGCACATGGCGATCATAGAGCCAAGGCCGACCCAAAAGTAGGTGACAAACAGTCATAGAAACCACATCAAAATCAATAGAATCTTTGTATGGCCCGATTTGAAAATTCACACGTACCATATGATTTACCTTCATCTCACCATTGTTGCTCAACCATTGTATGTAGTATGGCTTGGGATGAGGTAAGTATGTCAAATTCAGTTTGGCACATAGTTCCTTACTTGCAAGATTTCTGCAGCTACCTCCATCAATAATTACCTTGCAAGCTTTGTTTGGTCCAACTAGAGCTTTTGTTTGGAACAAGTTGCAACGCTGGGATTCCTCAACCGGTTGCACACTAAGTACACGTGAAGATACGACAATAGTGGGTGCACGCTCAGCATAGGCATCAGCACCAACCTCGCCGTCATCAATATCATCATCAGAAGCTTCATCTCCGCTTTCTACTTCACCTTGTTCATTAACAAACATAACCTTGCTATTTGGATAATCTTTCTTGTAGTGACCTCTACCTCCACAAGTATGGCACACCACATCACGAGTACGTGCCGTAGACATATTGGAACCCGAGCTAGCAACAGGAGCAGCGGGTTTCCGAGCATTAGAACCAAACAAAGGTGTACTTGTGGGCTTGGCCGATGGTGTAAAGGGAGCAGCAGCTGGTGGCGCGGCTGTAGAAGGTGTGGACCTGGCCGAAAATCTGCTGGAGGACGGAAAACGAGCACGTGACTTTGCCTCTTCTGCCAACTGGGATTCGGCCTCTCTAGCATGATGCAACAACTCATTCATGGTCTCATACTTGTGATGACGAACAATGCTCTTGATCGGTAACTTCAAATTGTTTAGGAATCGCTGCATGGTCATCTCAATGGACTACAAATTCTAGCACGCTGCATAAGCATCTCCATCTCCATGTATTACTCATCAACTGTCATGGTGCCTTGCTTCAGTTGCGTCAATTTATCAAAAACTGATCGCAAGTAGTTGGTTGGTACGAAACGAGCTTTCATGATTTGCTTCATCTCGCGCCAATCCCTCACAGGAAGTTCATTGTCTTCCCTCCTATGTTGCACAAGAGCATCCCACCAACGTAAAGCATAACCATCAAATTCAGATGCTGCAAGCTGACCTTCTTATCTTCTAGATAGTCAAATAAGCGCCAGAGTTTCTCAATCTTCAACACCCATGTGAGGTAGTCTTCAGGATCAATGGAACCATCAAACTTAGGAATTGAGAATTTTGTCTTGCCCAAACCGTCATCAGCATCTTGGTTGGGTACACGTTGACCACGCCCAAGATGGGAAAACCCACGACCATGAGCAGGTGCATGGACAGGGGGAATAGCACGTCCCCTGCCAACATGTGGAGCAGCATCAACAACGCTACCCTCATCGAAATCATCAAAGGCATCATCATGTTGAGGATCTTCCCTTCTATGTAAGGCGGCTGCCAAACCCTCAATGGACTGCTGCAAAGTGGTGACATTGACATTGAGTGTAGCCACTTGCATTTGTATAGTATCAACCGTCCCAACATGCTGATCCAATCTCATATTCATATCTTGGAGATTCTTGTCAATGGCATCTATCGTGTTAGTAAACACACGTGTCAAGTGGGATTTCAAAGCCTCATATTCACGCCAATTGACGAGCTCCTCATCCTTCTTTTTCTGCAACACAACATCATCATCACTAGTAGACATGATTAGTAGGTTAGTGCAAAAATCAGAATTTGTATGGTGGAAACTCTCACAACTCACTCACAACTAATAAGAAAGGATATCTTACCGTTCCAAAGTGAATAGAGATGCTCTACCAGACGAAATCAAAGACTGATGCACTTGATGTGATGAAGTGAATATCAAAGGTATATAGAACGATCGCAGGGCACACATGTTATGTAAGGTGGAGCTATAGGTATGGTACCCTATCTACACCGCAAACAAGTCCTAGTGCTGATCGTACAAATACCCAAGAAACACACAAAGTGGAGATAAATGTGGCAAAGCAACTTATGAAAAGGAATATTGCAATGCACAAGAGAGACACTAGTAATAGCTCAAATAGAACAGGCACAAGATTGCTCAATCTACTAGTGCTATACACAACAAGGCCTCCAAAATTTGCACACTTCTATATCTTTTTTTTGTCAGACTTGTAGCTCTTTTTTTATACTGATTCTTTTTTTTTGATTTTTCAACTATATTACTCAATGCAAACGAGTACAACAACATATAACAGAACTGGGCCGGATAGTCCGGTTGATATGCGCCGGAGACTCCGGTTGAGCCGGATAGTCCGGTGTGATTCGGCCGGATAGTCTGGTTTTGCCTGTCGAAAATTTCTGCACTTCAGAAACCTAATGAGCAGCCTGGCAGAGCAAAGCAACTAGTCTCGTGGGTACGTTCCTAGGCACAGATGTTGTAGATAGGTTGTGTCTATAGTATGCAAACAAAAGTACGCTATGTGGACTCGAAAAAAAGATAAAAACTTGCGGAAACGGTAACGGTGAGAACAACAGAAAACAAGATCAAATCCTAAACCTAGACACAAACGGAAACTAGACTCCTACGAGGAAAACCTGCAGATCGGATCTACGAGAAGATACAATTAGCAACTAAAACTCGAAAACAATGCAATCTAGTCTATGGCAAATCTTTTTGTAGGCTTTTTCTGTATAGGACGAAAAACATTCTCTAATCTATGGATGGATTTGTGGATGCTTACCGAGGCAACACTGGAAATCTGATACCAAGATGATATGGGTTGGCCCGATCTTCTCAGTAAGCGGATGGCGATGATGATGGTGGATGGTAGATAACTAGTGCGTAGCTATGATCTCTCCCGCTCGATCCCTGATGCCAGTGCAATAGATCTCGAACCTTTTAGGATATTCACAACACCACACTCTTGCGCACGCAGCCGTGACCACGAACGGTAGTATGCAATCTACTAATTCCCAATAGAACAACAGATCACACTCAATTATAGTTGGTAGATTCGAACACAGGATAATTCCAGAGGTTCTATGAAAGAAACAACTCCAAAATATTTTAGCATGGTCTAAAACCTAACTAGAGGTCATCCCAGGGCTTATAAGGGCGGCTGGGGCGGCCAGAAACTGAAACTAAACGCAAACGACTCAAACTGATACAAACCGACTCGGACCAGATTCGGTCGGTGGGCGGACACTCTGGTCGATATCGGCCGGACAGTCTGGTCAGGCCGGACACTCCGGGTTAAGTGTGCCAGACAGTCCGGTCTGGCCGGAAACTTTGAAGTTTCCGGGTGGTGTCCGGGTAGTATCCGAACTAGCAGACAGAATGTCCACGCCAGTTTGCCTCTCAACGAGGCCGGACAGTTCGGGTGGAACTGGCCGGAGACTCCGGTCGTGGCAGATCTTTTTGCCTCCGTGTTGATGATCTTCTCTTGCGCCGTCCTCCCACTCCTCCCTCACGCATCCTTGGGCGATCATCATGTTGGGCTTCTCTTGTAGCCCTTCTCCTCCTCGCACCATGCTTGTTTCTCCAACGAACCTGATCATACATAAATGCATAGACTTAGGCAGTATAAAGTTCTCATCAATCAAAGTACTAGATTTGTTTAGGACTAAATTCACCTGTTGTTCCAGTAGCTTAGCACGAGCTCTTGTAATAGGTCCAATTCTAATCTCATTGGACTGATCCTTTCTTGCAACAGTTGTAGCATCTTCAGTACTCATTGGGGTAGGTGTAATTGTAGGGATGTCCTCATCATTGTGGCTCGGAGGGGTTTGGGTTCGACAGGATTGGTCTTCGGTCTTCGGGAACGGGGACTCGGGATTTTCTGCAAGCAATCCCGTTGTCAGAGCAGGGAAACTCGCCAGCCACCGGAACGCTGCCGGAGGCGGTCGCAGCTGGGGAGCTCGCTGAGCTCACGGGGCACTCCGTCTACCCTCTTTATGCAGTTGCTCCGTAGGTAAGTACCCAGAATCCCCCCTCAATTTCTTGCCTTCGTAGTGTTCGCCGGGATTTGGGAGGCGCGTATCTTGGGAGTTCTGGAGCTTGTGTGTATTCCTCTGCTTTGTTCCCGTTTGTGTCCCCTACAGCTGCCAATTGTTGTATGGTAGTGTAATCTTGGTCAGGAGTGGATTACACGTAGTAGGCACTGCCGGGGAATAATAATTCATTACAAGAGTGGCAGTGCAAGGATTTTTTGGAAGTAGCAGAGTAGCAAGTAGTGATGCAATTTGGTAGATGTGCATAATCTTGGCCAGGTATATTAGTATCAACTATAGCAAACTGTTCCAAATAGTTGGCATACTAAATTGTTGATCAATTATTCCATGGCAAATAGTATTGGTGAGCTGGATACCCCATGTCTGATAGTATTGGTGAGCTAGATGGCTGATGCTAAATTGTTGATTAATTCTGAATATTAATAGTGCAGATGTCAAGCCAAGAGCAAGAGAAAGATCTTGAATATTAAAGCTGCAGATGACAAGCCAAGAGCAAGAGCAAGAAGTTGCACAAGAAGAAGTCCCCACCATGGGAAGTGAAGGAGAAAGGCAGAGTCCACAGGGTCAAGGTCCCGGGCAGAAGAAGAAGAAGAACATAAAGTGGTCTCCTATTTCGAGACATCATGTGGTGGCTTCTTTGGTGTTAAGGTCCCAGGAAGTGCGGACTTCTACAGCTGCAAGGCGAGCTTCTCCGGCAAGGACGCCACTAGCTCCTGCAGTTCCCGAGTCATTCCGAACACCGACATTTATCCACAACGACCATGTCCCATATTCTGGTGAGCATGGTTATGTCCTTGGTGGCTATTTTTTAAGTAAGAAAATAAGTTTTTATAGTAAAAGTAAAAGTTGTATAGCAGCATCTTCACATGCTGCATCATTTCATTCATTACAAGAAATAAGAAAAAAATTCTCGTTTTTTATATTTAGGTTTTCTGTAAATTTAGATAGTTATTTTTGTTAACATTTTTTTTACATGATTTTTGTTAACATTTAAATTATCATGTATGTAAACATGGGTGCCACATTACATAAAGTGTAGGTTGCTATTTATTCATGGTTTACGGATCCCGGTTCTCCTTAGTAACTTAACTGAAAGACAGTGCTCCTGTCAGTTTCACTGAAGTATATAGATAATTAGGATTGCATATGCTAGTAAACTGAATATTGCATTCGGTGGCTATGGATGTGCAACTGTGAAGCGATAGTTAAGATTTTCCCTCATGAAGTCCCTGAACTTTCCACCAGCCTGAAAAATACCACTGAAACTCCGTGGAACGACAAAGAACCATGTCAACAACGATGAGTAATGCCCATGCCGTATGGCCAGTAAAGGTAAAAGTACTATAGGCTAAATGTTCCGAGTGATTGTTATTGTGTGGCATCTTATACATGTATTAATTATCTTGCTGCTTGTTTTCTTCAGGTCATGGAGCATGCATTTTAATTATCTTACATGCATTTTAATTATGCTGATTGCTGACAAATATGACCAGAATGTCAAGGACAGCTCTTTGGTCACATTCTGCATTAACTTTCTTTCATCTTTGGAAGCTTGTTTCTAAATCTTGTTCATGTACTATGTTGAAAGTACCATCATTATCTTGAAAAGTATCATGTTGAAACAAGTAAATCCTCCGACCCATATTAGTTGACTTAGATTTATCTAGATTTAGATGTATCTAGTACTAAAACATGTCTAGATACATCCGAATCTAGACAAATTCGAGTCAACTAATATGGATCGGAGGGAGTAGGATATTTGGAAAGGCATTATTGTATGCTGATCTTGAAAGAAAAGTGACCATTTTCTTAGATTTACTAATGTGCTTTTATTCTCTTCTTTACAGAGCAAGTAGTATATATGGGTTTTTTTAAGTAAAATATTTAAAATTTATAGAGTTTTATTTTATTTACGATTAATGTATTCTGTGTGGAGTATATATGGACAGTCATCGTATTCTCTTTGAAATTACATGGAAGTTGTATACGAAAACCGTCACATATGGAGCTAGTAGTGTTATGCAGCTAGTAAATCTACCGAGAGACACACATTGATCAAACCAGGAGGGCCAAACCTAGGTTACCCTTTTCCCTAAATAGAGTAGGTGCGGGCTGGCCATTTAACCTCAAATATTCATACAGGTTCAGTGGTCCAATAATAGGTCCGGACCGGACCGGACCTATCACATCATGGTTCTTGTGAAACTTGTCCTCCCAGAGGTATCTAAAGTAGACCGGTAGCCTACGCATAGTATCACACGAGAACGCTGCCTATCACCATGTCTTCACTGTCGCCATACTTCACTGGAACGAAATCAACATGATGCACCCACTACATAGTTGTAGAGGAAGATGTATTAGCAGCAACATAGAATAAATGTACTGTCCAGAGTACACGTGCGCATGGAATCACAAGAGGCAGAGCAGACACGGGCTCATAGAGAGAGCTGGGACACGTAGGGGCAAGGTGGACATGGACGAGCGGCGAGAAACGTGCTAGCAGGGGCGACCTTAGGGAGAGGCCGACGCGTCGATGAGCAACCTGCAGAGAGACGCGGAGATGAGGCAGAGGGGACACTCGCGGGACCGGTGGTGCGAGGAGAAACGGAGGTCGGGGCCGAGCCCGGTTTGGCGGCCGCGCACAGGGGTGGTGGCAAGGAGGTGCTTGGGGGCACCGGCACAAGGGCAGGCGAGAGCCGCGGCGGGCTCGAGATGGCGTGGTGGTGGTGGTTTCAGCCAGGGAGGTGGTGCTCGCGTGGAAGGCTTGCGGCAGCCAGCACCGAGCGCACGGAAGACATAACGGCTAGGTGGGGAGCTTGCTGGGTAGCGGCGACCAGTGCGAAGGCAGAGGCGCGGGGTTGCTCGGGGAAGACGTGGACAGCAGCGAGGTGCGGCGATGTGTTGAAGTATGATCAAAATTCTATTAAGGAGGTTAACTTCTGATGGAGCGGAGCGAGGCCTGTCACCGGGAAGCTTGGGCCGAAGAGGATCGTTGATGACCTAGGTTACCACCGCTATATAAACCTCTTGTAAGCCACCGGCTAGGATAAGTTGCATCTGTGAAATCCCTGGTGTTGTGTAAACTCTCCCCGTTATAGTGAAGATTTGCTGGCTGGCGCCCATGGTTTTTCCTTCTCTTTGTTGGAGAGGGTTTTCCACGTTAAATCTGTGTCCCCCTTGTTGTGATTTCATTTTCGTTCTTCATTATTTGATTGTCGTAAAGCTAACAAGTCGTATCAGAGCCACATGTTCTAATCTAGGGTTTGCAACATGTCGTCATTGAAGTTCGATCTACCGCAGCTGGACTACTCCACAAGATTCAGCTTGTGGCAGGTGAAGATACGGGCGATTCTTTCCCAAACTTCAGATCTGGATGAAGCGCTGGAAGGATTCGGGAAAGATGATGCTTAGAGCTGGTCTGACGAAGAGAAGCGGAAGGACCGTAAGGCTTTGTCTATGATTCAACTTCATCTGTCCAATAATATTTTGCAGGAAGTTTTGGCCAAAAAATCTGCTACTGCTCTTTGGCTGAAACTAGAATCGATCTGCATGTCAAAGGATCTAATAAGTAAGATGCATGTGAAGATGAAGTTGTTCTCGCATAGATTGCAGGAAGGTGGATCGGTAATGAATCACTTATATCTTTTTAGAGAGAATATTTCTGATTTGCAATCTATGGAAGTAAAATATGATGATGAGGATCTAGCTCTATTACTCTTATGCTCGCTGCCTAGTTCTTATACACACATTTGTGATACAATATTGTTGATCCGTAATAAAATAACCCTTGATGAAGTACAAGAGGCCCTCAAACAGAGGGAAACGATGAAAACTGTGGTGGAGGCAGATGGGGCGTCATCCAAGGCTGAAGCTCTGCAGGTTCGTGGCAGGACCGAGCAGAGATTTAACAACTATGGCAACCGAGATAAGAGCAAAGACGGCAGAGTCGTTCGAGATCCAAGGGAAAGGACAAGTTCTGCAGGTATTGTAAGCAATATAATCATGTTATTGATGATTGTTAGAAGCTGCAGAATAAGAAGAAAATGAACGGAACTTACCAACCGAAAGATAAGGATCAAGGTACTAGTAAGGCTGCTATTGTTTCTAGTGATAGTTCTGACGGTGAATGTTTAGCCATTTTTGCTGCTTGTGCTTCTCATGATGATGAATGGATACTTGATACTGCATGTTCGTTTCATATTTGCTGTAATAAAGATTGGTTCAATTCATATTAGTCTGTGCAGACTGGAGATTTTGTACGTGTGGGGAATGACAACCCATGCCATATTGTCGGAGTTGGATCTGTTAAGATCAGGACACATGATGGTGTGACACGTACGTTGAATGAGGTGAAGCATATACCAAGCATGGCCAGAAATTTGATCTCCCTGAGTACCATGGACGTTGATTTATACAAGTACGCCGGTGGACGTAGATTGTTAAAGGTATCAAAATGTTCTCTTATTCACATGATAGATGATATGAATTTTGCTAAGTTATATGTTCTTAGAGGTAGCACTTTGTCTGGTATTGCTGTTGCTGTTACTTCTAATGATTCTGATGATTGTGGTAAAACAAATCTGTGGCATATGCGTCTTGGGCATATGAGGGAACATGGCATGGTAGAGTTGGTTAAGATAGAAATGATTGATGGTTGCAATTTGGGTAAGTTTGAGTTATGTGAGCACTGCGTTTTTGGTAAGCATAAAAGAGTTAAATTCAATGCTTCCGTTCATACCACCAAATGCATTTTAGATTATGTGCATGCTGATGTATGGGGGCCTTCCCATAAGACATCTATTAGTGGTGCTAATTACATGCTTACTATTATTGATGACTACTCAATAAAAGTGTGGCCATATTTTATGAAACATAAATCTGATGTTTTTGATGCTTTTAAGAAGTGCAAAGTTATGGTAGAAAAGCAAACTGAAAAGAAGGTAAAGGTCTACATACTGACAATGGTATGAAATTCTGTTCTAATTAGTTTGAGGAGTTTTGGAGTAATGATGGTATGATCAGGGACTACACCATCCCTTACACTCCTCAGCAGAATGGCGTGGCTAAGCGCATGAACAGAACCATCATCTCGAGGGCTCGCTGTATATTGTCGAATGCAGGTATGCATAGACGTTTCTGGGCTGAAGCAGCCAACATAGCGTGTTACCTCATCAACACGTCACCTTCTATTCCACTTGAGAATAAAACTCCTATTGAGATATGGTCAGGTTCGCTTGCTGATTATTCATAGTTGAGAGTTTTTGGTTGCACTGCTTATGCTCATGTTGATAATGGAAAGTTAGAGCCTAGAGCTGTCAAGTGCATATTCCTTGGTTATGGTTCAGGAGTTAAAGCATATAAACTATGGAATCTTGAAACGAAAAAGATTTTGTTGAGTAGGAACATTGTTTTCAATGAATGCGTTATGTATCATAACAGCTTGCCATCCGATCTCTCTCCTGTTGCTATTGGAGAGGAGAGAGTTAGTGTGCAGGTGGAGCACCTGCAGAAAACTGTTGATACTAATGTTGTTGTTGATGATTCTCATGAGGAAAATATTGATGATGATGTTGTTCAGCACTCACCTACTGTTTTGTAGCAGCCACAGGAATATATTGCTGCTGATAGACCAAGGCGTAACATAGTTCCACCTCGTCGTTTAATTGAAGAGTGTAATCTTGCTCAATATGCTTTGAGTTGTGCTGAACAGGTGGAGCATGATACTAAACATGCTACATACAATGAGGCTGTTGTATCCGTTGACCGCGAGAAGTGGGTTTCTGCTATGCAAGAAGAGATGCAATCTCTTGATAAGAATGACACATGGTAAGTTGTGCGCTTGCCTAAACAGAAGAAGGTCGTCCGCTGTAAGTGGATATACAAGAGAAAGGAAGGTTTATCTCCTAATGAGCCTCCAAGGTTTAAGGCAAGGTTAGTAGCAAAAGGTTTCAGCCAGATTTTAGGTATTGACTGTAATGATGTTTTCTCTTAGGTTGTGAAGCATAGTTCTATTCGTGCTTTCTTTGGTATTGTTGCTATGCATGATCTTGAGCTTGAGCAGCTCGATGTAAAGACTGTTTTTCTGCATGGTGAACTGGAGGAGGAGATTTACATGGACCAACCTGAAGGGTACATAGTTCCTGGAAAATAGGATTTTGTGTGCAAATTGAAGAGATCGCTTTATGGTTTGAAGCAATCTCCAAGATAGTGGTATAAAAGGTTTGATTCATTTATGATCTCACAAGGTTTTAAGAGGTCTCTGTTTGATAGTTGTGTTTACATAAAGTTTGTTAATGGATCACTTATTTACTTGCTGTTATATATTGATGATATGTTAATTTCCGCCAAGAGCATGAAAGAAATCACTACTTTGAAGGCACACCTAAGTAGTGATTTTGACATGAAAGATCTTGGTGCTGCTAAGAAAATCCTAGGTATGGAAATTAAATGGGACATAAAATCTAGGTTGTTGTTTCTTAGTCAGCAAAGTTACGTTGAGAAAGTTCTTCAACGTTTTAATATGCATGATGCAAAGTCTGTTAGTACTCCTGTTGCTTGTCACTTTAAATTGTCAGCATTGCAATGTCCTAGTTCTGATGAAGATATTGGGTACATGTCTCGAGTTCCTTATTCTAGTGTTGATGGTTCCTTGATGTATGCCATGGTTTGCTCTCGCCCTGATTTATTATATGCTATGAGTTTGGTGAGTCGTTACATGGCTAATCCTGGTAAAGAACATTGGAAAGTTGTTCAGTGGATTTTCAGGTACCTCCGTGGCACATCCAACGCTTCCTTGAAGTTTGGCAAGACTGGTGAGGGACTCGCAAGCTATGTGGACTCAGATTTTGCTGCCGACTTGGATAAGAGGTCCCTCATAGGTTATGTGTTCACGGTAGGTGGATGTGCCGTGAGTTGGAAGGCAACGCTGCAACCAGTTGTTGCTTTATCTACAACCAAAGCAGAATATATGGCTATTGCTAAAGCTTGCAAAGAGTCTGTTTGGTTGAAATGTTTGTATGCTGAGCTTTTTTAGGATGATTCTTGCATTAACCTGTTCTGTGACAGTCCAAGTGCTATTTACCTTACTAAGGATCAGATGTTCCATGAGAGAACAAAGCACATTGATATCAAGTACCATTATGTCCGTGATGTTGTAGCACAAGGTACGCTAAAGGTATGCAATATAAGCGCTCATGATAATCCTGCTGATATGATGACAAAGTCTGTTCCTGTTGCTAAGTTTGAGCTATGCTCAAGCTTAGTTGGTATAACTGCTTAGCCCAAGTGGCTGTTGGCACCAAAAGTGTTTTCTTTGTTTGTTCAGGGACATGATTACTGTTGATGCTACAAGAAGGAATTTGTCTCAAGGTGGAGTTTGTTGAAGTATGATCCAAATTCTATTAAGGGGGCTAACTTCTGGTGGAGCGGAGCAAGGCCCGTCGCCGGGAGGCTTGGGCCTACGGATCATTGATGACCTATGTTACCACCGGTATACAAACCTCTAAGCCGCCGGCTGGGATAAGTTGCATTTGTGAAATCCCCGGCGGTGTGTAAACTCTCCCCGTTATAGTGAAGATTTGCTGGCTGGCGCCCGTGGTTTTTCCCTTTTGTTTGTTGGAGAGGGTTTGCCACGTTAAATCTGTGTCCCCCTTGCTGTGATTTCGTTTTCGTTCTTCATTATTTGATTGTCGCAAAGCTAACACGATGGGTCCCGCATCAGTGATGCCATGCGGTTCGATGATAGGGAGGGACAAGGTCGATGACCGGAGAAGAGGTGGTGCAAGGAGGAGCCCCAAAAGGCGAGGCACAAGGGTGGTCGCGGTGCAGGGCTTGGAGGCGGCCTGTAAGGATCGTCGGGGTCGTGGCGTAGAAGGCGGCGGTCGACTAGGAGGGCACCCGCGATGGCATGGATTGCAGACGGAGGCTGGCGCCGGGGTGAGGCGGCGGCGACCATGGGTGAGTTCAGGCGACCACGCTGGGAGGAGGCGGCCCTGGCAGCGTGCGGGCGAGGAAGAGGAGGCGGCAGGGGCGGTCGAGGAGGGCATCACGGGCCACAGGGTTCGGGCCTAGTGGGAGGCCACTGGCGGTTAGAGGACCAGGGAATTGCGAGGAAGGAGGAAGAGAATGACAAGGTTGTTGGGTAGGACCCGATTGGTTTCTCTCTATTAGCAGAAGGGGCTAAGCGCAAAAACGCCAGCGACGGATGGGGTTAGTGGTGGTGTCCGATGCGTGTACTATGCCAGGTTAGGTCTATGGTTCTTGTCCACCAGGTGTGTGTAGATGTGTGCGTTGCATGTGTCGATCAGGCTAGGTCAGGGTTGATTTAGTCGGTAGCTAGGTGTGGGTGTGTGTGGTGATGTGTGCTGGTGGCGGCGGGTTAGGTCTAGGCTAGGTTAGGGTTTGGGTTAGGATTTGCAGATCTAGGGTGGTAGGCTAGATGGCTGGGCCTTTGGGCCTGGCCGGCTGCCTCCCCTAACAAAATATTTTTATTATTTATTTTATTTGTTTTAAAACAAACCATTTTTGCAAAAAGGTTTTAGACAAATAGAAGATCCGAGCGGGCCTAGGGTTTGATTTGAAATAGAGAGGGGGGTTATTTGGAAAACAAATTTAGGCTTTTAGAAAATAGTTTTAGGCAATTAATATATGCATGCAGATATGAAGATGGTCAAATGCAATGTGGCATGATGACATGAGCATGCAGTTATGATGATGCACAAACACGAGTGATTTTCTAGTAGTATTTTTACCCGTGTGCTACAATTCGACACCACTAATAATGGATCTCACCCTCGAGATCCGCCTCATAGTACAGGGAAGAAGGCTGACGATCTAACTCTTCTTGCTTCATGTAGATCTTTGCGACACCACTAACAAAGATTCTTTCTCTGTCTTGAAATTGGCGACACCACCAACAATGGGTTATTGCTCATGTTTGTTGAGAGAACACTTCGGAGAAACACAGACGAAGGTAGAGGTCTCAAAAGGTAAGGCCACCTCTAACTTCCGCACAGGAGTACAACTGCATTGATCCGCCGATTTAGTGTACAAAAGCGAATGATAAGAGTAGTGGTATGGTCGCGACTCCATCCCGTACTCAAAGCATTACTCTGTACATGAATAGGAGAAGTATGCAACTAATTCTTGGAATTAGACGGAAGATCTTGATAAGCGATGTCCGAAAACAAAAGAGTGATGCAAGCTCTTCATCAGATCTGATACAGATGATGTCGTCTCGTTGGAAACCACCGTAAGATACAATGAAATTTTTTAGTGAATTTTTGTTCCACTGAAAGGTACATAGAAAAAGATTCCTCACATAGCATGAAGATCGGATGTAGCAACACTGCTACAAAAATGAATCAAAACCCTGAAGGTACGATAGAAACCAAACTACAAGAATTCCTGAGCTCGAAGAAAAGATAAGCGAGTAGATTCAAAACATCAAGCAGTAAAAACAAACCTACTCAGATTTATCCAATCGATTTTGCAAAAATAGTTTGGACACTCTACATCGGTCGTTAGCTAGGTTATCCTATAGGCTGGACCAGTGGGGTATCGCAACTGCTGGGCTCTGATACCACTTTGTAACACCCACGAATTGGCCCTATGCAGATTTTAGCGATTCCCGCCAAACCCGCATAGAAACGATTCAAAGGTGCCCACCAGGCACTTGCATGCAGGTGGGAAACAAAGTAATACCATTACACAATAGTCCATGATGGAACCCATAGAAACATATATATATACAACAACGACTCCATGAGTAAAGAATACAGATATACAATACAAAGATCCAAATCACCTTGAAAATGATACAACATTCGAGTATGGATAAGATACAAATGGGGCTAAGAGCCCTGAAAAATAACCAATGGCATCCATAACCCTTCCTAGGCCAAGCCGGAAGGGTAACCCTGCTAAATACGTCGATCTCAAACCTGCTAAAACAAAAGGGGTGCCGACAAAGGGCAAAGGAAAAATAGAACGGTTTATACTGAGGCCAGTACACAGCGAGTCTGGAATTCAGCGGCTCTCGCCTACATAAGTATGGTGGACTAAAGCGGCAGCGAAGCATGCGCTACACAACCTATATAGACTCGATACAACTGTCAGTTATTAGAGAGAGACAAGAAAGACCTATGCGGAACCAACCTGATACTACCACCAAACATACCCATCCTAATATTTCCCCCTCGAAACCAAATGAGGAAGTCCTGCCAAGGAAACTCACACGATTGGTAGTTTTATTCATGCTTTCCATAGTAGTTATCCAACTTACTAGTTATATCAGATACAAGTCATATTATAGTAGTAATTCTTTAGTTATAATTGTCTATGATCGAGAAACTATGCTCCAAGTCGTCCATAACCACGAACACGGCTTTTCGAAAAGATTTAACCCTACAGGGGTGCACCAAAGTATCCACATGCACTTCAACCCTTATTGGCAGATCCAGATATGAGCAAGATCCTGAACATATACCCAACGGTATGCGACGGGGCCTCGGACACGACGTTTCCCAGACCCAAAGCAAGTACATGGGGGCCACCCCAATAAGGTACCCACAATGAAGTCGGCCGGCTCCGAGACGGACCCAGGGTTTGCGTCAATGGATGTAAATGACAGGGAACTCGAAAGTGTGACTGGACTTGTCGATACCGTGAAAACATTCCATAATTCCTAAATAGTACAGGTGCTCCACACACAATCGTAATTAAAGCAGTACATCATGGCATAAGTTCATGATAGTAATAAAGCCCCAAACTACTTTGTGGCCCCTAGCACAGTACTTGGAAATAAGGTAGTAAGTCGATGGGGTACCCACACACCCACCTGTGGTTAGTGCACTCGATCTCGGAATAGGTGTCAAGAACTCAGGTCCTAGGTGGACACAAGTGGGTGGTTAAAAACCAAATATTGATTATTACCCACTGGTGCATCTGCATTATATCTATTTCCAGCATTTTAATTAACAAGTTATTATGAAAGCCATGGCCACCTCCACCGTTAAGCATGTACGAACCTCCCAACAATGGTGGAACAACAACGACGTGAAATAGCACCTGAGCAAGCATTTACGACTCGTAAGGCCAACTAACTATCAAACAACATGCAATAGGATGTGTCCAAGGCTATATAAAGGCTGCAAAAAATATAAATGGTACGGAAACTAAAGCATCGCAACACGGATAGCAATAGATCAACAGGAGAAAGTAAGGACTATAAATGCAAAATAGGTAGAAAGGGGGAGAATGCTCGCCTAAGAAACACTGCCAAAGATACACATCCAAAGGACTTGTCGACACTCGCATCCACTCAACAGCCTAATCCATGAAGAAAAAAAGCACTAAAAGAAACACCAGATGCACTATTTAATACTACGGCAAAAGATCGGACATGATGCATGATATGATGCATGTCATGGCAAAGATGCGATGCAACTAGAAAATATTAAGGAGAAACAAGGTCCCAACAATTAATTAGATGGTGCAAGTTATTTAAATACCCCGCAATTTAAATGCTGGTTTAACAAGGCAAAACATGGCATTGGTTCACTACACAAATTTAAATGGAGTCAATATAAGACTAGAATATCCTGCATATGGTCTCCATATTTAATTATTAGGTGAGTCGACAAAATACCCCCAAATGACAAAATATGTGTGCAATCATGAACAATTTAGTATGCAACAAGTATATGTTATATTATAAAAATATGGTCTTGGAAAAGGGGTCACACATTAGGAGGTTCGGTGATCTTGGGGCTCGGAGGGGTTTGGGTTTGGCGGGATTGGTCTTCGGTCTTCATGAACGGGCCTCGGGATCCATGAGGAGAACTTGGTGTTCGGCATCACCGGATCCGTGGATCGGGGTCTTCGGTATCCGTGTGGGTGGTCTTGGTGTTTGGCATCACCGGATCCGTGGATTGGGGTCTTCGGTATCTGTGTGGGTGGTCTTGGTGTTCCACGATGGTGAACTTGGTTTCCGGTGATGGTGGTTCATCGAACCCGGGAAGCAGAACTTGATGCCCATAGTTCTCGTTTAACTTGTCCTCCTGGAGGTATCCAAAGTACACCGGTAGCCGATGATAGTATCACATAAGATTGCTTCCTGTCACCATGTCTTCACTATCGACATACTTCACTAGAACAAAATCAACATGATTCACCCACTGCATAGTTGCAGAGGAAGAAGTATTAGCAGCAACACAGAATAGATGTACTGTCCAGTGTACACACGCGCATCGAATCACAAGAGGCAGAGCATACATAGGCTCATAGATCCAGAGCTTACCACAGAAGAGAGCAGGGATGCACAGGGGCAAGGTGGACATGGATGAGTGGCGAGAAACGTGCCAGTAGGGGCGACCTTAGGGAGAGGCCGACACGTCGCTGAGCAACCTGCAGAGAGGCACGAAGATGAGGCAGAGGGGACGCTCGTAGGACCGGTGGCGCAAGGAGAGATGGAGGTTGGGGCCGAGGCTGGTTCGGCGGCGACGCACATGGGCGGTGGCAAGGAGTTGATTGGGGGCACCGGCACAAGGGCAGGCAAGAGTCCGGGCGAGCTCGAGATGGCGAGGTGGTGGCAGTTTTGCTAGGGAGGCGATTCTCGCATGGAAGGCTTGCGGTGGCTAGCACCAGGCACACGGAAGACAGAGCAACGAGGTGGGGAGCTCGCTGGGCAGCGACGACTAGCACGAAGGAAGAGGTGCGGGGTTTCTCGGGGAAGATGGGGATAACAGCGAGGTGTGGCGATGGATCCCATGGTGGTGGCGCAATGTGGTTTGACAAAGGGGAGGGACGAGGTCGACGACCAGAGCAGAGGTGGTGCAAGGAGGAGCCCCATCAGGCGAGGAACAAGAGGGCTTGCGGTGCAGGGCTTGGAGGCGGCCTGCAAGGAGCATCGAGGTCGCGACGCAGAGGCCGGCGGTCGACAATGAGGGCACCCGTGACGGCGTGGATTGCAGCCGGAGGCGGGCGCTAGGTGATGAGGCGGTGACCATAGGTGAGCTCGGGCGGCCGCGCTAGGAGGAGGCGGCCCTGGCGACGGGCGACCAAGGAAGCGGAGGTGAAAGGAGCAGTCGAGGAGGGCAGCACCGGCCGCAGGGTCTAGGCCTGGCGGCGGCAAGCAGCGGGAGGCCGCTGGCAGTCAGAGGATGAGGGAATCACGAGGCAGGAGGAAGAGAATGACGCGGTTGGTGGGGAGGACCTGATCGGTTTCTCTGTAGTAGCGGAAGGTGCTAAGCGCAAAAACGCTAGAGACATGTGGGGTTAGTGGTGGTGTCTGATGCGTGTACTAGGCCATGTCAGGTGTGTGGTTCATGTCCACCAGGTGTGTGTAGATGTGTGAGTTGCGTGGGTCGGGGTTGATTCAGTCGGTAGCTAGGTGCGAGTGTGTGTGGCGATGTGTGCTGGTGGCGGCGGGTTATGTCTAGGCTAGGTTAGGGTTTGGGTTAGGATTTGTAGATCTAGGGTGGTAGGCTGGATGGCTGGGCCTTTGGGCCTGGCCGGCTGCCTCCCCTAACAAAATATTTTTATTATTTATTTTATTTCTTTTAAAACAAACCATTTTTGCAAAAAGGTTTTAGAGAAATATAAGATCTGGACGGACCTAGAGTTTGATTTGAAATAGAGATGGGGGTTATTTAGAAAACAAATTTAGGGTTTTAGAAAATAGTTTTAGGCACTTAATATATGCATGCAGACATGAAGATGGTCAAATACAATGTGGCATGATGACATGAGCATGCAGTCATGATGATGCACAAACACGGGCGATTTTCTGGTAGTGGTTTTACCCGGGTGCTACATTACCTTGATCTTACGAGAACTATCGAACCATTGGATGTAATATGAATGTGTGCTTTGTCTTGTTGGGAGAGCAAGTTTTCTCTACCATGTCAACACTAGCCAGATTATTACAACTCCATCCATCAATAATGAACCATATAGCTCTTTCTTGGACAATGCCTCGTGTTTGGAACAGGTTGTGGCGTTGATCATGCTCAGCTTTGCTCAACTACACACTCAACACACGTTGTGCAACTAAGCTCTTGTATTGATCAGCAGTTTCTGCTCCCATTACCTCCGTCTCTTCTTTCAAATCAGAATTATCCCCATCACGTGCAGCAATAAGAGCTAATATATCTTCATCAAAATCACTTGCTGAATCGTATTCACCATCATCGTGCACCATCATAACACGTTGTGTTGTGTACATCCTCTCAATATGACCATATCCCAGCATTTGTGGCTGTCATGACCCGAACCCAGTAAGGTTCGAAGCCCTGTGTTTATAGTGCTAGTCCCTGCATCGAATAGCTAGCACCCACAGTTTAAGATGTAATATCAAGAAACAAAGGTCATATTGCATCGCATATCCAGGAATAAAAATAGTTCATTACAATTTACATAACTCATATGAGTATCTTATTACAAAGTAGGAGATATAACTATAAAGCATGGAGTCCTTCATCTTCATGAGCCACAGGCAAACATGTTGGGTGCAGACTCGTAATCCCTACTCATCCAACTTCACTATCATCAAGTAATCATGCAACATGATAAGTTACAGCCACAAGGGTCAATACATTTTGATTTGGATTGGCAAGTGTCAGTAGTATGTGGATATAAAGTGGAACCTATTGCTAGCATATCTGGCCAGGTAGAGTTTTGGCTAGTTTGCAGCAAGAAAGTTTTTCCCTATATTTTTATAAATAGTTTACAACACTTATTATCAACTAAGTTACACTGGATACCCTCCAGGTAATATTTCCAATCAAAACATAGTGGTACCACTGATAGAAATCAGTGAACCTAGGGTCCATTGATAGAAATCAATGAACCAACAACCCTTGTTCACCCATCAATTTTTAACTTAAAGAAATTAGAATGATGAGATTCTTGATTCTGCTTCATTGTCTTGATGCTCAGAAATTGTGCATAACCGGGAACATGGCTAAGTACTTAGTTTTACCCTCTCGAGAGGTGGTGCATTTTCCCCACAAGACTTGACATGCATCGAGATGAGACTTTTCAGAAGAAATCCCTCAGACCACCACGGACTCATTCCATCCTATCATCACTACCACCCTCTATCCGTCTGGCTGAGTTCTCGCAACTTAGTCGGTCAAGGCAGAGCCCATATGCCATGTGGTTGCACTGGAAGCTTCGCGACAAGAACGTCTCCAATTTCTTTGTTCTTGGGTGGCCGTCCACAAGTGCGATACACCAGCCGACCATAGATATGGCCCCTGAGTAACCACTCAACATAATCCAAGCAAGTCCAATTTCCACCTAGGTGTTTCATTAAGTACTTGTTTTATTATAGAAAAAATATATTTTCCAATACTCCATATAATCATCATATGATATTCCACCCCAAAAACTATAGTAGGGCTAAGCATTTCTAATCTTACGATGTTTCACCTACCAAGTAGAAACTACCATTTCCTATTCTACATAGGAGATATAGCATAACATAATAATATAGTCTATCATGCATATACTACAAAAAATCCACTAAGTATAATGAAAATAGTAGGACTTCATGATAGTGCCACTTGGCTTGGTAGTAGAATATTTAGGTACTCTTCTTGATCTTTCAAAGATTACACTCCTCAAAGTCTACGACAATACAATCAAGCAAAAAACACATTCTCAAAACTAGCATCACAAAATGTGGCGCCCCGCAAAAACCACTACTAGAAAATCACGTTGTTTTTGTGCATTGCATCATCTTGACTACATGCTCATGTCATCATGGCACCTTGCATTTGAGCATCGTCATGTCATCTTGCATTTGTTTGCATAAAACTATTTTTGAAAAGTCTAGTTTTGTTTTCTAAACGCCCCGTCTTTATTCAAATACAAAACCCGGGTCTCCGGATTATTTTGTTTCGTCTACCAACGGTTTTCAAAAGCCCCGTTTTAAATATTAAAATATTTATTTTATTTTTAGGGGCAGCCGTACCGGGCCGTTCCAACCCAGTCGGCCACCCCCAGTACAAAAACCAGACTACCCAAACCCTTTTCCTACCCCACCCTATCCTACCCAGCCCCCTCCACCTCACCCCGACATATCACCTCACGCCACATCACCTTTGGCCCAAACTCCAACCACTCCCCAGCTGCCACCTGCCCCATCCACCGCCAGCTCTCCCCACCTGGCCACTTTTTCCCGCCTCCCGCACGCCATACAACCACCTGGGCGCGCAGGCCTAGGCGGGCCCGGCCCCACCTGCCGCCCGACCAAACCCCCTGGGCGCGCAGCTTCCTTTCCTACTCCCTCCCAACCACCGATCCCACGCGTCGCCACCACTCCCCACCCCGACAGGCTCGATCCCACCCCGCGGGAGAGGCCCGTCCCCGACGCCACCTACCCCCTCCCCTCGTCTCTTCCTCCTCGCCATCCCCCACCCCCGCTTCCCCCTCTGCTCCCGCCGCCGGCCTTCCTCCACCCCAGCCCGAGTCCCGCGCTGCCCCGCCGCTAGGGACGCCGCTCCGGCAGCGCCCGCCTCCGGCCCCGCCGCCTCGGGTTGCCGCTCTGTCTCCTCCGCCCTTGCCGCCCGTCGCGACCGCGTCCTCCACCGCCCTTGCACCCCGCCGCCAGCGGGCCCTCTCCTCGCGCGGTGCGCCTCGCCTTCCCAAGCTCCACCTCGACCCGGTCGCACCGCACCGCCGCGGGCCCCGCCTCGCCACCAGGCCGCGCTCGCTCCGGTCGTCGGTCGTCGCCCTCCACCTTGGCCCCTGGGCCTCGCTCCCCTCTCCGTCTGCGCCGTCTCGCCGGAGCGCGGCCGACCCATCTCGCGCGGCTCCTCATCGGCCAGACCCCGTCGCCGGACCTCCTCTCACCGGCCTTTGCATGCCATCGCCTCACCCACATACTCCTCTCCAACGCCGCCTCCCTCGGATGGTTGTCGCCGCCCCTGAAGCCCCTGGACAGGACCGTGTCCCCGTAGAACGAGTTACATCAGTTTCTGCCCTTGTGCGGTGTTGGCCAGGCCATTGTGGGATTTCTAGAGTTTTGTCCCACAGGTGTAACCGATGCCTCGACGGAACGTGTTCTGCAGACATGCGTGTCATCCCGAACCTTGTTCCACCAAGTTTGTCGCCCTGATGGCTGTTTGACCAGGGCGAGTCCGACGAGCCCCGACGCCAAACCAAGATCTGCGACGACCTCCGAAGACCGGTCCCAACGAACCAAACCTCGCAGTCCCTGTTGAACCCCGGAACCCCGGAACCCAAGATCTGCCGAACCCCCATGTGTGAACCTTTTTCGAGCCCCTATTTCATAACTGCTATATATAAAACCTGCTGCATAATAATTGTTCATCTCGCATGCATATCATAATCATGCCAGATCTTCTGCCGTAGTATTAAATATTGCATCCGGTGTTTCTTCTAGTGTTTGCTTCTTCGCGGATTAGGCCGATGAGTTGATGCGAGTATCGACAAGTTCTCCGGATATGAACCTTCGGCAGTGTTTCCCAGGCGAGCATCTCTCCCCCTTCTACCTATTTTGCATTTATAGTCTTTACTTCCTCCTGTTGATCTATTGCTATCCGTGTCGCGATGCTTTAGTTTCCGTGCACCAGTTATATCCCGTGCAGCCTCTATATTGCCTTGGACACCTCCTATTACCTGTGTTTGGTAGATAGCTGGCCTTGCGAGTCGTAGTTGCTTGCTCAGGTGCGATCTTGTGTTGTTGAGTACCATAGTTGTTGGAATGCTGGCAGATGTTTGTTGGTGGAGATGCTTATTGGTGGAGATGATCATGACTTTAAATACAACTATTAAAATGCTACCTATAACTAATGCAGAGGCATCGGTGGGCAATAGATGTTATTTGGTTGTTCCACGCTCACTTGTGTCCCGTAGGACCCCGAGTACTTGATACATGTTCCTTGATTTTTCGCACTATCCACATCCGGGAGGCCTTATGGACCCCCCTGAGTCAGTGCTTGATTCATTTCTATTTCTTGGGGCCACAACTAGTTTGGGTTTTATTACTATCCTGTACTTATGCCATATTACTGCTTTATTTACGATTGTGCGTGGAGCACCTGTACTGTTTAGGATCGTGACACGTTTTCACTGTATCGACAAGCCCAGTCACACTTTCGGGTTCCCAGTCGGTTACAGCTGTCCACACAAACCCTGAGTCCATTCCGGAGCCGGCCAACTTCGTTGTGGGTAGCTTAGTGGGGTGGCCCCCTGAAATATTTCTGAATCCTGTGATCGCTTTGTCGTGAATGCGTCGTTGGGTTTTGAGTTGGTTTTTCCGAGGTTGATCGAGTGTGTGTTGCTATTTGTGCACCCCTGCAGGGTAAAACTTTCTGAAAGCTGTGTCCGTGGGTATGGACGACTTGGAGCACAGTATCTCGATCATAGACAGGCATAACTAAAGTAGTGCTATAAATTTGACTTAATATGTGACTAGTAATCAGATGCAACTATAACGGAATGGATATTAAAAATGCCAACAACTGGTGGAACTGGATTGTTTTGTTATACCTGCCTAGTAAGTATTGCAACTCCAATGGAATGTGATAAAAGTGCCAACAACTACTGGGTTTTTGAGATTCTTCAGGACAAGTATATCTGACTAGTAAATGTTCCAACTACAACGGAATGATAATTAAAACGGCCCACTACTTATGCTATCAGGATGACTCATGCTATCTATATCTGATTAGTAATTGTTGCAACTATAACGGAATGAGTAAAATTGCCAACTGTGTGAGTTCCTTGGTCCGACTTCCTCGTTTGGTCTCGAGGGGGAAATACGAGGATGGGTTTGTTTGGTGTTAGCTTTAGGTTGGATCCGAATAGGTCTCTCTTATCCCTCTCTGGTAACCACCAGTTGTATCGAGTCTCTATAGGTTGTTTAGTGCCGCTGCGCTGCCGCTTCAGCCCACCATACCTATGTAAAGCCCACCATACCTATGTAGGCGAGAGCCGCCGAATTCTAGCCTCGCCGTGTACTGGCCTCAGTACTGACGCTCCTCTTTTTCCTTTGCCCTTTGTCGGCACCCCTTTTGTTTTAGTAGGTTTGAGATCGATGTCGTTAGCAGGGTTACCCTTCCGGCTTGGCCTGGGCAGGGTTATGTACGCCATGAGTTATCCTTCAGGGCTCTTAGCCCCATTTGCATCTTGTCTGTAGTCGGACGCTCTATCGTTTTCAAGGTGATTGGATCTTTGTATTGTATATTTGTATTCTTGACTCATTGAGTCATTGTTGTATATATATCTGTTCTATGGGTCCCATCGAGGACTGTTGTGTAATGGTATTACTTCGTTTTCCACCCGCACAAAAGTGCCTGGTGGGCGTCCTTTAATCGTTTCTATGCGGGTCTTCGAAGACAATGACAATCCACGGCTGGAGCTGTGGTGGCGTCGGGTGGCTCGACAAATGGAAACAAAATGTCGTCCCACCATGTCCTGGAGGTAGGCAAAGATGATTAGAGTATTCTGGTTCGAGGAATTGACAAGTTTCTCACCGTGGACGACAATATCTGATGATGAACTCCGATTTTTGGCTGATCTTGGCATCATCGGTATGACTTCTACAGACCTCCTGTCGAGAAATTTTGAGAACCAAAATGATAGAGGAGAACGAGAGGAAAATGGTTCCCTCTTCGGTTCACGTTGTTATGGTAGGAAGAGGGAGATTGGGATACGTATGCCACCGATTGGCATTCGGAGCACTGGTTTGATATGAGAGATTAAAGCACTAAAGTGGGAATCTAATAGCCTGAATGGAACCTCCACTTGATTATAAACGTTTTTCGTTTTGAAGTCGAAGAGAAATGGTCATTGGAATTGATGGGGGAGGATAGGAAGGAGTACAGCCATGAAGTTGCTCTCTATAGGTGAAGGAGGAGGAAGACGAGCGAGGAGCGCTCGACTCGATCCAGCTCCTCTAGATGGGCCAAGAAAAAGGAAGAGGCCTAAAAGAAAATAACATGAAGGAAAAGAATTGAGGAAGGATAGCTGGGTGGGTTGGGCTGCTCTCAGGTGGCCATAGTTGGGCTAGGTCGGCTCCTTTTTTTAATTCGTTTTTCTGATTTCTTTTATAACTTTTGTTTTAGAGTTCTAAATGGATCCATTCAAATTTTCAAAAATTTTGTAAAATCAACAAGATCATTTTAGGATATTATCTATCTTATTTATTATCCAAGTCAAACAATATTATTTATAAATATTTACTTTGGCCTATATGATTCTCTTTTTTTTACCTAGTTACTTTCCTTCATATCTTTTTATTTAAAACTCCAAAAATGGTCAAACCAATTTAAAAAGTTTTATAAAATAATTCTTTACCATTATATGTTATTTAAATATACTTTTGTTCCATTTAGACATGGATTTTATATATGGCTTATCTTGGCTTTGCAATATAATCCCATTTCTTTTTCTCTTTATGAAATAAATTTTGATTTATAGTTTCAAAAAACAAAAAGGTGATTATCATTTATATAATTCTATTTTATAATTATCTTTATAAACCATTTAAGAATACTTTTATTTCATTTAGTTATTGATTTTTGGTAGGTGCTTTATTGGCCTTGGAATTTTCTTATTTCTTATTTCTTTTCCTTTGTTCTTAAATAAACCATATCTTTTTATCTATGGCTCCAAATAGTGTGAAACCCATTTCGTATGGTTTTGTAATTTTGTTATTTACCATTATAGATTATTTAGGTATTACGTTGCCAAATTTTTATATGGAACATAGCCATAGCCTTGTATTGAACTTGATGGTGATTTCTCTTATTAGTGTTTAGGTTTCGGGTTTATCCTTTTTCTTTAGGGGTTGACAAGATACATGTCATGGATGATTGCATTTTATCTTTGGGTAGTTTGTTTGTCTCTTCCTTATTTAAAATTCTTTTTGTTTAAGTAAGAATCCGATAGAGGAACAAAAAGTTTCTTTTCCTCCTAAATTTTATCCTTTATTTTCTTTGTTTGTTTGATTTTTTCACATTTCAAATTCGAAAATATTTGGGATGTGACAGTGGCATTGTATATCCTTTGTCTTGCTTGTGGAGGCCACAGAAGAAGAACTACGAGCATGGCCATTGGATGATGGCGGTGGAGTAGCCGAAGGCGTTCTTGTTGACGGAGTGGTGGCTTTAGACGTGGTAGGTGCTGGTGGTGTACCACGCGAAGAAGGCGCAGATTGTCGTGATGTCCATGACGATGTACGAATTCCAGAATTGTTAGATCTTCTCCATGGGGGTTGCTGATCCTACACTTCACGTTCAGCTTTGCAATCAAGATGAAACAAACGAGTAATGGTGCAATATTCCTTATAGTCTAAGATATTTTGAATCTCCTTATTTAAACCAAGAAAGAAATGACCATCATTTGTTCCGTATTTTCAACAATACTAGCACGAACTCTCTCAGTTTGTAATTCCTGATAATATTCTTCTACAGTATTTTTTCCTTGTTCTAAACGAGTCATTTTCTTTAACAAATCGCTTCGATAAGTTGGTGGTACAAAACAAACTCGCATAGCAGTTTTTAAAGAAGTCCAAGTATTTGGAATATTAGCATGATTGACGCGACAATATTCAGACCACCAAAGTGAAGCAAAATCTGTAAACTCACAAGTAGCAGCACTAACATGCATACTTTCAGGATATCTTAAACATGCAAAACATTGATCTATTTCCAATTCCCATGTAAGATATTGTAGCACCCTGGTAAAACCACTACTAGAAAATCGCGTGTTGTTTTCCTTTTATGTATCATCATGACCATAACCATATGCTCGTGTCATCATGCCACATTGCATTTGATCATCATCATGTCATCATGCATATTTAACCTTAAAACTATTTTCCTAAAGCCTAGTTTTGTTTTCTAAATATTCCCTATCTTAATTTCAAATCAAAACTCTTATCTTTTCTAGGTCTTTTATTTGTCTAAAAACTATCTATAAAACCCTTTCTAAAAATAAAACAAATAGAAATAAAAGTATTCTTAGGGGAGGCAGCCGGCCAGGCCCAACCGGCCACCTACTACCCATCCTAACGAAACCCTAAATCTACCCCACCTGTCCCCAGCCACTCCCTCCACCTGCCTCCGCCACCATCTGACCGAGTGTGTCCAACCCTTCCTCGCGATCCACCCCATCCCCGCGTAGATTTTTTTACAAATATGCACTTCTGCAATTTCTCATCGCCAAATCCGCCCTCCTGTCAAAGCGATTGTCAAATATGCCCTGACGGGAGTTGGAAAAAGTGAAACGTGTCACCTCTCTCCACAGCCAGGGCGGGTTACTCATGCCACCACGAAGGAAGGCTAAAGGTCCATCCTGCCACGTCCACCGACAGGAGGATACTGTGGGCTCGTCGATGCTGGCGGAAGGCTATGTTCCCGCTGGCGGAAATGAAAAACACTACAGTCAATGGTGGAACGTGCGTGGAGCCCGCGTCCCATGCGGTTGAATCCCTGGACATCGGCACTAGCTGGGTTGCTGCCATGCTTCTTGCGGAACTGACTCGCATGCTGTGTCGTGTTATGCCCAGGCCTTGTCGCTGCTTCCTAAGAGCATCTCCACTCGGAGGCCTTTGAATATCTGAGCTAGGAGGGCACCTCGGGGGCCTTTGAATGCATGGTGTATTTGTTTACATCATTTGAATATCTGAGCTAGGAGGGCGCCTAGTTATACTAAAAATAATTTTACAATACATTAAAACTATTCTTTCGATCCAAATTAATGGACTAATATTTGTATAGATTTAATTATATCTAGTCATATTTTAATACTAGATATTCGAATCTAGACAAATCTGAAGCTATTTTTTTTTAGAAACACGGTACAAACACAGACGCTCACAATGCGTACACACACTCACCCTATGAACACACGCACGCACATCCTACCCCTATGAGCACCTTCGAGAGACTGAGCCGGTGGGTCTTGAGATTGACGAAGTCACCGTAGGCGTCTCGCTATCAACGGGAACGTCGCCTCCAACTGAAAAAATATTCCGCCTTATGAAACACTAAAACGTTAAACCTGGGTTTTGAACTCTGGTAGACTAGGGGTATCACTGCCCTCCTAACCTTCCAACCACGGGTTGGATCTCTGAAGCCATTACTTTGGATCAGTGTAAATAATATTTTTGTACAAACGGACAAATGCACGTGGATCGATTCTTCACTCACCAAATTTAAGTCGTGAATGTGTCCGTCTCGTCCTTCCCTATTCAAACCTGCGCACAAAATTTTGTTGACCGTTGCAGAATCCCTAGCTAGCGATGGAGACCGCTGCCACAACCACCGCTGGTCACGCCGTCAAGAAGCTACCCAAGCCAAAGAAGGAGTAAACGTAGGAGCAGTGATCGCTCGAGTCGTCGAAGTGTGCAAGATGCAGAGATGCCACCGACACCGGCTAGTAGGGTGTTAAGTTTATCTCATGTTTTTATTTTTTAGTTGAATAATGCCTTTTGTAAATTATATTTCTATTATCATTTCCTTTTCTTTTTTATTTTGTGTCCACTGTTTTGTGGGGTGCCGTTGGTAGTGAAATATTTAATTATTGTAGTTAAATATAAAATAATTCTGTAATAGTTATACTTTTTGCTACAAAGAGGCCAATGTACTAAAAATTACAAATAGGTTAAATGACCATCTAGCGGCGACTATAAACACTAGCGCGAGCTGAAGATGCACCGCCGTCCTCGCTCCTCCAATACCGGAGTCGGGCATAACAATTAGTACTAAATTTATGCAGTGATTCAAAAGCTGCTCAACTAATTACATTAACTACGAAGGGAACTGACGCGTCCCAGACCAAATCTAGCTCCGGCGAGGCGAAAAGTTCAGGGCACGTCGGCATTAGGGAACTCCAGTGTGATCACTCCTCGGAGAGGTCGATCAGGTCCGCCGCCTGCAACTTGATGGCAGTGGCGTTGTGCGCCTCCTCCCTCTCCTAGGCCAGGCACATCTCGACAAGCACGATGGCCCTGCGCCTCTCTCCTCCTGCTCGTGGAGGCTCATCAAAAATACAGGATTGAAAAAATAATAAAATGCGTATTTTCGTATCTGGTTAAGAGTGTTCACGGAGGACAAAAACTGCCGAGTCTAGTATATAAATTATTTCGAGCTGAAATTTTATCATACTAACAGAAGGCATAATTGGGTGCATCATTGTATTTTATGGATTGTTTAACTTTTATATTCAAAATTTGAATCTCCAAAACTCGGTCTCCGTAGATCCCAGAAGCCATCACAAGTCTTTTTTATAGAGTCAAATTAGCAGCGTAGTAGTAGTTGGGAAAATTAGAGCATCTCCAGCAGAGGCGCCAAAATAGCGCAGCACTAAAATAACAGCCTTGTTACCCCGCGCGCTGTAAACGCCCCAGTAGATGCGTTAAAATGAGGCGCTCGGCAAATTTTTAGCACGGCGCTGCATTTTGCGCTATTTGGAGCACAAAATATTGGGCTCTGGCTACAGCGCACGCTATCGCCGGCGACGCGCGGGAAGAACAAACCGCCGAACTTTTCCTTCCCGCGCGCGAACTCTCTTTTTTCCCCCCACCCACTTCAGCGCCGCCCACCAACCCCGTCGGCGCTCCGCTCACCTCCCGGCGCCGCCCCTGCTCGCCGGCCCGCACTCCGCGCTCACCTACCCCGGCTACCGCCCCCGCTCACCGTCCCGGCCGCCGCGCGGCGCGGTCGGATTTCCCGAAGCTTGGAGCCCGCGCTCAAGCTCGTCGGCACCAATGTCTTCCTCGAGCCGGAAGGCAACTTGGCGCACACAAGGTGTTCGTCGAAATTACCGCATGGTTCATTCCGCTGCGCCCGCCCTCATTTTTTGTGCATTTTAGATGGTAGAAGTTGTTTCAATTTTTTTGCATACGTGTAGATGAGTTCATCCGACGATGCCTCCGATGATGAGTTCGATATGGAGGAAGATGAGGCCATTTCCATGCTATTGGCTTGGCGAGCCAACAAGAAGCCGAAGATAGGTGGCTCGGTTTTTGGTAGGCAGAAATTGTGGAGGGAACGGATCGAAGGCCACACCAAATTGATGCGGATGTATTTCAATGATGGTGCAACATTTCCCGAGAGCTATTTTCGTCGTCGTTTTCGGATGAGCCCCGGTTTGTTCAAACAAATCGCGGAGAAGGTGGCCAAGTATGATACATACTTTGTGCAGAGGAGGAATGCCGCCGGAGAGCTCGGGCATAACACCTATCAGAAGGTGACCACCGCTTTGAGGATGTTGGCATATGGTATACCGACGGATCTCATTGATGACCACTTGGCCATGGGTGAGAGCACCGCTATCATGTGTGTGAAGCGGTTTGTTGTGGCCATTGTGCAAGTGTTTGGAGCCACATATTTGAGAGCCCCCAATGTCGAGGACACGGCTAGGCTCTTCCAGGAGAACGCTGCTCGGGGATTTCCCGGAATGTTTGGCTCCATAGATTGCATGCATTGGAGTTGGAAGAATTGTCCTGCGGCATGACATGGGCAATTCAAAGGGCACAAAAAGGATTCCACTATAATCCTTAAAGCGGTGGCCGACCACGAGACATGGATTTGGCATGCATTTTTTGGTATGCCCGGGTCTTGCAATGACATTAATATCATCCAACGGTCTCCTCTTATGACAAGGATTGCTTTGCGTGAAGGTTCACAAGTGGAGTTTGAAGCAAATGGCCGTAAGTACAACTATGGCTACTATCTTGCCGATGATATCTACCCAAGGTGGCAAACATTTGTGAAGCCGGTCCACAAGCCCAAAGGTAAGAAACAAACCAAGTTTCACGCAGCGCAAATGGCAGCTAGGAAATATGTGGAGAGAGCATTTGGGATTTTGCAAGCCTAATTTGCTATTGTGAGAGAACCGGCTAGATTTTGGGCCCAAGAGTGCCTTTGGTATATCATGAATGCTTGTGTCATCATGCATAACATGATTATAGAGGATGACCTTGGGAAAGATGTAGAACAAACCACCCACTATGACTTGATGGGTGTGCCCGTACAAGTTCAACGCTCAGAACATAAGATTGCACGGTTCATGGCCTCTTATCATGCAATCCGGTCCAATGACGCACATGAAGAGCTTCAAAATGATCTCATCGAGGAGTGGTGGAAATGTTTTGGAGGCCGGTAGTTCATTTGTATGTTTATTGTATTGTGGTGAAACAATTTGTTGTATTTATTGATGAACGGTATTGTTGTATTGTTGTAAAACTATTTGTTGGTGTGTTGCAAAACTATTTGTGCTATTTGTAATGCAAAACTTGTTGTATTAAATTTTCTAGACAATTTATTCTTAATTTTTCGGTGTTTGTTTGATCTCGTTGAATGTATGAAATTGTTGTTTTTTTGTTTGCGCCTGTAGCGCGCGCTCTATTTTACAGCGCCTGGTGGGAGCACAAAACTCGCGGACACTCGGGCGCTGCATTTTAGCGCCTTCGGCAGAGGTAGCGCGATTTTGCAGCGCTCGAATGCGATAGCGCGCGCTCCAAAACTGATTTGCAGCGCTGCATTTTTGGGCTTCTGTTGGAGATGCTCTTAGACGCCAAAATGTGGCAGAATCTTCATGTTAGTGCGCAGTGACATGGATCAGTTAATGTGCATGCGGCATGCTGTCTGCTTTTGGCGGTCAAGCTAAGTAAAAAGCCAAGAAAGGGTAGATGTATGTTCCATGAAGACCTTCCGTCACGCGTGGACGTGGTCAGGTCTCCTCCCTCCAATAGCAAGGATGGGATGCCCATTCCGCTACTACCCAAGGCGGGAACTTTGATCCGCCCTAGTCCCTGACGGGACATGCCACATTGCGTCTTTTCCACTTCTCGCTAGGCATATTTGACAAAAGCTGTGAGACTAGGATAGTTGTGGCGATAGCGATTTTGAGAGGGCTATATTTGTAAAAAAGGCCCCCGCGTACGCCAGCCCCGGCCCCACCACGACCCCACACGTTTCCCTGCTTCCCCGGCCCCACCCCGCGATGCCATCGCAGACAGAGCCCCAGTCCCGTGATCCCCTCTCTCATCGACGAGACCACCCCACTCACGTTCCCGTCCTCCGGGCCCACCTCCTAGCCCTGCACGCGAGCGTGCCCACCGACCCACTCAACTGCCGACCTCGCCCACCGCCTCACGAGCCCTCTCCTCGCCCAAGCTTGGCCCCGCCACAAGCCCCGGGCGCTCTCTCCTCGAGTCACCGGCCTCGCCCTGTCCTCCGGTCGTCGCCCGAGTCGCGACGCGCCACCCCGTGCGCCGTCCACCTGCAGGTGAACCTCCTCGATGCCTTGGCTGAGCTCGCCGCCGCTGCTCCCTTGCGAGCCTCCCCTTCCTCTTCGGCCCTGCCTCCTCGAGCCCGCGTCACCAACCGGCCGCCGCTCCTCCGCCTGCGAGCCGGCCGCTACTCCTCCCTGCGCAGAAGCGCCGCCACCTCGCCGACCCCGGCGCATCCCTAGGCCAAGGTCGCCGTCGCGCCTCTACCAGGCCTCGCCACACCGCAGTCCTGAGCTCCTTCCTCGTCTGCGTGAGTCCCTTCCGCCTCTGCTCCTCGACGCTCACGGCCTCGAGCTCTGCTGTCTTCTCGTCAAGCGTGCCCTAGTGGCCTCGTTCGTCTGCTCGATGCCAACCCTGCGTCATCGCTCACGATCTCCTTCTCTGGCCCAGTCCGCTGTCGTCCCCGACCCCAGCGTGTCCTCTGCAGTGAAGGCTTCCTCTACTGTTTTTCTCACTGTTTTCTATCGACAGTCCAATTCATGCGGGTTCTCAGGGGATGCTCCTACAGCTGTGCGTTGCCGATGAGCTACTTCTATACCAACGCCAAGGAGACGGTGGTGTAGTAGTATTGGTGAGGTGGTGGTAAAACCTCCCTATACAAAAAGAACATGCGTCAAGATCTTCCGAAGACCTCGAGGACCTTCGTCTTGGACACCAAGATCTTCGTCACGGACCCGGAGAATCCCCAGGACGCCAAGACACCCGAATCAAACACCTTGAGGCTGTACCTGAATATCAATCCCGTCGAACACCCTCCGAGTGCCAATATCTTCGGACCTTGATGTGTGACTCCTTTCTAAGTTCCTATTTTTATAAAAGAAATACAAACTTGTTGCATATTAAATTGTTCATATTTACATACATATTTTTTTATCATTAGGGGTATTTTGTCGATCCACCTCATAATTAAATAAGGAGACCATATGCGGGCTATTCTAGTCTTATATTGCTCAATTTAAATTCGTGTAGCGAGCCGATGACTTGTTTTGATTTCTTAAGACAACATTTAAATTGCGGGGTATCTAAACAACATGAACCATCTAATTAAATGTCAGGACTTCGGTTACGCTTAATATTGCCTAATTGTATCGAACCTTTGCCATGCCATGCATCATACATGCATTATGCTCGATCTTCTGTCGTAGTATTAAATAGTGCATCTGGTGTTTCTTTTAGTGCTTTGGTTCTTCATGGATTAGGCCATTGATTTGTTGCGAGTATCGACAAGGTCTTCGGATAACGAATCTCCAGCAGTGTTTTCTAGGCAAGCAATCTCCTCCTTTCTACCTATTTTGTATTTATAGTTTTTATTTCCTCATGTTGATCTATTGCTATCTGTGTTGCGATGCTTTATTTTCCGTGCACCATTATATTCCATGTAGCCTCTATATTGCCTTGGACACATCCTATTACATGTTGTTTGATAGATAGTTGGCCTTGCGAGTTGTAGTTGGTTGCTCAGGTGCTGCTTCGCGTCGTCGTTGTCGTTCCACCATCGATGGAAGGTTGGTACATGCTTAATGGTAGAGATGCTTAATGGTGGAGATGATCATGACCTTAATTACAACTTGATAATTAAAATGTTGGGAATGGCAATAGCTAATATTTGGTTTTTAACCGCTCACTTGTGTCCCGTAGGACTCGAGTACTTGATACATGTTCCTTGGCTATCGCACTATCCGCATGTGGGACCATGAATCCCCTTAGTCAGAGCTTGATTCATTTCTTATTTCTTGGGGCCACAAACTAGTTTGGGGCTTTATTACTATGTTGTACTTATGCCATGTTTTACTGCTTTATTTACGATTATGCGTGGAGCACATGTACTATTTAGGATCACGACACGATTTCGCGGTATCGACAAGCCCAGTCATACTTTCGGGTTCCCGGTCGTTTACAGCCGTTCTCGCAAACCCTAGATCCGTCTAGGAGCTGGCCAATTTCGTTGCGGGTAGCTTATTGGGGTGGCCCCCTGAAATATTTTATGAATCTTGTGATTGCTTTATCATGAAAGCCTTGTTGGCTTTTTATTTGGTTTTTCCGAGGTTGATCGTGCGTGTGTTGCTATTTGTGCACCCCTACAGGGTAAATCTTTTCGAAAAGCCGTGTCCGCAATTATGGACGACTTGGAGCACAGTGTCTAATTTGACTTTCGCTTGACTAGTAATCAACTCCACTACAATGGAATGGATAATAAAAGTGCCAACAACTGATGGAATTGAAGTGTCTCATGCTATCTTTATCTGACTAGTAAGTGTTGCAACTATAACAGAATGAATAAAACTGCCAACTGTGTGAGTTCCTCGGTTTGACTTCCTCGTTTGGTATCGAGGGGGAAATGCCAGGATGGATATGATTGGTGTTAGTATCAGGTTAGTTTCACATAGGTCTTTCTTACCTCTCTCTGATAGTCGACAGTTGTATCGAGTATCTATATGTTATTTAGTGCATGCTTCGTTGCCGCTTCAGTCTACCATACCTATGTAGGCGAGAGCCACCGAATTCTGGACTCATCGTGTACTAGCCTCAGTACTGACCGCTCCCTTTTTCCTTTGCCCTTTTTCGGCACCCCTTTTGTTTAATAGGTATAAGTTCGACATCGTTAGAAGGGTTACCCTTCCGGCTTGGCCTGGGTAGGGTTATGTACACCATTGGTTATTGTTCAGGGCTCTTAACTCCATTTGCATCTTATCCGTACTCGGATGTTGTATCGTTTTCAAGGTGATTTGGATCTTTGTATTATATAAATGTATTCTTGATTCATGGAGTCGTTATTGTATATATCTATTCAGTGGGTTCCGTTGTGAACTATAGTGTAATGGTATTACTTTGTTTTCCACCCGCACACAAGTGCCTGGTGAGCATCTTTGAATCGTTTCTATGCGGGTTTGGCGGGAATCGCTAAAACTTGCATAGGGCTGATTCGAGGGTGTTACAGATATGCATCAGGATTATACCCATGCTCAAAAGGTGGAATATTTAGCTTAAGCTTAGAAACATGATCATCATTACGTACCGGTGGTCGAGCGTTGTGGTAGTAATGCCGAGGAGGGCCAGCAGGTTGTTCGACATACTGATCGAACTCATCCTCATGTTCATACTTGTTCTCACCATCCTCTTCATATCCCCCAAAAGCGTCAGTCGTGGTAGCAGCAGTAGCAGTTGGTGCAGCAGCTTTGGCAGTTGGTGCGTCAGCTTATGGGGTTGGAGCCTGAGGTAGTGCAGCTGTAGTAGGAGCAAACGACCCACAGTATGGTGTCTCGCGAGTGGCACTCGTCGTGCAAGTCCCACATTGTCAGGTAGACAATGCTGAGGACTTGGTGCAGCCGCAGGTGCATGTGCAGGTAACCTAGTGAGGATCTCCTGAAACTTGGCGTCGAGCTTGTCATTAAAGGATTTCTCTAGTCCTTCTATCTTGTCAACGGTTTTGTTGAGCACGATGTCAACATTCTCCAGTCTTGAATCAACATCTTGCGCACGTCCTACCAAAAGCTTGGTGAAGTGAGCATGCATCTCTTCGTTCATCATGTTCACTGGCCCAAGTGGTATATCTGTTGGGAATATGCCCTAGTAGTCATCTGCCTAGAGCTCCTTCCTGTACGTGTGGATACCGGTGGAGGCGTTGCACATGCGGCGCTAGAGACAAGGAGGTCCATGGGGATCTGGACATGCTGTACGGGGATCATTCGGCACGGCATCAACTGACGCGCTTCATCAACAATCCGCACCTACGCGTCTAGTGGTAAATCTCGTGGCCTATCACCTGAGCTAGATCTTGGGAGCACCGCGTAGAGGAAAAAGTTTTGTTTATCTCTGCGTGGCCCAACAGTGGTATCAGAGTGTTAGCTTCTGGTTTAGGCTCGAGATCTTGCACATGTGATATGCGTTTGGCCTTAGATTGGATCTAATTGCTGTTTTGGTGGTCGATCTATGAGATAGATCGGTTTTGTATGAAGTTGATTAGATCAACTGTACTCGGGGAATGGATGATCTGGTTTCCGTGATCTAACTGCTAAGGTCGTGGAACGACATACCCCTACCGGTCGGCTTTCGCCATCGGGGTAGACCGTGACACGTAAATCCGGATGCAGTGATCGAAGATCAAAGAGTTTGGTCAAATCGGAGTCCGGATCAGATTTGGATAAAATTGTTTTATCCGATGAAGAAATCCATGTCCGGAATGCAGATGAGATCTGCGATTTGGCAAAAACCGTAGAAATCCATGTCCGAGACTGCCGGCTTCACCCTGTCGTAGCGCCTTAGATGTCGTTGCGAGTTTTACAACGCCGGTAGATATCGTATCGATGCATAACTTGTTTTTGTAGGATGACGTTGTGAATGGTATGGCTTATATGCATGTGATGTTTGTAATCCATACGTGATCTGCGTATCACGGTTTTTGTCAGCCGGCTGGAGCCTAGGTGCTGTCATCTTATTGTATAATGACCTGCGTGTTAGATTATCTATGTAATTTACATTACTAGCTAGTGTAGCTGTTTGGAGAATCCGGAAGGCATGCAAGTCGATGTACAAGTCAGCTACATGGTGTAAGGCGGAACGTGACAAGAGTTGGCATGAGTCGGATTACAGACTTTGTGGAGATGGAGATCGCCATGAAGAGAGCCATACCATTTCACATTATAATTGCTTTATTTTGTGTTATGTCTATGTCTCTGTTTTACCTCTATTAGATAGTTGGTAGAAAATAATCCCTCAAAGAAGGTCTAGTCGGTTTCCCTGCCAGTGCTGCACCATCACAAGTCGGACATTTTTGGTAGTGGGCTCATAAAATTGAGGTGCTATCAATTCTTTCTGACTAGGTGGGTTCGAGTCGGACTCTTACAGCAGAAGCACTTGGTAACCTAGATGGGTCTATCACAACGGTTGTGGGACTCGGGGAAAAGTCGGATGGGAGACGGGGCATGTGATGCCACCCATCTAACAAGAGTCGTATGAGATACGATTGACAAGGAGTTGTCTACCTAGATCACTTGACGACTAGAGGTGATGCTAAAGTTCACTAGTCGACTTGCTTATTTAGGGTCCTGAATCACGAAGTAACCATCGGAGGGGTGTTGGTTCTAGTGGGAGCATAAATATTAAAGTGTTTAATATGCTTGCTCTTTTATAGATACATGTCTTAAGTGTTTTGCATATTTCTGTTGTAGATCAATGGCACCTAGTAGTCTCCCTCAAATTTCCGGTTTTGCTTTGAGAACCATCTTAGAGACACATAAGCTGAATGGAACTAATTTCACCAACTGGTATCGTAATCTGAGAATTGTTCTCAAACAAGAAAAAAGGGACCATGTCCTAGACAACCCACTTCCAGACGAGCAGGATGAGAATGGGACTGTTGCGGAGTTGTAGATCGCAGTTGATGGGGCCGAAGAAGCCACAACATCAGCACTCCCAGTTCCCACAGACGGCGCTAATTGACGAGGGTTTAACTCATCAATGTCCATTGTTATGGACTTGGGTTTTGGAGAAGGAGGGATTGCTGGAGACATCTATCGGCTAACAAACAAGAACACAGGGGACAAAAGATTTACCTAGGTTCAGGCCTCGTAGAGGTCCCTACTCCTGCTTATCTGCTCGTGGAATTATCGAAGGAGTCGAAAGTTACAATGGTGCGCAGATGCAATATGGCGAGAGTTGTAGAAACTAGTGTTGCGTGTGTCCTCCTCTCCGCCCCCTCCTAGCCTTTATATAGATATGCTAGCTCTCGGGTAGCAGGTCGAATCGGTTACAAGTTAGGGTTTTCCCTTCAAACTTTCTATCTTTAGCTTCTTCTTGTCTCTCAAGCAATCGAGAGTCCGCAGGTCACTCGGATCCTTTCGTCTGGGCCTTGGCGACACCGTGGGCCTATACGTATTTAGACCGTATATACCAAGCTCGAGTACCTGTAGGGTATACCCATGTCAGTAGCCCCCGAGTATCCAGTGGAATCGCAGATTCGACTGGATACTTTTTGAAGTCTTCGAGTGCCTAAATGAGTACGTTTTCCAACTGCTTTCATTTATGTCATAGACATTGTTTGATATACGTGCCCGATATAGCCGAAGTATCGGTATCAGTTAACCACCTTAGGGTGAAACAATGCAATCTAATCGAACTCGAGTCCCTAGACTCGAATCCGGAAAAGTGCTGGTGTAATTCGACTCAGGCCGCGGAGGTCTTAAAGGAGTCGAATTCCAGTTATATAGGTGTGAGCACTTGACGCGTCCGTCAAGGCATGTTCATCGTACCAGTAGGCACGGATATATTTCTGGTAGTGCGCAGTTAAATACGTTGCCAGGCCTTATTCAGGTCTTACCTTCACGCTGTAAGCGCGGCATCCAAATTTTATCATCGCGGAGATGATTCAGGCGGCCCAGGAGACGTAGTCTCTTTGTAGGGAGAATTAGGAGGCAGTGTCGCCATGATCTGCGAGTGCGAATGTAATCAATGCACAGTTTTCGTGCCAATAATCATAGGGCGCGCGACCAGCGCTCCCTATGGGAGTAGCCCCCGAGTGCCTGGTTGAGTCGAAGACTCAGGCAGGGACTAAAGAAATTTTGCGACTGCTGTCGTCTTTGCTTGTTTATTTCAGTCGAAGACTCATACATGGACTAAAACACTTTTGTGACTGCTGTCGTCTTTTGCTCGCTTGTATCAGTCGAAGTTGTTTCCAGTGCTCCCTATGGGAGTAACCCATGTCCATAGTTGAACCGTGTTTCGAGTGGCTGGGTTTGATTGCGATTGCTTGTATTTCTGCAATAAGAAAAGAAAAATCATAGGGTGCGCGGCCAGCGCTCCCTATGAACCGTGTTTCGAAAACTCCAGCAAGGACTAAAGTAGTCGAAGTTTTTCGCTAAGTAGCCGTTGATGACGTCAGTGCTGACGCTTGCATGACCACAGTTGTCCGCGTGAGTGGCTTTGACGGGACGTGACGAGTGGTGGGTCCCACTTTCTGACTTTGATTTGACTGGGCATGCGTAATCTTATTATTAACTGTGCCTCCTCGATTTCCGCGCAGTGGAGGGACGGTTCGCTCTTCCTCTTCCCCACGTGTCGAGCGCGATATGTGCCACGCATCCAATAGGGTTTTTGTGAGACGTTGGATTGCATCTCTTAGGGGTTAAGTAGCGATGCTATGACGGTAAATTTCCATCTGCTCCCTTTTCTTCCTCGCTGCCATCGCCATTGCCGCTGCTCCTCTGCTTTTCTCCTACGCTCATCTCCTCCTCAGCTCTGGACCATCTCCGCTCGTTTCCAAGTTATTTTCTGCGTTCTCATCGCCACCGCGCAATGGGAAAGAAGAAAGGAGGTGCTGCCGCTGAATCTGCGACCACTGTTGCCGTGACAAAGAAGAAGGGTGGCTCCGTTGCTGCGGGCACCAGTGCCGCCGCCGGCGGAAAAAAGAAGGTCGCGGGCCCACGTAACCAATGGCGCGTGGCGCCCCTCTATCATCAAGGCGTCCGATCTCCGTCTTCTTCACCAAGACGGAGTTATTTCTACAGCAGTCGCCGACGCGCGCGTCCCCAGCGGTGAGACCATTGTTGTGCCTCCCGCTGGTTTTCGAGTGATGTTTCTTGCTTTCATCATTCGCGGCCTTTCTTTGCCTCTCCACCCCTTTCTTAGGGGTCTCTTCTGTTTCTACGGGCTCCAGCTCCATCAGCTGTCCCCAAATTCGATCCTTCACATCTCTTGTTTTATCACCCTCTGCGAGTGCTGGCTCAGAATCGAGCCGCACTTTGGCCTTTTCAAACGTTTGTTTAAGCTAAAGCGTCAGTCCGCATCTGGCTCTTTAGTTTATGACGTAGGTGGTTGTGGAATCCATATTGACCCATCCGCCATCTACTTCGACATTAAGCTCGCCAAGTCCGTCCAGGGATGGAGGGACATATGGTTTTATGTTCGCGACCAGAAGGCCAAGGACGAGCACTTTGGACTCGCACCTTTTGATCCCGCGACTCCCTGCAAGAAGATGCGTTCTTGGAAGAATGTGATCATGCCTTCCGAACTCGCGAAGACGGACGTGCTATATCAGCGTGTTTGCGACCTCGAGAGTCGCATAGGCGCAGAAGAGGGAGGTTGCGCCCTTATCAGGACTTGGCTGCGTCGCCGCGTCCAGCCTCTCCAAGCTAGAGTCCATCCCATGTTTGAATGGGGTGGTGCTGATGATACCACTCTCGTGTCTGCCGATGGCATGTCCGCGAGTGAAGTAGATAAGAGGGTGCGACTGGTCACGAAGTACACCATCAAGGATGTGCTTCCGAATGAGCCAGTCGTTCCTCCCTTCGATGCTTCGAATCCTCCTCCCGAGGTACAGTCGTGCTACGCAGTATCTTATGTTCGCGATTGTTTTTCTGTTGCTCACTTGCTCCTTTTTGTTGTTTGTATGCAGGATTGGGCGGTCTCGCCTTGCATGCCTCCTCTCCCTGAGGGCATTATTCCTCGTGAAGCTTTGGAAGAGGATGAGTCTGAGTCAACCATCCCTTCTCATGTGGAAGAGGAAGCCCCCGAGTCAGAGAGCCCAAATACTCGCAAGCGTTCACGCAGCGAGGACTCCGATGCGTCGACTCCTTCAACTCCAGAGGGCATAGTTGCTGGCGCGGAGTCACCAATTCCCGCCGTTCCTGTGAGGGCTATAGCACCGACTTCTCGCAAGAAGATGCGATTGCCCAAGGAGTCTTTGTCGGAGTCGGCGGAGGCCATGTTTGATCTTGACAAGTTTGACTAGTAAGTTTATGAGTTCATTCATTCTTCTCTTTTTTTTTGTTGGCTTTGCCCTAGAGTTTTGCCCTTTCTCATTGTGAATTTGGTCTTGCAGTCAAGAGGCGTCGTCATCTTCTAGCGACGTTGAATTTTTGAAGGAATCAGGAGTCGCGACCTCAAGGGCCAAGGTAGAGGTCGAGCGCGCTCCTTCTCCTCCGGCGGTGGCCCACTTCGGGCAAAAATTTTCGAGCTCTCATCACGGAGGGGAGCATCGAATAGTTGCTCGGATGACAGCTCAATAGACTTCTTCGGAGTCGCTAGAGGACCATGTAAGTATATTTTTCCTTCTTTTGTATTTTTGCAGTCAACGCCTTCTGTTGCCCTCTCTGATTCTTTACTTGGTGCAACAGCTCCTTGTAAAGGAGGCCGCGCGAGTGGCGGAGCAGGTGATGGCGATGGGTCGTCAGCATGCAATGCTGGAGACGCGTCACTGCGTGGTCGAAAGTGAGTGTTTCCATGCTTGTTCCTTACATCTTCTCTTTGTTTTGGTATGTTCGACTGACAGCCAATTATTTTATTGCCATGTAGCTGAGCATAACGCCCTACTGCGCAATGTCGCATCATTGGAGAAGACATTGGCAGCAGCTGTGAAGGGGCGCGATGAGGCAATCGCGGCTCGTGATGATGCTCGGAAGCGCGAAGAGGATCTGCGCGCCTCTTTTGCGGCCAGGGAGAAGTTGTTTGAGGAGCAACTATTCCCAGTCACCAAGGCCCTCTCAGGTACCTTTACTGGTGGATTTTTTATCGATACTTATCTCTGCTTCTGAAGTTTTGTCGGTGGCACTAGAAATTTGATCCATGTATTTTGGTGTAGATGCTGGCGACTTGAGTTTTGACCCGCAGGCCCTTCATCGTGATGACGCTCTAGCCGGCGCGGTATCCACGGTCGAAGACCGAAGCGCTGTCGTCCAGAATACATTGTCCAAGGCCAAGGTCGCCCTTAGTCGCCTCCGGGAGGAGTTGATGCAAAGGCGGAGCAGGTTGATAAAATGGACGAGCTGGTGGAATCACTCGCCGGCGGTGTGCCTTCTACCTACAAGAACTCCCTCCGGGCGGCTGGTGCAACGATGTCACTCGCCATGGTGCAGGCCCATGGAGTCGACATAGATCCCTCTGCGGTGTCGAAGATAATGCCTGTTGGCACGGATGGTCAGCAGGTAGTATTCGCTCCCTTTGCGACTGTCTGTGCCAAATACGGCCATTCTTTGATTAATACCGTTGCCAACTATTCGGAGGAGCTCCAGCGTGCTAAGAAGGCGGCAAAAGCTTCGGCTTCAGGGGCAGGCGGAAAGTCAGTGGTGTCTGATACTGCCACGGACTTGATGAAGCCTCCGAAGGCGTCGAAGTCGAAGAAGCCAGCTGCTCCGTAGTTAGCTTGTGTAATAGATGATGACTTGTCCTTTTGCTCTAAGAACATGCCTGCTGGCGAGTGTGCTTGTGAATATTTTTATGCTTATCCTGAATGCTTCTGCTTTTCCTGTCCTTGTGTTAGTTTGATCTCCTTATTTTCTTCTGTCTTGATCTGTGGTAGGGCACATCAAGTGGTCCTGTAGAGGGAAACCAGGATCCATCATCTCTTGATGAGACAGTGGCACCGCCGCGCTCCAGGGTAGAGGAGCTGTCTTTGCTATCGCGACTTCGTGACCGCGTGAAGCAGCTGGAGCGTGAGTTGCCCCTGATCCGCGGTAGCGCAGATGTGTGGAAGTAAAAGGCGGAAAAAGCCGCCGCCCGCGAGCAGTATCTGCTTGGCGAGGTGACGCAGCTGGGCGACCAGTTTAAGTGTTAGTTTGCTCGTCCTCATCTTTTCCTTTGTAGTTAGTCGCACTGGTACGTTGTACTCATGTTGTTGGTGCTGCTTCGTGTAGTTGTTAGCGCACGCCATCCACAGGAGGAGAGGGATAGGATTGCCATCCGCCTTCATGGTCTCACCCAGGAGCAACTCCAAGAGAGTGGATACTTCTGGGTGGATCATGATCGTGCGATTGCATTGGCGACCCTGCAGGATCGCGCTTCGCGAGTGCTGCTCTTCCTGAAGAAGTCACAGTCGTGTTTGAAGAATATCTATCGGGCGATGTTCCCGTTGGATGACACGCCGTCAAGCCTGTTGGCTCTCCTGGCCAAATTTCAAGATATGTCCGCGGTTCGCGAGTGCGTGAGGCAGCAGTTGGTGGCTGGTGCCAAGGCTGCCCTCTCGATGGTGCGATTGCACAGGCCTGACGTGGACGTCGCCGTCATAGCTTCCGGTCTGCCAGCGCCGCCAGTTGGATCTGCCTGGAATATGGTACCGCACTATCAAGCGGTGGACCGTCCAGCAGAGGAGATTGTCGACTTCTTCGAGGAGCAAACCAATGTTCTTCTGTTGCAGCAATAACCAGATTTTCATCCTGCACATAAGTGTATTTGTGTTGTAAAGTTCATTTATATATTTTATTGTTGAACGCGTACAAATAGCTTTTGTAAGCGTATGGTGCGTTGCACTATGCGAGTCCTTTTCGTTAGACTGGCCATCCCTTTTATCAACCTGCCAGGTGCATTGCAGCTAGGTTGATTTTGCGTTAAGGGGTTCAATTGATATGCCAGCTACTCAGGATGTCGCGTTTATTAGTTCGAAGAACAAATGTGTGTAGGGTGGCGTAGCCCCCGAGTACAATAGTGACAGAAGTGAAAAGAAAAACACAGAGTTTCGGGGCACTTAGCTTTTATTTATTTGGAGAACAGTACGAGGTACAATGTGTGGCTAAGTAGCCCTGGCTGAGTAGCCTTATTTGCGATGAAAAAGTAAAAACAGCTAGGGGTAGAAGCGTCGCAGTTGTGCGACGTTCCAAGGATTGGAGTATGCGACTCCTGTTTCTTGGTCTTGAAGGCAATAGGCACCTCCTGGGATCACTTCTGTAACCAAGCATGGTCCTTCCTAGGGGAACTCGAGCTTGAGATGTCCCTGCTACTTCAGTAGCAGGACCAGGTCACCTTCGACGAAAGATCTGGGGCGAAGCCTTCTACTGTGGTAGTTGCGCAGGTTCTGCTGGTAGATCGTGGATCTTTCTACAGCTATTTCTCTCGCCTCGTCGAGGAGGTCGACGGAGTCTTCGAGTGCGAGAGATGACTCTTGTTCGCTGTAAGCGACTATGCGCGGCGCCTTGTACCTTACTTCGGCGGGTAGTACCGCTTCTGCTTCATGTACCATAAAGAATGGCGTGTAGCCTGTGGCGCTATTTGGAGTTGTACGTAGGCTCCAAAGTACGGAATGGAGCTCATCTGGCCAGCAACCCGCGGCTTGTTCGAGTGGTCGAAGGAGTCGCTTCTTGATGCCGCTACAGACGAGATGACGAATAGATATACTTTGGGCCCTCTCGGTGATATCACATTGAAATAGCTTGCAATCAAGTGATGTGATCACTAGAATGTTATATCACGGGAACGAGAAAAGAGTGCATGTCGGTAACGAGATCAAACTAGGTATGGAGATACCGATGATCGAATCTCGGACATGTAATATATCACGAGACAAAGGGATTTAGTTACAAGCGTTAAAGGTTCTCACAATCACAGAAGTCATCGTTGAATGTGTAGGAGTCAGTACGGATATCCAGGTCCCGCTGCTGATTATTGATCGGAGAGGGGTCTCGATCATGTCTGCATTGTTCACGAACCGTAGGGTGACACACTTAAGGGATACCGACACCATTTGGAGCAAATATATTTCAGATAAAGATTTAAGAAAGCGCTGGAATTATTTCAATAGACACCGAAACTGTTTCAGGTGAAATTTTTGAAATTGGTTCTGCATGTAATATTGAAATGTTGCAGGGGGTTTTATGTGAATGTTTGTTAATTAAAGTAATTAACAAAATTCTGAATAAAAATAATAAAATAGTTTTATTAAATGAGAGAGCATTAAATTTGGAGAAATTTAATACATTTAAAGTGGAGACTTTAAAAGGGAATGTGAAGAGGCATTTTAATGTGGAGGGGTTACCACCACATGAATGGAGGAGGTGAAGAGGCACCTCCTCCATGCGCCGGCCATGAAGGAGGGGCACCCCCCTCCTCCTATAAAAGGCCACCCTCTCCTTACTTCTCACACACACCTCCTTGTGAAGGATCTCTCATCGTCTCTAGTATTATTCCCCATGGCCTCGGATTAGCGAGATACATGTTCCCGGTGGCTTTATCTGGAAAGGAGTTGCTTCTTCTGCTGCTTTGCTGGAGCGAGGGACGGAGGTTGTCGGGGTACCGGATGTGTGTGCGATCACGGATGCACCGCTGCTTTGCGGTGCTGGACTTGGTGCTGCTAGAGCTGGATCTGATGGACGTGCTGGAGCCGGACCTGCTGGACTTCCTCACGATCTTGAGATCGGCAAGTGTACGACTACATCAACCATGAGTTCCTACTCATTAACAAAACTCGTTGTCTTCAAGGGTAAGTTCTCGTTGGATGTATGTCCACCCGTTGCTTTGTACCTAGTAGATAGATCTTGGCGTGTAGTTCACATCGTAGGAATTTTTTTGTTTTCTATGCTGCGGACCCAACAGATGCCATCCCCATATTGGATGAAGGAGTCGCCCACATGGAGGCCAATACTACCACAACACCCACATCATTTGAGAGGTATGAACAAGGTAAGAATACTAGTGTTGATGATGCCATGATCCCACTAGTGGACATGATGATTTGCGATGATTTTCATGCTATGGATGATACATGCGACATTACATATGTTCCACTCTTATTCCCATGTGTTGATCTCGCTATGCATCATGCTGACCATGTGGATTTCTTTTATTATCATGATATTGCCATAGACATGATATGCTCTAAACGTTACGTTGATGACATCATTGCTTGCACCTTGTTGAACAATTGCTCTTTTCAATGTTTTGCCTGCAATGATGATAACAACAGTACCCCTAGGACCATGCTTTGTCATGGATGTTTTACAATTTCTCCCATCACTTGCAATAAGAAGAACAATTGCTCTTTCACTTGTTTTGCTTGCAACAATAATTCTCATATGACTTCTATTGAGATGCCCCCCATAGCTTTCTCAAATTTTGGAGATTTTGGTAAATTCCATGATAAACATGTGCCCACTTGCATACTCACCATGCATCTATTTTACACTTTATTGACACTAATGGTGATGTGCACAAGAAGAGATACATCATGATGGATGATGTGTTTCTGTACCATGATCTTGGCTTTTGATAATTTATGTGTGGCACGCAACATATTGAACAATTTCTCTTTCCCATGGTTGGTTTGCACACATAATGATATTGTTTTGGATGTTCGTCCTCATGAGATTTTGCCGAATTCTCCTATTCTTGCATCAAAGATGTTGATCAATATTTTAGTCAATTGCTTTGAGTTCCACAGTAAGACGTTATATGGAGTTTTTGAGTTTCCACATTTGGATGATGTTCAAACGATTTCCATGCACATTAACCTTGCATATGCATTCAATTGCTATACATGTATTGTGCTAATAGTGTTGTGAACAAGAATGGACATGCCACAAATGACATGCTCCTCTATCATGCACGAAAATATTTTGCTTGGTCTTTGTTGTGTGAAGGTACAATTTTTTACGCTTCAACCTCTATGGACCATAAGTTGAGAAGATGAACCATAGAGATTTACCTATGGATGACCTTCATCGAGCTATCCCTACACGATAAGGTGACTTCCTTCTACTTGAGGACTCATGCTATAATCTTCACGAATTGGCTACTCTTTGATTGTTGCGTCGCTTTGGTTGTGAGCTTTGCAGGCTTCATGGAAAGTGAAGGAACATTGAAGAGTTACCACATCAAGCTTATGAAGGACGACTACATGGCGAATCCCAGGATCAAGAATGTCTCTCGACCACCTCTACATGACAAGCGTATAGAGTCGAGGACGACTCTTTTCGAAGGGGGCAGCTGATGCAACCCATCCTACGGACACAACTACATCTACACCGCCAAGTCTCCAAGCTCGTCCCCAAGTCACCCAAGAAGACAGACACATGTGGTACTACCACTCCCATGAGTGGTAATACCACGCCCCGTTGCTACCTCTCCCATCAGCGGCACTACCGGTCTCGACCTGGCGAGCCCCAGCTACTCCTTTGACGCCACAAGTACTACCGGACCGCACCACCGGTACTACCACACCTCGAGCTCCCCAATAGCTGAAGCCGGAACTATTGCTCCATCCGATGTCGCTACCGCTTGTGTCTGGTACTACCGGACCCGAGAACCGGTACTACCGGTCACAATAGTGTGTACGTGCACTTCATCTAGGCCACAACCGATGTATCCCCCTTATTATGTTGTAACACTAGAATTATTCCCCAAACTACCCATATGTAAGTGGCTGGCCTATAAATAGAGCTCCCACCCCTCATGTATTGGGGAGGCATATATGATAGACTAAAGACACCCCTTTTGTGGAATCTCTAGTTTTGCCTCATCCCCTTACCAAAGGGGACCGACTATAGTCACCACCTCGTTGGAGTTTGCATCGCGCCTCCCTCGTTGTACAAGGCCTATGTTTGCGAGTGTGTGAGCGTAGTGATCAAGACCCTCTCCAAGGTGTTCTTTCCTCTCGGCTTGGGATCAAGGGAGGACGTTGACCGATCTTTCCTTGCGAGGATTCTATTGGATCGGTGCCCATCGGCGGGAGCTATCGGCGTTGTATCGTGTGAGTTTTGCGTGTGTTCATCATGTTCTTCCAAGGTGTGAGTTCTCTTCCGCTACCTTCTCCCTTTCCCCTCGCTTTCCCATCGATTTGACCACAACATCTGTGAAGATCGGCCCACCCTTGAGGTCACCCCTTATGATATGGGTTGGCCCGATCTTCTCAGCAAGCACTTGTCGATGATGATAATGGTGCATAAATAAATAGCATGTAGCTATGAACTCTCCCGCTCGAACCCTGATGCCAATGCAACAGCTATCGAACCCTGTTCACAACACCATGCTTGTGCGCACGCAGCCGTCAACCATGAACGGTAGTTTGCAATGTACTAATTCTCAATGGAATAACAGATGACACTCAATTGCAGTAGTATACTTCGATCACAGGGTAACTCCAGAGGTTCTAAAAAGAAACAACTCCAAAATAGTTTTAACGTGGTCTCCACCCTAACTATGGGTCGTCCCAGGGCTTATAAGGGCGGCTGGGGCAACCACAAACCGAAACTAAACACGTACGACTCAAACTGATACAAACCAACTCGGACCAGATTCGGTCGTCGGCTGGACATTCCGGTGTAATCGGGCCGGACAGTTCGGTCAGGTCGGACACCCCGGGTGGAGTGTGTCGGACTATCCGGTCTGGCTAGAAACTTCAGAGTTTCTGGGTAGTGTCCGATTTGGGAAACATATTATCCACACCAACACTTCTCTCGGGCAGGCCGGACAGTCTGGGTAGACTTGGCCGGACACTCCGGTCGTGGTAGAGCTTTTTACCTTCGTCTTGACGATCTTCTCTCGCGCCTTCCTCCCGCTCCTCCCTCGCACATCCTTGGGCGATGATCATGTTGGGCTTCTCTTGTAGCCCTTCTCCTCCTCGTTCCATGCTTGTTTCTCCATCGAACCTGATCATACATAAATGCATAGACTTAGGCAGTATAAATTTCTCATCAATTAAAGTACCATATTTGTTTAGGAGTGAATTCACCTGTTGTTCAAGTAGCTTAGCATGAGCTCTTGTAATGGGTCCAATTCTATTCTCATTGGACTGATCTTTCCTTGCAACAACTAGAGCATCTTTAGTAGTAATTGGGGTAGGTGTAATTGTAGAGATGTTCTCATCACCTTATCAATCTTTACACTCACTTAATGCATTCTGAGTTATGTTGGACACTTAAATTGAGGGTCTATTCTGATGACGAATTGAAACTTAAATTGTTTAGCCAATCTCTAACCAACACTGCCTTAGCTTGGTATAGAATTTTCCCTACAGAGAAAATTGATACTTGGGAGAAACTTAATGGAGAATTCGTATTTCAATTCTTTCCCAAGGTAAAGACTGTTGAAGTAAGAAGGGTGATCACAAATTTCAAAAATTGCCCAGCTGAATGCTTGGTAAGGGCTTTCAAAAGGTTTGAGTCTCTAGTTAATAAATGATAAGGGGTGGCCCGACCTTCTCAGCAAGCGGATGGCGATGATGATGATGGTTGGTAGATAACTAGCCTGTAGCTATGAACTCTCCCGCTCGAACCCTGATGCCAATGCAACAGCTCTTGAACCTTGTGGGATATTCACAACATCACGCTCTTGCGCACGTAGCCATCGACCACGAACAATAGTTTGCAATCTACTAATTCCCAATGGAACAACCGATCACACTCAATTGCAGTAGCTAATTCGATCATAGGATAATTTCAGAGGTTCTCTTAAGAAAGAACTCCAAAATAGTTTTAACGTGATCTAACCCTCAAAACCATGAATTACAGGCCTATATAAAGACTGTTAGACGTCCAACATAGAGTTGGGGTCAAAACCAAAGATATCTTTAACTTTCCTAACTTAAAAGGACTTGACCATCGACTTGTTTTGGTTACTACGCCCAGCTTGTAATGAACCGGGAGAGGTGTGAATACTCGTTGGAATGATCTCATAATTATCTTTCTAGCAAGTACTTATTTTCTTAATTCATAGTTGGTATGTGGAAACCACGTCCGTTTCAATTTTAGAGCTTCTGTCTGTTTAAACTAAACTTTCCCTCTTGGCAGCCTTCCATCTCTCGGTCGCCTTCCTCCCTCTACTCCCGCTAGCTTAGGTCCGATGGATACTAAATCTAGTAAAACAATAACACCATGATTTAGGTAGTATAAAGTTCATATAAACCAAAGTATCATGTCCAACTAGAAACGAATTCACCTTGTGATATTTTTCAACGAGGCGTAATATTTCCTTCCAGCTGAGACAACTAGAATCATCATATTCATAGAATATATCCTCATCATCCTCCCTTTATTCAAGAAAAGCCGTACATAGCTGTGAGTATGCTGAAAGTGGAATAAACAAAAAGAACAACGTGAACACATAATATATGTATATGTAACATCTTGTATTATTTTTGTTCACATGAATAATATGTGCAGTATACATCAAGCAACTTAAATTGCAGGTATAAGTGAAGTACAAAGAATCATGATCATGGTGAAAAACATATATATATATATAGTCTTGTTGTTCAATATTAAATTCAGTTTTCTCAAAGACGATCGATGATCAAGTTTGTGATGAACAAGATCAAACCAATCCAAAATATGTGAAAACAAAATTGGTTTATGCCATGATTTAACTGCACTACTCTGATTATTATAAACAAGTGATGAAAGGAGACAAAAATAATTAGTTATATGTGCATTATCATTATGGCTTGTAGGTAACATGGAACACAATTTGTAGATATCAGTGAAGTCTAAAGTAGTTTTCATAATGAATATGAAAACTTGGGTTCTATTCTAGCAAGATTAGAACAATCCAACACATGTTTAGCGAAGCGACCCAATAGGCAATTAAAGACAAGTGTGCGATTCTACTCTACCTTTTCCGTGTGAACCTTGAGTCGGGCTCCCCTCTTTTCATGCTTATGGATTAGCTAGCAGCTTTGACTTTCGAGTACCGAGTACGCATGTGAGACGACTTACTAAGGCTTGCACCAAGGTCCACTACTATGTCCACTATCGATAAGGTTAGGAGTCCCAAACCTAGACTCCTTTATGGTTTATGCTACCTAGCCAAAGAATATATCAACTAGATCTGAATTTAGTTTTATACTATCACAAATTTTAGCATATGTCCCACAACAAAAAGACATCGACACACAACATGTATGGCTGAAAATAACATGTTTCAGTTCAACGATTCTATCACAAGTTATGCATATGTGATCCACATTTTTTTTCATCCATGCCATATTCACGAATTAGATTAAAGATGAAATAAGGAGAATATGTGCATGAATTCAGACATGAAATTTTAGAAATCTTATCCACACCACAACTCATATTCATAGGTTCATTTAGCATGATGGAATACACAATATCAGTAGGTGGTATTCGAGCAAGTATTTCTTTCTGTGTAATCAATACCACATGATCAAAATTCGAATTTGGTAAACTATCACATGGATCTGTAACATTAGTGGAAGGTAAATCACAAGGAGGCTTCAGTAAAGGGATAAAATCACAATATGTCGCACGTGTTGGCTGAATCGCCAAATCAGTACCGATGTCATCAACAATCTTCTCAGTTGTAGTAGGTACTACGACATCCTCCTCAAGTGACAATACACAGTCCAGCGATACAGGATGTAAAATATATGACTCCCTTTCTTCAAAAGCAACCTGGATATCACAAGAAAAAACTAGGAGTACAGATGATTGCATTAGTAGAAATCTCATTTGTCTCATCAACTCTCACTCTCGGTTCTTCTACGACAGGATCAACATGTGGTTTTATGTTGGTGGTTACATGTGCACATAGGTTTTAACGCATAATCTTCTAAAATTGCTTAATATGTCTACGTGCTAACCAAGTGTGTTTACCATTCCAAAAGATTGAAGGATCAGAACACTCACTACCAAAGGTAACCTAGAATTCATTACACCACTTTGTTCCCAACATGATATGGTAGGAGTTAAATGCTCTAGGAATGACATAACAAGAAATATATCTTCTAGGGCCATAAATGGTGAGTGGAACACATGCAATCTGAGTAATTGGTAGTGCATGACTAGAAGTTGCTAACATGAATGGCGATGTTGTTGGATGTGTGTATAATTGTAGCTTTTTAACAACCTCAACACTAACCAAATTTATGAAAGAACAAGTATCAATGGTAGTAGCAGCTTGTATATCACTAATTTCTGTGATGAAGTGGAACAAACCCGAATTAGGTACCACTCCTGAATCCTCTTCCCAAAATGTGTTGCTGTAGTAGGAGCATAATGTAAAGGGATAATCATTTGCATCCTTTTTCGGCATCACATCAACACTGCTAGAAGAAATGATTAGTACATTAGTGCACAAAACAAAATCTGGTGGTGGATCTCTCACAACTCACTCAAAATTGAATAGTGATGCTTACCAATTCTAATCAACAACTTATGCACGGATGTGATGAAGTGAATATCAAGGGTATAGAGAATGATCACAGGACACACAGGTTATTTATGGTGGAGTTATAGGTATGGTATCCTAACTACACCGCAAACAAGTCATAGTGTTGATTGTATGACAAAGACCCACGGAAACACACACGGTGGAGATAAATGGGACAATTGAACTATCAAAATGAGCTCAAAATTGAGGTATGTCGCAGTAATGCTCGTGTTGCAATGCACAAGGAGAGATGCTAGCAATGACTCAACAAAATAAGCACAAGATTGCTAAACTGAGCAGCCCGCAGAGAACTAAGCACGCTAGTCTTGTAGGATAGTTTTATACACCAGGAAAGGCTAACTAAGACTGAAAAAGATAGGTACGCTATGTGGACTCAGTTAAAAAATAAACAGAAACAAAAAAAATTGATTTGAGAATTGGTCTTTGCCACTGCAAAAAAGGCATAAAATCCTGCCGCGGAAGGATGTCGGTTGAATTGTTTGGCTTCTACGCAAGGACACATGCCCGTATGTGGTTAGGCGGGATCTAGGGACGGCATATTTTTTTTGCTCCACGTGAAGGAAGCTCAAGTGCAGGTAGTCCGGTGGACTTTTTTTTTCTTTTTCCGCTCTTGCACGCACATATGCTGGTAGGATTCTTAGGATCGGATTTTTTTCTATTTGACACGAACGGATCTACATGCTTCAACTCGATAGATCTAGCAGATCTATATCTCACGAACACAAAGAATCTCAAGAACGCAAAGAACAGTCTAGTAATAGGCTAGAAATTGCGACTATGAAACAAAATTAGACGAAAACTAGACAAAAACTACGACTCAGATTTAGAAAAAAGGCTACACAAAAATACTACGACCAACAACTAGAACTCACGAACAAATGTTATCTAGGCTATGACAAAGAACTGTGAACCCTAATATTCTTGTGTGGCTTTTTCTGTATAGAGCTAAAATAAGAACTTATCTATGGATGGATTTACGCATGCTTACCGAGTGAACGCTGGAATCTGATACCAAGATGATAAGGAGTGGCCCGATCTTCTCAGCAAGCGGATGACGATAATGATGATGGTTGGTAGATAACTTGAATGTAGCTATGAACTCTCCCGCTCGAACACTCATGCCAATGCAATAGCTCTCGAACCTGTGGGATATTCACAACACCACGCTCTTGTGCATGTACCACGAATGGACTTTTCGAAACTACCTGCTACGGGTGCGTCGTACGGGCACTCGCCTGTACCAATGGTCGTTACGACCGTGTTTTCTTCCCTCTTATTTCTTTCCTTATTTATTGGGATTCTTTTCTTGGCCAACCCTCTTTCTTCCTGTACGTATTTTCCCCAGTTTCTGACCGTTAATAAGCCTCCCTAGAGGTCTTACTCCCTCTTATATCAACATATCCATTATACTTGATGCGCTACCCAGTTCTAGGCAAAGGAAAATGTTGAGGGCTAACCTCGTGGGTGGACCGATCTTCACGGATCTCGTGGTCAAATAGATGGGAAAGCAAGGGGAACGGGAGAAGGTAGCGGAAGCAGATGCACACCTTGCAAAGAACACGATGAACATACGCAAAACTCACATGATACAAGGCCGATTGCTCCTACCGGTGGCCACCGGTCCAATAGAATCATTGCAAGGAAGGATCGGTCAACGTGCTCCCTCGATCCCAAATGGTGAGGGAAGAACACCTTGGCAAGGGTCTTGATAACTATGCTCACGCACTCACAAATGTAGGCCTTGTATAATGAGGGAGGCGCGATGCAAAATCAATGAGGTGGTGCCGATAGTCGGTCCCCTTTGGTAAGGGGATGAGGCAAAACTAGAGATTCCACAAAGGGGCATGTGTTTAGTCTATCATCTATGCCTAGGGTGACATGAGGGCACTAGTGGAGACCAATTGGTTTAGAAGGGCCTCACAATAGTTCAAATATTTACAAACCCTGTGGAATTTTTGAAATGTCCGAAACTAGTTTTCAAATGAATTTGGAAAAAGGAAATTGAGAAATAGAAATAGAAAAAGATTCTGTTAAAAAATTAAGCAATAGAGTAACCTGGATGGCACATCTTTCCTCCCTCCCTCTCTCTGCGTCGCCGAGAAGTAACCCGCAGCCAGCAGCTGGCCCAGGCCTAGCTACCGTTTTGGTGCCTCTGTTTGTCGTCTTCCTTCCATGAGGCAAGCAGCTGCCTGGCACACCACTGGTCGTCGATCTCCCAGTGTTGTGATGCCCGCCACCATGCCACGTCTCGGTAGATGATAAGATCTGCCGCTTCCCCTTTCCTGTCCTCATCCTCTTTCTCCCCTCTGCAGCTCTCTCTCTCTCTCGCTTCCCACCCGTGGACCCAAAACCCTAGCCAGCGATCATTGCTCTGTGTCGCTGTCCCGTGCCCCCTGAGCCCCGCCAGGCTTGCTAGAAGCTCCGCCTTGCCATGCTGATCATATAACGTCTTAGTGTGACACTCAAAGCAATGGACTAAAATATTGGTCAATATCTTTAGTGCAAGGGTAGGAGCATTCGGCAAAAACACGTGAGGAAAGATATCCAAAACAACATCACTATGTGTGCAAGCCAACCATTAGAAAGAACAATTGTTCAATATGTTGGATGCCATACACATAACATAAAAAACAAAGACCATGGGAGTATGCATATCGCAAGCGGAAAACAAACAACATGTTTGCAAATTAACCATATGAAAGAGCAAGTGGTCCTTATGTTTGTTACAACAACTATACGAGATACTTGGAAGCTCTTATGACAATACATGCTCATAATGGCAATATGGTTGCACACAAAACATCGGAAAGAGAAATTGTTCAACATTTTTGTTGCAACACACACAACATCAATATCCAATAGGAACGAGACATGATTGTCACAAAGTGAAAGAATACCATCAACATGCTTGCAAGAAAACCATAGGAAAGAGCAATTTTTCAACATGAAAGAAGCATGCAAAAGGCATCAGAGCTGGGTTCGATCTTGAACTCACTTGGGGGATGCTCTCTAGAGCTCTTTTTGTCAACTCGTGCTCAACCGAGGTTGACTTTCTCTTGCGGGTACCTACACACATCAAGCACAAAAGGAAGAATGTGTGTGCATGGTAGAGAAACACATCATCCATCATGACCTATCTCTTCTTGTGCACATCGCCATTAGTGACAATCAAGTTTGAAAAATATGCCTGGTGAGTATGCAAGTGGGGAACATGCTTATCATGGAAATCATCAAAATCTCCAAAATTTGAGAAAGCTATGGGGGCCATCTCAATATAAACCATATTAGAATTATTGTTGCAAGCAAAACAAGTGAAATAGAAATTGTTCATCTTATTGCAAGCAACAGGAGAAATTTTAAAACATCCATGACAAAGCTTGTCCTAGGGGTACCGTTGTCATCATCATTGCAAGCAAAACATTAGAAAGAGCAATTGTTCAACAAGGTGCAAGCAATGATGTCATCAACATAACGTTTAGAGCATATCATGTTTATGGCAATGTCATGACAATAAAAGGAATCCACATGGTCATCATGATGCATAGCAAGATAAACACATGGGAATAAGAGTGGAACATATGTCATGTCACAAGTATCATCCATAACATGCAAGTCATCACAAATCATCATGTCCACTAGTGGGATCATGGCATCATCAACACCCTTCTTTTTACCTTGTTTGTACCTCTCAAATGATGTGGGTGTTGTGGTAGTAGTGGTCTCCATGTGGGTGAATTCTTCATCATGTATGGGGATGGCATCATCTTCATCCACCACGTTCATCTTCTCGGTCGGAGGCATCATCATCTCCATGCTTGGCGCTTTTTGATCCATTGAACCTATCACATCATGAGATAACACACTAGAGGTAGAGGGTAAGTCGTTAGAAGTCAAAGTGGTCTCACATGACCTATCAACCACCACTGTCAACTCACTCGGTGTATCACTCATGCCCTCAAAGTGGAAGCTATCAATCTCACATAAGGTGGAGTCACTCATCTCACTCTTGTTTTCACTCAAGTGGGCTAAGTGGCTCTCATACTCACATGGGATTGGTACCACATCATCACTCAAGCATATGGGGATAGGCTCGGTGTGCTCAACTCCTTGCGCCTCCTTTGGTGAAGGGAAAGTCCCATGCTCACCAATCTTGACCTTGTCGTCGCCATCTTGTGGGGTAGGCCCTTGTCTTGGAGCTTGCTCATCTTTTTCCATGGCCTCCTTGGCTTGTGTAGACATCCTCTTGGCGTACTCGTCCAACTTGGCGAAGTAGAGGTCTCCGTCTTCCTCATCCATGAAGTTTCATGCGTCATCTAGGACATCAAGTTTGGGCATTGAAGCTTGATGGCATGGAGGAGAGCTTGCTCTTGGTGCCATTTTGGTGGTGGCACGAGTAGTTTAAGGTGCCTTATGATGGTGTCGACGGAGGTCATTGGTGTGCCTTGCCAAAGGTTGATGTAAATGGCGCGCATGGTCATCCACATGACGCTCGCGACGATGCTCCTCGTCCTTGGCACTCTTCTTGGCGAGGCGTTGTAATGAGCGCAAAGCATCATTAGTCTTGGCCATCATGCTCATGGTTTTGGCGAATTCGTTGTTCATGTCGCGCTTGAAGTTGTCCATTTGATGGTGGACCTTGGTGCTCTCGAGGTGGAGGCTCCCTCTTGGTCAATGCGACTTGAGGAGCTTGTCGTTGTCGTTCGTGAAGTCGCCCATGCTTGGAGAGTTATTGTTTTTGTAGAACTCCATATCACCCAAGCATGTGGAGCTATTGTTGGTGTAGTGCTCCATCATGTTATCCATGCTTGTGGAGGCATATGCATGGTGTCTCATCATGGATTCTTCATAGAAATCATCCTCGGTTTCGGAGTCCCTAGACATGTTTCACAAGACCAAGTGGTGTATATGGAAGTGGTAGGGGATTAGGGATGCAGCGTCAAACCTTACTTTACCTTGGAAGATAGTATTGTGCAAGTGGAAACACTTGAGAGCAATCAAAACCAAGCAAAGTGAAGTTCACGCGGAACACCAAAACCAACTAACCACTAAAAACACACACACAAAGCTTATGGTGGATAGGTATGGAAGGTGGCATGTCAAGAACCAATCTGAAATCAAGATGTTGTAATGGTAAGTAAAGAACCACGATGATCACAAAGCAAAACAAGTCAATCCACAAGATATAGGAATTGTGTACAAGGAAACACACATGGTGGGATAAATGAGACTTGTGCGACGGAGAAAGTGTGCTAAGAACCAAATGATTACCTAGCGAAGACTATAATCTTGTGTCGCACAAGTGCAAGGAGAGACGCTAGTTCGATTGCAATAAAATTGGTGGGCTACAAGATATGCATAATAAGTACCATCTATATGATGTTCATCGAGCTTGCACTTCCTATTCTATGAGGCACTTGTTTATTTCTTTCTTTTTCTATATTTTTTTCACTTTTATTTTCTTTTTCACTTGCCCCTTAATTGTGCCAACAACTATACAAGATAACTATATGAGATAGCGCGCTCACAACTTTTGCTCGGAATTCTACAAGTATGAAATGTGCATAGCCCAAGCAATCATAGGTGGAACTAGTCTCAATAGGTGTTTGTTCATTGCAAAGATAGTGTAGCTCACAAAGGAAAGCAAGTGGGGAGAAGTCGTGGAATGTTTATACCTTTCTTCGCCGATCTTCACCCTTTATTGGTGGATTCCGCCTTTCTCACAGAATTTGGATGTAGTAGACAACATGAACCCCGGATGTGATGATGTAGAGCTCCTTCTCCTCTTCGAAACAAGCTAAAGAACACCAAAATCCGAGTTCGTATGCAAAAGTTATGCTCAAAACCGTGATGCAGATTTTTCTATCAGCAGAGGGGCGGAAATTCCGGTCTGGAGGTCCGGAAACTCCGGTCTGGGGGCCGGAATCTCCGGTCTGGGGACTAAATCTCTGGTCCGGAGATTTCAGGACACGAACGGGACGAGTTTTGGGCGGAAAAACTCGAACCAAAACCTCAAATTGGTGGGGGAAATCAAGGAATCAGGCCAAGGGAACGCAGGGGAAGGTTGATCAACAAGTTTAGCAAGTAATCCATGGATCAAAACCTACCAAAACACACTCAAATCACAGATCGATCCAAAACACGAATTGGGGCTGTTTTTGGTGGAATTTTCGAATTTATATGGGAAAATACGAAATCGATGAGAAATCCGTGGCAACCAAAAGCTGCTGATACCAGATGTTATGGGGTAACCCCGTGGGTGGCCCGATCTTCACGGATCTCGTGGTCAAATCGATGGGAAAGCGAGGGGAAAGGGAGAAGGTAGCGGAAGCGGATGCACACCTCGCTAAGAACACGATGAACATACGCGAAACTCACACGATACAAGGTCGATTGCTCCCGCCGGTGGCCACCTATCCGATAGAATCCTCACAAGGAAAGATCGGTCAACGTCCTCCCTCGATCCCACGCGGAGAGGGAAGAACACCTTGGAGAGGCTCTCGATGTTTTGGCAAAGGGACACCGATGCCAAGTCCTTGTACAACGAGTGAGGCGTGATGCAAACTCCAACGAGGTGGTGACGATAGTCGACCCCCTTTGGTAGAACGGGATGAGGCAAAACTAGAGATTCCACAAAGGGGGTTTTCTTTAGTCTATCATCTATGCCTAGGGTTACATGAGGGGGTGGGGGCACTATATATAGGCTAGCCACTAGTTCAAGGGTACTTTTGGAATAAAAGGGGAAAGTCTGGGCAGACTAAGGGGTACATGTGCCAAAGGCCTAGCTGGCGGCGCGCAGGCCCATATGCTCAGGCTGGAGACTCCGGTGTGGGGATCCGAAGACTCCGGTCTAGGCCGGAGATTCCGGTCGGTCTCCGGTCCGTCTCTAGAGGGGCCTTCTGGCTGTTCTCGAGCTCGATCTAGGGGTCGGTCCGGAGATGGGACGGGGACTCCGAGGTATGTAGGCCGGAGACTCCGGTGTGGCCGGAGACTCCGGTGCTCCAGCTGCTGCTTCTTCCATCTTCTCTTCCAAGCCTCCGTCTTGTCAAGCTTGGTGCTCCAGGATTCCTACCATGCCTCCATACTTGTTGGTGTAAACCTATCATTTATATGGGATGGAGTATGAAGTAGTATACCATTCAATGGGGTAGGAAGTGGGCTCGCATAGAGTAATGGATTCACCTTTGGAGTCCATGACGACTTGGCATAAGTTGGAGACCATGATGTGGTAACGACCGAAGGTTGGGGTACATCAGTATGGTTTTAAACCATTAACACCACTTGATTGGTTGCTGCTGCCGTTACATGAGAGAGTTGGTATGGAGGCATCAAAATGTGTTGAATATGTGAAGAAGATTCATGAGAAGACTCGAGAGGCTATTGAGAAGAAAGGCAAGAACATTGCTGCTGCAAGAAATCAAGCAAGAAAGGAGGTTTTGTTCAAGCCTCGCGACATGGTATGGGTGCATCTGCGCAAGGACAGGTTCCCACTACTTTGATAATCCAAATTGAAGCCCCATGGTGCTGGTCCTTACAAGGTGTTAGCCAAGATTAATGATAATGCCTACTCGATTGATATACCTATTGCTGAGTTTGGTGGAGTTAGCAACAACTTCAACATTGCTGATTTTTCACCATATATTGAGACAACCTTGGATCGTCAAGGTCGACGCCTTTTGAAGGGGGGAGATGATGAGGACACCCCTACAATTACACCTTCCCCAATTGTTACTAAAGATGTTCCAGTTGCTGTTAAGAAGGATCAGTCCTATGAGATTAGAATTGGACCTGTTACAAGAGCTCGTGCAAAGCTACTAGAACAACAGGTGAATTTGTTTCTTAATGAACCTAATGTTTTGCTTAATGAGAATTTTATACTGCCTAAGTCTCTGCACTATTATTGTATGATCAAGTACATGGGAGAAGAAGGCATAGCAGAGAGCAAGGATCTGAAGCATATGGAGCATGGTGTGTTGATCAATGAAGACTACGCGAGGGAGGAGAGGGAGGAAGCGCAAGGAGCTACAATGAAGGGGATCAACACATGGCAAGATCTCTGCTGCAACAGAGAAACTGCGCATTTTCCTGCCTCGGCACAAAAACAGAGTCTTTCTCTGCCGCGGCAGGCTCTCGCGACACAGAAACTGGCACAAACTCTGCCGTGGCAGAGCAGGCCTGTGTGCCTTAGTTTGAACCCATTGGGTCGGTTTGTATATAAATTGAGTTCTATGAGTTGTGAACTCTTAGGTTGGCCGCCACCCCTTAGTCCTTAAATAGATGGGGCGCCACTTCAAGCTAGTCAGACCACGTTAAAATATTTTAGAGTTGATTCTTATTAGAACCTCTGGAATTACCTGTGATCAAAATACTTGATGCAATTGAGTGTGATCTGTTGTTCCACTAGGAAACAATAGATTGCGAACTACCGTTCATGGTCGATGGATGCGTGTGCAAGAGCGTGGTGTTGTGAATATCCCACAGGGTTCGAGAGCTATTGCATTGGCATCAGGGTTCAAGCGGGAGAGTTCATAGCTACAGGCTAGTTATTTATCATCCACCATCATCATCGCTAACTGCTTGCTAAGAAGATCGGTCCACCCCATATCATGGTGTTTCCCCAGGCGACGGCAAGAGTCGGTTGGTCTCCTTAGCCTCCTGTCGAGCTCCAGTGGTCCTCTCCTAGGCTTCCTAGCGCTCTACAGGAAAGGGAAAAGGGTCAAGGGGGAAGCGGTGAGATATGGTGAGGGACGCAGCAAGGTAAAGAGGGCGCGGGGTGCACGGGAAGGTCGAGGTCGACCTCGATCTGGCTCCAATGGTAGCGCAGCGGCGGAAACCTCCGGCGAGCAATTTCGCGATGCTGGTGGCTTGCTAGGGTTCCAAAGGGATTTCGAAGAGGTGACCGTGGGGATTAAGTAGAAGGGGAAATCGAGCGAGGGGCGCAGGCTTTTGGTGGGGATTAGGTGATTTCTACGGGCGGTTGCGGTGTTCGGGTCGGAGACGCGCTGGGTGAGGGAGATGACATGCGGGTGCCCTTTGTCAGCGGCACAGGGGCAGAGTGGGCTACTAGGGCGCGGGCTGCTGTGGTGTCCACTGCTTGCTGGGCCGCTCCTGGGTTACGTGACTGCTATGCGCGCGGTAGAGAAAGGGAGAGGACGGGAGAGCAGGCGGGCTGGCGATTGCGACGGGCCGGCTGCTGTGCGACGCACGCGTGCAGCGGGGAGGGGCGGTAGCTAGGTAATAGGTTAGCTGGACTAGGCCATGCTGGCTCGCGGGGGGTAAGGTAGGTTTAGTTTGTTTACTCTTTTGTTTTTATTGTATTTATTATTTCCTGTATATTTTTTTCATATAACCTCCAAATGAGATGATTTTTGTCTTCAAATTTTTATAAAACTCAGAGGATCAACATAGGATCATATTGTAATCTTTTCACTAGTTTGGAAATAGTGGATTTATAAATCCCTTAATTGTTCTCTTGTAGGAGCCTTTTGACAAATCAAATTAGGTTTTCAAAATAGGGTTTTGGAGATAAATCTTTGCATGAATGCCATGATGTAATGCCAATGCAATGAAAATGCAAATTTGTTTTTCTAGTCCTAGTTTCTAAAATCTTGGGATGTGACAGACTAACCCCCTTAATATGAATATCATCCTCAAGATTCGAAATGACTAGCAAGGTGTGGGTTCTATACTCGAGGCTAACCCCCTTAAGAGAATTGAACTTGGCATCTCCAGAACTGATTGTTGGATTACATCTGATTCTTATTCCTTCTGGTTGTGAGCATAGTATTCATCTATCAGAATTTTATTCTTAACAATCCAATCCATGCTATAATTACATCTAAGCCATGTGAATCGAATATACATTAGCTAGTAGGAAATTTGTGTGCTACCAATCTCTAGGATTTAATGGTGGCATATTGTACTAGCTATCAATTCTTATCCAGAGAGTTCACTTTAATAGATCCTCTAGGTACTTCCATATGTGGTTGTTCTTATCCATGAATGCCTCGATATGAATGAATACGATGCACCAATATTGAAAAATCACGAGTGTGATGTATGAATTAGCTGGTAACTTACTAGTCACGAAGCCTGGATTGTTAAATACTTTCTTGATTTTCACATGGTAACTTCAAGCTCCTTTTCTGGGCATTGATTGGAATAATGTCCAACTCATTGCACTTGTAGTAGGTGACAAGGTTGGGATCCCTTATAGGCTTCATATTGTCAGCGTATCTGCTTCTCTTGTTTCCATTGCCCTTCTTCTTTTCTGGAAAATGTGACGCATAATGCCCTAGCTCATTACAATTATAGCACAATAGCTGGCTAATATCCCTCGCATTGGAGGTGTGGCAGTTCTTCCTCTTTCTAGGTCCTCTAAGGTTAGGAGATCCCTTAGTTTTTCTTCTTTGTATTTCACCACAAATCCAAGAAACCTTTCTTGCTTATTAGAGCAGTAACTAGAGATATGACCTTTTTCTCCACATGAGTAGATGCACTTTGTGGTCACATTGGATGCAGTTTTATGAGGCATGACTCTAACTTTGGTCTCCGCCATAAAGATTGATTCTTTGTGGGTCTTCTTGAGGGCTTGATACATTCCATCCTTAACTCCATTATTAACTTGTTGTACCATGGGGTAAAGGTGACAATAAACAGGGACATGATTGTTCCCTTCACATAGAAAGCAAGTGCTTGAGATATGGGGCACTCTCCGGCTGGATGGCTTCCATCACAATATGGGCACTGATCCTGATACTCCTTATAGCTATGAACTAAATCTTCATAGACTTTGCAAGATCGAAGTTCCTTTAGAACATCTTCTTCAGTCGTTGATGCCTGGGCGATGGAACAAGGTCATATATAACTTCATTGTACTCCTCCCAAGTTATTTTTTTCTTGTAGATGGCTCCATGAATCTTCCACCAAGTTGTATGTCCAAATTCACACCATCTATCGCATGATGGGATGCCTTGCTAAAAGCTTCAATGTACCCCGCGATAGTATGCTTTCCTTGGTTTCGATTGTAGAATCCTTTCTGGCATGAATTCATGACTTCAGATGAAATATGTGCATCACGGAATACTTTCTGAAACATGTGCCATGTTACTTTGACTGTGGGGCGAGTGACTTGATAGTTGTACCACCACTTTGCTACAGGTCTTTCCAATAAGTGAGTGGCAAACCTCACCTTCTCTACATCTATGCAGCCAACAGTCACTAGGTGTTCACTCTTTGCAACCAGTTATCTGCCATAGTAGGCTTAGATAAGCTTGAGTATGTTGGTGGTCTGAGCATCAGAAAATTGCTGAGTAGGTCCTGCTGAGGCGGTGGATTGTTGTTATTCTGGTTGTTGTTGGCCATGAACTGAGTCATCACCTGTGCTAGATGTGCTTGTGCTGCCATGAGCTTATTCATCTCAGTAGATTGTTGATGGGGTGGACCCTATTGGGATAGCATAGACAATATAGATAGAAAGAATAGAGAAGTATTACTACCCATAACTATATGAAACAATCAATTGACATACAAGCAAACAATCATTACAAACAACACTCAATCCAAAATAATTTTGTTTATGTTCTAGAAGTTTTGTTTTAGTGGCATACCATCCACAAATTAGTTTTCTTTTGACTAAAATCCGTTTGCGGGTGATCCTACAATCTTGAAAGCAATGCACAAAATCTGTCCTAAAACTACAGCAGTATTCTCGAATTTTTATGGGCACCTTAAACTCATCAGGAATTTTTGCTGTTTTTTTTCTTATACTACAGAAAATTATGAACAAGATACTAAAATATGAGCTTAATCCGAGTTACCAATAAAATACGAAAACTCATGCAGTACAACAGGCTAGGCAGAAAACTGCAGCAGTAATATCACGAATTTTTAATCAAAATCTTCTTTAAAACCATATAAAATCTCTCAAAAGTATTCTGAAGATTTGGGGTATTAAATATCACAACCTAATCATACTAAAACAACTATCACACAAGTTCTTGCAATGATCGATAGCTAGATCTAAACGAGATCCAATCGAAAACTATATGGTGGACATCATCTAACTATTCTTTAATCTTGCACTTCCTCCAACGCGTGTTCATCTACAAGTTTTGAACAAGATGAGATTACAAGAGAGAGATCAAGGATTAAAAGAATCTAATAAGTACAAAATTACGAGTTCATCCTAGAAAGAGCCATCCATCTATGTTTTAGAAGAAGAGAATATGATGATTGAAGTGATAAGAGATAATAGAAAGAAGTGTAAGAAGAGAAACATAGAATGAAATAGGGTTTATATTACTATGGATTTCCTATTCCAATCCTAGCTCATGATCCTACAGTCAACACACTGCTCTGATACCATCCTGTAACACCCTCGCCTGATAAGGCTGAGTTCCTGTGTATAGTGCCAATCCTTGGATCGCTTCACTAGCACACACAGTACAATTGAATACCAAATAATTTAACAGTGTATCATTATTGCATCGAATGACCCTGAATTTTCAATTATTACATAATGCTTAGCTCAAAGCTAGCTCAAATGTCGAGTAGCATAAATAAATAATAGGCTCCATCTTCAATTGTGCCACAGGCGAACAACTGTTGAGTGGAGGTCGCAACCTATAAGATCTCTCAAAACAATCGGAACAATCGCCTGTAACATGAAAGGTTGCAGCCAACGAGTGGTCAATACTTTGAATGTATTGGCAAGTGGAAATATGAGAGAACAACAACACTAACATCTACATGCATATCTAGCATGTGGGGTTCAGGCTTAGTTGCAACAGCAAAATAAGTTCATCCTATCATTGTAAATCATTTGTAAAGCATTGGATCATCATCACACAATCCCAATTAAGTTTCAACCACAAGTTTTAGCAATTACAAAGTTAGAAGGAACGAGAAAATGTTATAGCACCCATAATTCAGCAACTCAATCGTCCATTACCGAGGATACAACTCAGTACTGATATGGGCATGAAGGAGGAGGCGAAGCCTCATTTTAGGACTCCACCAAGCTAGGTGATGCGGGTATCCCATTGATGATTGGCACGCCAGGACGACCTACAACATGGGCACGAAGGAGGTGAAGCATAATTTTAGGACTCCACCAAGCTAGGTGATGCGGGCATCCCATTAATGACTGGCACGCTAGGACGACATACGATATGTAATGATAAGTCTAAGGTTGTGTCAAACATTGTTGCTATGTTATTGAGTCTGAGTCTAGGTTAGGTTCGAGTCCATTTGTGTGTTCGGTTTGGGTCTATCCAACTGACTAGTTGCACGCCTCCTATATAAAGGATCTAGACGCCTAGGGTTTAGGGGAGTTCAACTGCTTAGTCTAAAAACTATATTGTGCTCCACCACGTATCGTCCCTCCGGGGACGGTGATACAGTTTATCAGATTATTGGGTATATAGGTTCTTGTGTTCATCAAGGATTTTCATGCTTAGGTTTGAGGCATGGTGATCTTCATCATGTTACTTGCTGGATTGATTCCTCTTCTTCAGGTTGCATTCATTGCGCGATTGGGATCACCTACCTGGTGGACTCGCTGTGAAAGATCGGGACAAAACCCAAGAATCATTGGCTTGATCCTTATCATGTCGTATCAGAGCTCTCGTTGATCACAGCGTGTTTTTGGATCATCTGCGGACTGTTTTTCTACAAGTAGTTTACAGATTGGTTGTGAAAGAGAGATTGGAAGGAAGAAAGAAGGAGATCGTTTTCGGCGAGTGTTGTCTGCTGCCGCCTCTAGGAAGAATCGATCTCCAGTACTCATGCGGATCCGATCATGGACAAGAAGGAATCGTGGAGATCGATCGCTATTTTCCGGATCCGTTCCCATCGCGAGTAGGGGACCATGATCCGACCAGATTGGTTTTTGATCTGATCCAATCGAGGCGAGTTCTTAGGAAAAGTTGATCCGATCCGATCGAGACAGTAACAAGAAAAAGAAAAATAAGTACAATAAGAGGAAGGCGACGTCTGGCCACGCGTGGTCCTCGCTAGCACGCCTTGCGCCACGTTTCTGCCAGGGATTTTTTTGGAAAGTCCTAGTGTTCCCTGTTTTGGAACAGAATCGATTGATTCCTAGGATTGTTTCTATCGTAGAGAAAAGGAAAGTCGCGTGGAGATCGTTGTTGGTACCTGGGCGGTTACGTTAGTTAATCGCTGACTTATACCGATTGCTCAAAGCTATGTGAACAAAAATCCTACGATCGATCCAAGTTGGAATCTCTTACACCTCCACGTAAGTTAGTTTCAAGGAAAGTAAAAAAAGAGTTTGGTTTGGATTGGAGTGCTTTTCTGTTATATCTGCGTGCCTAGTTTTTGGTACGTTTTTAGTTTGGTTTTGCTCGCATCTAGGCAACACTTGGTACGTCTTTCGGCCTAGGATCAATCACTACAGGGACTTGTGTCTGTTTCGGCCGCGTTGGTTTTTTTCTGCTGCTGCGATTTGCTTCAGTTTGGTCGGATTGTTGTGCAGATTTTTGTGTGACGGAACAAGATAGGACATGATGGATTCTTTATAGAGAGATACTTTGGGCTTGAGGTGTACACGTGGAAAAAATTCTAGTGATGTTTTTAATGACTATCTCGATCCCCTGAATGGAGTGGCCCGTGATGCATCCGAGCTTAGCTGGTGCCTACATAGACTTGTGATAGTTGAGGAGTACCAAGATTGGGAAAGGCACATGGAACAGGGTTTCCATCGATGTCGCAAATACAATGACAAGTTTAGTGGGTATGATGGGTATGTTCTTGCTCACCGGCATGTGGACAAGGAGTTAGACAGTTGGTGGTCCGAGGCGGTGGAAATAGATGGTGTTTCTCATACTTGGAAGGACTACAAAAGTTTTCTTCGTAATGGTTGCATATTACCGTATATGGAGGAAATCGAGCAGCCGCCCAAGGTTGTGAATGGGATAGTGGATGTTGACAAGAGTATAGCTCTTATACCGAAGGTCGCGATGGCTGTGACTACTCATCAGAAGTTAATAGTTGTTCCATTGCCGACAGTTAGCAAGGTGGCAACCATGATTTCTGAAGCATTGGCGGATGATGTTGTTAAACTGATGTTGTTAAGGATGTCGTGGAGGATATTGTACCATTCAGTGGGCTGAATTTGAAACTCAAGGAAGTACAAGGCGATGCTTGCATGACAGTTGACAGGGGCCAGCGTTGGAATTTATTTCAGGCATAGTGTATGATCAAAGGCAAAGCATGCAAGTTGATTATTGATGGAGGAAGCTGTACTAATGGCATTAGGAAGGCAATGGTGGTAGCGTCGGGGTTGTCCACATGGCGTATTCCTGAACCTAAGCATCTACAGTGGTTAAATAGCTGCGGTATGGTGAAGGTAACTCATAAGGTGCGTGTGCCATTTACAGTTGGTGATTATGTTGATGAGATTGAGTGCGATGTGTTGCCATTGGACATATGTGGGCTGTTACTTGGTCGTCCATGGCAGTATGATCGCAATGTTACACATGCTAGAAGAGCAAATACATATTCTTTTGTACATGTGGCAAACATCAGACTTTGAAGCCTATGCAGGATGATCACATAAAGTCGGATGTAGAGCTGGTGATACATAAGGACAAGCTACACAAGGCTAAGCCAAAATGTGGACTAGCTAAGGTGTAGGATGGAGAGCATGATGCAAAGTGCGACAATGTTGATATTGCTTCAGCTATGCCTGTAGATGACAAGCCAGTTGAAGTGCATCCTCTTATTTCTAAGAGGAAGGATGTTGTAGCATGTGTTCACAAGGTTGTCTGTATTGCCACAGGTGTTTAGACGGATGATATTTGTGCTCCTAATGTTCTAGTGCATGAGGTGCATCGGGGGTAACAAGAGCAGTTTTATTAGCACACCTGTGAGGCGTTTTGTTGGGACAGTTGTGCGGATGCATAGAGGGAAGGATGGACATGTTCGACAGTTGTGTGGTCCAGGCATTACTCATCTTATGCCAGGTTGTGCAAATAAGATCCATGTTCAACAACCACGGGTTCTAACAAGAGTTGAGAAGAAGAATACGGTGGCGCCTAGGTCCAAGCTCGTATGGAGAAGCAAGGAGGTGCAAGCGCCAAGGGCAGTTTCAAGTCAAGCAAGCCGAGAGGGAGGATACAGAGTGGAAGGAAAGCAAGACTTGAAGATGGCGAAGACGCATGAAGCTATTGTTCATATCACACCACCTTTCCGACCCGACTTGCACGCGTTGGGGACAATGCTTCTTGAAGGGGGATGATATGGGAACGAAGGAGGAGGTGAAGCCTAATTTTAGGACTCCACCAAGCTAGGTGATGCGGTTATCCAATTGATGATTGGCATGCCAGGACGTACTACGATATGTAATGATAAGTCTAAGGTTGTGTAAAACATTGTTTCTATGTTATCGAGTCCGAGTCTAGGTTAGGTTCAAGTACGTTTGTGTGTTCGGTTTGGGTCTATCCAACCGACTAGTTGCTGGCCTCCTATATAAAGGAGCCAACCACCTAGGGTTTAGGGGAGTTCAACTGTTTAGTCTAAAAACTATATTGTGCTCGACCGTGTATCATCCCTCTAGGGACGGCGATACCGTTTATCAGATTATTGCTGCGGAGGTTCTTGTGTTCATCAAGGATTGTCGTGCTCAGGTTTAAGGCATGGTGATCTTTATCATGTTACTTGCTAGATTGATTCCTCTTCTTCAGGTTGCGTTCATTGCATGATTGGGAGATTACCTACCTGGTGGACTCGCTGTGAAAGATCGGGACAAAACCCAAGGATCATCGGCTTGATCCCTATCAAGTACTTAGTTTTACACCCTGCAGGGGTTGTACACTTTACCCATATGACCTGGTCGACCCACTCGTACCATGGCATGCATTTTGAGTCATCATAGGGAGAAGCCCAAGAAAAGACAATTCGGGAAGTAGTTCCCCTGACCCATCTATGCACCATAGCAACCTACCACAATTCACTACATCTCTGGATACGAAGAGCTCGGTTCACCACGACCTACTAAGTCCATCCAACCACCCATAACTCATTGGCATATCGCTGTACACGTAAGCTACCAAACAAAGACACTAATCATTTCTCTAGAACCTAGGTGGCCATTCACAAGTGAGATACTCGGGTAAACCATAGACATGGGCCTGGCATTCACGAACCAAGCATTTAACAATTCCACCTAGAGAGTTCATTAATTAAGTTGTTTTAAAAAACCCAGCAAGTTCATCCTTTCAAAACAATACTTTGTCATGGTGTATCCCACCCTCGTCTAAGTAGCACATCTAAGCAAGACTAACATAAGGGTGGGGGGATCACCTAGCAAGGAAGACTATGACCATAATAGGATATAGCATAGCAATATATATTCCTATACTTGCAGCTAAAAAACAAAGCTACAATGCATATAGAAAATAAATATGACTTTTTTGAAGCTCCACTTGCCTTGGTAGTTGTTGGAGTCAAACACACAATCCGGCCAATCGCAAGGGTTACAATCCTCACAATCTACACGAAAGAAATTCAACAAATAAACAACAATACATAGAGATAAAAAATGAAACAAATGCATACATGACAAGTTAATAAATGTTTTAGTAGTACATTCATGTTCTCTGATCATTGTACCTACTGATTACATGATATGGGGTGGCCCGATCTTCTCAGCAAGCACTTGTCAATGATGATAATGATGGATAGATAAATAGCCTGTAGCTCTGAACTCTCCTGCTCGAACCCTGATGCCAATGCAATAACTGTCGAACCCTATGGGATATTCACAACACCACGCTCTTGCACACGCAGCTGTCGACCATGAACGGTAGTTTGCAATCTACTAATTCCCAATGGAACAACAAATCACTTTCAATTGCAGTAGTATAATTCGATCACAGGGTAATTCTAGAGGTTCTTTGAAAGAAACAACTCCAAAATAGTTTAAACATGGTCTTCCCTAACTGTGGGGTGTCAGAGGGCTTATAAGGGTGACTAGGGCAGCCAGAAACCGAAACTATGACGCGTACGACTCACACTAATACAACTGACTCATACTAGATTTCGGTCGGCGGGTAGAAAGTCTTGTTGATATCGATCGGACCGTCTGGTCGGGCAGACACTCCGGGTGGATTCGGCCGGATAGTCCAGTCCGGCCGGAAACTTCAAAGTTTTTGGGTGGTGTCTGGGTAGTGTCTGATTTGGGTACTGATTGTCTGCACCAATTCTTCTCTCAGGCAGGCAGGACAGTCCGGGTGGACTTGGCCGACACTCCAATCATCGCAAGCATTCTCGCGCCTTCCTTCTTGATGATCTCCTCCTCGCTCCATGTGCCTGCCTCCTGCTCCTCCCTCGCGCATCCTTGCATGATCATCACGTAGAACTCCTCCCCATCCTCCCTCTCCTTCCCGCTAGCCCTCGTCCGAAGGATATTAAATCTAGTCAAACAGTAACACCATGATTTAGGTAGTATAATGTTCTTATAAATCAAAGTATCTTGTCCAACTAGGAATGAAGTCACCTTGTAGTCATGATTGATTTGACTCAATATTTCCTTCCAGTTCAAGTAGTCATAATCATCGCTATCCCTGTATATATCCTCATCATCCTCCCTTTCTTCAAGGAAAGCCATCCACGTCTTTGGGTAAGCTGAAAGTGGAAGCAACAAAAAAACAACGTGTACGCAAAGTATATGTGTATATAACATGTTGTATTATTGTTGTTCACATGAAAAATAGGTCCAATATACATCAAGCAACTTAAATTGTAGGTATAAGTGAAGTTCAAAGAATCATGCCCATGGTGAAAAACAAATAGATATATAGTCTTGTTGTTCAATATTAAATTCAGTTTTCTCAAAGATGATCGATGATCAAATTTGTGAGGAACAAGATCAAACCAATCCAACAGATGTGAAAACAAAATTGATTCATGCCATGCTTCAACTGCGCTACTCTGATTATGATGAACATGGTCATGTTGTCCAATATGTAAGATGCAACTCAATTTGCAAATATTAGTGAAGTCTAAAGTAGTAACATAACTAGACAAAGACTTTTGGGACAAACACAATGAATATAAAAACTTTGGGTTTATTCTATCAAGATTAGAACAATCCAACATAGGTAAAATTACTTGTGTTGGTTGTAATATATCAACTAGACCCGAATGTAATTCCATAATATCTCGAACATGAACTACTGTCCCATAGCAAACATTTTGTGACACATTGTATATATGGCTGAAAACAGCTTGTTTCAGTTCAGCGATTCTATCACAAGTAATGCATATGTGATCCATAAGAAAATTTTCATCCATGCTATATTCACCAATTAGATTAAAAGTGAAACAAGGAAAATATGTACTAGAATTTAGACATGAAATTTTAGAAATCTTATCCATAGGACAACTCATACTCATAGGTTCATTTAGCATGATGGAATACACAATACATCAGGTGGTATTCGAGCAAGTATTTACTTATGTGTTATCAGTGCCACATGATCAAAATTTGAATTTGGTAAACTAACTCATCATGCTGAAACAGTAGTGCATGTCAAGTCACAAGGAGGCTTCAGTAAAAGAATGGACTCACAATATGTCGCACATGTTGGTTGAAGCTCCAAATCAGTACCAGTGTAATCAACAATCTCCTCAATTGTAGTAGATACTAAAACATCCTCCACAAGTGACAATGCACAGTCCAGTGATACAGGTTTTAAAATAGACGGCTCCCTTTCTTCAAAAGAAACCTGGATATCACAAGAAACAACACTAGGAGTAGAGATGATTACATTAGTAGAAACCTCATTTGTCTCATCAACTCTCACTCTTGGTTCTTCTACGATAGGATCAACATGTGGTTTTATGTTGGTCGTTACAGGTGCACATAGGTTTTGACACCTAATCTCCGGAAATTGCTTAATACGTATACGTGATAACCAAGTGTGCTTATCATTCCAAACGATCGAAGGATTAGAAAACTCACTACCAAAAACCCGGAATTGATTACACCACTTTGTTCCCAACATGATATGACAGGAGTTAAACGCTCTAGGAACGACAAAACAAGAAATCTCCCTGCTAGAGCCATAAATGGTAAGTGGAACAGATGCGATCTGAGTAACTAGTAGTGCATGACCAGAAGTTGCTAACATAAATGGGTTTTTTGATGCACTTGTGTATAATTGTATCTTTTCAACAACCTCAACACTATCCAAATTTATGTAAGAATAAGTATCAATGGTAGTAGCAGCTTGTCTACCACTAATTTCTGTGATGAAGTCGAACAAACCCGAAGTAGGCACCACTTCTGACTCCTCTTTCCAAATTGTGTTACTGCAGTAGGATTATAACAGAAAGGGATAATCATCCGCATCCTTTTTTTGCATCACATCAACACTACTAGAAGACATGATTAGTAGGTTAGTGCACTAATCAAAATTTGTTTGGTGGAACACTCACAACTACTCACACCTGACAAGAAGTAGATCTTACTGGTCCAATCTAAATAGATATGCTTTACCAAACGAATCAAAGACTTATGCACTGAGGTGATGAAGTGAATATCGAGGGTATAGAGAACGATCACAGGGCACACATGTTATGTATGGTGGAGCTCTAGGTATGGTATCCTAACTACACCGTAAACAAGTCCTAGTGCTGATCATATAAAAACCCAAGAAACACACACGGTGCAGATAAACGTGGCAAAGCAACTTATGAAAAGGAATCTTGCAATGCATAAGTGAGATGCTAGTAAAAGCTCAAAGTAAACAGGCACATGATTGCTTAGTCTACAAGTGCTATGATCAACTAGGCCTCCAACAATGCACACTTCAATATCTCTTTTGTCATGCTTGTAGCTCTTTTCTCTTCTTTTTTTGATACTGATTCTCTTTTACTTTTTTTTATTTTTCAACTATATAGATCAATGCAAACACGAGTGCAGCAACTTAGAACAATACTGGGTTGGATAGTCCGGATGATATGCGCTAGAGACTCCGGTCTAGTCGAATAGTCCGGGGTATGTAGGCCAGATTGTCTAGTTTTGCCTGTCAAAAATTTCTGCACTTCAAAACCCTAATGAGCAGCCTGTCGAAACAAAGCAACTAGTATCGTGGGTACATTCCTAGGCAGGGACGTTATAGATAGGTTGTGTCTATGGTATGAAAACAAAGGTACGCTATGTGGACTTGGACAAATGATGAAAACTAGCAGAAAACGGTGATGGTGGACACGGTGAAAAACAAGATCAAACCCTAAACCTAGACAGAAAAGAAAACTAGACTCCTACGAGAACAACCTATAGATCAGATCTACGAGAAGACACGATCAGCAACTAAAACTCAAAAAAGATGCAATCTAGTCTATGGCAAATGTTTTTGTAAGGTTTTTTCTGTATAGGGCTGAAAATAAACTAATCTATGGATGTATTTGTGGATGCTCGCCTAGTAAATGAGGAAATCTGATACCAAGATGATATGGGGTGTACTGATCTTCTTAGCAAGCACTTGTCGATGATGATAATGGTGGATAGATAAATAGCCTGTAGCTATAAACTCTCCCGCTCGAACCGTGATACCAATGCAATAGCTCTCGGACCCTGTGGGATATTCACAACACCATGCTCTTGCGCATGCAGCCATCGACCACGAATGGTAGTTTGCAATCTACTAATTCCCAATGGAACAACAGATCACACTCAATTGCAATAGTATAATTCGATCATAGGGTAATTCCAGAGGTTCTTTGAAATAAACAACTCCAAAATAGTTTAAACGTGGTCTTCCGTAACTATGGAGCGTCCCAAGGCTTATAAGGGTGGCTGGGGCAGCCAGAAACTGAAACTAAGATGTGTACGACTCAAACTGATACAACTGACTCATACCAGATTTCGGTCTGCGAGCTGACAGTCTGGTTGATATCGACCGGACAGTGCAGACGGGCGAACACTCCGGGTGGATTCGGCCGGACAGTCCGGTCTGGCCGGAAACTTCAAAGTTTCCGGGTGGTGTCTGGGTAGTGTCCGATTTGGTGTACTAATTGTCCACACCAATTCTTCTCTTAGGCAGGCTGGACAGTCCTGGTAGACTCGGCCGGACACTCCGGTCATCGCAGGCATTCTTGTGCCTTCCTTCTTGATGATCTCCTCCTCACTCCGTGTGCCTGCCTCCCGCTCCTCCCTCGCGCATCCTTGGATGATCATCACGTCGAACTCCTCCCCTTCCTCCCTCTCCTTCCTGCTAGCGCTGGTCTGAAGGATATTAAATCTAGTCAAACAATAACACCATGATTAAGGTAGTATAAAGTTCTTATAAATCAAAGTATCTTGTACATCTAGGAATGAAGTCACCTTGTAGTCATGATTGATTTGACTCAATATTTCCTTCCAGTTCAAGCAGCCAGAATCATCATAATCCCTGTATATATCCTCATCATTACATGCATGGAAAACCTTTAATGCATCAAAACCAATTTATCGCAATTTAGAGAACTAGTTGTTAGGATTTTAATCAAATTATTGAGCCTCTGCTATTAATAGTGCTACAAAATCTTGGAAAAGTTCTAGATAGATATATCAATTTAGATCTAGGGCCAACAAGAATCACGCCCAAAGGATTTACAAATATTTTTAAATAATTAAAATACTATAGAATGTAATTTAATATACTTATATTTATCTGTACTATAAACCTACGATTCTATTTCCGAATAAGGTTCCAATCCTTCTTGTGATTCCAGGGACATATCATTTGTATTTTCTGACTTGTAGTTTATTTACTATAAATTATTTGCTCCAAAAGGTGTATTAAACCAATTAAATAATCACGACAAATACTTACAGTAAATGTCTGATACAATTACGGATAAATATTCTACACAAAAGTGTGAATCCAATGGTATATTATTTGCTATTTTTGGACATGTAGATTTTTTATATTAAATTTACAAGTTTAACACAAATTCTGCAAATTTCTAATCAATTTGAAATATAAGGGAATATTCCCAGGGTACATACCACGCCGACGCAGGTGCTGACTCAGTATTGACTGGGACACAAAGCTGACAAGGCAATGATGTGTCGTCCACACGGCTGCCATGATGGCACCACGCGGCATGCTCGGGTTGGCCGATACTGGTCCAGCCGGTGTTCTAATCCGTCCGTCCATCTAGGATCTAGCGGTTGGGAACAAATCCTTTCGGTACTCACCGGTGCAGTGACGGGGACTGTGGTAGACGACTTCAGGTGGTGGAGCTGGGGGTGGTTCTGGTGATCTCCGACAAGGGAGGGATGGTCCACACGGTGCGTCTGGTGACGGCAAGGCTCCTAGTAGCCTCGGCTTGGTGCGGTGTTTCCCCAGGCGACGACAAGGGTCAGCTGGTTGATATGGGGTTGCCCGATCTTCTCCGCAAGCACTTGTCGATGATGATGGTATATGATAGATAACTAGTGTGTAGCTATGATCTCTCCCGCTCGAACCCTGATGCCAATGCAATAGCTCTTGAACCTTTTAGGATATTCACAACACCAATCTCTTGCGCACATAGCCGTCGACCATGAACGGTAGTTTGCAATCTACTAATTCCCAGTGGAACAACAAATCACACTCAATTTTAGTTGGAAGAAATCGATCACAAGTAATTCCAGAGGTTCTATGAAAGAAACAACTCCAAAATAATTTTAACGTGGTTTAACCCTAACTATGTGTGGCGCCCCATCTATTTAAGAGTCTGGGGGAGGCGGCCAAGGTGGGATCCGAGTTGGTCCCACCCAACTAAGATTCAAACCAACCCATAAGGGGTTCGGCCTCAGGACTCTGCCGTGACAGACTGGGGCACGATTCTGCTGTTATGACAGCCTGCCATGGCAACCGTTTGTGTCCTTTCTGTGCCGCGGCAGCCTGCCGTGGCAGAGAATGGTGGTGTTTCTCTGCCGCGGTAGAGGTCTTCCACCAAGTGGCGATCTTCAACCTTGTGTGCTCGTTGCACTTCCTCCCTCTCCTCCCTCGCGCATTCTTCATTGATCAACACGCCATGTTCCATTAGCTCCTTGCTCCGTGCTATGCCTTCTTCTCCCATGTACCTGATCATGCAATAATTCAAAGACTTAGGTAGTATAAAATTCTCATTAACTAAAACATCAGGTTCATTAAGAAACAAGATCACCTGTTGTTCTAGTAGCTTAGCACGAGCTCTTGTAATTGGTCCAATCCTTATCTCATTGGATTGATCCTTCTTTGCAATAGCTGGAACATCATCAGTAGTAATTGGGGTAGGTGTAACTGTAGGGATGTCCTCATCATCCCCCCCTTCAAAAGGCGTAGACCTCGATGCTCCAAGGTCTTCTCCATCATATGGTGACAAATCAACAATGTTGAAGCTGTTTCTAACTCCACCAAACTCCTCAATAGGTATATCAATCAAGTAGGCATTATCATTAATCTTGGCGAACACCTTGTAAGGACCAGCACTAGATGGCTTCAATTTTGACTTTTGAAGTAGTGGAAACCTATCCTTGCGTAGATGCACCCATACCATATCGCTAGATTTGAACAACAATTCCTTCCTTGCTTGATTTCGTGCAGCAACAATGTTCTTGCCTTTCTTCTCAATAGCCTCTCGGGTCTTCTCATGAATCTTCTTCACATATTCAGCATGTTTTGATGCCTCCATATCAACACTTTCATGTAATGGCAAAGGCAACAAATCAAGTGGCATCAATGGCTTGAAGCCATACACCACCTCAAAAGGACAAAGCTGAGTAGTCGAATGCACAACTCTGTTGTATGCAAACTCAACATGTGGCAAACACTCTTGCCACCCCTGTAGATTCTTCTTTATCATGGTCCTTAGCAGTTGTGACAATGTTCGATTCACCACCTCTGTTTGACCATCTTTTTGGGGATGACATGTAGTTCTGAATAGTAGCTTCGTTCCCGGCTTCCCCCATAAGGTCTGCCAAAAGTAGCTCATGAACTTCACATCATGGTCAGAAACAATCGTCTTAGGTACACCATGTAATCTCACGATGTCCCTGAAAAATAGGTTAGCAACATGCGACACATCGTCGCTTTTGTGGCAGGCAATAAAATGAGCCATCTTAGAGAACCTACCCACTACCACAAATATAGAATCATGACCTCTCTAAGTTTTAGGTAGACCTAGCACAAAATCCATACTAATGTCTTCCCATGGTGTAGTAGGTGCAGAGAGAGGTGCATACAAACCGCGAGGCTTCAGCTTGGATTTCGACTTGTGGCATGTAATACAACGGCTCACAAATCTATACACATCACGCCTCATATTGGGCCAATAAAAATGATCAGCAAGCATGAGCAACGACTTCTCACGCCCAAAGTGACCCATCAAACCTCCAGCATGTGATTCCTGCACTAAAAACAAACGCAATGACGATTTTGGAATACATAGTTTGTTAGCTCAAAACAAATATCCATCATGTATATGATACTTATCCCATGCGTTTCTAAGAGCACACAAATGATATGGTTTAGCAAAATCATGGTCAGTTGCATAAAGTGCACAAGTACTCTTTAATCCAGGAATTTTAACATCAAGATTGGTTAATAGCATGTTCTTCCTAGATAAAGCATCAACAACTACATTCTCTTTTCCCTTCTTATATTGAATGACGTACAGAAAAGACTCAATGAACTCAACCCATTTAGCTAATCATCTGTGCAAGTTTGAATTAGCTTTCAAATATTTCAATGCTTCATGATCAGAATGTATGATAAATTCTTTTGGCCACAAATAATGTTGCCAAACTTTAAGTACTCTAACAAGTGCATACAATTCTTTATCATAAATAGGATAATTCAAGCGAGCACCAGTAAGTTTCTTAGAAAAATATGCTATAGGGCGACCCTCTTGCATCAAAACGACAGCAATGCCTATACCACTAGCATCACATTCAACTTCAAATTGCTTCGAAAAATCAGGTAATGTAAGTAATGGTGCAGAAGTAAGCAAACGTTTCAATGTATCAAAAGCAATATCTTGGGCCGCACCCCATGCAAAAGGAACACCTTTCTTTGTCAAATCATTCAATGGTGCATCAATGGTGCTAAAATCTTTCACAAAGCGCCTATAGAAACCCGCTAAGCCATGGAAACTACACACTTGATTTACATTCATGGGAGTACGGCAATTCTGAATTGATTCAATTTTAGATTGATCTACCTCTACCCCATTCTTAGATACAACAAATCCCCGAAATATGACCTTATCTTTAGAAACACTAGAAAAACGGCGCCCTTCCTAGAGGGTGCCCCACCTCGCGCCTCGTGCTGACAAGTGGCGCAATCTGATTCATCCCGCGAATTCCTGTCCCTTTCCTGCGCGCCACGTGTCGACTGCGGAGGATGTTTTTGGTTATGTTTTCCTTTTTCTTTGCCGATCTAAATACGAAAAATGAAATATATTTCAAACCGAGCGTCCAAATCAAGATCCGTTTTCTCAGCTGTGCTAGTCACGTCAAGAGCTACAAAACTAGATCCCATATTGATAGGTTCTGACAAACTTTTTTTTGCACTGCCTTCGGTCCCTAGCTTGCACTGCCTCATTGATGACCCACAAGTATAGGGGGTGTATCGCAGTATTTTCGATAAGTAAGAGTGTCGAACCCAACAAGGAGCAGAAGGTGCTGGCTAGTGGTATGGATCAGGAATTCTCTGCAAATACTTAGCAAACGGATTTTTAGGGGTTTTCGATAAAGCAAGTAAACAAAGTACGAGTAAATAAAAGACAGTAAGAATGAATGCAGCAAGTGGCCCAATCCTTTATGCAGCAAAGGACAAGCCGGTTGTATTTCTATAGATGACCAAACGTTCTGGAGGACACATGGGAAGACTGTCAAGTGATTTCGCTTCATATAGTCGATTAATCTTCTCTAGCTTGCTAAGTGTTGTGTGGGTGAACCTGTGCTAATGTACCGCCCCATCCAAGACTAAATACATACTTGTGATTATACCCCTTGCAAACATCCGTAAGTACAAGAAAGTAATTAAGGTAGAAACCTAACCACAACTTTAAACTCTAAGACCCTTACGTCCCTTGTGCAATGGTTTCCTAACGGGGGTTCAGGTTTCTGTCACTCCGGCAACCCCTACGATTAGTAGCCAAATACACAATGCATTTCCCTAGGCCCATATAGGTGAAGTGTCATGTAGTCGACGTTCACATGACACCACTAGAAGAAGTACACCACAACTTAAATAACAATCTATTGAATCTTTCTCAACACAACTCCACTACTAACAACAAGACTTCTCCCATGTCCTCAAGAACAAAACGAACTACTCACAAGACATCATATGGATCATGATAAGAGATGGAATAATGATGTATAACAATCTGAACATAAACAATAATTCAATGGTTCACTCAATAGCATCAACTACAAAGAGTAATCAACACCGGGAAAGTTTCCCCTATGAACTATGCAAGATTCAACGCAATTGTTACAGCAATATGGAGATGGTGATGAGGGTGCTGATGGTGATGATGATGGTGATGATGACGGTGATGATGATGATCTCGATGAGGTCCAGCTTGATGGTGGTGTTGATGGCGACGATCTCCCCTCTCCGGGAAGGAATTCCCCCGGCAGAAATCTGTCTGCCGGAGAGATCTTTCTCTCTCGGTATTTTCCGCCCCACAGAGGCGGCGGAATCTTTTTGTGGTTGCTCCCCGAGTCTTAGGGTTTTGTGGGGATGATATATGCCAGAGGAGAGAGGCTGGAGTGGGCCAGGGCGGCCACACCACTCCCTGGCGCGGCCTAGGCTTGCCCGCACCATGGGGTGGTGTGGGCCCCCTGTGGCCCACCTCCACTCCATCTTCTGGCATCCAGAGTCTTCTGGAAAAATAGAATTTTCTGTATATTTTCCTGGATTTTCTGATCTTCGCGAATTTTGCCTCCAAACAGCACCTTTTCCATCAGAATCCTGACTGCAGCGGTCCATGCTCCAGAAGTCATCAACCATGCAAAAATAGATGAAATAACATAAGTATCACCTCTCAATACGAAATATATCAATGAATAATAGTGAAATAAGACATAGAATAGTGATGCAAAATGGATGTATCACTCATGTTCTGCAGTGCATGAGACGGTGCAGTAGCAGTGACTGTCTTACTATTCTGTGTTGCACTGCCTTCTGTCGTAGTGCACGGGACGGTGCACTGCCTTATTGTACTGCGTTGCACTGCCTTCAGTTATAGTGCACGATGTAGTGTCTTTGTAGTGCACCGCCTGTGCACTGCCTTGTTGTACTGGGTTGCACTGCCTTCGGTAGCAGTGCATGGCGCAGTGTCTTTGCAGTGCACCGCTTGTGCACTACTTTGTTGTACTGTGTTGCACTGCCTTCAGTCACAGTGCACTGTGCGGTGTCCTGGCGGTGCACCGCCCGTACACTGCGTTATTGTACTATTTTGCACTGCCTTCGGTCGCAGTGTACTGCACGGTGTCCTGGCAGTGCACCGCCGGTGCACTGCCTTGTTGTACCTCTTTGCACTGCCTTCGGTCGCAGTGTACTACGCGGTGTCCTAGCAGTGCACCGCTGGTGCACTGCCTTATTGTACCTCGTTGTACTGCCTTCAGTCGTAGTGCATTGTGTGGTATTCTGGCAATGCATGGCCGTGCACTGCCTTGTTATAGTGCGTTGCACTGCCTTCGGTCACAGTATACGGCGCACCGCCTCGCCTTTTTTTCTCTTTTTCATGGTGCACTACTTTTTTTCTTATTTTCTTGGGGCGCTGCATTTATATACTGTGTTTTTTCGTTGGTCATAGTACTCTGTTTGTACAAATTATAGAAGAAACATAAAAAGAATTCGTGAGCTAGGCAGCCTTGGAGGCAACGCGCGAAAGAATTCGTGAGCTAGGCAGCCTTGGAGGCAAAGCTCGCGCGTTGCCTCTACCACGTTGCCACGTGTCACATCCCCGCGCGCGCTCTTCGACGCTCCTGCGTGTGCTTGCCCCACGCGCTGTAGAGGGCGCGCTCACGCTAGTGCTTCCCCCTTATCTTTTGCAAATGTGCACTTCTCAAGATTAGCATACAGTTTATTATCACGCAACACTTGCAAAACTTGTCGGATATGATTACAATGTGCAGTTTCGTTGTGGCTACAGATTAGTATATCATCAAAGTAAACAACCACAAAACGACCAATAAAATCTCTCAAAACATGATTCATTAATCGCATGAATGTACTAGGTGCATTAGTAAGACCAAACGACATAACTAACCACTCATACAAACCAAATTTTGTTTTGAAAGCAGTTTTCCACTCATCCCCTTCTTTCATCCTAATTTGATGATAACCACTACGCAAATCAATCTTAGAGAAAATAGCAGCACCACTCAATTCATCTAGGATATCCTCTAAGCGTGGAATAGGATGATGATATCGAATAGTGATGTTATTAATTGCTCTACAATCTACACACATGTGCCATGTATCATCTTTCTTAGGCACTAAAATAACAGGAACAACAGAAGGGCTAAGAGAGACATGAATGTACCCTTATCCAACAATGCCTATACTTGTTTCTGCATTTCCTTTGTTTCTTCGGGATTGGTCCTGTAAGGTGCACGATTGGGAAGTGTGGCGCCAGGGATCAAGTCAATTTGGTGATCAATGCCATGCAATGGAGGCAATCATGCGGGTACATCTTTTGGAAACCAAAATCCTACAAAACAGAAGAGACACCAAGAGAAATAGGGTTCATCTCGTTAGAAACCAATACCTCGCCCTTATACATGAGCACAAGCGGCATGGCTGTAGGATCCTCACGGAATTCTCTCATATCTTCCTTGGTAGCTAATATCAAAAGATTAGGCACTCTCTAACTTTTCTTTATATCACTCAATTTAGGCTCAATTACATCATCAAAAGCTATCACATTATCTCGCCGAGCTATAGGATTATCCTGTAAATTCACTTCTATCTTCTAGCGAGAATCATTCACAATGTCTTGTGGTGTCATTGGATGCATAGTAATCTTCTTTCCTTTGAATTCCAAGTGATATGTATTGGCATGGCCATTGTGTTGCACATCGCGATCATAAAGCCAAGGCCGACCCAATAGAAGATGGCAAACAGTCATAGGAACCACATCAAAGTCAATAGAATCCTTGTATGGCCCTATTTGAAAATTCACACGTACCATATGATTTACCTTCGTCTCACCATTGTTGCTCAACCATTGTATGTAGTATGGCTTGGGATGAGGTAAATAAGTCAAATTTAGCTTTGCACATAACTCCTTACTTGCAAGATTTCTGCAGCTACCTCCATCAATAATGACCTTGCAAGCTTTGTTAGGTCCACCTAGAGCTTTTGTTTGGAACAAGTTGCAACGTAGAGATTCATTAATAGGTTGCACACTAAGTATGCGTGGAGACACCACAATAGTTGGTGCACGCTCAGGATAAGCATCAACACCATCCTCTCCATCATAATCAGAATTGGCATCAATCTCATCTCCACTCTCAATACTCACCTTGTTCATTAACAAACATCACCTTGCTGTTTGCACAATCTTTCTTGTAATGTCCTCTACCTCCGCAAGTATGGCACACCACATCGCGAGTACGCACAGTTGACATATTGGAACCTGAACTAGCAGCAGGAGCAACGGGCTTCCGAGCATTGGAACCAAACGAAGATGTAGGTGCTAGTTTGGCCGATGGTGGAGGATGGCTAGCAGCATGTTGCGCCATAGTAGGTGGCGTAGATCTGGCCGCAAAACAGCTAGTAGATGTAAACCGTGCACGTGACTTAGCCTCCTCAACTAGCTATGATTCGGCCTCTCTAGCATGGTGCAATAACTCATACATAGTGTCATACTTGTGATGACGAACAATGCTCTTGATTTGAAGCTTCAAATTGTTGAGAAAACACTACATAGTCATCTCAAGGGACTCACGAACTCTAGCACGTTGCATAAGCATCTCCATCTCCATGTAGTACTCATCAACTGACATGTTTCCTTGCCTCAACTGTGTCAATTTTTAAAAAACTGATCACAAGTAGTTGGTGGGTAAAAAACAATCCTTCATAATGCGCTTCATCTCGTGCCAATCCATGACAGGAAGTTCATTGTCATCTCGTTTATTCTACACAGTAGCATCCCACCAATGCAACGCATAACCATCAAATTCTGATGCTACAAGCTTGACCTTCTTGTCTTCTAGGTAATCAAACAAACGCCAGAGCTTCTCAATCTTCAACTCCCAAGTAAGATAATCCTCAGGATCAAGTGATCCATTAAAAGAGGGAATTGAAAACTTGGGCTTACCCAAACCATAATTAGCAGCTTGGTTCTGAACACTTTGAGCACGTCCCAGAGGAGCATAACCACGGCCATAAATAGGAGCAGCAGCAGGTGCAGGGGGATTGGCACGTCCCCTGCCACGATGTGGGGCATCCTCCGCTGCACTACCCTCATCATGATCTTGAAACACATCATCTGGTTGGTATTCCTGTCTTTGCTGAATTGCCGCAGTAAGGGCCTCAATCGAACGCTGCAAGGTGGTGACATTGACATTGATTGTTGTCACTTGAGTTTGAATATTAGTGACTGCACTAGTATTCTGATACACTGCCTCTTGCATGTCCTTGATGTTCCTATCAATGGCCTTGTGTCAATTAACAAGCTCCTCAACCTGGTTTTTCTGTGACACACCTTCATCATCACTCAAAGACATGATTAGTAGGTCAGTGCAAAAATCAAAATCTGTTTGGTGGAAAACTCTCACAACTCACTCACAACTGGGAAGAAAGGAGATCTTACCGTTCCAAAGTAAATAGACATGCTTTACCAAACATACTCAAAGACTTATGCACTGATGTGATGAAGTGAATATCAAAGGTATAGAGAACGATCACATGGAAGACATGTTATTTATGGTGGAGCTATAGGTATGGTATCCTAAGTACACCGTAAACAAGTCCTAGTGGTGATCGTACACAAAACCCAAGAAACACACACGTGGAGATAAATGTGGCAATGCAACAATTGAACGTGTTGCACTATGCTGGAGAGACACTAGCAAATATCAAAGTAAACAGGCACAAGATTTCTCAATCTACCGGTGCACAAAGATATCACTAGGCCTCTTGCTCAAATTCTCCTTTCCTTTTGTATAGCTTCTTTCTCTTTTTGCTTTTTTCTTTTGCTATTTTTCTTTTTCTCCTTTTTAATATATATCACACACGGCCAAATTATAAAGGACAACACCGAAATCCTAGGAGCAGACTGTAGGAGCGGAAACTAGTCTCAATGGGCAAGTTCCTAAACCTATGAAATAGAATGGTTGTGGCTAAGGTTCTAGAAAAGTGCAATTTTTCACACTTTGTATGTCTGGCTGTCGTGGCAGAAAAACAGCTCAAAATCGTGCCATGGCAGAGAAACCGGGCAAAATCCTATCGCGGCAGAGCGGCGCAAGAGCACAGACGCGCAATAGAGAAACATGCAAAAAAGTGTCGCGGTAGAGCGGCGGCAGGGAGCTGGCACGCGGCAGAAGAAATCGTGTCCCAGCAGGAGTCTGAACCGGGGCAGGGTCGGTGTCGTGGCAGAAAAACAGAGTGTTCCCATGCCGCGGTAGAGTCGGTAAGAATTTTTATTTATTTATTTTCTAAACCGAATCGGCAAGGGATGTGTAATCAAGACTCTAGCTTGGATCAGATCTAGCTTTTGGCGGCAGAAAACTAAGGTGGATTCGACTAGAACAAGAAGAAAAACGATGAACAGATGCAGATCTAAACTAAAAGAGGAACATGACCAGAAACTATTACTCGAATACGATGTAATCTAGGCTATGGCAACTCTTTTTGTGGGCCTTTTTCTGTATAGGACTAAAAACACGAACTAATCTATGGATGGATTGTGGATTTCTGTCCGAGTAAACGAGGAAATCTGATACCAAGATGATATGGGGTGGCCCGGTATTCTTAGCAAGCACTTGTCGCTAATGATGGTGGATGATAGATAACTAGTGTGTACCTATGATCTCTCTCGCTTGAACCCTGATGACAATGCAACAGCTCTCGAACCTTGTAGGATATTCACAACACCACACTCTTGCGCATGCAGCCATCAACCACAAATGGTAGTTTGCATTCTACTAATTCCTAGTGGAACAATAGATCACACTCAATTGCAGTTGGTAGAAATCGATCACAAGTAATTCCAAAGGTTCTATGAAAGAAACAACTCCAAAGTAATTTTAACGTGGTCTAACCCTATCTATGTGTGGCGCCCCATCTATTTAAGAGTCTAGGGGAGGCAGCCAAGGTGGGATCAGAGTTGGTCCCACCCAACTAAGATACAAAATGACCCATAAGGGGTTCGGCCTCAGGACTCTTCCGTGGCAGACTTGGGAGCAGTTCTGCAGCCGCGACAGCCTGCCATGGCAACCGTTTGTGCTGTTTCTGTGCCACGGCAGCCTGTCGTGTCAGAGAATGGTGGTGTTTCTCTGCCGCGGCAAAGGTCTTCCACCAAGTGTTGATCTTCAACCTTGTGTGCTCCTTGCGTTCGTCCCACTCATCCCTCGCGCATTCTTCATTGATCAACAAGCCATGTTCCATTAGCTCCTCGCTCTGTGCTACGCCTTCTTCTCCAAAGTACCTGATCATGCAATAATTCAAAGACTTAGGTAGTATAAAATTCTCATTAACTAAAACATCAAGTTCATTAAGAAACAAGTTCACCTGTTGTTCTAGTAGCTTAGCACAAGCTCTTGTAATTGGTCCAATCCTTATCTCATTTGATTGATCTTTCTTTGTAGTAGTTGGAACATCATCAGTAGTAATTGGGGTAGGTGTAAATGTAGGGGTGTCCTCATCACTGGTCTCCTCGGCCTCTGGTCGAGCTCCGGCGGTCCTCTCCCAGGCTTCTTGGCACTTTGCAGGAAAGTGAAAAGGGTCAAGGGGGAAGCGGTGAGATGTGGCGAGGGACACAACGAGGTAAAGAGGGCGTCGGGTGCATGGGAAGGTTGAGGTTGACCCCGATCTGGCTTCAAAGGTAATGCGGCTGTGGAAACCTCCGACGAGTAATTTCTCAATGTTGGTGGCGCTATTTGCTAGGGTTCCAAAGGGATTTCAAAGAGTTCAGCGTGGGGATTAAGTAGAAGGGGAAATCGGGCGAGGGGGTGCAGGCTTTCGGTGGGATTCAACGATTTCTAAAGGAGGTTGCGGTGTCCGGGTCGGGGACGCGCTGGGTGAGGGAAATGACATGCAGGTCCCCTTTATCAGCGACAGAGGGGCGGAGTAGGCTACGGGGGCATGGGCTGCTGTGGTCTCTGCAACTTGCTGGGCTGCTCCTGGGCTATATGGCTGTTGTGCGCGCGGTAGAGAAACGGAGAGGATCAGAGAGTAGGCAGGCTGGTGCTTGCGATGGGCCAGCCCAAGTGGCGGCTGCTGTGCGATGTGCGCGTGCGGCGGGGAGGGGGTGGTATCTAGGGAATAGGTTAGCTGTACAGGGCCATGCTGGCTCGTGGGGGTATGGTAGGTTAAGTTTTTTTTACTCTTTCATTTTCATTCTTTTTCTATTTCGTTTTACCTTTATATCTTTTTCATATAACCTGCAAATGAGATGATTTTTGTCTTCAAATTTTTATAAAATTCAGAGGATCAACATAGGATCATGTTTACAATCTTTTCACTAATTTACAATTAGTGGATTTATAAATCCCTTAATTGATCTCTTGTAGGAGCCTTTTGACAAATCAAATTTGGTTTTTAAAATAGGGTTTTGGAGATAAATCTTAGCATGAATGCCATGATGTAATGTCAATGCAATGAAATGCAAATTTGTTTTTCTAGTCCCAATTTCTAAAATCTTGGGATGTCACATATCCCCCACCTTGTTGGAGTTTGCATTGTGCCTCCCTCATTGTACAAGGCCTTGGCATCGGTGTCCCTTTTCCAAGATGTCAAAATCTCAACGAGACTCCACACTCACCGTGTCGGCTCGAGAGAGAGATCTATGCCCAACGGCGATCCTACGGATTGCACCGGACCGGTCACTACCAGTGTGAGCTATTGGCTTGTATTGTGTCTTTGCATGAGTGTGTTCTTCGTGTTCTTCATGCATGAGTTCACCATGTTCATCCTCTCCCTCCTTTTTTGCACTCCCCCCTCGATTTGAAAGGGATTCATGAAACATCCGACCATCCTTGAGGTTAGCCCTCAACAATAGTTGAACTCCAACATGTTCATGGGCTTTCTGTCGATGGTTTGACACATATTGGAGTGCCATTGCATGTGTTATTTTCCAAACCACAATGATCCACATGGCCACACACACTCAAGTGGTTGTGGTGATGCAACCTGATACGGGCATGACCGAGGAGGTGACGCCCAACTTCAGGACTCCACCAACTAGGTGTGGATGATGCGGGCATTCCATTGAAGATTGTAACACCAGGACATCCTATGATATGTAATGATAAGTATAAGGTCATGTCGAATTATTTCTGCTATATTATTGAGTCAGATTAGAGTCAGGTTGAGTGTGCTCTGTTTGGGCCTGTCCAAACTAAACTAGGGTCAAGTCGTCGCACCAGATAATCCGGCCAAACTAGGACCAGATAATCCGTCCCCACGCGGATCCGTCCACCCCTCCATATAAGGAGTTGGCGGCCTAGAGTTTAGGGGTTCAGAATTTTAGTCTAAAACTATCGTGTGTGTTTCTTGGTGAAGCATCCCTCTAGGGACAGCGATGCCATGTTATCTATTATATTGAGATTGTTGTGGATGTTCTTGTGTTCTTCAAGGATTATCGTGCTTTTGTTTGAGGCATGGTGACCTTCTCCATGTTGCTTGCTAGATTTGTTCCTCTTCTTCAGGTTGCGTTCAACATGTAATTGGGAGATTACCTAGTTGAATCGCTGTGAAACATCGGGCCAAAACTCATAGGATCATCCCCGTGATCCTTTTCATGTGGTATCAGGTTCCAGTGTTGCTCACGGCGAGATTGTGTTGATTGATATGCTGATAGTGTTTGGTGGAGATCATTTTGTGGGGAGCAAATCGTGTTGCAGATCGGATCTACAGATTTGTCCCGTTTTGCTTGGGACGGATAATCCGGCCCCCTCAAGGGAGGATAGTCCGGCCCGAGGGGAGGATAATCCGGCCTAGTTACTGCAAGATGCGTCGATTTTCAGTATTGTACAATTCTGTTTCGAAGAGCGGATTATCCAGCCTTCTACACCAGATTATCCGACCTGTTTATAGTGTCCGGCGGACACGTCTTATGTTTTGTCCATTTTGTGGTCGAAGTTTCATTGAGAGATGGATTCTCAGGGCAAGGTTAGTTGTTGTTCAGCAAGGGATGTGTACAATGATTACTTAGACATGATGAATCGTGTACCCTGTGATTTGTAAAAAAAGGGAATGGTACCTACTACACACTGCAACCTCGGCATAATACAAGTTATGGGAAGAAACAATGCAGTCTGGGTTTCACTTATGTGTTGATCTTTCTCTAGATCTAAAATTTGACGACAATACCGCTTTTCATCTTGCAAAAAGGCACGATGATGCGCGAATTTGCAGTTGGCGGAGTAAGTACACACGAACGCGAGGTGTCTTAATGAATACTATTTGGGAGGACTACCAAAAAAAATTACGTGCTAAATTTTTGGTACCATTAGAGATAGAGGACTAGATGGTTGTTCCGATTGAGGTTGCACCTTTAGGTGGGCTAAATGGGCAACTCAAGAGAGTACATGATGGCACTTGTATGTCAGCTGATAGAGGCCAACATTGGAATTTATTTCAAGCGTAGTGTATGATCAAAGGTAAAGCATGCAAGATGATGATTGATGGTGGTAGCTATACTAATGGCATTAGCAAGGCCATGGTGGAATCCTTGGGATTGTCCACATGGCGTATTCCTAAACCTAAGCATCTCGAGTGGTTGAATAGCTGTGGTATGCTCAAGGTTACTCATAAGGTGCATGTGCCATTTATAGTTAGTGAGTATGTTGATGCGGTGGAGTGCGATGTGTTGCCAGTGGAGGTGTGTGGGCTTTTACTTGGGCGTCCATGGCAGTATGATCGCAATGCAATACATGCTGGGAGAGGAAATACATATTCTTTTATGCATGAAGGCAAACAACGGATTTTGAAGCCTATGAGAGATGATAAAATCAAGTCCGATGTGGTACTAGTGGTGTGTAAGGGGAAGTTGCATAAGGCTAAACCACAACCAAGGTTAGCTCAACTGCAGCATGAGGAGCATGATGTGAGGAGCGTCAGTAGTGATATTGTTTCAGCTATGCCTATAGATGACAAGCCAGTTCTTTTTAGTGACAAGCCAGTTGAAGTCAAACCTCTTATTGATGAATGGAAGGATACTGCAGCATGTGTTACACCTGCAGTTTGTGTTGACATAGGTGTTCGGACCAATGATAGTTATGCTAATCATGTCCCGGTGCATATGGTGCCGCTGGTCGATGACCGCTGTTTTCTGGGGATACCTGTGAGGCGTTTTGTTGGAGTAGCAGTGCGTATACACAGAGGCAAGGATGGACGTGTTCGTCAGTTGTGTCGCCCGGGCATTACTCTTCTTTTGCAGGGTCGTACAAAGAAGGTTCATCTTCAACAACATAGATATCCATCAAGAGTTGAGAAGAAGAATGTGGTGGTGCCGAAGTCCAAACTCATGTGGAGAAGGAAGGAGGTGCCAAGTGCTTAATTAAGTCAAGCTAGCCGAGAGGGAGGATGTGGCATTATAGGCAGGCAATACTTGAATACGGTGAACAAGCGTGATGCTTTTGTTGATATCACGACTCCTTTTCAAGAAGACCCTCATGCATTGGGGACAATGCTTTTTGAAGGGGGAGGATGATACGGGCATGACGGAGGAGTTGACGCCCAACTTCAGGACTCCACCAACTAGGTGTGGGTGATCCGGGTGTTCCATTGAAGATTGGCACACCAGGACATCCTACGATATGTAATGATAAGTCTAAGGTCATTTCGAAATATTGCTTCTATGTTATTGAGTCAGAGTAGAGTCAGTTTGAGTGTGTTCGGTTTGGGCCTATCCAAACTAAACTAGGGTCGAGTTGCCGCACCGGATAATCCGGCCAAACTAGGAGCGGATAATTCGGCCCCACATGGATCCGTCCACCCCTCCATATAAGGAGTTGGCCAGCCTTGAGTTTAGGGGGTTCAGAATTTTAATCTAAAACTATCGTGTGTTTTGCTTGGTGAAGCATCCCTCTAGGGATGGTGATGTCGTGTTATCTATTATATTGACATTTCTGCGGAGGTTCTTATGTTCTTCAAGGATTATCGTGCTTTGGTTTGAGGCGCGGTGACCTTCTCCATGTTGCTTGCTGGATTCGTTCCTCTTATTCAGGTTGTGTTCATCGCGTAATTATGAGTTTACCTACCTGGTTGACTCGCTGTGAAAGATCGGGACAACAATCATAGGATCATCCCCATGATCCTTATCACAACCTCTTTCAAACTGGTGCACCATTGCATGTGGCAGTTGAATTCCAACATGTTCCTAGGATTTCTGACCATGGTTTGACACATATTGGAGTGACATTTCATGTGTTCTTTTCCAAACCACAATGATCCACATGGCCACACACACTCAAGTGGGTTTGGTGATGCAACCTCTTTCAAACTGGTGCTCCATTGCATCAGGCAGTTGAATTCCAACATGTTCTTGGGCTTACTGGCCATCGTTTGACACATATTGGAGTGTCATTGCATGTGTTCTTTTCCAAACCACAATGATCCACACGGCGGCACACACCCAAGTGGGTCTGGTGATGTAACCTCTTTCAAACTGGTGCTCCATTGCATGTGGCAATTGAATTCCAACATGTTCCTGGGCTTTCTGACAATAGTTTGACACATATTGGAGTGCCATTGCATGTGTTTTTTCCAAACCAAAATGATCCACATGGCCACACACACACTCAAGTGGGTGTGGTGATGCAACATCTTTCACAATGGTGCTACATTGCATGTGGCAGTTGAATTCGAACATGTTCCTAGGCTTTGTGACCATGGTTTGACACATACTGGAGTGTCATTGCATGTGTTTTTCCAAACCACATTTATCCACATGGCCATACACACTCAAGTGGGTGTGGTGATGCAACCCGTTTCATATTGGTGCTCCATTGCATGTGGCATTTGAGTTCCAACATGTTCCTGGGCTTTCTAACCATCGTTTGACACATATTGGAGTGTATTTGAATGTGTTGTTTTCTAAACCACAATGATACACATGGCAACACACACTCAACACTACAAGAAAAGTTTCCTTCCTTAACGACTTGGCCCAACGGTCGTCGTAGAAGGAACATCTTCCGCGACGAAATTCTCGGCTCGGCCGTGGCTGATGGAAAACTTTTTTGCCGGTTTCGCGGGCCTCTACTATGATGGATCTGCTAAAAACATGGAGGAAGCTCGCTAGCGCGTGGCAGAAGCAAGACTTTTGTTTCCTCGCGCGATGTTGACTCACCGAAGTCTTTTGAGGCATGTGCGTCCCAAACGTTAGTGTCTCTAGCGAACCATACTTTTCGGTCGCGCCTCCCTGATCTGAACTCGATAACATTGCTCGATGCGTCTGCCATTTAGTCAGGCTGCTAGGTCCCACATGTCAGCCTCTCATTAGAAGGACCATGTGTATGATGGAATTTTTTTCCTTCGCTTGCGCTACCCTGTTCCAAAGTTGATAGCGCTGCTCGATGCATCTACCATTTAATCAACCTCGCGGGACCAACATGTCATCCTATCATTAGAAGAAACATGTGTATAATGGAATTTTTTCCCTTGGCTATTGCATCCCTGATTTCAAATCGATAACATTGCTCGATCTATCTATCGTCTAGTCACGCCGCTGGGTCCACCATGTCAGCCTCACATTATAAGAATCGTGTGTATGATGGAAATTTTTTCTTCGCTCATGCTACCCTGTTCCGAACTTGATAGCGCTGCTCGATGCATCTACCATTTAATCAAACTCCTAGACCCCACATGTCATCCTCTCATTAGAAGAAACATGTGTATGATAGAATTTTTTCCCTCGCTCGCGCCTCTGTGCTCCGAACTTGATAGTGTTGCTCACTGCATCTATCGTTTAATCATGACGCATGGCCCCACATGTCATCCACTCATTAGAAGAAACGTGTGTATGATGGAATTTTTGCTCTCGGTCGTTCCTCCGTGTTTTGCACTTGATAGCGTTGCTCGATGCATCAGCCCTTTTTCCAGGCTGTTGCGTCCCCCATGTGAGCCTCTCATTAGAATAAACATGTGCATGTTGGACGTTTTTCTCGCTCGCACCTCCCTATTTAGAACTTGGCCGCTCTACTGGGTCCCACATACCGGTGTCTCTGTATATCAAACCTGCGTATGATGGACTTTTTTTTCGGCCGCGTTCGCTGTTTTGACCTTCGCAACGTTGCTCGATGTGGCAACCGTGTATGGTCTTGCTGTTGAGGCCCCCATTTCACCCTCTCTGGTATGTTCTGGCGGGTGGGTCCCTGATGCCAGTCTCTCTGTACAAGTATTTAACTTTTTTTTCAAACCCGACCATTAAACTCGAGAGATGTTGTAGGCTGGTGGGTCCACGATATGAGCCTCTCCGTAATGCGATATTAAAAAGTAAACCCTTTCTCAAAAAAAAGTAAACCCAAGATATATAAATATGTACACACAGGGGATTCAAACTAAAAGACTTTCAAATCAAATCAAATAGACATAAACTGAGTGTTTTGACACTATACCAAAGATACTAATAGAAATTGAATCATTAAACATGTATTAGTACTACAACTTATGTATCGGTCTTCTAAAAAATATTGTGTGTGTCCATGTTATCTCTCTTAAAATAAAAGAGCAGTGCTACTGGAACCTCGATTTATAAAAAGCCACATAATGGATTAGTTTCTTAAAAACATGGGTAGGCAGAGTTTTTTTAGAGGTGGGGGGAAATGCCAAAAAGGCCAAATTAAAAAGGTTTTGGGCTATGTTCAATGGGCTCCTATCTCAAATTTCACTAGGACGTGTCTCGCCAGATTCAAACACAGACCTCTTCGAGGGTGGAAAAAAGAAAAAATTCCTTTGATAGATATTCATGGAAAAACATATAATGAACACACACCACATGTGCCAAAATAGGGCTGGTATCCAATGACTTCACTTGGTGAAATCATGTTGTATATATTTACCCTCTGATCTCTGTCCAAAATGCATCCAACGGTTCCGATGACACAAAGGCATAAGCTCTAGAGCAAGCAACCAACAACAACGACAGAACTTTTAACAAATTCAATACCATTTGAAAGATTAAGGAGTACAGAATAATAAGATATGAAAAATCGACAAATTCCTAGTTCATATTTAGCAGCACTTGCCCAATTCAGAAGCATTTCAAAGTGACTGATTCAGCAGTACAAACACTGAAATTCAATATCACTACAGAGAGAGACAGTTCTTGTTTCAGCTCTAAAAACCATGTCACGCGATCAGTTTGCCCTTTTCTCCAAACACACTCGATCACTAGAACACAATCATTGTCATAATATTTGGTCATATAGGGAACCGTCATATATATACATATATACCATACCAATACGTACTAGTCATAGCTCCAGTCCAGAGAAATGTTATCACAGTTTTGCCACCCATATATGATCAGTGGAGATAAGATAACCACATAAATAATTACAATAGCATGCGGCCAAAGTGCTAGACAGCTAGGAAGTTCATGAACAACATGCGACATTCAGGGCAGCTAGATACATCGACCTTGACCATTCTTCCGATAGTAAGTTTCGCTGATTTTTTGAACTTGATCCACCTAGAAGTAGCTGCCAAGCGCCCATCAGTCGAGTTAATGGTGCAGCGTCCCTCGATTCGCAATCCTTTGCTCTGCATCATGAAGACTATTGTGCCCTTTCTTCTGGCCTGGAGTTGCTTTGTGGAAATCTTAGGCAATTTCTGAGTCAAAGCAAGAGATAGACGCATAATTACTAAGAGCAATGCACTGAATCATGTGAAACTTGAGAAGACATTTGGAACAGTTTATCTTCCGCCATATACTCACAAACATAATATGGTGCGACCTTGTGATGATACATGTGTAGGATATTGTCTAACAAGGTGCTTCCCGAGGTGATGAAGGAGCTTGTGCCGGTGCCTGTGTTGGGGCTGGGGCTGGTGTAGGAGATGGTGCCACTAATTGTAGAGGAGCTAGTGCAGGAGCCAGAAGGCCCAGAACCGGTGCCGGCGCCAGCAACTTGATGCTAGATTCCTTCTGAAGGGTAGATAAGATGACTGCAGGGATAGTAGAGGCAGATGAGAAGTGTACAAGAAAAATGGTCTCTGATACAACAGTTACTCACAAGATAGTGATCAGAGGATATGATGAGTATACAAGCAAATTAAGTTACTACCTCCATTCTTTATCCTTAGGTCAACAGGTGCCGTAGCAGGAACTAGGGCCAGCGCCATTGGGGGTGCCACTAGCTTGGTGCTAGTTACCTTCTGAGGGGTAGGTAAGGGGAATGCAGGAATGGTCAGAGAGGCATATGAGATGTGGACAAGCAAAATGGTTTCATATACAACAGTAACTCCTAGACAGAGATGAGAGTATACAAGCGAATTAAGTTACTACCTCTATTCTTTCTCCTACTGAGGTCAACAGGTGCCGTTGCAGGAACTGGGGCCTGTGCTGGTGCCAGTGCTAGCAGCTTGATGCTGGCACCCTTCTGGGTGGTACATAAGGGGAAGCGGTTTGCAGAAGTGGTCAAGGTCATATGATGAGTAAAGACAATGGTGCAGAACAGTTAGTCGCAATTAAATCATTAGAGGTTGTGACGAGTACATAATCAAATTAATTAGTACTACCTCTGTTCTTGGTCCTTTGGTCAACAAGTGTACGATCTTGTTCAAGTATCTGCACAGGATTGCTAAAATCGAATGATACCTCGTCCCCCTACTTGAGACCATTCTCATGGACATACTTGGACCAACCTCGGCCACCCAAATAGGTGGTGGCCATCGTCTGGGAGACATCCACATCATATAGTTGCCGCATGCCTTTAGGGCCCTCTCTATACAGAGTTAGAAACTTGTTGTTTCCAAACATCTTGTTTGTAATGGGGCGAGTGACACAAGGGACAGTCTTCATGAGAAAATTGATGGAGAAGTAAGGCGACAACAAAAAAGGTGAGATACAAGATCTTACATCAAGTCGGTATAAACCACTTGGAATCCATACCTGATACCATGGGTACCCTTTACGAAGGGTGACCATACACTAATTTTCATCCCTCTGCCTTTGGAATGGCATGCAGGGGCCCCCTTTGAATCCACAAGCTTGACAAGAGGAGGGTAGCAGAAAGGGCTGAGCAGCTGGTGTGTCGTACTGATTGAAATTAAGTGGAAAGGTTTAATTATGTAAAGAGCAAGTAAATCTAATAATATAAGACAAATCATTGCTTGTAAAGAAAATATATTTTATTTTTATGAACTTCTAATGAGTGTAAACATATAGTATTAGCTGATAACAATAACATGGAAAATCATAACATGTGAAATTGTGGATTTCCAAATTATACCTACTTCTTAGAGAGGTCACTTCCCAACTAGGTACTGTGTTGGCACTTCCTTGTTGTGTAGAGGATGTCCTCTTTTGGTGCGAGCAGCAGAAATCTACTAGCCTCTACAGTAGCCTCAGTCTCCGCAACAGCACCTTCAATCTACATAAATAGCAACAAAGTTGAACAGTTCAATACTATGTAAAGTTTGACCATGTTGTTAGAAAAAAATTATAATATGCATTATATATCCTTGGATACATCATGAAACATATATTCACGTCGTATGTATATAATATCATAGTTCTTGATAGTTTTGACTTTTTTCAAAAGTTTGGTCAAACTTTCCGTCGCTTGAGTTTTCAAAAAATATAGTATATGCCTAAGCCTTGGGACGGAGGGAGTACAATACATAGTAGTCATATACTGACTGTATGAGACAGTCTGACAGATCCAGATCTGGATTCATATAAAACACAGTGCCAGAATTAATAAAATGACACATATGTTTCTGAACATCTGATAAGCATGCATGACACCAAGCGGGTAATACTTAAATCTGACTACAGCATGGCAATAAGGGTATTAATAACAAATATCTTTCTCTTTAAGCTGGGCCCTCCCAGGTGGTCGGTGGCCTTGCGCTTGTTTGGTGAGTAGTGGTACTCGCCAGATCCGGCGGCATGTGGGGGTACCATCCTGTTTGCTGCACCTGGAGCACCGCACGTTCGTAGGTATGTACCACCGTGCTATAGTAAATGAAGAAGAGATGGTGTCACATAGGCTTCCACAAAAACATGATGCAGACGAGACAACTTTTAGCACAGGGATACATCCAGGTTGCAGTCAACCACTTTCAACATTGGAAAGAATGGAAGAACGCAACGGATATACTACTATATTATCTTTTTAGACAACTTTTAAGGGAACTGATGGGACCATCCTTGTCCGTAGTGGCCGTGTGTGCCATTGACCCATAGTTCTCCATAAAGAATCTAATGCAAAATCCGTTGCACATTATGAGTAGCAACTAAAGGTTACAGAAGTGAAGAACACCGAAATCGAACTAGACCAAATGCCCAATCAGAATAGCGGTGACCATGCCCTGATCCGGAATCCATACGAAATCAGTACAACCTGCCCCACCCCCACCCCCACCCCCACCACCACCCCCATCCCACCCAAATGACCCAATCGATTAGAGAAGAGGAAAAATATCCTGATTAGGTGATTCCGAGGTAAGAAAAAAGCAAGAACTCTACAATCAAAGCATACCACATACTACTACTCCTAGTACTAATAGTACCCCCAATGGCTCAACCGGAAGCAAATTAAGCAAAGCCGGATTTCGAGGTGAGCAAATACACTCACCTATTTCAACAAGAACTCCCCAATCGGAGGTTGCACCAGTTGCAACAGTTGCTTGCTGGATGTGAGCTAGCTAGTGATGGTTTCTTGTCTTGTCATCGGTAGAAAGGCATGGGCAGGGGAGTAGTAGTACTAGTAGTAGTAGGGCTGGGCAGTACACTTTTTTCTGTAGTAAGTATTTTTAAGTGGAAGTGGCGTGAACATTTTGTCGGGAGAGAATCCCGAATTTTTGATCCCAGCTATCACGTGGTGGCCTACAGCTGTTTCAAGCGGGACCCATGTCAGGGGTGAGTTAAAGCAGGTCCTACATCAAGTGGGTGAGATAATTGACCGAGCCTACCTCCTCCTTTCCTTGGTACCAGTACTCTAGTTCTCCCGGGTTCCTCTCCAAGGACAGAGAAAATCGCCCCTCTTCGAATCAAATTAATCCCAGCTTATTATCCTTTTGTTGTTTCGTATCACGGAGCAGTGGACAAGATAGCGGTATTTGCAGCATAGGGCACCAGCGCTGGGGCCTCAAAAACAGTTTAGGAACCGTTAAAATGATAAGCTCGGATTTCAGACTAGAAACACACAGAAACACACATATACTCCATATATACTAATATACGGAATGGTTTCCAATAATAGTTCTGCTAACAAAGGCCTAGAAATCATAATAAGGTAGCTCCATATTACAGAACTACGACAGTAGCGAACCAATCATGGGATAACTCTACACCCCAAGAGTTTTGCAGCTGGGCTAGTGGTCATGAGACTATCCAAACGGCACCAAAAGTACACCCCTGGTGATCAGCAGCCCTGCATCAAATCCATCCAGAAGAAGTGTACCCGATCCACAGCCTCAGGTACATGCTAATCAATGAATAGGTAATCATCATTACCATCAAAGTCCTCTTCGATCATCTGCTTTTGTGATTAGTAGATTAACGGATACGTTTATAGAGAAACATTAAAGACACACAACCTGAACATTTATCGTTCTATAGATATACCTTGTCATCTGGCATAGCGGTAGTACTAGAAATGAAACCTGTTTCATGCAGCTTGCGCTTTTTCTCTCCCACCCTTCTCCAAGTTGATCTAGATGCTCAGGAGCTTCCTCTGTCAGTTGATCTAGTTGATCAACATCTGCTTCCCCTACTTGATCTTGATGATAAAAATGTTCTTCCCCCGGTTCATATGGAGGATCATATGGTTCACCATAAAATACCCATCTAACATATGTACTTAGCATCCCAAATGTAAAAATATGGTCTTCCACTATACTTTTAGGCAACACCCTACGATTCGCACACAACTAGCAGGGGCAATGTACTTTTGAGTTGTCACAATGAGCTCTAACAAATCCCATAAATCGTAGAACATCAAGGATATGTTTAGTGCTGCCTAAATGGAGCAATCTCTATCCAAATATATGCCCATCTGGTTAATTATGACATACAAGGTTGGTTATTGTTAAAAGAAAAGCAGGAAACATATAGATGGAGTACAAAAACTATATATGCCTATGCGTTTCAGTAAACATATTGAGAGCAAAAATCGCGGAAGGTATTTAGGAACACAGATCCAGTGTAGAATAAACTATGACCATGCAGATTGAAGACAAATTAAACTACGTATTTGAAAGGGCAATAAAATGCCAACCAGATCGAGCTAGAGATAGAAGGACTAGTGTGGGATCGACGTGCCCTCCGGTGTGTCTCAAGAAGACCGACGGGTAGGGAAAGCTTCTTTGCACACGTTGGTGACGAGCAGCTGCCGTAAGCGCGTCTGTTTTGTGGGGAAGGGGGTGAGGCCTAAGTGGCGGAGGGTGGAAGTTAATACACAGCGCGAAGGGGTGCGGAGGGATAACTTTGGAAATTTTGACCTACCCTGCTTTGGGCACCACCATATACGTGGCCCACCTGCCAGTCACCATAGATCAAAATTGATCCAAAACTTGTCAATTTACATGTTTACATTTTACCATGGAAACTAATGCACATAGCATTGCACTTTGCAAATGAATGGCTTTATGTCAAAAAGTTACTCAGCATCTTCAGCTAGGAAGCTTGGAAACTTATGAAAGCAGGGCATTATCCATCAAATCTGGAATCTCCTTTGTAAACAATTGCTTGAAATGCCAAGATGCACCGATCTACCAAATATGGACAGGTTTGTAAGTTTGGTTGGCGAAGATGCTTCAATGTACGGAGTAGTACAAAACATGAAAAAGGTACAGAAAATATGGCTATGACCTTGCTCCTCATGTCTGAAATCCTTTAATTAATGTTCATTAATTTCTGCAGATGTCTATAAACTCATTAAATGCTGGAAAGCATATAGGCATGTGGGTCTATCCGACGGCGACAACATCCCAAGTGGGAGTAGCGTACCTTAGAAGCTTCAACTTCAAAATTTCGGCAGCGCGCCGAATTATCCCGCACACCCAACAATAAAGTTTGAACATTATTGAAAATTCCCTAAACCCTAAACCCTAAAACCCTAAACCCTCAATCCCGCCTAAAGGACATTGGCAAATGAGGTATCACATGCACTTGTAGATCAAAATTTCAGATAAACTTTCCTCAAATTGTGCTAACGCCATTCAATTCCATGAATATAAGCATACATAAAATAGCTTGAACATTATCAAAAATTCTCAAAAAACCAAAACCCTAAACACCTAAACCCCCAAAACCATAAACCATAAACCCTAAACCCTCACCCCCTCAACCCCTTACCAACCAGGTATGATGCACTTATAGATCAAAATCTGAGATACTTTCATTAAATTGCGATAACACCAGTCTATTCCATGAATATATAAGCATATATATATAAAATCTTGAACATTATTATTGAAAATTCATCAATCCTAAAACCTAGAAAACCCTAAAACCTAAACCCTAAATACCAACCTTAAACTCCTAAGCCCTAAACCCTAAAATCCTAAATCATATACCATAAACCCTAAACCCCTAAACCCTCAACCCAAAAAACACGAATCTTAAACTGTTGCAACCTCGGATCGTTAAGGATCCTAAGTCCCTGTGATTAACATGCTAGTCCCTGGATTAATAGCTAGCACTTCATAGTCGATGAATATCATGTAAAACACAAGTCATTATTACACGAATAATCTAGGGTATGATTATTACAACTTGCATAGCTTATAGCTAGCTCAAATAAAACAGCGGAAACTAAATAGAACTTGAGTCCATCAACGCCTCAGGCTAGCTGCGTGAAAACCCGCGATCCCTACGCACCTTTCAATCTTCGTATTCTGCACATAAGACGTGCAGCCAACAAGTTGGGTCAATACTTTGAATGTATTGGAAAATTACACCAAGAAAAGAGTAATACTACCTCTACATGCAAGGCTAAGAGTAGGCTCTGGGGATCATTTGCGTAAAGCCAATTTTATCAATGTAATAAGAAGAAGGGAGAAAAGTTTTCCCTACTTTGTAAACTTTGATAAGTAGTATAGGGTTGAATGGAACACGTGGATATTACTCACCAAGTGCCCAAATCAACCTAGCACTTGGATATTACGCACCAAGTTCCCAAAATCCCACCCAATGGCGATATTACTCACGCCCTGGGTTTTATAAAAACTTTAAGTTTGGAAAAGAGAGAGGGGAAGATCTTTCAGAGGCTCCATCCTTCAGATGCTCAATGTTGTTCTATTTCCGTGAACACGGCTAATCGATCAGATTGCAATACTCTCGAGAGGTTGTGCACTTTCCCCACAATCCACGATCAAGTCCTTTTACAGACAAGACCATGGCGAAGCCTTCCCTTAGTAGCCCCTCTACCAGCTAGATCCAACCATGCCAAGAACCTCCAAATGTTGGTACCCCGGTGAGGTTTCCCACTAGGTACTAAGCCAAGGCAGAGCCCATATGTATTGTGGTTGCACGGGAAGCTTCTGAATTCTGAAACATGGCAGACTTCTTTGATTCCTAGGTGGCTGTCCTCCACCAAAATCTCACTCGTTGTCCCGACAACCATTCCGCCCAGAAGAAAACTTGGTTTTATTTTGAAGGGGGTTTTGGAGAAGAAAAGTTTGCTCGAGAGAGCTCTCATACTTAGAAAATTTAGAGTCTTTCGAACCCTCCCAACGGTATTTGACATATATATAGCATAGCAAGCAATACTTAGCAAAAACAGGGAAACCTAATAGGACGGAAATTTCCTAAATATAAAGCTACTCATGGCATACTACAAAATCATCGCACTTGCAAAAATATTTTCAAGTAGATCTACTAAAACAATCCTACACATGCATACTACTATTTTGAAGAGCAAAACATGCATAGTATTCAAAACTGGGACATTAATATGAAGAAGTGGTGTAACTTGCCTTGATCCGAGCAGCAATCTACACAACAATACTCCTTAGCGCACTCCGAGCAATCTAACGAAACAAACATGGATTCAATCACGATTTGCACAAAACAATCCACGAAGTCAAATATGCATGCATGCAACATGCTAATAGGCAAGGGTGGATTTGATTTCGACCAAGGGTTTTAACCAGGGGTGTTGTTGAGTTAGGGATGTCATTAGAATCGATTTCCCATAGATTTTAGGTATTTTGGATAAAACCCTAATTAACCAGGCTTGAAACTAGATCTACAGCTCTAATCTATCTCGAGACAGATCTAAACACCCTAAGCATGATATGACAATTTTCTACAGAAGGTATTGTCAAAACAAAGCCAACGCAATAAGAATCAACTAAAACGGAGTTACAGATAATTTTCTAGAATTAATATACCCTAATCTAAACTTGTAATTCTACTGCAAGATTGCTGTGGCAAAACAGTAATATTATTGTAGAGCTATGTTCTACTCGAAAAATATGAATCCAACGGTATATTATATGCAATTTTTGGACTAATATTCGAATTTCTATGAATTTTACAAGATTAGGGCTATTTCTGCCTATTTAAAAGAAAAAGGGAAAAGGGGCCAGTGACGCGACGACACATGGCGCCACGTGAGTGGTCCAGCGAGGCGCGCGTGACGCGACGAGGGGGAGACGCGGCGTCGACGTGGCGCTGCCACGCGGCGCGACGCGGTTGGCCCGTGGCCGTTGACCGATCTGGGGCCATCGGATCTAGCTCCGACGGTTGGAGAGGAAGGGGGCGGCGCGACTTACCAGCGGGCGGCGACTGGCGGGCGGCGATGGACGGCAGCGATGACCGGCGATGGCGGCGGAGCTCCTCCAGCGAGACGGAGAGGCGGACGGCATGCGGCTCCTCCTCGCGGTCCTGTTCCCGAGGGTGGCGGCGGTCCTCCTTCTCCGAGGCGGCGGCGGGCGGCGGCGAAACTCCGGCGAGGAATCTGGCGGTGCTCGGTGGTGGTGGCGGCAAAAAAATTTAGGGTTCTAGGAGTGCGTGCCGAGGGCTATATAAAGACGAAAATCTTGGCGCGGAAGTCGCGGAATCCGCGCCGGAATCGGCGGCGGCGGTTGCGGTGGCGGCGGCGGCGGACGGGACTGAGCCGGACTCGGTGAGGAGGCGGCTGACAGGCAGGCCCCGCTTGTCAACGGCTGCGGGCGCGGGTAGCTGGCGCGGCGGGGACGGCTGGCGGGCTGGCGGCCTGGGCCGGCCTGGGCGGTGGCGCGCGATAGATAGGCCCCCGGGCTGGCTCGGCCGGCCCGGTTAGGTTAGGTTAGGTTTTTTTTAATCTTTTCTTATTTTCAGAAGCGCTAATTGTTTGATAACTATTGCAAACAGACTCCGAATTAGACGAAATTAGTCTCTAAAATTTTGTAAAAAGAAGAGGGTTAGGATAGGATTATAAAATAACACTTTTGCAAATGTTTTGGTGGTTAAAAAAGTTTTACCCCCTTTTGTCTATAAGTGACTATGGGGTTTGAGAATTACCTGATGCAAATTTTTGATATGTGATGCCATGATGCATGCTTACTAGTAACATCTGAATTTACAAAATTTGGGATGTTACAAACCTACCCCCCTTAAGAAGAATCTAGTCCCCGAGATTCAGGTTGGTTAGCAAATAGGTGTGGGTGTTCTTTCTTCAGATCTTCTTCACGTTCCCATGTGGCCTCTTCCTCGGAATGGATTCCATTGAACTTTGTAGAATCTGATAGTCTTGGTACGAGTAATTCTCTCGGCTGTTTCCATGATCCTGGTGGGCTTTTCCTCATAGGTGAGATCGTTATCCAATTGAACTTCTTCCAATGGAACTGTATCTTTTAGTGGGGTTTCAGCCATTTCTGGGTGACACTTATTTAGTTGCGACACATGGAAAACATCGTGAACTGTTAACATTTCGGGTAATTCCAACTGATAGGCAACTTCCCCTCTGCGACCCAAGATTTTGTAGGGCCCTATGAATCGGGGTGCTAACTTACCCTTGATACGAAATCTCTTAACTCCTAGTAGTGGTGAAACTCGGAGATACGCACGGTCTCCCACTTCATAAGTCACATCCCTGCGCTTGGAATCAGCATAACTCTTTTGTCTGGATTGGGCTATTTTTAACCTGCCTTGAATCTATCTCACCTTTTCTTCGACATCCTTGATCAGTTCAGGTCCAAACAGACTACGTTCTCCAACCCCACTCCATAGCAGCGGAGTCCTACACTTTCTGCCATAGAGAACTTCAAATGGAGCCATCTTGATGCTGGTTTGGTAGCTGTTATTGTATGAGAATTCCGCATATGGCAAGTTATCATCCCAACTAGACCCATAGTCTAGCGCACATGCTCTTAACATGTCCTCCAAGATCTGATTAATTCTTTCCGTTTGTCCATCTGTTTGTGGGTGTAAGACACTACTAAACTCTAGTCGCGTCCCTAGAGATTCGTGTAGCTGTCGCCAGAACTTAGAGGTGAATTGGGTACCTCTATCAGAAACAATCCCCTTGGGCACTCCGTGAAGACTTACGATTTTTGACATATAAATCTTGGGAAGTTTAGCACTCGTATAAGTGGTCTTTACGGGAATAAAGTGGGCCACCTTTGTGAAGTGGTCGACCACTACCCAGATGGAGTCATACCCAGATCGAGTCTGAGGTAGTCCTGTGATAAAATCCATGCCTACCTTGTCCCACTTCCATTCGGGCACAGGTAATGGCTGCAGCAGTCCTGCTGGTTTTTGGTGTTCGGCCTTAACTCTGTTGCATACGTCACACAAGGAGATATATTCAGCAATTTCTCTTTTCATGTTGTTCCACCAGAACCTATCTTTCACATCCATGTACATCTTTGTATTACCGGGATGAATTGAGTAGGGCGAATCGTGAGCTTCCTGAAGGATTAACTTCCTGATATCAGGGTCATCGGGAACACATAGACGCTTCTCATACCAAAGTGTTTCTTGTTCATCCGTGTGAAACCCTTTTGCTTTACCCTTGCTTATATTAGCTCTTATTTCTTCCAACTCTTTGTCCCCCTTCTGGGCCTCTTTGACTTGGTCCAGAAGTGTTGGCACTATCTCCATAGTGGCTAAGTATCCCTCTGGAACTATTTCCAACCTGAGGTCCTTGAATTGTTCACACAAATCACTTGGAAGTTCTCCCACGGTAAGCCCATTTACATAGACTTTCCGACTTAAGCCGTCAGCCACAACGTTGGCTTTTCCAGATGGTACTGCAGGTCCAAGTCATAGTCCTTGATGAGCTCAAGCCATCTCCTTTGCCTCATATTTAATTCTTTTTGACTGAAGATATACTTGAGACTCTTGTGATCCGTGAACACATCACAATGTTTGCCCATTAGGTAGTGTCTCCATGCCTTGAGCGCATGCACAACTGATGCTAGTTCCAAATCGTGCGTGGGGTAGTTATTCTCATGGTGCTTAAGTTGCCGAGAGGCATAAGACACTACTTTTCCATCTTGCATCAAAACACTACCCAGTCCTTGCCGGGAAGCGTCGCACTAGACCTGGAAGTCCTTTTGGATGTCAGGGAGACACAAAACTGGCGCTGTTACCAGGCATTTCTTTAATTCCTGGAAACTTGCTTCACATGCTTCGGTCCATTGGAACTTCTTCTCTTTCTTCAGCAACTCTGTCATGGGCTTTGCTATCTTGGAAAAGTTTTCAATGAATCTTCGATAATACCCCGCAAGGCCCAAGAAACTCCTAATGTCACCCACATTCTTAGGGGACTCCCATTCTGTCACGGAAGCTACCTTACTTGGGTCCACGACAACTCCTTTAGCCGACACAATATGGCCAAGGAAACCCACTTCTTTCAACCAGAACTCACATTTGCTAAATTTAGCATACAACTTGTGTTCCCTTAACTTTTCCATGATTAGGCGCAGGTGCCTCTCATGTTCCTTCTTTTCCTTGGAGTATATGAGTATGTCATCAATGAATACAACAATAAACCTATCCAAGTACTCCATGAACACCTTGTTTATCATAGTCATGAAGTATGTTGGGGCATTGGTTAAGCCAAACGACATCAGGGTGTACTCATACAATCCATACCTTGTGGTGAAAGCTGTCTTGGGTACATCCTGTTTCCGGATCTTTAGCTGGAAATATCCTGACCGGAGATCAATTTTAGAGAACACACTAGCTCCCTTTAATTGGTCAAACAGGTCATTAATATTGGGTAGAGGGTACTTGTTCTTGATTGTTACTTTGTTCAATGACCGGTAGTCCACGACTAGTCTCTTGGTTTTATCCTTCTTCTCCACGAATAAAACAGGTGCTCCCCAAGATGACGCACTTGGTTGAATGAAGCCTTTGTCCAATTGCTCTCTAAGCTGTTTCTTAAGTTCCTTCAACTCATCCACATCCATCTTGTACGGTCTCTTTGCTATTGGTCCAGTACCTGGCATCAAGTCAATGAGAAACTCGATGTCACGGTCGGGCGGCATCCCTGGCAATTCTTCCGGGGACACGTCTGGATACTCCTTCACAATTGGCACATCCTCCAAGCTAACCCCCTTAAGAGAGTTCACCAAACTTCCTTTGAGCGCGAAGGCTGACTTAAAGCGGATCCTCTTCTTTTCTGGAGTCGTGAGTGCGATAGTCCTTTTGGCACAATCTGTGACTCCCTCATACTCGGTCATCCAATTCATGCCCAAAATTATGTCTAGGCCTTGTGATTCTAGAACAACTAGGCTGGTGGGAAAGGTGTGCGTCCCAATTCTTAGTTCTAACCCACGGCATCTAGAGTTTGCCACTATTTCTCCTCCAGGAGAACTTACCCTTAGGGGAGTACTAATAGTCTCTGTAGGTATCTTGCCTCTATCCACAAATACCCTTGATATGAATGAATGCGATGCACCAGTGTCAAAAAGAACAATTGCAGGTGTGGAGTTAAGCTTGAACTTACCGATCATGGAGTCAGGTGCTTCACGAGCATCCTCCATGGAGACATGATTCACCGTGGCTTTGACGAACGGGTTCGGCTTCTTCCCATTTCCATTACCATTGCTATGGTTGTGTCCGTTGCCGTTTCCATTGCCATTCCCATTCTTCGCCTTTTCGGGGCAAGTAGTTGCATAGTGCCCTGTCTTGTTACACTTGAAGCATGTCACTTCACTCAGATCCTTCATATTGCCATTTCCATTGCGGTGCTTATGGCCATTGTGGTTATGCCCTCCGTGACGATGACCATTGTGGTTGTGGCCATTATGGTTGTGGGGTGGGGGTGCGAAGTGCGTTGGTTCTGATATGGGGCAGAGTTGTGCTTGTGTGAGGTGGACTTTCTCTTCCGGTTCTCTATACTCCTCTGCTTTGCTTCAACTACCACCGCCCTGTCCAGGAGTTCCTGATAGTTACCAAACTTCAGAGGCACAAGCTGAATAGATATTTCATCATTAAGTCCCCTTAAGAACTCCTCTTGTCTCTTGGCATCCGTGGACACATCATCAGGTGCATAACGTGCCAGCTTGTTGAAAAGGTCCCCATACTCAGAGACAGAGCGGTGTAGCTGTTTCAAGTCGCGGAACTCACGTCTCTTAAGTGACATGACTCCCGCGGCTACGTGATGAGTACGAAATGCTGCTTCAAACTGGTTCCAGGTGATAGCTTCAATATCGGGGTGGGTGACCTGGTAGTTATCCCACCATTCAGCAGCTGGTCCCTCAAGTTGGTGCACGGCAAAGCGCACCCTATCAGCTCCAACAACTTGGACGGTGTCTAACTTCTTGTTGACGGTGCGGAGCCAGTCGTCTGCCACAATTGGCTCAGCACTACATGAGAAAATTGGAGGGTTCAGCCTCAAGAACCGAGTCAAGCGATCCTGTTGGGGCGGTGGAGGTGGCGGAGGCGGCGGGTTGTTGTTGTTGTTGTTGTTTTGCATGTTTTGAGTGAGGAGTTGGATCAGCTGATTCTGGGAGTTCAGAAGTTCTGCTATCTCTGGGGGCATGTTGTTATTGTTGTTTCCATGTCTCGCCATCTGGATGGTTTGAGAGGCAAGTTAAGAAAAGATAGAAAGTCTAAGGAATAAACTCCTACCCTTATGTAAACAAGAAAAACACACGAGAAAAGCAAGGCACACATAGCACAAAAATCCACACACTCAATCAAGTTTAACCAACCAATATAAGACTTTTGGTACTCATTACAATCGCGAATAACGTTCGACTATAGAACTAATGGTGGTCCAACTACTCTACTCATCATCCACTTCCTCATCCTCGATGATGAAGCCTTCCTTTTCCAGCAGTGACTTGTATAGCTCCATGTCCCTTGTCGTGGCTTCAAGCTTCTCTTGAAGTTCCTTCATCTCCTGTGGCTCCGGTGTTGCAGCTTCGAGCCTTCCTTGAAGTTCCTTCACCTCTTGCAGTTCCTGGGTAGCAGCTTCCAGCTTTGCTTGGAGTTCCTTCTTCTCCTTCTGTAGCTTCTTGATCAAACTTGACCCCATAGTCACGGGCGTGATCTTCTCCTCCAAGCTCCTCTTAGCTGTTCGCAGGTCCTTCATCATGGCGGCAAGGTTCTTGAAGTCCAGCTCGTTCTTTGCGAGCACTAGACTTTGCTCCCTAATCCTCTTGTTCTTATCTTGCACCCTCTTCTCTTGATTAGCGAACCTCTTGTCTTGGGCGGTGAGCTCCCCTCCTAGGGACTTGATCTTCTCTTCCAGCTCTTCGATCTTCTCGTCCTTCTCCTTCACTAGGGCACAAAGCGCGTCATTCCTCACAATCTCAAGTCAGCTCACCTTCTAAAGGTCATTGATGTGGAACTCCAAGTCTTGATATTGGATTCTTCGACGCTTGCATGTCTTCCTTTCCTCCGGTGTTAACTCGATTGCGACTCCCTTCTCATTACGTCTTCCAAAGAGTTTGATGTAGTTGCCTTCAACCTCTTCATGGTGGCGTCCGCTAAGGCATCCAATGAGCTCCTGCAAGCAAATGCTAAGTCCTTTCTCCTTGGAGTCGCTGGTGACGTTGAGTACAATGGCCTCCGTCTTGGGTTCTATCTGACTGCGCCCTGGTTGGATGACTTCAATTGCCCAGCATCCTTCCTTGTGCATCTTCCTCAACTCGCTTCCCTTGATTGATGGCATGGGTAACTGCAGTGTCTTGATGATGTCCAGAAGGTATTCCCCGAAGCACAGGCACTTGATGTCTTCGGCGGTGTTGTAGTAGAAGGCCGTCATCTTTAGGTTGGGAGAGAAAATTAGACACAAGGTGATAAAGAAGAGAAATACTAGAAGAGTACAAATAACTTAGAAGAATATAGAAAGCATAACACACATGGTAAAGGTGGTTTCCAATCCTAGGGGTCACGTCCTACAAGCAACTTTGTGCTCTGATACCATCTGTTGCGACCTCGGATTGTTAAGGATCCTAAGTCCCTGTGATTAACATGCTAGTCCCTGGATCAATAGCTAGCACTTCATAGTCGATGAATATCATGTAAAACACAAGTCATTATTACACGAATAATCCAGGGTATGATTATTACAGCTTGCATAGCTTATAGCTAGCTCAAATAAAACAGTGGAAACTAAATAGAACTTGAGTCCATCAACGCCTCAGGCTAGCTGCATGAAGACCCGTGATCCCTACGCACCTTTCAATCTTCGTATTCTACACATAAGACGTGCAGCCAACAAGTTGGGTCAATACTTTGAATGTATTGGAAAATTACACCAAGAAAAGAGTAAGACTACCTCTACATGCAAGGCTAAGAGTAGGCTCTGGGGTTCATTTGTGTAAAGCCAATTTTATCAATGTAATAAGAAGAAGGAGAAAAGTTTTCATTACTTTGTAAACTTTGATAAGTAGTATAGGGTTGAATGGAACACATGGATATTACTCACCAAGTGCCCAAATCAACCTAGCACTTGGATATTACGCACCAAGTTCCCAAAATCCCACCCAATGGCGATTACTCACGCCCTAGGGTTTATAAAAACTTTAAGTTTGGAAAAGAGAGAGGGGAAGATCTTTCAGAGGCTCCATCCTTCAGATGCTCAATGTTGTTCTATTTCCGTGAACACGGCTGATTGATCAGATTGCAATACTCTCGAGAGGTTGTGCACTTTCCCCACAATCCACGATCAAGTCCTTTTACAGACAAGACCATGTCGAAGCCTTCCCTTAGTAGCCCCTCTACCAGCTGGATCCAACCGTGCCAAGAACCTCCAAATGTTGGTACCCCGGTGAGGTTTCCCACTAGGTACTAAGCCAAGGCAGAGCCCATATGTATTGTGGTTGCACGGGAAGCTTCTGAATTCTGAAACATGGCAGACTTCTTTGATTCCTGGGCGGCCGTCCTCCACCAAAATCTCACTCGTTGTCCCGACAACCATTCCGCCCAGAAGAAAACTTGGTTTTATTTTGAAGGGGGTTTTGGAGAAGAAAAGTTCGCTCGAGAGAGCTCTCATACTTAGAAAATTTAGAGTCTTTCGAACCCTCCCAACGGTATTTGATATATATATAGCATAGCAAGCAATACTTAGCAAAAACAGGGAAACCTAATAGGACGGAAATTTCCTAAATAGCTACTCATGGCATACTACAAAATCATCGCACTTGCAAAAATATTTTCAAGTAGATCTACTAAAACAATCCTACACATGCATACTACTATTTTGAAGAGCAAAACATGCATAGTATTCAAAACTGGGACATTAATATGAACAAGTGGTGTAACTTGCCTTGATCCGAGCAGCAATCTACACAACAATACTCCTCAGCGCACTCCGAGCAATCTAACGAAACAAACATGGATTCAATCACGATTTGCACAAAACAATCCACGAAGTCAAATATGCATGCATGCAACATGCTAATAGGCAAGGGTGGATTTGATTTCGATCAAGGGTTTTAACCAGGGGTGTTGTTGAGTTGGGGATGTCATTAGAATCAATTTCCCACAGATTTTAGGTATTTTGGATAAAACCCTAATTAACCAGGCTTGAAACTAGATCTACAGCTCTAATCTATCTCGAGACAGATCTAAACACCCTAAGCATGATATGACAATTTTCTACAGAAGGTATTGTCAAAACAAAGCCAACGCAATAAGAATCAACTAAAACGGAGTTACGGATAATTTTCTAGAATTAATATACCCTAATCTAAACTTTTAATTCTACTGCAAGATTGCTGTGGCAAAACAGTAATATTATTGTAGAGCTGTGTTCTACTCGAAAAATATGAATCCAACGGTATATTATATGCAATTTTTGGACTAATATTCGAATTTCTATGAATTTTACAAGATTAGGGCTATTTCTGCCTATTTAAAAGAAAAAGGAAAAAGGGGCCAGTGACGCGACGACACATGGCGCCACGTGAATGGTCCAGCGAGGCGCGCGTGACGCGACGAGGGGGAGACGCGGCGTCGACGTGGCGCTGCCACGCGGCGCGACACGGTTGGCCCGCGACCGTTGACCGATGTGGGGCCGTCGGATCTAGATCCGACGGTTGGAGAGGGAGGGGGCGGCGCGACTTACCGGCGGGCGGCGACTGGTGGGCCGCGCGACTTACCGGCGGGCGGCGACTGGCAGGCGGCGGCGGACGGCGGCGATGACCGGCGACGACGGCGGAGCTCCTCCGGTGAGACGGAGAGGCGGACGGCGTGCGGCTCCTCCTCGCGGTCCCGTTCCCGAGGGTGGCGGCAGTCCTCCTTCTCCGAGGCGGCGGCAGACGGCGGCCAGAGGCGGCGGGCGGCGGCAGAACTCCGGCGAGGAATCCGGCAGCGCTCGGTGGTGGTGGCGGCGAAAAAATTTAGGGTTCTAGGAATGCGTGCCGAGGGCTATATAAAGACGAAAATCTTGGCGCGGAAGTCGCGGAATCCGCGCCGGAATCGGCGGCGGCGGTTGCGCTGGCGGCGGCGGCGGACGGGACCGAGCCGGACTCGGTGAGGAGGCGGCTGACAGGCGGGCCCCGCCTGTCAGCGGCTGCGGGCGCGGGCGGCTGGCGCGGCGGGGACGGCTGGCGGGCTGGGCCAGCCTGGGCGGTGGCGCGCGGTAGATAGGCCCCCGGGCTGGCTCGGCCGGCCCGGTTAGGTTAGGTTTTTTTTTTTTAATCTTTTCTTGTTTTTAGAAGCGCTAATTGTTTGATAACTATTGCAAACGGACTCCGAATTAGAAGAAATTGGTCTCTAAAATTTTGTAAAAAGAAGAGGGTTAGGATAGGGTTATAAAATAACACTTTTGCAAAGGTTTTGGTGGTTAAAAAGGTTTTACCCCCTTTTGTCTATAAGTGACTATGGGGTTTGAGAATTACCTGATGCAAATTTTTGATATGTGATGCCATGATGCAATGGTATGATGCATGCTTACTAGTAACATCTGAATTTACGAAATTTGGGATGTTACATAAACCCTAGGCTATATATATCTTGTGTGGAAACTAGGGAAATGGGATTTTGATCCATACTTATTTGTAGTTTCTTCATGACAAAACCCATTGCCGTCCCTTGAAAAATTGAAAATAACTTCAATTTCAGAAGCTTCCTTTGTAAATAATATTTTAAATGCCAATAATACGGACCAATCTACCAAATACAAACATGTTGTTATAAAACATAGAAAAGGTATAGTGATGACCTTGGTCACCTGGTTTGAAAGCCATGCAAATTCATACATGGTATGCCATATATCGTATGACAAAATTAAAGCCATTATTATCGATTGGAGCTTTTAAAATAACTCCAAATATGGAAGCTCTTTTTCTAAACAATGTTCAAATATCAATATGCACCAATCTACCAAACATGGTTACATTATCATAAAGTATGGTAACACATATGGCCTTGAGATTGGTCATCTAGTTTCTAAAAGCCATGAATATTCAAACATGGTACGCCATATTGTGAAACGAGTTTTTCAAGAGTTATCAAATTTTATATATTTTCATGGAATTTAGCCAATGCAGTCAATGAGACACCAACGCATAAATGAATGGTTGTATTTCATTTTATATTTTGTTTCTTTATTTTTTTAAAAAGTGGCCCAAATTTGGTGTCATTACTATTAATATCGAAAAATTGAAATCTTGCAAAACTCTCGGTGGTTCTCAAATATTTGACTAATTTGGTACCTTTAAACTATTTTTAAAAAGTCAAGAGCAAGCTATATCACACAATTTGTAGTTTGTAAATAGACATACTTACTTTCAATCATCATAAAGTTATTTAATTTTAGCATCTTCAGCTAGGCAGCTTGGAAACTCATGAAAGTAGGGCATTATCCATCAAATCTGGAATCTCCTTTTGTAAACAATTGCTTGAAATGCCAAGATGCACCGATCTACCAAATATGGACAAGTTTGTAAGCTTGGTTGGCGAAGATGCTTCAATGTACGGAGAAGTACAAAACATGAAAAAAGTACAGAAACTATGGTTGTGACCTTGCCTCTTGTTTAAAAGCCTTGAATTAATGTTCATTAATTTCGGCAGATGCCTATAAACTCTTTAAATGCTGGAAAGCATACAGTCATGTGGGTCTATCTGATAGGGACAACATCCCAAGTGGGAGTAGCGTACCTTAGAAGCTTTTACTTCAAAATTTCGGCAGAGCGCCGAAATATCCCGCCCACCCATCCAAACATCCTACCCATCCATTCAAACATCCAGCCCCAAAAATTATTTTATTGCACAAATTTAGCCTCGAAGCTTGAAAGGGCGATATACATTGGGTGAAAAAAGGGGCGGTGGCATTTTGAGCCATCATCTTTGTAGTTGCTTCACAACAAAATGCATTGTTGTTACTTGGAAATTCGAAAACAAACTTCAAATTTGGAAGAAGACATATTGGTTGATTTGCAAAGATGCACCGATCTACCAAATACAGACACGTCATCATAAACTATTTCCATAACCTTGGTCACATTTTTTTAGATGATGGTGATCTTCTTTGAAAGCCTTAAATTGTTCGAAAATTTCAGCAAATGCCTAGAAACTCGTTTAAATGCTGGGAAGCAACTCTTGCTAGCATGTGGGCCTAGACGGTGACACCGCGTCTGAGAGGCCCCACGCCGGAGTAGCGTATGCTAGAACATCGCACCCATCTATTAAAATATCCCACGCATCCATTCAAATATGCTTCACCTCTTTCTAGAATGCAAAATTCCTCTTCTATCCCTACTTCAGAAACAAGAATCTGAGGGAGCACTGCAATAATAGAGGGATATAGGTGGTAAATTTGTGTTTTCCCTAGTGCATCACCCCATCCACGTTTCCCAGCCCTTCTTCAATATTTACCTGCCCGCCCACTTCGACCTAGACTGACTTTTTGGACCCACTATGCAAGTGACCCACATGTCAGTGAGCTAGAATTACGGGAAGTAGAGATTCCCATCGCTTGTTGTTCAGAATTCAAACATTTTTCGCTAACCAAAATTAAATCGTTAAAATCATCCAACCTGGCTTATACTATCATTTCACTATATCAGAGTAAAAGCTAGAAAAAACAAAGCCAAAAACACGTTCGTAGTTTTATAAGCCAAAAATCAAAAGCCAGAATTAAAGCCCAAGCGAATAGCGCCTAAATCTCAAGGAACTCTTCGTGTTTCTCCCTTGTTTTAGTACTTTGGTACCTTCAATTTTATTTAACAAAAAATATGACCAAGCAGGGTATCATCAACTTGTAGATCAATTTTTGAGATCCTTTCATTAAATTGCAGTAACACCATTCTGTTCCGCGAATATATATAACCATAAATTTTGAAAATATTATTGAGAATTCACGGAATCCTAAACCATAAAATCTAAACCCCTAAACCCTAACCAAGCAGGTATCGTGCAACTATAGATCAAAAATTGAGATACTTTCATTAAATTGGGTGAAAACATTCTATTCCATGAATATAAGCGTAAAGGTTGAACATCATTAAAAATTCTCGAAAACCGAAAACAGAAACCCCTAAAACCCAAATCCTAAACCCCTAAACCCTATAACCTTAAACCCTCAGCAAGCACGTAGCATGCACTTATAGATCAAAATTTAAGATAATTTCGCCATTCTATTTGACGAATATAAGCATAAATCCTGAGTAATATCAAAATTCCCTAAACCCTAAACAACGCCTAAAACTTAAACTGTAAACCCTAAAGCCCTAAAACCTCAGCCATAAACCCTAACCAGGCAAGTGTCATGCACTCTGTTATAGGAGTATAAGCATAAATCTTGAGCATTATTGAAAATTCGCTAAACCCTAAACCCGAAACAACCCATAAAACTAAACCGTAAAAACCTATAACCCCTAAACCCTCGACCCATAAACCCTAACCAAAGCAGGTATCATGCACTTATACATCAAAATTTGAGATACTTTCAATAAATTGATGTAATGCGATTCTATTCCACGAATATAAGCATAAAGCAACTTGAAACATTATTGAAAATTCCTAAAACCCAAAACCCTGAACCCCTAAAACCCGAAACCCTAAACCCTTACAAAGCACGTAGCATGCACTTATAGATCAAATTGTGATATACTTTCATTTAATTTGGTAACACCAAACCCTAAAGAACCCCTAAAACCTAAACCCTAAAACCCCAAACCCTCAACCCATAAACACTAACCAAGCAGGTACCATGCGCTTTATAGATCAAAAATTGAGATACTTTCAATAAATTAGGTAACGTCGTTCTATTCGACGAATATAACAATAAAGCTTGAACATTATTCTAAATTTGCTAAACTCTAAACCCTATACAACCATAAAACCTAAACTGTAAAACCATAGCCAAGCATGTATCATGCACTTATAGATCAACATTTGTGATACTTTTATTAAAGCAGGTAACGCCATTCTATTCGATGAATATAAGCAACAATCTTTGAGAATATTGAAAAATCGCTAATCCCTAAACCCTAAACAACCCATAAAACCTAAATCATAAAACCCTAAATCATCGATCCATAAACACTAAACCAGCAGGTATCGTGTACTTATAGATCAAAATTTGAGATACTTTCATTAAATTGTGGTAACGCCATTCTATTACATGAATATAAGAATAAAGCTTGAACATTAATGAAAATCAAAAACCCTTAACCGTAAACCCTAATAACCTCCTAACCCTACAACCCTAACTTCCTAACCCTAGAACCCTAAACCCTTACCAAGGAGGTATAATGCACTTATAGATCAAATTTTGAAATACTTTTATTAAATTGTGATAACGCCATTCTATTCCATGAATATAACCATGTATATATATATATAAATCTTGAATATTATTATTGAAAATTCCCTAAACCCTAAAACCTAAAGAATCATAAACCCTGAACAACCCTAAACCCTAAATCATGAACCCTTAACCACTAAGCCCTAAAATCCAAAACCATAAACCATGAACCGTCAAACCCTCAACCCAAAATAAAACCTCGAACCCTAAACTTAACCCTAGGCTATATATACTTTGAGTGAAAACTAGGGAAGTGGGATTTTAAGCCATGTTTTGTAGTAGCTTCATGACTAAAGCCATTGTTGTGCCTTAGAAAATTGAAATAACTTCCAATTCAGAAGCTTACTTTGTAAATAATATTTTAAATTCCAATACACACCATAACAAATATGGATAGGTTATTATAAACTATAGAAAATATATGGCCATGACCTTGGTCATATGGTTTGAAATCCATGCATAATCTTACATGGTACTCCATATATTGTGATACAATATTTTCTCATATGTTATCAAATTTCAAGATTATATTTTTCCTTAGAAACTAGCTTGTGCACATAGCGAGACACAAAGAGAGAAAATAATGGATGCATTTCTTTTTATATTTTGTTTCTTTGTATTTTTTAAAATGGTCGAAATTAGGTGTCATTACCATTCATATCAAAAAGTTGAATTTTGCAAAACTCTCGATGGTTCTCCAATATTTGTATACTTGATATCTTTGAATTATTTTGAAAAGTCAAGAGCAAGGTATATCACACACTTTCTAGTTCGAAATTAGACATTTACTTCAGATTGTCAAAAAGTCATTTTATTGCATAGATTTAGCTAGAAAGTTTGGAAATTCATGAAAGTTGGGCATTGTCCATCAAATCTAGAATCTTCTTTTGAAATGGCAAGATGCAGCTATCTACCAGATATGGACACGCTATTATAAACTATAACAGAGATATGACCGTGACTTTGGTCATCTTGTATGAAAGCCTTCAAAATATATTGTTTATCAATTTCAGCAAATGTGTGGAAACTCATTTATATGTTGGTAAGCATACTGTCGCTGGTGTGTGGGTCTAGACGACGTGAGAGCGGCTGTGTCAGAGTAGCATATGTCGGAAGCTTCAACCTCAAAATTTCCGCATGGCGCTGAAACATCCCGCGCACATCTATTCAAATATCCCGCTCATCTATTCAATTATCCCGCCCCGCTTTTTGCAAATGCAAAATTCCTCTTCTATCCCTGCTCCAGAAACAAGGACCGTGGGAGTAGTGCAATAATAGAGGGGTATAGGTCGTAAATGTGCACCATCCCACCTATATCCCCCATCGTCTCTTCCCCGCCCACACCCATCCAACCTCGACCTTCCTCTAGGTGCTTCACCGCTGGCCCTCTCTTCCACACCGGAGCTCTTCCACTACAGGCGCTCGTCACCAGAACTATTTCACCGACTCCCTCGTAGCACCGGATCTGCTTCACCAACGTTGTCGTCTACCCTACCGGGGCTGCTTCACTGAATCATTCGTTGCTGACCCGAAATGCTGAGCTGTCACCCCTGCCCACTTGCCTGTCTCACCCGTCCTCGCCGTGCAGGGGTAATTTCTCTTGCCCATTTACTATATTTTTGGTACTCGTAAGTTACGAAATCGTTAGGATGTTGCTCAATATCATGGATGCTATTTCCATTTCATTTGCACCCTTCATCTTGTAGGTCCTATCCACATCATTAGCTTCTCGCTTTTATTCCCTTTCTTTATTCTCACGCTATCGGTTTAATCCTCCAACACGAACTCATATATCCTATTCGTTCCGAGCACTCGCACGGGTCATGCAAATAGCTCATAGAGGATCCAACACTAACAATCTGACGCCCAGCAAGGCTGACGTGAGTTTTCCTTGTGTTACTTAGGCCAGTTTCTTGTCATGTTAAGTAGTTGTATAACCTGCATGCCTAATAAGTTAATAAGTCATTCTACCTAAGAACTTGCCATGACATTTGCATTTATGTTAAATTGTGAATATATGTGTGAATGCTTAATTCGGAAAATGTCCATCTAGTTTGGATGATATCTCTGGTCATTTTTAATGCTCTATGTTGGTGTTTTCACCTGCTTTCATCCTTCCAAACCAGCTATCTAGTTGGAAACATACATCTGGTAATTTTTAATGCTATGTTTTTGGTGTTTTTCAAGAGTTTTTATCCGTCCAAACCAACCAACTTGGTTGCAAATGTCATGTAGAGAAATGACAATGGAGTACAAGGACCAGAGTTCCAACTTCTCTGCTCAGATTCTTCTGGCAGATTGACCAGGAGTCGCACCCGCTCGAGAAGGAGCTACTATTAGCCTAAACGTGCTGCTGTGAGTTCATACTTACTTTAAATGATCTCTACTTTATAATACTACTTGTTTCCCTTGTTGTTTGTTTTAACCTGTTTCACCATATTTTAGGAAACTATAGTTAAAACCTAGCAGGAGTCCTTGGAAGGCAGGACTCAAAGTTGTGATCCCTCGTCCCATTCGTCCTCCCATTGCATTTCCGAAGCAAACAACTTACTTAACAGTCCACCTAGAACAACTCTTACAGGTGATAAATATATAAATGTTGTATTGCATGCAGAACGAAAGGGTGTAGCTGCTCTTAGATCTGTAGCTGAAATGTTGAAGAAGAGGACAAATGATACATTGAAGCGAATCGCCATGTACCGATCTCTTATTGATGGTACTGACACGTTGTAATCTGTCAGAATTACGATCTTGTTGTATAACCTGTTGTAACAAACTTTTATTATTGTGTAATAAGTAATTTAAATTCTATGTGTTTATTAATTGATGTCTTGATATTCACCTGTTCTTCGAAAAGTAGGCGCTAGCAAAAAAGTCTGAAATAGTAATAGGTCAAAGGAGTAGCATGCCGAACGTTGAAACAACATGCGCATGGATGGCCCAAAACAACTAAAACAGTAAAAGGCCAGAATAGTAAAAGGCCAGAACAAGAATAGCCCAGAACAATAGAAGGCTAGAACGGTAGAAGGCCAGAACAGTAGAAGACCAGAATAGTAAAATGATAGAACAATAAAAGGCCATAGCAGTAAAATGCCAGAATAGTAAAAGGCCAGAACTGTAACAGGCTAGAATAGCAAAAGGCCAGAACTGTAAGAGGCCAGAACAGTAAGAGGCTAGAATAGTAAAAGGCCAGAGCAGAGAAAAGGATGGAATAGTGAAAGGCCAGAACCGTAAAAGGTATCAATAGTAAAAGGAAAATACGGTGGCTAGTACAGTAACAGGCCAAACAGTGCCGTCCTGAACAGGAAAAATCCCAAACACTAAAGGGCCTGAATAGTAACGGGTCGAAATTCCTAAAATGCTGGAATAGCAACATGACTGAACAGTAAAAGGCTAGATTGGCAATATGCCTGAATAGTGCTGGCCAGATTTCTGCAGGCCTCAAGTGGCAGCACAGTGTTGGACCAACATGGGCCTTTTGTAGGCTGAAACAGAATCGGGCATGAAAGTTCGTGGGCCGCTGCTGGCTGCATTTTTGGGACCATTTCAAAAAGTGCAGGACAAAACAGTAATGGGCCATCTTCTTATTAGGCTCCCCTGATGGGCCGACCCAGTTAGTATTTAGCAGGCCTTGGCTGGTCCTAGCTTCTTCCATGGTTTCTATGACCATTAATGGCAGTAATCGGCTGCTAACGGCAGCTGCCATGTGGCAGTTTGCATGATGTTAGCCGTCAGCATGGCTGGCAAAATGATCTACGATGGAACAAGCTTTCATGGCTGAAGGGTGCTATCCACCACGGTCGAAAAAACTGTGGTTAATTCATTTGTGATGGGGCTTGTACCACGAAGGCCATCCGTCGCGCAAGACTCATTGGCCACAAAAAACAAGCCTTTAACCACGGAAATCATCTGTTGTAAAAGTCAACTTTTCTTGTAGTGCAAGTGGGTGTGGTGATGCAACCTCTTTCACAGTGGTGCTCCATTGCCTATGGCAGTTGAACTCCTACATGTTCCTAGGCATTCTGACCATGGTTTCACACATATTTGAGTGTCATTGCATGTGTTCTTTTCCAAACCACAATGATCCACATGGCCACACACACTCAAGTGGGTGTGGTGATGCAACCTCTTTCAAACTAGTGCTCCATTGCATGTGGTGGTTCAATTCCAACATGTTCCTGGGCTTTCTGACCATGGTTTGACACATATTGGAGTTTCATTTCGTGTGTTCTTTTCAAAACCACAATGATCCACATGGCCACACACACTCAAGTGGGCGTGGTGATGCAACCTCTTTCAAACTAGTGATCCATTGCATGTGGCAGTAGAATTCCAACATGTTCCTGGGTTTTATGACCTTGGTTTGACACGTATTGGTGTGTCATTGCATGTGTTCTTTTCGAAACCACAATGATCCACATGGGAACACACACTTAAGTGGGTGTGGTGATGAGACCTCTTTCACAGTGGTGCTCCATTGCTGGTGGCAGTTGAATTCCAACATGTTCTTGGGCTTTAAGTCCATGGTTTGACACATATTGGGGTGCCATTGCATGTGTTCTTTTCCAAACCACAATGATCCACATGGCCAAAAACACTCAAGTGGTTGTGGTGATGCAACCTCTTTCAAACTAGTGATTCGTTACATGTGGTAGTTGAATTCCAACATGTTCCTGGGCTTTCTAACCATGGTTTGACACGTATTGGAGTGTCATATCATGTGTTCTTTTCCAAACCAGAATCATCCACATCGCCACACACACTGAATTGGGTGTGGTGATGCAACCTCTTTCACAATATTGCTCCATTGCATCTGGTCGTTGAATTCCAACATGTTCCTAGGGTTTCTGACCATGGATTGACACATATTGGAGTGTCATTGCATGTGTTCTTTTCCAAACCACAACGATCCACATGGCAACACACACTTAAATGGGTGTGGTGATGCAACCTCTTTCACAACGGTGCTCCATTGCATGTGGCAGTTGAATTGCAACATGTTCCTGGGCTTTCAGAACATGGTTTGACAAATATTGGAGTGACATTGCATGTGTTCTTTCCCAAGCCACAAAGAGACACATGGCTACACACACTCAAGTGGGTGTGGTGATGCAACCTATTTCAAACTAGTGCTCCAATGCATGTGGCAGTTGAAGTCCAACATGTTCCTAGGCTATCTGATCATGGTTTGACACATATTGGAGTGTCATTGCATGTGTACTTATCCAAACCACAATGATCCACATGGCCATACACACTCAAGTGGATGTGGTGATGCAACCTCTTTCAAACTGGTGCTCCATTGCATGTGGCGGTTTATTTCCAACATATTCCTGAGCTTTCTGACAATGGTTTCACACATATTGGAGTGCCATTCCATGTATTCTTTTTAAAACCACAATGATCCACATGGCCACACAAACTCAAATGGGTGTGGTTATGCAACCTCTTTCAAACTAGTGATCAATTGCATGTGGCAGTTGAATTCTAACATGTTCCTGGGCTTTCTAACAATGGTTTTCCACATATTGGAGTGTCATTGCATGTGTTCTTTTCCAAACCACAATGATCCACATGGCCACACACACTCAAGTGGGTGTGGTGATGCATCATCTTTCATAATGGTGCTCCATTGCATGTGGAAGTTTAATTCCAACATGATCGTGGGCTTTTTGACCATAGTTTGACACATATTGGAGTGTCTTTGCAGGTGTTATTTTCTAAATCACAATGATCAACATGGCCACACACACTCAAGTGGTTGTGGTGATGCAACCTCTTTCACAATGGTGCTCCATTGCATGTGGCAGTTTAATTCCAACATGTTCTTGGGCTTTTTTACCATTGCTTGACACATATTGGAGTATCTTTGCATGTGTTATTTTCTAAACCACAATGATCCACATGGCAACACACACTCAAGTGGGTGTGGTGATGCAACCTCTTTCACAATGGTGCCCAATTGCATGTGGCAGTTGAATTCCAACATGTTCTAGGCTTTCTGGCCATGGTTTGACACATACTATAGTGTCATTGCATATGTTGTTTTCCAAACCACAATGATCCACATGGCCACACACACTCAAGTGGGTGTGGTTATGCAACCTCTTTCAAACTGGTGCTCCATTGCATGTGGTAGTTCAATTCCAATGTATTCGTAGGCTTTCTGACCATGGTTTGACACATATTGGAGTGCCATTGCATGTGTTATTTTCCAAACCAGAATGATCCACATGGCCACACACACTCAAGTGGTCGTGGCGATGCAACCTCTTTCACAATGGTTCTCCATTGCATGTGGGAGTTGAATTCCAACATGTTCATAGGCTTTCTGACCATGGTTTGACACATATTGGAGTGTCATTTCATGTGTTTTTTAAAACCACAATGATCCACATGGCCACACACACTCAAGTGGGTGTGGTGATGCAACATCTTTCAAACTAGTGATCAATTGCATGTGGCAGTTGAATTCCAACATGTTCCTGGGCTTTCTGGCCATGTTTTGACACGTATTGGAGTGTCATTGCATTTATCTTTTCCAAACCACAATGATCCACATGGCCACACACACTCAAGTGGTTGTGGTTATGCAACCTCTTTCACAATGGTGCTCCATTGCATGTGGCAGTTGAATTCCAACATGTTCCCAGGCTTTCTGACCATGGTTTGACACATATTGGAGTGTCATTGCATGTGTACTTTTTGAAACCACAATGATCCACACGGCCACATACACTCAAGTGGGTGTGGTGATGCAACCTCTTTAAACTAGTGCTCCATTGCATGTGGCGGTTTAATTCCAACATCATCTTGGGATTTCTGACAATGGTTTGACACATACTGGAGTGCCATTGCATGTGTTCTTTTCTATACCACAATGATGCACACGGCCACACAAACTCAAGTGAGTGTGGTGATGCAACCTCTTTCAAACTAGTGATCCATTGCCTGTGGCAGTTGAATTCTAACATGTTCCTAGGCTTTCTGACAATGGTTTTACACCTATTGGAGTGCCATTGCATGTGTTCTTTTCCAAACCATAGTGATCCACATGGCTAGACACACTCAAGTGGGTGTGGTGATGCAACCTCTTTCACAATGGTGCTCCATTGCATGTGGCAATTGAATTCCAACATGTTCTTGGGCTTTTTGACCATCGTTTGACACATATTTGAGTGTCTTTACATGTGTTATTTTCTAAACCACAATGATCCACATGGCAACACACCCTTAAGTTGGTGTGGTGATGCAACCTCTTTCACAATGGTGCTCCATTGCATGTTGTAGTTGAATTCCAACATGTTCCGAGGATTTCTGACGATGGTTTGACACATATTGTAGTGTCATTGCATATGTTCTTTTCCAAACCACAATGATCCACATGGCACACACACTCAAGTGGGTGTGATTATGCAACCTCTTTCTAACTGGTGCTCCATTACATGTGGTAGTTCAATTCCAACACGTTCCTTGGCTTTCTAACCATGGTTTCACACATATTGGAGTGTCATTGCATGTGTACTTATCCAAACCACGATGATCCACATGGCCATACACACTCAAGTGGATGTGGTGATGCAACCTCTTTCAAACTGGTGCTCCCTTGCATGTGGCGGTTTAATTCCAACATATCCCTGAGCTTTCTGACAATGATTTCACACATATTGGAGTGCCATTCCATGTATTGTTTTTAAAACCACAATGATCCACATGGCCACACAAACTCAAATGGGTGTGGTTATGCAACCTCTTTCAAACTAGTGATCAATTGCATGTGGCAGTTGAATTCTAACATGTTCCTAGGCTTTCTAACAATGGTTTTCCACATATTGGAGTGTCATTGCATGTGTTCTTTTCCAAACCACAATGATCCACATGGCAACACACACTCAAGTGGGTGTGGTGATGCAACCTCTTTCACAATGGTGGTCCATTGCATGTGGAAGTTGAATTCCAACATGTTCCTAGGCTTTCTGGCCATGGTTTGACAAATATTGGAGTGTCATTGCATGTGTTCTTTTCCAAACCACAACGATCCACATGGCAACACACAATTAAGTGGGTGTGGTTATGCAACCTCTTTCATAATGGTGCTCCATTGCATGTGGCAGTTGAATTCCAACATGTTCCTGGGCTTTCAGACCATGGTTTAACACATATTAGAGTGCCATTGCATATGTTATTTTCCAAACCACAATGATCCACATGGCCACACACACACTCAAGTGGGTGTGGTGATGCAACCTCTTTCACAATGGTGCTGCATTGCATGTGGTAGTTGAATTCCAACATGTTCCTGGGCTTTCTGACCATGGTTTGACACATATTGGAGTGTCATTGCTTGTGTTTTTTTCCAAACCACAATGATCCACATGGCCACTGATGGCTCTGAAATATAGCCATCTATGTCCATATTTAAACTAGATATTATGCATAATTTTGATGAAATATCTCTCTAAGCCGTGCCACTAATGCCTAATATTCAGAGGGGTATGCAATCCTTTCTTTTTTATTTTTCCTACGGAGATAATGTCTTTAGAAGATGGGAATCACTACATTGAAGTATAAGATATGAGATTTCCAACATGTCGTCGGATTGAGGACAAGTACGCCATGAGGGGGTCCTCGAGGCATGCGGAAGAGAGGGGTGTGAGCCGTACGGTGTTCCAGGATGGTGATCACACAAGTTTACCCAGGTTCGAATCCACCGGCTTTGGACGGTCCCTACTCCTGCTGTCAATCCAGAAATACGGCAAAGCCGGAATATGGGTACAATGGTATCGCATGTGCGAGTTGAGGGTCTAAAGTATTGGGTGTTATCTGGTGCCCTAAAGGCTCTCCCGAGGACGTCGTATATAGATATCCGGCCTAGGGTTTACAGGAGAGATCAATCCGGCTATGACTAAGAGTTGGTTACAGAGTACATCTTGAACTACAAGTAACATTATGGGCCTAAGTCGGTAAGTCTTCTAGGCCTTCCCGTAGCCGGATTGGACTCCGTCTTCTCTCTCTAACTGGGCCGCCCGTGAAGCAAAGCTCTAACCCGAAGTGGGCCACCCTGGTCAGTGAGGAACTGTGAGGATACCCAGAAAGTATATCCCCAACAGCAGCCCCCGGAGGCCTCCAAGATCCAATGTTGGATTTCATCATCGTCTAGCTTGATCTTTGTCTTGCAGAATCTTGAAGGGTTCCTGAAACTTCATAATAAAAATTACGATCCGGGTCTTAAAAATAAGTCGCACCTTTCAATTGGTTTCTTGGATTTTCTAGCTCGCTTTTAAAATAAGCTGGAACTTGGTCTCTAACGCCACCCGACACAAGCATGGTCAAGTCACGTCATCTGATAGACGTTCCGTCAGCACGACCGTTGGTGGGTCCGCGTTCGCGGAACCGAGGCGCCATTTCAATGCGTGCGTGGAGATTGAGGCGACACAATCATTGTGCGGGCCCTTCCCAGTTCTTTCCACGACGCGTGGCGGTTACACTGTAGCATTTGCACGAATCTTGGCGCAGGTAGGTGAATATAAGGGGTTTAGATTTCTTCTCCTCCTCTCCACCAGTCCTTTGTCGTTCCTTCCTTCCCAATCCTCCTGCGCGCCCAGAGCCTCCTCGTCCTCCTCCCACAGAGCTCCTAGCGCCGCCACTTTAAGGTCACATTTTCCACCGGAGAAAAATGGCTTCATCCTCTTCTTCCTCTTTGGCGGGGGCGGCGGCAGCGTCGGCAGAAGCAGCTGCGGAGAAGGAGAGTTTTCGGGGAATCTGGATCCCCTGTGCCCTCGACAAGGCAGGCCTCAAGAACGTGGAGAAGGAGGGGCTTCTCGCTGCCGGCGACTGGCAGACCGGCCTTGGCGAAACCATCCCCAACCCGCGCAAGGGCGAGCGCGTCCACTTCAGCACCCATCTAGACCGAGGTTTGTCCTTTCCTCCCTCAGAGTTCTTCTCCGAGGTGATAGATCACTATGGAGTTCAACTCCACAATCTTCCTCCCAATTCTCTTCTAGAAATGAGCGCATATGCTGCACTTTGCGAGGGCTTTCTCAGCATTAGGCCGAGTTTGCTTATCTTCCGGTACTATTTCCATGTCCGGAGGAATTCCATCACTGCCGGTGTTCCTTATATCACCGGTACCATTAGTTTTTCTGTTAGACGAGACCGGGCCTATCCCAAAATTTCTGCCAGTGACTCGGTCAAACAATGGCCAGCCACTTTATTTTATCATAGGGATATTCCGGCTCCCGGCAAAGCTACTGCTTTGCCGGCTTTTGTCGACGGAGCCGCCACAGCCCAGCCTTCCTGCGACGAGGCTGCTCCGGCTCTCACCGACGATCTTATCCTCGCTAAGAGGCAGATCGAGTATTTGATCAAGCACAAGGGTCTGAAGGGATCCGACTTGGTCCAATGCTGGGTCTCATGTCGGATCCAGCCACTTCAGTACCATGGGGATAGACTGATGCACTCCATCACGTCTTCCAAAAAAGATTCCCTCCACATCAGCCCCAAAGCCTACACCGCCCAAGGTTACATAAGCCAGATCAAGTGGTTGATCAAGGAGCGAATCGAGAGGAAAATTCCGGAGGTTTCTCTGGATATGCACACGGCGGAAAACCCCGTGGTAGCGGTAAGCTTCCATCAGTACACCTTTTACGTGTTTCAATCTTTAAATTATATAATGCAATGCTGATATGCTTTCCTATTTTCATCTTGCTAACCTCCCCGAGTCGAAGCTTGCGCCACTCGAAGGATATCCTCCTGAGTTTTCTTAGGAGACTGAAGTGGTCCCATTGCCGGACCTTGTGCTCAAGAAGCGCAAAGCTCCGATAGTGGCTGTTGGCACAAAGGAAGTGCCTGTTGTGAAGAGGTAACTTTCATTCACAATTTCCGCCTTTGTACCTTTCTCGAATTTCTTTCTGAGATATAATGTTTCCGACTTTACTACATTCTCAGAGAAAAGCCTCTCATCAAGGGTAAGGGGAAAGGGATTCCTGCAAAGCCCCTACGATAGACGAAGCTCGCCATAGCTTCTCCTGCCACGGCTCCTCCGACTCCTGCCCCTCAACCTTCTGCAACACCGGCGATTACTCCTTCTCCGGTTGTTGCAGAAGATCCGGCTCCTCCAACGGCACCTGTGATCCTTGGGTCACACACTGAAGTCACCGTGGGTGCGTCAGCTCAAGATAAGGGTGAACCCTCTTCGGGTAATGATCCCTCGGATGAAGTCTTCGCCGACAACCTCCTCAGCAACCCCAGACTTGCCAAGTTTGGCTTATCCCGAAAATCTGCAGAGGAGATCCAGCGGCTGGCCAGGCAAGTCCTAGACAAAAGCCATCTATCCCCCGAAGAGGAAGTGCAAGAAGCAGAGGACGTCAAGTTCTCTAACCTTCTCGCTCAAGTCCACCTTCGTGACGAGAGGATCAGGACTGGCGAGCTTCCAACAGCCCCAGTAATTCCTCTTACCCTCGCCGAGAAGGTGGCAGCTGAGGTGAACGCGGGGTTAGACAAACTCACCCGCGAGCAATATGTAAGTCGGAATTCCAACTCTTGTTTTTTACATTATGTTATATCATATTCTCTAGCCCCCAAGCATGAAGTAGGATATAGAAATCCGGGTTCATGCTTTCATTAGGATGCCAAAGAACGAACTAGTGTAGCCCCCAAGGCTCGTGCTGATATTTAGCAAAAAATATTAGCCCGAGTCTTAAGTAGCCTTCTGACCTTGGGTATTCTGACTTACAGAAAGTATGTTCCTATAACCAGGAATTATTAACAAATGTGTGTGATAAGCGGAGAGAGATCAAAGCTCTCCGGCTTAAAAATGTTGAGCTCAAGGTAGCCAAGGATGAAGCCGAAGGTAAACATTCCGAGATTCAAACCTTGCTTTTGCTTTTTTAATGTCGAATTTTTCTGAACTGTTGTTCTTTTTGACTTACAGCGTTGGTGAAACAATCCATCGCTACGATTGAAGAGGCCGAGAACCTCAAGGCCCTAGTGGTGGAGAACAAGGGACTTCGCCAAGAGCTGGATAAGCTCAAGGCGGATCATGAAAGGAGCATAGCTCAAGTCCTTGAATCCTCCTCCATGGCCACTGAAGAGCGCGATCTCAAGATTGCCGCTCAAGATAAAGTTATCTCGGACCCCAAGAATGAGCTTGGCAGAGAGAAAGATCTCTCCGAAGCGCTACGGGCTGAACTCCAGAGTCTCCGGGAGGAGAAGACCAAGATTGACGACGTCATTCTTGGTACGTTCCATCTGTCTGATTTATCATTTCTTCGACTTTCATCAATGTCGGATTTTCCTTAACTTGTTTTGTGTTTAGGTCCGCTGAACTTGACGGACTCCTCCTTGTCCGAGCCCCGCACTCACCGGCTTACCCAAGTCGGTGATCTTCTTCATGACTACCGCCAGTCCCTTGAGGACATTGGCGAGTCTCTCAGGATTCCGGACATGCCAAGCATGTCGGACTTCCAGGTGCGGGAGAAGGCCAAGGAGATGCTGCAGCTTGTTCGGGACTGGAACATGTCCTACGCGCGGACTGCTACGCAGAACGCTCTCACCATGGTCATGAGCCACCATGGAAACATGGAGATATGGCAAGTGACCAGAGGGTACTACAAGGTAGACGAAGACGGCCAGGAGCAAGACCTTCAAGCCATCATGCACTCCTGCGCTAGATACGGGTGCCACGTAGCTGATCTGACCAGCTACGAGATCCCCTTCTTCACCCGTGTAGATACCCCGCCACCTCCTCCAGAAGAAACCGAAGAAGCTTCCGACGATGAATGGACCACCTCGGATCCGGACATCTCGGAACGATATCAAGGCAGAGTAACCAACGAGCCGGCAGCTCCTTCATCTCCTCCTGCATCATAGACCACAAACTTATGTATTATTCTATGAAAGAACATGATGCACTTGTAAATATTAAGTACTATGACTTTTGCTAGTGCTAAGTTTTTTATCTATTTAGCACTTTTGTCTTAGATTTTTTGCGTGCCTGAAATGTTTTCATAAGCACTTGAAATTTTTCTGGCTCTACTTATCGTTTATCTCGCTTTCCGCCTCGTCCCTTTCGTGAGCCGGCTGAACCTTCAGCCAGAAACTTTGCCGAGCAATGGAACTCAATTGCTAAACCAGTTTAAACTCGGAAACAAAGCCGGTTCTAGTACCAACAATTCACTACTCGAAAAATACCCGCATCCAGCAATCAGACAAATAACCAAAGTAAAGACTAGAATTTTTAGAGTTATACCCGAAGATAGCAGTTTTAGAATCGGAAATCTAAACCAGAACGAACATGAGCATAAAGTACTTTCAAGCATTCTAGGATTTTCGACTATGACATGATAATTAGGAAATAAGATGGTACAAACTTCTCAGAAAAACCTTGAGGTAACCAAAACTTTTATTTCTCACAGAACATGTGCATATTTATGATTACAAACAAGGATAAACTAAGAATAAAAGGGACGTAGCTGAGCAATATTCCACGGTCTATCTAACTCATCCGGATTTGTACTGCCTCCAGCTCTCTTTCTCTTCTTAGTAACAGGTCTTTCTTTGACTGGCCTCATGTCAGTTAAGTAGTACGATCCATTGTGCGATACTTGACTAACTAAAAAGGGCCCTTCCCATACTGGGGAAAGTTTGTGCTTTCTTTGCTGCACAAGCCGGAGAACCAAATCAGCTTTATTGAAAGATCAAGTTCAGACTCTCTGGCTATGATATTTGTGTAACTTCTGCTGATAGGCTGTAGATCTCATTTTAGCAACGACGCGAACTTCTTCGACTAAGTCGAGATCATTTTGTCGAGAAATCTTGGCATCCTCTTCGATATACGTGGCCACTCTAGGAGAAGTATGAATTAAATCACTAGGAAGAACTGCTTCTGCGCCATAGACCAAGAAGAAAGGTGTATATCCTGTTGACCTGTTCGGAGTTGTTCGTAAACTCCAAATTACAGAGGGTAATTCCTCTGCCCAAGCCCCCGTAGCATGTCTCAGTGGTGCTTCGAGTCTTGGTTTCAAGCCTTGTAGAATTAAACCATTTGCTCTTTCGACGTGTTCGTTAGCCTATGGATGTGCGACTGACACAATGTCAAGCCGGATATTTTGCTCATCGCAGAATTTAGCCAGTTCTCCCATGGAAAAGTTAATCCCATTGTTCGTGATAATACTATGCCGATAACCATACCGGATTATAACATCCTCGACAAATCTTTTGGCTGTTGCTCCATCACAACTAGTGACATGTTTAGCCTCGATCCACTTTATGAATTTGTCCACCATCACTAAGAGGTGAGTGAATCCACTTGGGGCTCGTTTAAAGGTCCTACCATATCAAGCCCCCAGACCACAAAGGGCCATGTTATAGGTATTGTTCGCAGCTGATCAGCCGGAACATGAGCTTGCTTGGCGTACTTTTGGCAGCCTTTGCATGTCTTGACTAATCGTTCGGCACCTGCCTGAGCTGTAAGCCAGACAAATCCATGTCGAAAAGCTTTTGCCACTAAAGATTTGGCTGCAGCATGGTGACCACACTCGCCTTCGTGGATTTCCCTTAAGATTTCCACTCCTTCTTTCGGAGATACACAACGCTGAAAAACCCCAAAAACACTCTGTTTATGGAACTCACCTTTAACAATAGTATAGGCTTTTGTTCGTCGGATAATCTGTCGGCTTAACACCTCGTCTTCGGGTAATTTCCCATCTACCAAGTAATCGAGGTAGGGTTGAGTCCATCTGGGAATTACAGCCAGAACTGCTATCAAAGGTGAGTCGGATTTGATCGGATATTCCTCATCTACTCCCTTTATCGAGGGAACTTTGAGGTGCTCTCAAAATGCGCCATCCGGGACCTCTTTCCGCGCACAGCCTATTCGAGATAATGCATCTGCTTCCTCATTTTCTGCTCGAGGGATATGTTGAACTTCAAACCCCTCGAAAAATTTAGATAGATCATCCACGACATATTTATATGCTGCCATGTGCTTATTTGCATTACAAATATCCGAGACTTGCTGAGCAACAAGATCCGAATCTCCGTAACACATCAAACGTCGGATGCCAATATCCTTAGCAATCCGGATTCCATGCAGCAGTGATTCATACTCGGCAATGTTGTTTGTCGCTGTGAAGTGGATCTGCAATACGAATAAAAGTTTATCTCCTTGGGGTGATTTGAGCACCACGACAGCCCCCGAGCCCCCTCGAGCCTTAGACCCATCGAAAAAGAGGGTCCAATATTCCGACTCAGGGAGGACCATGTTCTCCTTGGTCTCTGTCCAATCAGCGACAAAGTCGGCAAGGATCTGGGATTTGATTGTTGTCCGGGGTTTTACTCAATATCGAAAGCTGCAAGCTCTATGCCCCATTTGGCGACGCGTCCTGTGGCATCACTATTGTTGATTATATCTCTCATGGGAGCTTTGCTCACCACGGTAATTGGGTGCTCCTTAAAATAGTGTCGTAACTTACGAGATGCTAGAAAAACACCGTAAGCCAACTTTTGATAGTGCGGATATCGCTGTTTTGATTCTATCAGAACCTCGCTGACAAAGTACGTCGGACGCTGCACCAGGTGCTCCTGATTTTCTTCTAGTCTCTCCACTACCATAACGATACTGACAACCTTATTTGTCACAGCAATGTAAAGCACCATCGGTTCCTGAGGTTCCGGCGCTGCAAGGATAGGAGCAGATGAGAGTACTTTCTTCAGGTCTTGTAGTGCAGCTTCAGCTTCGTCAGTCTAGACAAAATCCTTGGTCTTCTTCAGGAGTTTCTATAATGGTGCGGCTCTTTCGCCAAGTCGGATAACAAATCGACTGATCGCAGCAATGCAACCAGTTAATATTTGTACGTCCTTCAGGCGAGTTGGCCTAGAAATGTTGAGAATAGCTTTGATTTTGTCACGGTTTACCTCTATGCCTCTTTGAGACACGATGAAACCTAACAATTTTTTGGCTAGTATTCCAAAGAAGCATTTCTTAGGGTTAAGCATGATGTTGTATTTTCGTAGATTGGTGAACATTTCCTCCAAGTCGGAAATCAATGTTTCCTTCTTTTTGGACATGACCGCGATATCATCCACGTATGCATGTACATTGCGTCCGAGTTGATCATGGAGGCAACACTGCATCGTGCGCTGGTACGTAGCTCCTGCGTTCTTCAGCCCAAAGGGCATCGTAACATAACAGAAGGTTCCGAAAGGGGTTATGAATGAAGTTTTGATTTTGTCAGATTCCTTCATCCGGATTTGGTGATAACCGGAATATGCGTCGAGAAAACAGAGGAGTTCCGAGCCTACCATAGAATCGATAACTTGATCAATTCTAGGCAGAGCGAACGGATCTTTTGGACAAGCCTTGTTCAAGGCAGTATAATCAACACACATCCTTAAATCAGTGGTGTCCTTTTTACGGACCATTACAGGGTTGGCCGACCAATCAGTATGGATGACCTCTTCTATGAATCCGGCTAACTCGAGCCGTGCTAGTTCCTTAGCTATTGCTTTACGCTTTTCATCACCAAACCGTCGTAAGGACTGTTTGACGGGTTTAGCGTTCGGGTTTACATTTAGAGAGTCCTCGGCAAGTTCCCTAGGTACTCTGATCATGTCAGATGGCTGCCATGCGAAGATATCTTGATTTGCTTGGAGGAACTTGACGAGCGCGCTTTCCTATGCGCTACTTAGGCCTACGCCTATCTGGGTCACCTTGGAGGGGTCATGATCCTTCAACGGAGTCGTCTTCGTCTCTTCTGATGCCTTGAACTCCGGATTTGGCTTTGTGACCTCCTTCTTTGTTGCGGGCATCTCGGACGGATCTATGCTCTTCTTGATCTCCTGGTACTCTTGGGCATGCAGCACGGCTTCGGCAAAGGCGGCATTTCCATCTTCGCACTCTCGCACCTTCTTCGGGTCTCCCCTGATGGTGATCACGCCGTTGGGACCTGGAATTTTCATCATATTGTAAATGTAACACGAATGAGCCATAAAAGCCCAGTAAGCTGGACGTCTAAATATAGCGTGGTATGCGCTCTTGAACGGGACCACTTCGAAGGAAAGTGCCTTCGTTCGATAATTCTTTGGAGTTCCAAAAGTAACATCCAAAGTGATCTCTCCCAGGGAATTAGCTTGTCTTCCTGGGACAACTCCATGAGGGTCTTGGAGAAACCATAACCGTCAATAAGTGGATTGACGACTAAGGCGTATTTTCCTTGCCAATGTAGCTTAGGTGGATGATCAACGCGGTCAAACGTTATTGCCACTTCCGACTAGTCCAGATACTGAGGGACAGCCGGAACTGTTGCGTTGAGCTCGTGGAGAACTGCTTTCTTGACCTTTGCTGGTTGAGATCCGAGGAAGGTGATGTAAGTGTCCTTCTTGGTGGGAAAAGTTTTCTTCCCTTCCGACTTGGGATTTGAAGCATCGACTTCCTCCATGTCGGAATCTTCCTTGGTCTCTTTGTCCTTTTTGGGATTTTTCTTTCCCTTCGTCCGCTTAGCTTTGTAGCCCGCGGTATCATCTCTCTTGATGTCATCGTTAAAACGACATTCAGCGTTGGTGTGGGACGAGCCCCCACTGGCGTCTAAATGATGCACACATGGGTTATTGGCGATGTCGGCCCAAGTGTAGGTTTTGCCTGGTTGTTGCTCTTCTCTACCTTGGATCCTTGACGTCCCACGGCCATGCCCGCGGCCTCCGCCACGTCCTCCTCGTCCTCCAGACCCGGAAACAGTAGTGACTACTGCTGTCTCTGCGTTGGGTTTTTCTTTCGAGGTATTTTTGCGCTTCTGAGCTTGTTGCTTTGGTTGTTTTGCCGACTGAGGTACAACCAGGACATTGAGTAATCCCTCTGCATCGTCGTCAGCATTTGCATACTTGCTCGCTGTTTCTATCATCTCTCCCAGATCAGTGACCTTGTCACATTTCAAGCGATGGCTTAGTAAACCAATTGGGAGACCTGCGATGAAAGCTTCAATCGCAGTTTGATCATTTACTCCTTCACAGGAGTTCTTGGTGTCAATCCATCGTCCGAGGTAATCCCGGCAAGTTTCTCCGGCTTTCTGGGTGCAACGCTGTAGGTCTCCAACCGTACAGGGCCTCCGATATGTGCCTTCGAAATTCCGAAAGAACACACTTTGTAAATCATACCAGTTATGGATTGTGTTCGCTGGAAGTTCATTGAGCCATGATCATGCCGTCTTCCGCAACATAAGTGGGAGATATCGGGTTGCAACTAGGCTTTTTCCGCCTTTGGCGATGCAGCAGGCTTGGAAGAAATCCTGTAACCAGGTGTCTGGCCGAGCAATGCCGTCGTAGGCTTGGATATGTCTTGAGATGGCAAATCCTTCCAGGAACTTTGTAGCTCTGATGTGTGGTCCGAAGCATTTTGGGCCCACGTATACATCATCGTTTTCGTAGCGCCGAGCCTCTATATTGGAGTTGATCCTGTGCCTTGCGTCGTTCGGGGATAGGGATCGTCCCGAATGTCGGCTGTGGCTGCGGTGCCTTGGAGCCGGACTTCGGCTTCTACCACCACCTCCTCCGCCATGTCGTCCTCCTTGAGCTCCTTGGGGGCCGTTGTGATAACTGTGTGGTGGAGAAGGTGGTGCAGCTGGATAGTTTCCGGCTGATCGCCGGCCTCCATCCGGAGCGTCATTATTCCGGCTCCGGGGAGGTTCTTGACTATGACGAGCCCCCTGCCGGCTTGTTCCAGTGTGGTTTCCGTCGTTCCTTCGTCCGTTGTTCCCATATGGTGAGGCCCAGCCGGACGGTTTTCATGTCTGGGAGGTGGCATTCTCTAACAATCCTCCTCTCGATGTTTCTCTTTACCTTCTCCCTTTCGGGGAGGATTCCTCGGATTCAGTGCAGCGATCGCATCTTTCTCGGCTATTGGAGCGACATTGTTCCAGTTATGCGTAGCTCTGCGGTGCTGCCCTGACGATCCAGTTCTTGAATAATTGTCTTCCCTGCATTCGGGGTGACGATACTGCGCCCGAACGTAGTGGGATCTTACGTCAGCCCATGCCGGATCTATGCGACATTGGTCGGAATCCGAGACCAGCTTTTGACTTCTAGACAGGGCGACCTTTTGCTGCTCCAGTTCCTTATTGAGTAGCTTGATACCCAAACGTATCTCCTCTGGTCCTGGATTAGCTGATAGAATTTCCCAAGCTGCCACGGTATTGTGCACTGGTGTTGGGTAAACCCAATCTCCGGTTCTATCCTTCCGTGGCTTCCCCATCTCATCTCTAGAAAGGAAGGCACATACACGTGGGAATTGGTTGTCATCTATGTGACGCTTCCGTGTCTTCTGATGTAGACGGGACATGTACTACTTGTTTGACATGCGCTTCTTCTCCACCTCGATGTTTTTGGTTTCATTAAGGAGTTGTTGACGACGCGCTTCCAGGGCCTGGGCCCTTTCGTCCAGCTCATCTGCAGTAAGTTCTGCCGCTGTAGGGATGGGTGTGGTTAATGCTGCATCGATGAGTTTACGCGCACCTTCAGTGATCACGTGTCCATCCACCGATGCTTCTTTTTTCGGCTCATCTGGGATAAGTGCTCCATCCGAGTCTTCTTCGTATTCCTCGGCAATTACCTCCTCTGTGAGGGGTTCTTTTGCTGGGGTCTTGTTCTTCTTGTTCCTCTTCTTTGCTTTCTTGGCAGCGCCGGATGCAAAGACGACTTTTGGTCCATTTCCCGGAGTCAAGCTCTAATCGGTACTTTCGGACATCTGGATCTCGGGATTATCTCCGATGTCCATGTCATCCTGCGCTTTGGGAGAGTGTTCCCCGGATCCTTCATCCATGGCTTCTCCTTCTTCTGCAGCTTTGGAGTTGTACTCCTCTTCGTATTCCAAGGAGAACTTCCAGAAATCTGCTGACATCATGGACTCATCCGAGGATGCGGGAAGGTCGGCGTTTGTTCCAATTGGCTCCAGCACCGAGTCGGTGTTTTCTCCAGCATCGGCAGAGCCGGATCTGGATCCAACATATCCGACGAAGTGCGATGTGTGCCTCCTGAGGTACCTGCGGCTTTTGTGATCAGCCATATCGAAACTTTTAATGGTTTCGAGGATTGCATCTGCGCTAGCGCCCTGCAGTATCATACATCTTAGTGTGTACCTGAGGAAAGGCCTGTCTGTCCCGGCATCGTCAGAGCCAGAACTAGTGTCGTTGATATGCTCCTCCTGGATTTCGACTTCCACGGGTGGGTCGATCTGGGATCCGACTTCTCCAGGGAGATCCACTCCAGATTCGACTTGGACCGTGAGGTCTTCTTCAGGCTCGGATTTCTCCACTATCTCCACAAATGGTGCGGGCTAGGTGGGATTAGGGTTTTCTGAGATCCGGAACTCTGCCGCCTCCGCGGACAAAGGGGACCCAGAAGATTCTTCTACCTCTATCATCACCGCTGGGGTGGGTTGGGCAGGTTCAGCGAAACCGATGTAAACATCGATCTCGCCAAAAGACATGATAGTATAGGCAGTCACGGCCTCCCTAGCCGGAATCCAAGTCTCATCGAGAACGATGAGAGGGACGTCGCTGGCGTAGAGTATGCGACCGACGGTGATGGTCTCGTCGATTCTGATTCTTGCAGATTCTGCTCGGAACGCAGATCCGAAGCTCACTTGCCCCACGGTGGGCGCCAACTGTAGTCGGATTGAGGACAAGTACGCCATGAGGGGGTCCTCGAGGCGTGCGGAAGAGAGGGGTGTGAGGCGTATGGTGTTCCGGGATGGTGAGCACACAAGTTTACCCAGGTTCGAATCCGCCGGCTTTGGACGGACCCTACTCCTGCTGTCAATCCAGTAATACGGCAAAGCCGGAATATGGGTTATAATGGTATCGCCTGTGCGAGTTAAGGGTCTAAAGTATTGGGTGTTATCTGGTGCCCTAAAGGCTCTCCCGAGGAAGGCTTATATAGATATCTGGCCTAGGGTTTACAGGAGAGATCAATCCGGCTATGACTAAGAGTTGGTTACAGAGTACATCTTGAACAACAAGTAACATTATGGGCCTAAGTCGGTAAGTCTTCTGGGCCATCCCGTAGCCGGATTGGACTCCGTCTTCTCTCTCTAACTAGGCCGCCCGTGAAGCAAAGCTCTAACCTGAAGTGGGCCACCCTGGTCAGCGAGGAACTGTGAGGATACCCGGAAAGTATATCCCCAACATAACAACCAGAAGAAACCAGGAGTCGTAAAGCGGAGGCAGATGCTTTAAAGACTAACTATACGATCGGAGAAAAAATTCTGGCCATACAGCTCCAGTCGTATAGTTGGCGCCACCACCGTTAGGTCAAACACAACAACTTTTGTGAAGGGACCCCTATATAAAGAAGCCTAGGACGACGAGAAAACAAGCCATACCTCGCCAAAAAGTCTCTGTCATAGATCACAAGCCGCCTCCAAATCTCAAAACCCTTCTCCATCTCCATAGCCATATTCCACCACTTGTAATAGTAGATCTCTTCTTTGATTAACGACATTTTAAGACTATTACTATCAATCTTATGATTTTCATTACAATGCTTGTGATTGTTTATCTCATCTCTATGTGTGAGTAATTCTCCTTGGGCTAAGGGCTTTGGCCTAGCCATGCACACTACAAGAAAAGTTTCCTTCCGCAACGACTTGCCCCGACGGTCGTCGTAGAAGGCACGTCTCCCGCGGCAAAATTCTCGGCTTGGCCGTGGCCCATGGAAAACTTTTTTCGACGGATCTGCTAAAAACATGGAGGAAGCTCGTCTAATGCGTGGCAGAAGAAATATTTTCATTTCCTCGCACGATCTTGACTCGCCGAAGTCTTTTGAGGCATGTGCGTCCCGGACGTTAGTGTCTCTAGCGGACCATACTTTTCGGTCGTGCCTACCTGATTTGAACTCGATAATGTTGCTCGAGGGGCCTACCGTTTAGTCAGGCTGCTAGGTCCCACATATCAGCCTCTCATTAGAAGGATCATGTGTATGATGGATTTTGTTCCTTCACTCGCACTACCCTGTCCCGAAGTTGATAGCGCTGCTCCATGCATCTACCGCTTAATCAACCTCCCGGGACCGACATGTCATTCTCTTATTAGAAGAAACGTGTGTATGATGGAATTTTTTTCCTTCGCTAGCGCTACTCTGTTCCGAAGTTGATAGCGCTGCTCGACGCATCTACAGTTTAACCAACCTCCTGAGCCCCACATGTCATCCCCTCATTAGAAGAAACGTGTGTATGATGGATTTTTTTCCTTCGCTCGCGCTACCCTGTTCCGAACTTGATAGCGTTGTTCGATGCATCTACCATTTAATCAACCTCCTAGGACCCACATGTCATTCTCTCATTAGAAGAAACGTGTGTATGATGGAATGTTTTCCTTCGCTAGCGCTACCCTGTTCCGAAGTTGATAGCACTTCTCGATGCATCTACCGTTTAACCAATCTCCCGAGCCCCACATGTCCTCCTCTCATTAGAAGAAACGTGTGTATGATGGATTTTTTCCTTCACTCGCGCTACCCTGTTCCGAACTTGATAGCACTGTTCGATGCATCTACCGTCTAATCATGATGCTGGGCCCCACATGTCATCCTCTCATTAGAAGAAGCATGTGTATGATGGATTTTTTTACCCTCTGTCGCGCCTTCGTGTTCCGAACTTGCTAGCGTTGCTCGCAGCTTTAGCCGTTTATACAGGTTGGTTGGCCCGACATGTCATCCTCCTCTATGCAGGAAACATGTGCATGCTAGACTTTTTTTTCTTCTCTCACGCCTCCCCATTTGGAACTTGGAAACGTTGCTCGATATAACACATGTATAATGTCTCCCTGCTGGGTCCACATGTCAGCCGCCTATGTAGAGGAAACATGTGTATGTTGGACATTTTTTTGGTCGCGTCCGTCGGTTTAACCTTGGTAACGTTGTTCCATGCAGCAGGCATGTATGGTCTTGTTGTTGGGGCCCATGTGTCAGCCTCTCTCGACAAGAAACGTGTCGATCATGGTCTTCTTTTTCCAGTCGTGACTGTTGTACAAGTACTTTTTAAATGCGCTCGTTAAACTTGATCTCTTGTATGGTAAGGTTGATGGGCGCTAGCTGCAGGAAGGTGGGTCGGCCATGTCAGCCTCTCAGTACAAAAATATTACTACAGATAAACTACATGCCTTGCCACTACACAAGAAAATTCTTATCCTTTTATAAAACGTAAAAACTGTATACTAACATCGTATATAACTTATTTATTTTTGTTCTTAAAAATTGCTTGTCCATCTGCTACGCGTGATTGCTAGCATCTCAACTAAAAAACTGTTAAGTATAAATAATGTAGTAGGTAGTACTTAAAAACATGGATAGGCAGAGTTTTTTAGGGGTGGGTGGACGGTGCCGAAAAAAGGCCGAATTGAAGAAAAATGGGCCAAGCAGGGATTGATGGGCTATTTTTCATGGGCTCTCACCCAATATAACTTGGCTATTTGCGTAGCAAAATGACCCAAAACATGGCCGACTTAGAAAGTCTTGGGCTATAATGAGGCCGGATAGGCTAATTTCTTGGGCTCGATAGTTAAAATCCCAAGGTACGTGCTAGGGCTCGGCCGGATTTGAAACAAAGCCATCAACAAGGGAAAAAAGGTATAAAATATGAGCGCCTAGATCCCAGGCGCCTGAGAACTTGTTATGTTAAGGAGATGATGTCACCCTACTAATTGTGCTAATACTCAGTTGTAACCTAGTAGTTGTAACTCATTAAATTCCCAGTTACAAGCTATAGCAACAAATGTGTAACCCTCACGTTGCACCAATCGCGAGGTAAATCCAATGGTGAGGGAGGTCACTCTTGAGAACTGGCAAATCCGATAAAATATTCCAAGATATTTCTGTGAAAATTGTGGACAAACACCCTGCATCCGCCAAAACTTTCCGCCGAGACCCCAAACTTTCCTAAGCCCGCCCTTAATCGAGCGACCAGCCCTTGTCTCTTCAAATTTTGCGTCGTTCTTATGGGAGATGCGCCGGATTAGAACCAGGCCACATACTTCTCCATGCCTTAAAAAAAATCTCGACGCCTGATACGTCCATTTTGCATCACCATTCTATATCATAATTCACTGTTATTCATTGATATATTTCATATTAAGAGATGGTACTTATGTTATTTTATCTATTTTTGCATGATTGATGATTTTCGGAGGATGAACCACCGGAGTCAGGATTCTGATGGAAATGGCACTGTTTGGAGGCAAAATTTGCGAAGATCAGAAAATCCTGGAAAATATATGGAAAATCCTATTTTCCTAGAAGATGAAGGAAGCCAAAAGGGGAAGTGGAGATGGGCCATAGGGGGCCCACACCACCCCCTAGCATGGGCTAGCCCTGGCCCACCTCTAGCATCGCCCTCTGATGCATATAATCCCCTCGAAACCCTAATACCCGGGGAGCGATCACAGAAAGATTCCGCCGCCTCTACGGGGCAGAAAACTACAAAGAGAGAAAGAGCTCTCCGGCAGGCATAAATCTGCCGAGGAAATTCCTTCCCAGAGAGGGGATATCGTCGCCATCAACACCATCATCAAGCTAGACTTCATGGGGATCATCATCATCATCATCATCTCCACCATCATGTCCACCAACATCATCATCACCACTCCAGACCACTCTAACAATTGTGTTGAATCTTGCATAGTTCTTAGTGAAACTTTCCCTGTATTGATTACTTGTTGTAGTTCATGCTATTGAGTGGAACCATTGAATTATTATTCATGTTCAGATTGTTATTTATCATTATTTCATCTCTGATCTTGATCAATATGATGTCTCATGAGTAGTTCGTTTAGTTCTCGAGGACATGGGGAAGTCATGTTTTTAGTAGTCGAATTATGTTGAGAGAGATTCAATGGTCTGATAATTAAGGTGTGGTGTTAGTCTTCTAGTGGTGTCATGTGAACGTCGACTACATGGTACTTCACCTTTACGGGCCTAGGGGAATGCATTGTGTATTTGGCTACTAATCGTAGGGGTTGCCGGAGTGAGAGAAACCTGAATCCCCGTTAGGAAACCTTTGCACAAGGGAGTGTAGGATCTCAGAGTTTAAGGCCATGGTTAAGTTTTTATCTTAATTACTTTCTTGTAGTTGTGGATGCTTGCAAATGGTATAATTACAAGTATATATTAGTCCTAGGAAGTTCAGTACATTAGCACAGGTTCACCCACACAACACTTATGAAACCAGAGAAGATTAATCAACTATATGAAGTGAAATCACTTGACCGTATTTCCATGTGTCCTCGAGAACGTTTGGTCATCTTAAGTAATACAACTGGCTTGTCCTTCGCTAAAGAAAGGATTGGGCCACTTGCTGTAATTATTATTATTGTCATTTATTCACTCGCACTTTATTTATCTGCATTATCAAAAACCCCTAAAAATCTGTTTGCTAAGTATTTACAGAGAATTCCTGATCCAAGACACTCGTCAACACCTTCTGCTCCTCGTTGGGTTCAACACTCTTACTTATCGAAAATACTGCGATACACCCCCTATACTTGTGTGTCATCAAGACTATTTTCTCGTGCCGTTGCCGGGGAGTGAAGCGCTATTGAAGAGTGAAACTGGTAAATGAAACTTCTACTGTGAGTATTGTTTATTTCTGCTTGTTGTTTTATTGTCAATATGGATAATTCACTTAGTTTCTTATTTCAGAATGCTACTACCACTGCTAAGGTAGTAGATGAACCTCCACCTGCTGAAAATGATACTTTTAAGATACCTACAAGAATTGTTGATCGTGCTATGGATAACTACTATTTTGGAGATGGAATTGTCCATCATGGTGATCGTTTGCTTTTTATACACGAATTATGTGGGTTGGTATTACAAAAGATCAAGTTAAGAATAAGATATTCTTGTTATCATTGAAAGGAAGATCTGAGGAATGGTATAAGCTGCTAAAGAATGGCCAGTCTCTTGGATGGGAGGAAATTGTACCTCTCTTTTATTCCAAATTTTATCCTCCTAGTGAGATTCATATAGATCGGAATCTAATATATAACTTTTGGGCTCGTGATGGAGAGAGTACAGCTCAAGCTTGGGGGAGATTGAAGTCACTAATGCTCAAATATCCTACTCATGAGCTCCCTAATAACATTATTATCAATAACTTTTATGCAAGACTTTCTCTTCATGATAAGGATCTATTGGATGCTTCTTGCTCTGGATCATTTACACATATGGAAGAAGAAGCTAAATGGGATCTTCTAGACTGTATTCAAGACAATGCTGAAGCATGGGAGAATGATAAAGGAAGAAAGTCAGGTATACATTATGATTATGAATGCATTAAATATTTTATGGGAACTGATGACTTTCATAATATTAGTAATGCTTATGGTCTTGATTCTCAAAGTATTGCAAATTATTTTAAGGCTTTTGCCTCTTATATTGGAATTCTTAAAAAGAAATGGAACAAATATCATGCACCATATAAAGATATTATTAATTGTGCCTGCTAGAAATATTGAAGTTTATACTATGGATCATATTTTACTTGAACCTTACATCGAGAAAATACCTTTCCTGGTTAAGGTAAAGGAACATTCTATGACAGCTAGTATGGTTAACAAAAGTACAAAGAAAGCTGTAGAACCTAATGAACAAATAGATGTTGAACCTGCAATAGCAAATATGAAAGACTCTGTCGCTAAAAATGTAGAAGATGGGGACATTATCCTCTGTAAGGAAACTGCTAATATTGTTTCACATCCTAATGGAAATAGGAAAGCTAGTGTCCCTGTGTTTTCTGTCAGAATGAATGATCATTGCTACAATGGTTCATGTGATAGTTATATCATTAAATTTATGCATGATACTGAAAGTTATTACGAGAGAGGGAAAATTGTTCTTATGCATTCAATAATATTCAGTTTCCTCGCTTTATGTTGAAAGTCTTTATGTTGCACTTGTTTTGCCTTCCTATGCTAGTAGCCTTTGGTTTCAACAATTTATTTTCTTACAAAATTCCCTTGCATAGGAAGTGAGTTAGACTTCAATATGTGTATATTTTCTCCTTGATGCTCTCTTTTACTTCCATTCATACCCTTATCTGAGCATCATTGAAATTTATCATGCCCATCTTAATGGCTATAAAGAAAGAGCTTCTTGGGAGACAACCCAATATATTTTTGCTCTCAGTTTATTTTTGTTTATTTGAGTCTTGGAAGTTATTTCTTATGTAATAACCTCTCCTTATCCTTTTTGTTTGGTTTTTGTGTCTAGATCAACCTCTAATGAGAGAGAAGTAAGATTTGGGGAAGTTGATGTCCCGAAACAGATTTTTGTGCTTCACCGTAAAAAATCATGAAAATCCCAGAACATCGTACTGATCTGTAATGTTTTGTGTGCATGCCCCAGGTTTTTCTTTAACTTTCGTTAGTTTTGTTCTTTTTGATTTGAGCAACAGAAGATTCTCGAAAAATTAGATTTCTATATGCTGGTATGTTTTGGCTGATTTCTACCATTTTTTTGCATTTGCCTCTTAAATCGATTTCCTTTTTTAATTCTTGTTGGGCTTTCGAAAGGAATTGTTTCAGTAGCTTATGTTCTGATGGACTTTAGTTGAAATTGAACCCAAAGGTTTATTATCTTGCATGCACTAATGTTGCTAATGAAGAATGTGTAAAGTTTTGTATAAAAGAAGTTTTCAAGTGGTAGGAGAAAATGATGTAATGAGATGAAGAGTGGTCAAAAGACTCAAACACTATATTTCTGGAGATTCTTACAATGAAGATATTGATATAATCCAAGCGGTGACTCCGAAGAATTTATTAAAGGCCAAGTTCAGAGACCTGCAGAGTTTGTTTTCGAATAGGTAACAGTTCTGGTAAGAAAAGGTCCGCGAAAAAATTTCCAATTTATATTTTTGTAGTTTTTAGCTAACATGGAAATTAATGAGTCGAAAGAGGGACTTATACGGAGCCCGGGTGGCGCACACCACCCCGTGGGGCGGGCCTACCTGGCCGCACCACCAGGGGGTGTGGCCACCCCGGAGCCCGTCTCCGACCCGTTTTCTCCTAGTACTTTCCTTTTGTTGTTAAACTTTGTAATATATAATCCCCCGGATCTCCCGAGGTCTGTATATCGTGTTCTCGTCATGTTTTCTTTTCGATCTGTTTCTTACAGGTAGATCCTCAGTTTTGGAGCCACAATGTTTGCCTCTAGATCACCCAAGGAGGATTCCTCCGCGGACATCATCAACCCATACATGTATGAGTTGAAGATTCACCCTAAGGAGTTACTGCTTGAATATGGGAAGGTACAGATTAAAGAGGTTTAGGGCCCTTAAGGAGAAGGTAGTCTGTAGGACAGGATGGAAGCGCTAGACCAAGAAGTATTTAGGTATAAGAAGATGGCAGAACACAAAGTGGACATCATTCATAAGATAAGTTCAAAACTCATCGCCGAGCACAAGAGGGAGACTACTGAGCTTAGGGATGAAATTCTCTCACTCCATCGAACAACCAACCAACTTCAAGCACAACTCTACGACATACAAAATGACTAGGAGTATGAGGCTAGGTTCAAACACATAAGTGTTGTTGCTAGTTTCAGGATATTGGAAACCAAGATATCTTTTATCGATGGAGAACCTTTACCTTGGAAGTCGGATGATGACGAGAGAACACCACCACCACCGAAGGAGTAATTTGTCATCAGGTTTTGGCATCCCCTTGGTTTGTCCCAAGCTTGGGGGAGTGCTGCGGTATCATATCATTATCTTTCATCATTTTACCTTTTTAGTAGACTCATATCATGAATAAGAGAAGTTATCATATAGATGGTTTGAATTATGGAAGTATCTCCCCTCTAGGTAGATATCTATGTATCCCTTGGTGTGAGTTGCTGTTATGGAACATTAATGAGAAGTTCTATCATTTACTTTTTGCACATCTTATTTTAGTTTGCAAATTTCTATTATATGATTGATCTTGTTGTTAGGATGGGTATCACTTTGGGATCATTAAGTAAATTTAGATTGGTTTTGGCAAACCTAGCACTGGTCAGTAGTAATACTATTTGAGGATTGAATAAAAAGAGAAAAAGTACTTTTAGATATATAATTTCGTCATCTTTCTTTCTTGTTGGGTTCATAAGCTTAGTATTCTCTAATTAATATATTTTGTGTTTCCAAGGAAGATTGCAAGTTTGTTTCTTACACTTGTATGTTTGTTTGTTTCCTTCAACTCTTATTGCTTGCTACCCAGCCTTGCTAGCCAAAAACTTGTACTGAGAGGGAATGCTTCTCGTGCATCCAATCCTTAAACCAAAACCTATACTATTTGCGTCCACCATACCTACCCATTAGCATTTTTGCTATTCCAAATAAATTCATGCTTTTATCTACCTTCCAAATTAAACTTTTTATGTGAAAACTAGTGATTAAAGCTCTCACAAACTTGATGGCACACTTTACTTTCGTGCACTTAATAAACTTGAAGCATTGCGTCCATCTATATTGTGTATATGCTTGCACTTTATAAGTTGGGAATTAGTAGAACCACGCTATCATGGGGAACGCTTTCAACATTGCACTTATTATTCATTTGATTTCATGATTCTTTTGTTTATGGATCCCGACAATGTGAAATAAAAGGGAAGCTTGTAAGCTCATGGAGTTTGTATATCACTACAAGAAAAGTTGGCTTTTACAACGGATGATTTTCGTGGTTGAAGGCAGATTTTTCGTGGCTAAAAAGTCTTCTACGACGGATGCCCATCGTGGTAAAAGCCCTGTCAGAAAATAATCTACCATGGTTTTTTCCTGACCGTGGTGGATCGCACCCTTCAGCCACGAAAACATGTTCCGTCGTAGATCTGTTCGCCAGCCGCGTTGACTGCTGACTGATGGCTCAATGCACGGCGCCCCGAAAATTGCTTGATGGCGGTGTTGATGTAGAGCTTGTTGGGAACCCCAGGAGGAAGGTATGATGAGCACAGCAGCAAGTTCCCTCAGTTATGAAACCAAGGTTTAATCGAACCAGTAGGAGCAAGGAAACACCCCAAAGGTGTTACTAGCTGAGCTTTGGCAGGGCGCACTACCGGTGCTAGTAGCAACGTGGAGACCTGCACAACACAACCACAGAACTTTGTCCCCAACTTGCGATGAGGTTGTCAATCTCACCGTGTTTTGTGGAAAACAAAGGATTAAACGTATCGAATGGAAAGAAGTAAAAGTTTGCAGAAAGTAAACACAAAGCAGTAAAAGATTGTAGATTGTATGTAAAGTAAAGGAACGGGATCCATAGTTCACTAGAGGTGGCTCTCCTTAGATAGATAACATGCTGGGTGAACAAATTACAGCGGGGCAATTGACAAACATCGAGAAAGCAATACATGCATATACTAATCATCTTGACTCCTTTGAGACTTGATTGGGCATTAGAAAATAATACATAGACCTCCATCCAACTACATCTATGACTAATAATCCACCTTCAGGTTATCATCCGAACCTCCTCCAGTATTAAGTTGCAAACAACAGATTATTGCTTTACGAACTGCGTGTAAAGTAAACAATACGATTGTTCTATGAACAAAGGATTGTTGTTTTCTCCCTAGTAGCAACATCACGTCTAGTACCTTAGAGATTTCTGTCACTTCCCCAGATTACTAGAGGCATGAATCCACTATCAAGCATAAATACTAACTCTTGGAGTGTAACACCCTCGAATCGGCACTATGCAAGTTTTAGCGCTTCCCGCCAAACTCGCATAGAAACGATTCAAGGACGCCCACCAAGCACTTTCGTGTAGGTGGAAAACGAAGTAATATCATTACACAATAGTCCACGATGGAACCCACAGAACAGATAAATATACAACATGACTCCACGAGTCAAGAATACAGATATACAATACAAAGATCCAAATCACCTTGAAATCGATACAACGTCCGAGTACGGACAAGAAGCAAGTTGGGCTAAGAGCCCTGAAGAATAACCAATGGCGTCCATAACCCTGCCCAGGCCAAGCCGGAAGGGTAACCCTGCTAACGACGTCGATCTCAAACCTGTTAAAACAAAAGGGGTGCCGGCAAAGGGCAAAGGAAAAAGAGGAGCGTCAGTACTGAGGCCAGTACATGACGAGGCTAGAATTCGGCGATCCTCGCCTACACAGGTATGGTGGACTGAAGCGGCAGCGCAGCGGCACTAAACAACCTATAGAGACTTGGTATCACTAGCGGCTATTAGAGAGGGGTAAGAAAGACCTATTCGGATCCTACCTGATACTAACACCAAACATACCCATCCTGGTATTTCCCCCTCGAGACCAAACGAGGATGTCGGACCAAGGAACTCACACAGCTGGCAGTTTTACTCATTCCATTATAGTTGCAGCATTTACTAGTCGGATATATAGCATGAGTCATCCTGATAGCGTAAGTAGTGGGCAGTTTTAGTTAACATTCCGTTGTAGTTGGAACATTTACTAGTCAGATATAATTGTCCTGAGGAATCCCAAAACCCAGCAGTTGTTGGCACTTTTATCACATTCCATTGGAGTTGCAATACTTACTAGGCAGACATAACAAGACACAAGGAACCCCAGCTCCACCAGTTGTTGGCATTTTTAATATCCATTCCGTTGTATTTGAATCTGATTACTAGTCACATATTAAGTCAAATTTATAGCACTACTTTAGTTATGCTTGTCTATGATCAAGATACTGTGCTCCAAGTTGTCCATAACCATGGACACGGCTTTCAGAAAGATTTACCCTGCAGGGGTGCACAGATAGCAACACACACACGATCAACCTCAGAAAAACCAACTCAAAACCCAACGAGGCTTTCACGACAAAGCAATCACAGGATTTATAAAATATTTCAGGGGGCCACCCCACTAAGCTACCCGCAACGAAGTTGGCCGGCTCCGAGACGGACCCAGGGTTTGCGAGAACGGCTGTAAACGACTAGGAACCCGAAAGTGTGACTAGGCTTGTCGATACCACGAAATTGTGTCGCGATCCAAAACAGTACAGGTGCTCCACGCACAATCGTAAATAAAGCAGTAAAGCATGGCATAAGTACAGGATAGTAATAAAGCCCCAAACTAGTTTGTGGCCCCAAGAATTAAGAAATGAATCAAGCTCTGGCTAAGGGGGATTCATAGACTCTCTCGGATTTGGATAGTGCGAATAGTCAAGGAACAGGTATCAAGTACTCGGGGCCTACAGGACACAAGTGTGCATGAAAAACCAAATAACATATAATTGCCCACCAGTGCCACTTTCATTAGTTATCACATCGATTTAATAGTTGTAATTAAAGTCCTGATCCTCTCCACCGTAAAGCATATGACAACATTCCAACTGTGTGGTACTTCACGACACGGGATCGCACCTGAGCAAGCGACTACGACTCGCAAGGCCATCTATCTACCAAACATCAGGTAATAGGAGGTGTCCAAGGCAATATAGAGGCTGCAAGGAATATAAATGGTGCATGGAAACTAAAGCATCACAACACGGATAGCAGTAGATCAACAGGAGGAAGTAAATACTATAAATGCAAAATAGATAGAAAGAGGGAGATGCTCGCCTGGGAAAACACTGCCGACGAAACATATCCGGAGAAATTGACGATACTCGCATCCACTCATCGGCCTAATCCGTGAAGAAGCAAACACTAGAAGAAACACCGGATGCAATATTTAATACTACGGCAAAAGATCCGGCATGATTATGCTATGATGCAGATGCGGTGCAGTTAGGCAATATTAAGCCGAACCGGGGTCCCGAAAATTAGTTATATGGTTCAAGTTATTTATCTACCCCGCAATTTAAATGTTGTCTTAACAGGGGAAAGCATGCCATCGGTTCGCTACACAAATTTAAATGGAGTCCGGAATAAGACTAGAATAGCCCGCATATAGACTCCATATTTAATTTAGGTGAATCGACTATTTAACCCAACCCACTAGATGACATGTATGCAAGCATGATGATTTAATGATGCGACAGGTATATGTCATATTATAAAAATAGAGGCTTAGGGTCACACATCTAGGTTCAGAAGATCTTGGTTCTAGGGGTTCGGGGTTCGACAGGGATCGGTCTCGGCGGGAATGAGGTTCGGACTCTGGGGTTCAGGGTCTTCGGATCTGTGAAGGAGATCATGGCATTCCGAGGAGAAGATCTTGGCGTGCCGAGGGTTCGGTCTTCGAATCCATGACGGCACACCCGAGGCCTCGGCTAACTTGGCATCCGTGAAGGTCTCCGGGTTCGGGATCTTCGTGGTGCATGAAGAAGGTCTTGGGTTCCATAGCGAGGATGTTCGGATCCGCGTCGAAGATCTTTGTCGGGGTGAACTCGAATTAGCGTCGGTGGTCTTGGTTCGCACCACCATCTCACATCCACGACCACACTTCACACAAACAGAGCACATCCATCAGAAGGGACATAATACAACACCAAGCCACTACGTCGGGGTCAAAATCAACCGAAGACAACAATAAGTTGGGTTGATTAGTACTGACAGAGAAGCTAGGGCCTTGACGTGTAGGGGTTCCGGTCGGGGACAACAGGAGGCAGCGGCGGTGCGGACATGGAAGACGACGGCAAGCTCGGGCACGACCCGCGAGACGGCGTGCGCCTGTAGCAGGAGACCCGAGGCGGCCACGAGAGGGAACGGGTCGAGGTCAACAACGGGGAAGCGACGGCGGCTTCGGAAGACGCAGAGGCGGCAGGGCCGAGCTTGGGCAAGGAGAAGCATGCGGGGGCGAGGCTAAGGAAGCCGTAGTGGTGTGCAGGGCCCCTTCGGCGCGAGGGGCTTGCGGACCGGTCTACAGGAAGGCACCAGCGGCGCATGCTCGCTGGACCTGCTACAGAGAAGGGTCGGGCCCCGTGGTGGCGGTCTCGATGGGGAGGCATAGGAGGACGGGGCCAGCTAGGACGGCGACGCGGCGGCCGCTGGCCGTGGCTGACGGTGGTGACGAGGGGGTCACAGAAGGGCGCGGGGTCGCGCTACCGGGGCGGCTCCAACGAGGTGGAGGAGAAGGCAGCTGGCGGCAGGGACTCGGTCGAGGTGGAGGCGTGCTCGGGCGAGGCTGGGCGGTGGATGCTAGCGCCGGTCGACGATATGAGGAGGGGAGCTCGAGGTGAGAGGCGAGGGCCGGCGGTTGTGCGGGAATCGATCGAGGGGAGCAACGAGGTGGGGAGACGCGGGGAGAGAGGAGCAGGTCAGGGGATCCGGGGTGGGGCCGGGGAAGCGGGGTGGTTGACCGCGTGGTGGGGGTTCGATGGGTTTTTTCGGGAGCGAGGTGGGATAAAGGAATCGTGCGTTGCATCGACGCGATGCGTTACGGAGTGGCCACTGGGGTGTGTCTGTGCCGGGGTAGGTAGGTCGCACGCTACGTCGTGGCCTGCGGGTGGGTGCGCTGCGCGCGGGGTTGGGTTGGTGGTTAGGTACGGGAGTGAGTGAGGCGAGGCGCGTTGCGTCGCAGCGTCGCGTACGCGTGCGTTCCTGTGTGCGTGTCGTGCATGGCAGCGGCAGGTAGGTGGGGTGGCTGCTGTTGCGCGCCGGGTTGCAGGTGGTTTGCGGCTGGGTCGGTCGCTGGGGCGACGTGCGTGTCGAGCGGGCCAAGCTACAGGCAGTGTAGTGCTCTGCACGCTGTGTGCGATGGATGGTGGCGGTGGCGGCGATGGCATGGTTGGTGGGGATGGGTTAGCTAGGATTAGTTTAGGGTTTGCTAGGGTTTGTTTTGGGCTGGGTCTAGGCCGGGTAGTAGGTGATCTGGCCGGTTGGGCTTCTGGTCTGATCGGCCGGACTGCCTCACCGGGATTTTATAAAATATGATTTCGCTTATTTATTTTGTTTTAAATATTCTTTTAGTAAATAGTTTTAGACAAATAAAAGATCCGGAAGAGACCGAGGTTTTATTTAAAGTAAAGAAGGTGGATGTCTAGAAAACAAAACTACGCTTTTAGAAAATAGTTTTAGACAAACAAATGCATGATAATGACGATGCTCAAATGCAATGTGGCATGATGACATGAGCATGCGGTCATGATGATGCAATGCACAAAAACACAGCGATTTTCTAGTAGTGGTTTTAGCGGGATGCCACATGGAGTTGCTAGCATCTACTTGGCCAAGATAGCTTCTAACAATGGAAAGCATGCAATATCACAAATAACAAAGACATGATAGAATCAATAATCAATCTGAAATAGCATCTCAATATCCATCGAATCCCCGCAAACACAACATGCAGAATTACAAATAGATGATCTTGATCATGAACGGAGCTCACAAGATCTAGAAATGAAAGCACAAAGGAGGAGAACCAGCCATCTAGCTACTACATGGATCCGTAGTCCAAGGATGAACTACTCACGCATCACACCGGAGGCTTGCATGGTGATGAAGAAGGCCTCCAGGGTGAATTCCCCTCTCCGGAAGGGTGCCGGGAAGAGCTTCAGATCCCTCCCGATCTAGGGATGGAGATGACGGCGGCTGCAGACTCTTTCGTGGATTTTTGATCGGGTACTTAGGGTTTTCGTCCCGAGGGAAATATATAGGCGGAAGGAGAGGCCGAGGGGGTGCCGGGAGCGGCCACACCACCCCCTGGCACGGGCTAGGCCTGGCCGTGCGGCCAGGTGGTGTGGTGACTCCCCGGCCCTTCTCCGTCTCGTATTCTGGCACTTGATCACTTCAGGAAAAATGGGCACTTTGGCTTTTGTCCCGTCCAATTCCGAGAATATTCATTTCCTGACTTTCCTGGAACCAAAAATAGCAGAAAACAGGCAACTAGCACTATGGCTCTTGTTAATAGGTTAGTCCAAGAAATCATATGAAAAAGTACTCCAAAGTTGGAACAAAACACAAGAAAGTGGATAAAACCAAGCATGGAACATCAAAAATTATAGATAAATTTGCAATGTATCAACATCCCCAAGCTTAACTGCTGCTCGTCCTCGAGTAGGTAAGTGATAAAAAGAAAGAATAATTTTTGAGGCGACATGCACCATCAAAGACTTGATCAAAGTATTTGCAAAACATTCAAAGCTAGGATCATAGTACTTCAATCATAGCATGAAAGACAAAGTTCTAGCAATAAGCCAAGAAACTATGATGCAACATGAAAAGGCACAAACAAAAGATTCATGAATAACAATGCTTTGCAAGATGTTTGTTTGTTTCATATAAAGAAAATATAGCATAATAGTATTCAGCTTGTCCATCAATAGAGTAGCAAATATAAATGCATAGGAAACCTTCAAAGTTCATAAGAGTGACTAGATGCAATAGTTTAAAACAAGCAATATCAAGGTATGCATCAATCAACTAGTCTTGGGACAATGCACATAGAACTAAGAATGGCCACTATGCTCTCAAAGAAGGTGCATAAAGATAGAAGGTGGAGACTCAATATAATGGTGAAAGAAAGGCCTTCATAGAAGGAAGTAGGGATTCAAGTCTCATAAAGAGCTTCCAAAAATTATGGTACTTATAGCTTTCAGCTCTCGTTCCACCTATCATAAGCATCTTGAAGTGATTAAGGTTAAAGTGAACAAACTATGGTGTACATGCTTGACGAAGTATAAGTCAGAAATCTCATGTCCCTAGTATACGAGGGCCGCTCCTCATGCTACTCAAGTTTAGTCACCGGTAAGTTCTTGTCATTGTAAGTATATGCGTATCATAGAGAACCGCCAATGGGGTACCCCTTGCCCGATGATATGAAAGAATCCCCATATCAAAATGACAAGGCAAGCAGACAACGAGCATCTCAGCAATCTTCATATTTACCATGGGAATATGGTGCTTTTCCTCTTTTCATAGTATCTCTTTTTTTATTTTTTCTCTTTTTTTCTCAATATAGGACTCTTTTTTATAAGAAGAATGCTTCATAGACAGCTCATTATGGTTACGCTACAGGTTTCCACCATGTCAGCATGGATTAGACTAGCGGCCCAGGAGTTTCTCTAACACATATACATAACTCCATGGACTTACAAGCTCCCCTTTCATTTCACACCGACGACATCCATATACAAAAGAGCATGATATCAAGTAGGTACAAGTACCAAGTGCAATGTTGAAAGCGTTCCCCATGAAAGCATGGTTCTGCTAATTCCCGACAAATAAGTGCAAGCATATACAACATAGAAGACACAATGGTTCAAGTTTATTAGAGGCAAGTAAAGTAAAGTGTGCCATCAAGTTCGTGAGAGCTTTAATCACTAGTTTTCTCATAACAAGTTTAATTTGGAAGGTAAACAAAAGAATGAATATGCTTGGAATAGCATAAGCTAGTAGGTAGGTATGGTGGACTCTTTGGAATAACTTGGTTTAGGGAGTTGGATGCATGAGTGGAACTCATACTTTGTTGTGGAGGCTAGCAAAAGACTGGGAGCGATAAACTAAGAGAGCAATAATGGCCATAATCATGCAGAGCGACAAAACATCATTGATCAAAGCATAAAGTGATACTACAAGTTGAAAACTAAAGGATCATAAAGGTTGTGGTGACTTGAGATAGTCATAACATGGTGTGAGCATGCGCCAAGTCAACCCAAATAAAGCATCAAAGGAGAATACCACTATACTATGCTTTAATATGCTAAAACAACGCATGATTCATCCAAGGCACATTAAGCAAGCTCAATTGTTTATAACAAGTCATGCTACAGCAAAGAATACTAAGAATAAAGCTAAAACAATATCAAGCATGGCATGACAAAGCATAGGCCACAATCAAAAACAAGCTCTTTTTACCACATAAGCATGAACTTTCCTACTCTTCTCCGAACCAAACCAAACTATTTGCAAACCAACGTAAGAAAGAGGGGGTCCAACCAATTTATTCAAAAAACTAAGCAAACCAAGCAAACGAAAACGAAAATGAAAACGAAAACGAAAAAGAAGACGCTCCAAGAAAAACACAACTGTGCATGAAACAATAAAAACGAAGTGTTTGGAAGAAACCTGCGATTTTTATTGATGAAGAAGGGGATGCCTTGGGCATCCCCAAGCTTTGACGCTTGTACTTCTTGGATATTTCTTGGGGAGACACAAGTGGCATCCCCAAGCTTGATCTTTAGTCCATCCTTCATCTCATTACTCATTCCTTCGATACAACTGAAAGTTTTCCTTCATACAAAACTTCACACAATCTCATTAGCAACATTAGTGCACTTAAGATAAATAAGTCTTAAGGTTCAGTTCTAACACCAAATAATCTTCCATTAGAAAACTAGATACTGTAGCAATTCCCTCAAAAAGCTCAATTCCCCAAAAGAACTCAAGAAGGAACCAACAAGAAGCAAATGCAGAAATCTATCAAAATAGACCAGCAGGTAAAGACGAATTTTTTCGAAGACCTTCTGTTGCTCAAATCAAAAAGTGTTGAACTAACGAAAGTTAGATAACAACCTGGGGCAGAAGAAAAAAATATTAGAGCTCAATACGACTTACAGAGCTCTCTCACGAATTTTTACCGTGAAGCACAGAAATCTGTTTCGGGATAGCAACTTTCCCAATCATTACTTCTCTCTCATTAGAGGTTACTCTTGGCACAAAAAGAAAATAAAAAGGATAGGGAGAGGTTAGTACAAAGTTAATAACTTCCAAGACTCATCTAAAACTTTTGGGTTATCTCCCAATAAGTACTTTTCTTTAACGCCTTTAAGTTAGGCATAAGAAGCAAGATAAAAGATCAAGTATTCCCAAATGAAGAAGCATTAAAACCAACTTTCTTGCCCTTATCTCTCTTACTTTTATTCTTAACCTTGGGGAAAATATGATTGTTTGGTGGAGAAGAAAGGTGCATGATCCCCTTTCCCACATCTATTATTGCTCCAAGGAGTTATAATAGGGACCTTCCAAGTTTAATTTGTCCTTTTCCTGCACATTCAATAACAAGATAATCAATAGAAATCATTTTCCCAAGGATCTTTGTAAACACTCCTTTAGCTATTCCAAGAGGTAATATGGTAGTATTATTAGTAAGAGATATATCTTTTCCTCCCTCAATGATCCCCCAAGTATTCAGAGATTTATAAATATCTTTGGGCATAAGGAAAAATTCAGACATGATATCACAGCGAGCTTGAAAAATGTTTCAGTGTTCATCTCAATATTTACTGTAGGGAACCACTTTGATGGTTCAGAGTTTATTAGAACATAATCGGGATGCTCCCTAAGCGTATTATAGCAACTTTCTAATCTAGTAGTGCTAGCCTCAAGAGTGTCCAACCTAGCAAATATTTTTGCGAAAGAAATATCAGTTTGGCTAGGCATGTTGTAAGTGAGGATCAATTTCTTTATAGCATTAATAGCATCATCCTCATTACATTGGAGAAAATCTCCTCCCACAATAGCATCTAAATCATATCTATAGAAAAGAGCAATCCCAAGGTAAAAACTGCTAAGGAACAAGCTTTGAGTCATTTCAGGCTCAGTTTTTTCATGTGATCAGAGATTCTAGACCAAGCTTCCTTAAAACTTTCCTCAATTCCTTGTTTAAAAGTAAAAATCATTTCCTCGGGCAACATAGTGATTGGAGATAGGCTAGACATAGTGGCATCTCAAGATAGGAACTAATTTTTTTGTGTTTTTGAATAAGAAAGCAAACTAGTAAAACTAATTTTTTTGTGTTTTTTGGAAGAACAAAACAAGCAAACAAAGCAAAAAGAAACTAAGAAAAACAAAAACAACAAAGTAAAGAGATTGGTTATGAGGGACTCCCCTTGTGAAGATGTCCTTGACTCCCCAGCAACGGTGCCAGAAAATCGCTTGATGGCTCAATGCAAGGCGCCCAGAAAATTGCTTGATGGCGGTGTTGATGTAGAGCTCGTCGGGAACCCAAAGAGGAAGGTATGATGAGCACAGTAGCAAGTTTCCCTCAGTTATGAAACCATGGTTTAATCGAACCAGTAGGAGCAATGAAACACCCCAAAGGTGTTACTAGCTGAGCTTTGGCAGGGCGCACTACCAGTGCTAGTAGCACCGTGGAGACCTGCACAACACAACCATAGAACTTTGTCCCCAACTTGCGATGAGGTTGTCAATCTCACCATGTTTTGCGGAAAACAAAGGATTAAACGTATCGAATGGAAAGAAGTAAAAGTTTGTAGAAAGTAAACACAAAGCAGTAAAAGATTGTGGATTGTATGTAAAGTAAAGGACCGTGATCCATAGTTCACTAGAGGTGGCTCTCCTTAGATAGATAACATGTTGGGTGAACAAATTACAGCGGGGCAATTGACAAACACCGAGAAAGCAATACATGCATATACTAATCGTCTTGACTCCTTTGAGACTTGATTGGGCATTAGAACATAATACATAGACCGCTGTCCAACTGCATCTATGACTAATAATCCACCTTCCGGTTATCATCAGAACCCCCTCCAGTATTAAGTTGCGAGTAACAGATTATTGCTTTACGAACTACGTGTAAAGTAAACAATACGATTGTTCTATGAACAAAGGATTGTTGTTTTCTCCCTAGTAGCAACAACACATCTAGTACCTTAGAGATTTCTGTCACTTCCCCAGATTACCAGAGGCATGAACCCACTATCGAGCGTAAATACTAACTCTTGGAGTTACTAGCATCTACTTGGCCAAGGTAGCTACTAACAACGGAAAGCATGCAAGATCACAAATAAAAAAGACATGATAGAATCAATAATCAATCCGAAATAGCATCTCAATATCCATCGGATCCCGGCAAACACAACATCCAGAATTACAAATAGATGATCTTGATCATGAACGGAGCTCACAAGATCTAGACATGAAAGCACAAAGGAGGAGAACCAGCCATCTAGCTACTACATGGATCCGTAGTCCAAGCATGAACTACTCACGCATCACACCGGAGGCTTGCATGGTGATGAAGAAGGCCTCCAGGGTGAATTCCCATCTCCGGCAGGGTGCCGGGAAGTGCTTCAGATCCCTCCCGACCTAGGGATGGAGATGACGGCGGCTGCAGACTCTTTCGTGGATTTTTGATCGGGTACTTAGGGTTTTCGTCCCGAGGGCAATATATAGGCGGAAGGAGAGGCCGAGGGGGTGCCGGGAGCGGCAACACCACCCCCTGGCGCGGGCCAGGCCTGGCCGCGCGGCCAGGTGGTGTGGTGGCTCCCTGGCCCTTCTTCGTCTCGTATTCTGGCACTTGATCACTTCCGGAAAAATAGGCACTTTGGCATTTGTCCCGTCCAATTCCGAGAATATTCATTTTCTGACTTTCCTAGAACCAAAAACAGTAGAAAACAGGCAGCTGGCACTTTGGCTCTTGTTTATAGGTTAGTCCAATAATCATATGAAAAAGTACTCCAAAGTTGGAACAAAACACAAGAAAGTGGATAAAACCAAGCATGGAACATCAAAAATTATAGATACATTTGCAATGTATCACTGACGTCATGCAAAATGCCACGTGGCAAACACCGTTAACACCCAGTTACCGCCATTAATAGCCACAGAAACCGTGGTAGAAGTGAGGCCCAACCAAGGCCTGCTAATAATTAAGTGGGCCGGCCCATAAGGGGAGCCCAATAAGATTATGGCCCGTTACTGTTTCGTCCTGCACTGTTTGAAATGGGCCCAAAAGAAGTGACCAGCAGTGGCCCAAGAATGTCAGGCCCGTTAATGTTGCGGCCTACAGAAGCCCACACTGTTCGAATATTGTGCGGCCTATTAAAAGCCTACGTTAAGTAGGCCCGATACAGTTAAGGCCCATGGTCAGCACGTCACTATTCGCACAACTCATCCTGGGTCGCATACGAACAACCCACTTTTGAGAACGTCCGATATTGTTCTGGCCGTTTACTATTCTGGCTCGTTACTGTTCTGGCCGCCTACTATTCATGTCTGTTACTGTTGCGGTTCTTTACTGTTCTGGCCCGTTACTGTGCTTTTTGCCACTATTCTGGCCTGCTACTGTTCAGGCTTGTTACTGTTTTGGCATGTTGCTTTTCTGGTATGTTACTGTGTTGGGTTGCTACTATTCTCGTCTGCTGGTGTTTTGACCTGCTACTATTTTGGGCTATTACTATTTTAGATTGTTACTATCCTGGCCTGTTACTGTTCTGGACTGTTACTATTCTGGCCTGCTGTTGTTCTGGACTGTTACTGTATTGGCCTGTTACTATTTTGGCCTATTACTATTTTGGCATGTTACTGTTCTACCAAGTTGCCGTTACTGTTTCGGTAACTCTAAAGGCCATGTAAATATCATAAAAGGAGTATAATTAGCGATCATCTTTTACTGTTCATGGAAGGCACAATAAAAGAAGGGCAAATAACAAAACCCTTTATAGTTACCTGATCGACCTGGCTAGCGCAGTTATGGTACCACCATTCATGGGCGGCGTCAACTAAATGCCTACATGGCCTATGCGAGTTATCTAGATATTACATCAGCTGCAAACTTCTTAAAAATATTACGTAATATGAAAAAATGGGAAATAAAATTCAGCATTTCAGTTGCCCATCAAGTTGATAGCAGAGTCCTCAATTTGCTTTCTCAATCCATCAACTGCATCTCCCTTTGAGTGTGACAGCTACATTGGAAAACCACCTTGACACATGATCTTGCAGTCCCCTCTTTGGTGGAGATAGCAATAATTGCAGTCTAAAACTAACTAATAACAGGTTAATACAACAAAGAAGACAAACTACTCATAGCTAAGAATGAACCAGATAGGAATTATATCTGCATAATACAAACATGTAGAGCAGGAATGCAAACCATGAATTAACTATATAGTAGAGGATAGTTATGTCGTTGCCTAGGACGAACCAGAACCATATACGAGATATAATGGTGTGGCTTGTGAACCTGTAGAACAGGACAAACAAACATTAGACAAGTATGCCAACAATGAAATGATCAATCAAACAAAGTGTTTCTTAGAATTTCAGTATAAACTAGCCAAGTCATTTCAGCAAATATATATGGAAGCCGTGGTATCTCCTGCAATGCAAGAGTCATTGGGTGACTCGGAATTTGCGGTGAGCTACACAATGGCATGTAGTTACTGTCGTAGCTAAGAATGAACCACACAGAAATTATAACCACAGCATACCAGAACTTGTGAGCAGGAATGGAAAACAAGAATGAACTATATAGTAAAGAATAATTATGCTGTTGATTAGGACGAATCAACACCAGATACAGAAAATATATAATAGCATCGCTGGTGGACCTGTAGGCTGTACAAACCAACATGTTCAGTGTTGCCTTTTTGAGCTCTATGCAAAGAAAAAGAAAATAGTCAGTGTTGCAGGTTTTGAAGAACCATATGGCAACAACAAAATTATAATAGAACTAGTACGAGGAGTTTAAAGGGTACTACATGATAGAAGAACGATGCCAGGGAGGAAATAATAGCAGGAACTTAGCTCAGGAATAACCAGATAGAGTCAGTAACTATGGAGCAGGGTATCCACACTAATATTTTCCACTGACATTACATTTTGCAAGAACTACACAATAGCAGGAAATTACTGGTGTATGGAGCAGCTAAGATAAGAATATGTGCATGACAATATAACAGGCATGTGCATGACTTGAAATTTGTAGAGCAGCGAATGCAAACCAACATGTCTAATGACATTGTATGTACTAGCACGAAGAATAGGCATGCCCAGTAACTTGCATGTACTAGCACGATTACAAAAATACAGTTCACTCTAACAGGCTTGAACCTGCTATACCGCTAACAAAACAAAAACGGGTTGGAGATTTGGTTACCTTGGTCGGAGAGGCCTCTAAGCATCGTCGGTAGCGTGCGAGTGACGTGCAGGTCACCGAGGGTGCTACGGTTGCGGTGGCTATTGGCGTCGGGGAAGCAGATCTTCGACGGTCCATGCCGGTGCAGTCAACAATGACGATCGTGTAGCTGGTCTAGAGCAGTGGACATGGAACTTGTTGAACTAGATCCCGTCTGGTGGACAACGGTGAAGCTGCTCCGGTACGGTTGGGGAGCTTTCGGCAGTGGGGAAGCAGAGCATGGGCGGTCGAAAACGCCATAGGCGGGTCAGCGAGACCACAGGTCTGGTGGAGTGGCAGAGAGACCCGATGAACTAGATCTGATGGGGTGGGCGTCGATGAAACAGCTCCGGCAGCCGTGGAATTGCTTCCGGGCGGTGCGCGTGGTGATCATGGAGGTGAGGGCGTGGGAGAGAAGCCTAGGATTTTGGGAGGTCCAACTGGAAAAACTGTGCGAATCGGGACTATGGAGGTGAACATAAAAATAATTACGATCGTGCCCCCAAGCTACCGACTTTAGCGTGCCCATAGGGCGTCTGAACAATGGGTAGAATGGGAATTTTAAAGTCAAAAGTTTTTGAAACGGAGGAGCTCAAAATGTTTCAAGCTCGGTGTGTTATTTTGCAGCTCAACAGAGATTTTGAATTTGGCTACCAGCCAAATAATAATAATAATAGAAATGTGGTACTGCCAGGTGCGAGATTTGGGCTCAAAGTTTTTGAAACAGTGGGGCAGGAAATGCTTCAAAGTTGGTTTTTGATTTTGCCGCTCGACAGAGATTTTGAATTTGGTTACCGGCCAAATGATAATTAATAGTAAATTGGTACTCCTCGGTGGGAGATTTCGGCTCAAAGTTTTTGAAACGGTGGGGCGGGAAATGCTTCAAAGTCGGTGTTTGATTTTGCTACTCGACATATATTTTGAATTTGGCTACTGGCCAAATAATAACTAATAGTAAAGTGGTACTCCCAAGTGGGAGATTTGACCTTAAAGTTTTTGAAACAGTGGGGCGGGAAATGCTTCAAAGTCAGTTTTTGATTTTGTCGCTCGACAGAGATTTTGAATTTGGCTACCAACCAAATAATAATTAATAGAAAGGTGGTACTCTTCGGTGGGAGATTTGGCCTCAAAGTTGAAACGGTGGGGCGGCCAATGCTTCAAGGTCAGTGTGTGATTTTGCCGCACGACAGAGATTTTGAATTTGGCTAGCAGCCAAATAATAATTAATAGAAAAATGGTACTCCTCGGTGGGAGATTTGGCCTCAAAGTTTTTGAAACAGTGGGGCGGGAAATGCTTCAAAGTCAGTGTTTAATTTTTCCGCTCGATAGAGATTTTGAATTTGGCTACCAGCCAAATAATAATAATAGAAAAATGGTACTCCCCGGTGGGATATTTGGCCTCTAAGTTTTTGAAACAGTGGGGCGGGAAATGCTTCAAAGTCGGTTTTTGACTTTGCCACTCGACAGAGATTTTGAATTTGACTACCGAACAAATAATAATTAATAGAAAAGTGGTACTCCCCGGTGGGAGATTTGGCCTCAAAGTTTTTGAAACGAGGGGGTGTAGGAAATGCTTCAAAGCCAGTGTTTGATTTTACCGTTCGACAGAGATTTTGAATTTGGCTACCGGCCAAATAATAATTTATAGAAAAGTCGTTCTCCCCGGTGGGAGATTTAGCCTCAAAGTTTTTGAAACGGTGGGGAGGGAAATGCTTCAAAGTCAGTGTTTGATTTTGCCGCTCAATAGATATTTTGAATTTGGCTACCGGCCAAATAATAATAACAGAAGACTGGTACTCCCCGATTGGAGATTTTGCCACAAAGTTTTTGAAACGGTGGGGCGGGAAATGCTTCAAGGTCAGTGTGTGATTTTGCCGCTCGATTGAGATTTTGAATTTGGCTACCGGCCAAATAATGATAACATAAAACTAGTACTCCTCGGTGGAAGATTTTGCCAACAAGTTTTTGAAACGGTGGGGCGGGAAATGCTTCAAGGTTAGTGTGTGATTTGCCGCACGATGGAGATTTTGAATTTTGCTACCGACGAAATAATAATAGAAAAAAGCTAGTAGATCGTACGCTATCTGTCCAGGAATTCAAGTTCTAGAGTCACATCAACTAATCATCCATGAGCATAATAATTGTGCATACTAATATTTTGAATTTGGCTAGCATCCAGGCAACATTTGGATAAAAGGTGTATTCCCTATTCAGGAATTTAAGGCTGAGAGTGACATTAACTTATCATTCATAATGAAAATTGGATAACTCCGATTCAAATGGGGTTGGTAGCAGGTTTTGCCGCTTGATTGAGATTTTTTAATTTTGTTAATGGTACTCCCTCAGTACGAATTTAAGGCTGATTCACATCAACTCATCATCTAAATACTTACCATATTAGAAAACAAATTGGATACATAATCTCCGATTCAAACGGGGTAGGCGGTAGGATTTGTCGATGGACTGAGATTTTGAATTTGGTGGTTGTCCAAAGAAGAAAAAAACCTTTGTGAGGTTCATGAATCCAAGGCTGAGAGAGTGAGGTTGGGGCACAGGATTTTTGTGCATCAAGCATACGGTAAATAGATAAAAGCATGATGCAAAATAAATATTCCCTCTGTTTTTGTTACATGCCCCCAAACACAACCTGGGCTCTGTAGCAAGAATCATTTCACGGGACCATTGTACTCACCTGTCAATGCCAGGGTTCATCTTCAATTTAGACAAGTCTCTTCATCTATGGGCTCTCGAGAATTCTGCTGATCTCGTAACATCTTGAACTGCGCATCACATGCTAATGCTTTCTGTCTCATATCATCAATCACTCGTCTATGCACTTTCTGTTCAGCGCATAGTGCTACAATTTCTTCCTGACTAGACAAATACGGCGAATTGGAATTGGACTTGGACTTGCACTGCCACAACCCAGAATTACGCAGGAATGTGCTTTTAGGATGACCTTCAGCTTTTAGTACCATTTTAAATGTTTCCAGACATTCTTCTTGGGTTTGTTCCAGACCATCTTTCCCAGGTTTTGCCATCTCCTCATTCAATTTAACCTGTAAGGTTATCAGTTGGTAGGCATTGGTGAGAGAAGAAAATCTAATACAGAGAAACATGCAGACAACACATTTAACCTGTCTATGAACAAATCTTACAAGTTGGCATGGATGATTATGCATCATATATATTGTAGTATAAGTATAGCTATCTGATCATACTGATAAGAATTTTATCACTAGCACGCAATAACATGACTATGCCAACATGGCATCTGTCTGTTTCTTCATCGTCGGGTGCATGATATACACAAGACAACTCTTTGTACATCTGAAAACTAAAACTCACACTATTTGGAAATCATCTAGTACTTAAATTAAAAAGAAAACTAGGAAGAAGTTCAGGCAGTGTTGCACATCTAACTATACATATAAATCAATGTAGGTGTGTCATCACAAAATATCAATCGAACAGAAGACTTACAATAACACTCTCAGCGGAGGGATTGAGCCCTTCTTTTTTGCTCGTCTTACATGCCTAGAACTTTTTCTACAGACTTATCGCACATTTCTGCAAAGTGGGCAGAACACATTATCAAAATATAAGAAGCACAAAGTCTGTAGAAGATTAAAAACTAATTATTCTTACTATTGCACTCAGGTGTCCAACCAATGCACGAGATCTAGTTTGGTTTGTTAAGCATTGTGCGACACGGTTTCTCTTGTTTTTCTCAGCGTTCATCTGCAAAAGGAGACTAGTCATATAGATGTGCAAATAGGAATTTTGAATGTGATATGGTATCAGTCTTCACAAACCATACCGTAATCTTTGGATCAAACAAGTGATCGAGAAGATCTATCCAGTGTTAGTCAATCATAGTGTGTTCCATAGGAGTCGTTCTTTGAATATCCTTACCATCAAAGTATTTACTCTTTAGCCTATGGCGCTGCTGGTGCAAAGAACATGAGAACATTTCCATGAGAACATACTCTACATCCTCATTATCCTGATTGAAGTTGAATTTTGTCTGTCGGCAAGAATGGAACATTTGAAGTGTTATGTGACTTATAATAGAACCAAGAGCAAGCTTGAATGCATGGGACAGAGCAGCATGACTTACGTGTAACTTCTGCAGTAATGAATTGTAATGGTCAGGGGTCTGTTAGCGGAGCTTGAACGATACGATGATGGGAATATCATTCCTGACAAAAACGCCTATTTCGGATGCTAGAAAAGCAGATCCTTTTGGATCTTTTGGCCTTCGCTTGCCAGGAACAATAGAATTGATGCAATATCTAGATTGCGTTCGGAAAATTTTAGCTTCAAGCCTTTTTCCTACCGTTGGCCCCCTTTTCTTAAATCTTCGTGTAGCTGCCAATTCAACCATTACATCAAGATTGCATGGTATATATAAGGAAGCATGCATCGATAATCCTTGGAACACATACCTTGTTTGGCGATGGGCTGATCAACAGGTTGGTGATCATCGCTAGCTTGTTGGTGTTGTGCCAGCAGTGTTAGGAAAGTAGAGGTCAAAACTGGTTTGGCTATCAATTATTGCTTGGTATCTTGATTGTCAATTGGTGATTGTGGAATGTGTGGGATGGTATTTGTTGTGTCTACTACTGTTGGAACCTGTGGTGTGCCTCCAAGAAGACACTTTTTAGCCGTATGTGAGTTTCCAGATTTTCGTTTATTATATTTCACGGCGTGTGTTTGTGTTCCACCGGTAGCATTTGCAGGACGACTTGTTGACGCTTCACGTTTTGTACCTGTTGGGGATATACTGTATGGGTATCCTCATAGCATGTCACCAATTCGCCTAAGCCGGGTGGCCCATAGTTGGTAGCAAGGCCTATGGCCTGCTGGGTGGCCCAGTTAGACGGATCCTGAAGGGAGGCCCATTCTGGATAAAGGAAGGATAGGAGTCACCGACATACTCGGAGCCTTGGAGTACAAGACACGGAAAACTAGTTCGTGTAGGTGTAGGACTCTTTACCTTGTCCGGCAAGGACCTTTCCCTGTAAACCCTAGGTCTTGGCGCCTTTATAAGCAGGCATGTGGGAGCCTTTAGGGCACAACTTCTCTAATTGCAGCGTACAATGCGCAACACCTCGCATAGTGAACCTATCTCTATAACTCGGTGTATTGCCATTATAGTGATTTATAGCAGGAGTAGAGTTCTGCCACCGTTGTGGGACTTGAACCTGGGTAAGCTGTGTTACCTCGTACTCGCCAACTCTCCGCCTTACCCCACGTCTCTTAACACGCATTGTGAGGACCTCTCCATCGCATACTCATCGGCAATACCACGACAGTTGGCGCCCACCGTGGGGCAAGAGGCGCTTCGAGCTCTACACCGGCCGAGGTCCAATCTCTACACGGGAATCGGCGACACCGTAGCCATCGGTCACGTTCTATTCTCCGGCAACATCCCGATCATCCCTCCAGATGAGTTCTGGGTGCCTGCAAAGACGAATCCCATGCGCTGCTCCATCATCCCCTTCGGAGACATCCACATCTTCATCGGCAAAACTAACTTGGGTCCTAGCTCCCAGGAAGTCGGAAAATCATCAAGTCCCGCTCGGACCGCCTATGAGCAGGACACATTTGCAGAAGCATCTGGGCCATACCTCTCTTTGGAGTATGGTGGCTCGGATCAGGAAATTTCAAGGCCCACCCAAACCACCCCTGTGCAGGACATAAAGGTGGAAGGACCCCGCAAATCCGCTTGGCTTCCTCGAGCGTTCGAGATGCGTAGGTCACACTTTGTCGGTGTCGTCACCATCTTCGATCTGGCCAGATGCGTTCAAAGGGATGGAGAATCTCTGCACGAATACCTTGCAAGATGGATGAGGGTGAGGGAAACCCTAGAGGGCGACCGTGCCGATGAGCTCGTGTACCACTTCGTGGAAGGGCTCACACCTCGAACCCTCCTCCGACATACCCTCCGAAGGCGGCAGGCCGCAGGCCCTCTCACCCTTGGTGAGATGGTTGCCATCGTCAACGAATACGCGGACACCAATGAAGAAGCCAAGGCATCAATCACCATCGAAGTCATAGGAGGTAACAACAACAACGGCCCGCCTCCATCACCCTCAACATCTGCCATCGCCAACACCAAGGCTAACTCTGACTCGGTCCTCAAAGCGCTATACGCCGACATCAATATGGATGCCGGTGGCTTGGACATCAACTCAGAGGAATACGATGCTGTTATGAGGGAGATCGAGCAGGAGATCGAGAAGGAGGAGCGCGCCGAGAAGACCAACACTTCCCACCAGGTGCTAGTCGCCATTGGGAGCGTGATGGAAGAAGACGGGCAGGAACTGGAGCGTGAGAGAGCTCCGCCCACACCAACGATCACTAGAGCAGCAGCAGCTAAAAAGACTGCCGAGCCTCCGGCTCCGGCCAAGGCCGCGCCTCCTCCAATTACCCACTAGCCACCGGCACAGGAACTTACCACGACCCCTAATATGGCCCGACAATCAAATCAGCGACCAACACCACCGTCAACGTCTGCATTTGGCAACCCACTTGCCACCCCGGCTGACAAAGCAATCTACGGCGCACTCCTCATTGAGCCAATCAGCATTGCCCATATTCGGAGCATTACGGTGCTTTATGAGAAGTGTGTGGAAATCTTGGCGGAGGCCAAATGCATCATGGAGCAAGGTGCTAAGCTAGACGGAGACATGACTAAGGCGCAGCAATCCATTAAGGCGGCAAGAGCTTTGGAGGCCGAGTACAAGCAGTTGTTGTTAAAGCATAAAGCAAAGAAGGTACCATCTCATGTCGTCCAAGATCCCAGCATTTAGTGAGGCTTGGGATTTGACGGGTCTAAGCCGACAAAGGCCACCCCTCACATAGATTCAGAGCGGAGGCAAGTCATGCCAACTCCCGCTATCAACATCACCGTCGCCAAGACCCTCCTGGAGCAGGACAGGTCGCCATAAGTAGTTGCCCAGGTGTACGACCTCGTCGCTAAGGCATGCAAGCAACAGGAAAAGGCCGCCTCACAGAGGCTTGAGTCCAACCCGGAGTTGTGCCAGTCAACCCTGAACAGCCACAAAAGGCCAAAATCTCCCCGTGACGAAGGATCACGCACAGGATCTACAGAGCAAAGACGGAGGGAGGCACGCATAGGACTAACGCTATCCCCATATCCTCCGACCACGGAGAAAAGGCTCGTCCCCACCGCTCGCCACCTCCACCACCATCTCGACGTCACGAGGAACTAGCGTCGCGCCACCGCACAAGCATGCCACCTCCAAGGCGGTCACAACCCGGTATCGTTATACGTGATCAGGGCGAATAGCCTTGGCATGCCAGAGAACGCACCGGCCATGACAGACACAGGAGCAGGTCCCACAAGGAACTGCCACGTCCAACAAGCAACCACGACAGGCGTGAGGAGTCGCATGAGGGGCATAGCACGAAAGCTAACCCACCGACTCCACCGCCGCCATCGCCACCTAGCAGCCATCATGGCGGAGGTCATGGTGGATCTCACAAATCACGCCGCAACTCCCCTCCCCATGACGAAAAAGGGAAGCAGCGAGAGCCATATGATGCACGATCGCGGCTGGACAAGATCCAAGAAGCTCGGGAGCTCCCATACCTTGGGCCACGTTGTTTTGGACCAGTTATACGAGCCACAACCTACCCTAAGGGTCTCCGGATATACAAGACCATGAAGCCCTACAATAGCACCGCCAGGCCAGCAACGTGGTTGCAGGACTACAGCGAAGTGATTCACATCGCAGGGGGGGAACCCCAACATCGTCGTCAAGTACCTCCCACTCATGCTGACAAGCACCGCCCGGCAATGGATCGATGACTTACCAGAGAAATCAATATGCAATTGGTTGGACATGCATGAAGCATTCACCAAAAACTTGAAGGGTACGTACAAACATCCCTGCACTATCGGAATCCTACATCGGTGTGTGCAAGAAAAGGATGAAACCTCCTGTGCCTACCTCTCTAACTGGCTAGATATGAAAAATTCCTGCGCAGGGGTGCACGAACAGACCGCTATGGCCGCCTTCATTGATGGACTGGAGAAGGGTACTTTGCTCCGGCATACGTTGAAGCGCAGGCAAGAAAACAATGACCTTAACCTCAACGCAATGATCACCATGGCTAGCGAGTTCGCCGTTGCTAATGATGACGCGCGTGGATCGTTGCCGGCAATAGCAATCCCTACCAACGCCAAGAAGAACAACAATAACAAGCGGAAGAATCTGTCCGAAGAGAAGCAAGTAGCCGACATGGTCACTGAAACTTTCACTAGGAGAGGCAACAGCGGACAACGTGGATGTGGTCGGGGAACTAGTAGTGGCCAGCAAAGGAGTAACACTACACCCTCAGCGCCCCGCGTTCCCCAAACGTACGAAGAGTACCGTGATATGTCGTGTTTCGTCCATCTCGACGCCAATGGCAAATCCACCCACACCAATCGCCAATGCAAGTGTGTCAATGATCTCAAGGAGGACCCTGAGTCCGGCTACAAGCGAAGTCAGAAGAACAGACCCCGCAGAAAGGGCAAAGGGAAGAAGAAGGAGGAAGAACCCAAGGAATCAAGTGATATGGACGAGGAAATGGACCCAAAATCTTCCGACAGGGGAGAGGATAAAGGCAAAAGCCCTTCGAAAAGAAGGCTCCATGTTACCACACCTTCCTTGGTACCCCAACCGTCCGGGCCTAGAAATCCTCTCTGAGGATACTGATGGATACCCTCCCTCCAGTTCCCTTGTACGTCAGGTGGTTAGAAGTTCCAATTACTTGGGATAGGAAGGATCACCCAGAACTTATCCCAACAGAGAACCAGTATGCCATGGTCATCAACCCTTTGATTGACGGCACAGAGTTCACCAAGTGCCTCGTGGACAGTGGAAGCAGCATGAATATCATGTACCTAGATACACTACATAAGATGAACTTGACGGAGACCCAACTAAGGAAGAGAAACACCATGTTCCATGGGGTTGTCCCTGGCTGACAAGCAAATTCCCTAGGCTGCATCACCCTTTCGGTCACTTTTGGCGATGTAAACAATTACCACCAAGAACACATGACCTTCGAAGTGGTGCCTTTCAAGAGCGTGTACCATGTCATCTTCGGATGCGACATCTTCCACTCCTTCCTCGCAAGGCCATGCTTTGTCTACAACAAACTCAAGATTCCCGGACTAAATGGCGTCATCACCATTGACCGAAGCTTCACCAAGGCATGGGAGTGCGAGCTCAGCAAAGCCACCTTCGTCGAAGCAGTCCTCTATGGTGAGGAGTTCAAGGAGATCCAGAACCAGGTCAATGCCCTGGAGATGCCGGCTTTGAAGAAGCAGATCACTACTGCCGAACCCGCCTTCAAGGCCGCCATCAAGACCAGGCAGGTGGAGCTTGTCGAAGGTGATTCCTCCAAGACCACCGCCATGGGCACAGACCTAGAACCCAAATAGGAAAGCGCGCTCATCGAGTTCCTCCGTGAGAATAGAGACATCTTTGCCTGGCAACCTACCGACATGAAAGGTGTACCTAGGGAAAATATTGATCCTAATGACAAACCAGTGAAACAACCTCTAGGATGCTTTGGTGATGAAAGACGAAGGGCTATAGGCAAAGAAATAGCTAGGTTACTTAAGGCTGGCTTTATCCGAGAAGTTATTCACACCCCATGGGTGGCAAATCCTGTACTTGTCCCACAAAAGGGAACCAATGAATTAAGAACGTTCGTTGATTACACCGGCTTGAACAAAGCGTGTCCGAAGGATCCGTTTGCTTTGCCTCGCATTGACCAAGTCATTTACTCGACGGCTGGCTCGGAACTTCTGTGTTTTCTCGATGCCTATTCAGGATACCACCAGATCCGGATGCGAAAGTCGAACCAATTGGCCACTTCGTTCACCACACCCTACGGCACGTATTGCTACGTCATGATGCCCTTCGGGTTGAAAAACGCTGGTGCTACGCACCAGCGGACAATGCAACGTTGCCTGCATGTCCAAATAGGTCGCAACGTATATGCTTACATGGACGACATCGCGGTAATGTCAAAGAAATCAAATGATCTTATCGTTGACTTGCAGGAAACCTTTGACAATCTCCGGAAATACAACATGATGCTAAACCCAAAGAAGTGTGTCTTCGGGGTACCATCCGGCAAACTATTGGGCTTCATCGTTTCGCATCACGGAATCGAGGTGAACCCGGGGAAAATCAAGGCCATCCTCGACATCAAACGCCCGACATGCCTGAAGGACATACAAAGGCTCATAGGTTGCGTTGCAGCAGTAAGCCGGTTCATTAGCCGACTTGGTGAGAATGCTATGCCGCTCTACAAGTTGCTCAAGAAGACGGACAAATTCACATGGATGGACGAGGCTGACGCAGCACTTTAGGAGTTGAAGAGAATACTCTCCTCCCCACCTATACTTGAAGCACCGGTACCAAGGGATCCTATATTGGTATACATGGCGGCAACCAACCGAGTAATCAACATCATCATCATGGTGGAGCACAAGGAACCAACGCACGAATACGGAGTTCAGCAACCCGTTTACTATGTGAGTGAAGTCTTGACGGAATCCAAGCAGCGTTACCCGCACTACCAGAGGATATCTTATGGAGTTTTCCTTGCTTCGCATAAGCTAAGGAATTATTTCCAGGAGCACCCCATCACAGTAGTGAGCAAAGCTCCACTGTCCGACATCATCAACAACAGTGACGCTACTGGGAGAGTGCCAAAGTGGGGCATTGAACTTGCCGCCTTCGACATCACCTAGAAGTGACGCGATGCTATCAAATCACAAGCATTGGCGGATTTTCTTGCAGATTGGACAGAGCTGCCAGAAGACACTCATGTGCCAGAGCCAATGTATTCGGTCATGCACTTTGACGGATCCAAGTTACTCAATGGCTCGAGGGCTGGTGTATTATCGCAATCACGAACAGGAGAAAACTTTTAATATGTCCTGCAGATCCACTTCAATGCTAAAAATTACTTGGCAAAGTACAAGGCCCTCATTCACGGACTTCGCATAGCCAAGGATATTGTCATCAAGCGCATAGTTTGCTGTGGAGATTCCGACTTGGTTGCCCAGCAAGTAGCTGGCACCTAGAATGCGTGGAACTTTATGATGGCGGTATATCGAGACAAAGTAGACGAAATAGCCAAGTGCTTCGATGGCTACAAACTCAATTACGTCAAGAGGGAGGCTAATGAGGCAGCAGATCTGCTATCAAAGCTTGGATCCACTCATCGACCAATTCCGCCAGGCATTTTTCTGGAGCATTTACGGACTCCATCCATGAAGGGAGCGGACCCCGACAACCCGGATAGAGTGGACTCATTTGTTAACGTAGTAACAGTGACCTCTCCGGCTTGGACAAAGCCGTTCATGGATTATCTACAAGACGGAACTTTGCCTGCTGAAGAAGTCAAAAGCCGGAAAATAGTATGTAGAGCAAAATGTTACGTCATCATTGATGGCCAGCTATACAAAAGAAGTACCACAGGAGTCTTCCTACGGTGCGTCTCCCAGCAGCAAGGTATTGAAATCCTTAGAGAAATACATCTCGGAGATTGTGGGCATCGCTCCTAGATCGTTGGTGGCCAAGGCCTTCCGACAAGGATTCTACTGGATAACTACCAAGGCGGACGCCGCAAGTTGGTACAAACATGCCTTGGGTGTCAGTTTTATGCAAGACAACCAAATGTTCTAGCTAAAGAATTGTGAACAATACCAATAACTTGGCCGTTCGCAGTCTGGGGGTTGGACGTGGTGGGACCTTTGCAGACAACACCCTGTGGATTCACACACTTGCTAGTAGCAGTGGATAAATTCACAAAATGGATTGAAGCTAAACCCATTAGAAAGCTCGATGGGGCAACAACCCTAAAGTTTGTCCAGGATCTACTGGTGAGATTTGGTCTCCCACATAGGATCATCATCGACAATGGCAGAAATTTATCTCTTGGAGAAGTTTAGGAGTACTGTCATGAGAAAGGCATCCGCCTTGACCTAGCATCTGTGGCACATCCACAGTCAAATGGGCTAGTTGACAGGGCCAATGGACTAATTCTGCACGGAATCAAGCCACACTTGGAGGCACCGCTACGTAGAGCAGCTGGATCCTGGGCGGAGTAACTACCATTTGTTTTGTGGAGTTTATAAACAACACCTAACAGATCTACCGACTTGACTCCTTTCTTCATGGTTTATGGAGCAGAAGCAGTTCTCCCATCCGACATCCTCCACGATGCACCAAGAGTTTCTGCCTACAAGGAGGATGACGCTGAAGAATCTAGACGGCTATCCATGGACCTAGGTGAAGAAGAGCACGTGCTTGCATGCCAGAGATCTGCCGTCTACCAGCAGAAGCTGCGCGGCTACCATAGTAGCCAAGTAAAGCATCGCTCGTTTAAAGAAGGGGATCTGGTGCTTAGACTCAAGCAGGAAAAATGAAACAAATTATCCCCGCCTTGGGAAGGACCGTTTGTCATAAGCAAAGAATTGCTCAATGGTTCCTATTACCTCGTCGATATTCGCGAGATGAAAGATAGGCCAAAAAATCGCAAGCGCAAGCAACGTGACTCTGATGATGATTACCCGGAGATAGATCGGCCATGGAACATAGCATAGCTACATCCCTTTTACACTTAGCACATTTATATTATGTAATAAGTTTCTTATATGATCAATGAAACAAAGCATTTGGTTCACTCATATTCTCTGAGTCTTTTACCTCCTTTAGTTGTTCATTTTTGGATCATATAAACTCTTTATGCACAAGGTTGCATTTGCCCTTGTGAAAATTCCGCCTAGAGGTGTTAGCTTAAGTTTTCTGGTCTACACATTTTCTAAAGTCACCGACATACTCAGAGCCTTAGAGTACAAGACACGAAAGACTAGTTCGTGTAGGTGTAGGACTCTTTACCTTGTCCGGCAAGGACCTTTCCCTGTAAACCCTAGGTCTTGGCGCCTTTATAAGCACAACGAACCTATCTCTATAACTCGGTGTATTGCCATTATAGTGATTTATAACAGGAGTAGAGTTCCGCCACCGTTGTGGGACTTGAACCTGGGTAAGTTGTGTTATCTCGTACCCGCCAACTCTCCACCTTACTCCACGTCTCTAAACACGCACTGTGAGGACACCTCCATGGTGTACTTGTCGGAAATACCATGACAGTACCTGAACGTGTCTTACATGAACCAGCTGATTCATGACACACATAAACAATACTTCAATCTGTTATAGTTCTATATGTAATGAGATGCACATGGAACAGAAGAATAGTAAGGCAAAATGTGCTCTATATATATGATGCAGGAACTAGGCAGAGGGCATTGCAAAATATTTGGTGGGATTCAAATATAAAACATGGAAAATTCAACAGATATCACAATTAAAAAATAGAGAAAGCACCTTGGGGGGTGGACAAGCTGGCGGACTAGCAGGGAGGTCCTCGACGGGTCCAACTTCCTAAGTCAGATCTCCCTCGAAATATTGTTCATCAAAAGAAACTAATGCTGAATCAGACACTTGCTGATCATAGTTTTTCTCCCTACTGGTACCTAGAAGGGTCTTAGGTGAACCAGCTAATTCCTAACATACATAAGCGATACATTAATCTATCAAAGTCCTATGTAAAATGAGACACGGATAGAATAGAAGAACAGTAAGGCAAGATATGCTGAACATATATGATGCATGAACTAAGCAGATGTGCAGTGGACAAGCAGGCGGATTAGGGAGGGGGTTCTCGACCGGTCCATCTTCCTGAGTCAGGTCTCCCTCGGGGGTTTGTTAATCTTGAGGATAAAATTCTGCATAAGAATCCTGGACTTCATGATTGGTGGTGGTAGCTACGAAAGATCTAACTCTCTATGGGCCGAGGGACCTTGCATATTTTGAATTCTTTAATAATATATCTTCCCTAATATTCCGTTCTTCCTCATCAGTCGGCCGCAAATCACCTTACATGCATCATCAAAAAAAATATCTTATGAGATTTAAGAATGAGGTGTGTGTAGAAGAGCAAGTTAGTACAATGCTAGAAAGCAGTTGAAAGCTCTGGAGGAACAATGACAGCCATATGCTTATACGATACCTCAACAAGAAATGTCTGAGTACAAGATAAAAAACTCAGTGTGAGAATGTAGTGAAACAAGCGATGAACTACTTTCAGACATCAAATGCGTAAAGAGCATATGAAGTGTATGGAGGCAACCTTTGTGACCGCGATTACACGATTTCCTTCCCGTGCCTTTGCTGGACTTATGGTGAGCTATGACCTTGCCGTTCGCCCTTGAGCGGGTTTTCTTCCCCATCTCTCTAGCACCGTGTAAAAGGTCGAGGAAGCAGATCCGGTATCGTGGAGTCAGTGAAGTGGATCCAACGAAGCTGCGACGGTGTTGCTGAGCCGGCTCCGGTGCCGTGGACCTCATTGATAGAGGAGCTGATCTGGTGCGGGCTGGCATCGGGAGCTATTAAAACATCTTCGCAGTCACTACGGTGGCATGCCGGTGGAGAGGCTATGAAGGGGAGATGGGACGGAAGGAGCACGGCCGTGGTCGTACAAGGTGATCTCGAGGGATTCGTCCTGAAGGGCGTGGGTGGTACTAGTATGTTTGAAACTTTGAATTGTGTGGTGCGTGGGAATTTACAAGAGAAACCATTTTGAGGAATGGCCTTTGGCGCGTTGTTTCTGGACCGAAGGCGAGATGAAAATTTAGTACCGTTTGAATTTTGGACATAGGAGCCCATTTCGGCGGGTGTTTCTGGCGCACTGCTTGGTGGAACATGTGATTTCAGCTTGAGTTTGTCACTCAACTGATTTTTTTGTACTCGATCTACTACTGAAGTCTAAAAGTTTGAATTTAGGGCCACAAAAGTATATAGTGCACGAATTTATTCACGATAATGGGAACAAACTACCTTTCATGGTAATGTATTAATTTTCAGCAAAACGTGTTTCTACAGATGTAAACGAAAGTGCAAAATAAGGCTTTTCCATTTTCCGAATGGCTAGAATGAGACTGGGATACATTGTCCAGATGCAGCAATTAGGTACAGTAAAGTTTCATACAACGTGCCAAAGAAAATATCAGGCTGATAACACAACGAAAGTCATCCTCATTATTCGAAATAACAATCTATTCGCATGGCGACGCTTTCATCACCCTTCGAAAATCATCTTCCTGCAAAAATGCGCGGAGAATCTCTGCTCGTGCTTTCACCTGTTCCAAAACTGTCATGTTGATCTCATTGACATCTGCATCAGCCAAATTAGGAACACAATTTTCAGCGACTAACTTCTGAAGATTAGCGGCAGCATCAAGGCCATCTTCAATGGTAGAAATCCATCCTCGGTTCAATTCACTAATCCACCAAGTGGCTGTGTCCAAATCCTTTTGGAGAAGCCTAATCTTAGCTTTGGCCATGCACCATACTTTGATTTGGTTCATAGAAATGGTTATATCACTGGAATGCTGAATATCTATGTTGCGAACCTCCTTGGCAGGTTCATGATCATGCACTTGCTTCTGCAATTGCAATGCAGCAAATCAATTAGTAAATAACACGCAAGATGCAACAAATAGCCATGTTTAGGGTACTTGGTCAGGCCATGTTTCTGTACCATTTGTGTTGTGCCGAGCGGGGCTAGATCTACATGTCCAAAACTCGTCAGGATTCCTTGGCAAGACAGGGCATGTTTCAGCAATATATCATCTTCCATGCCTTACAAAAAATATATACTACTATGACAAGACAGGGTAAGCAAAGGCTGAACTACTCTAAAAAATAAAATGCATAACGACAGCACGTGTATATGCAAAATGGAGGCAAACCATTGTCAGGGGAGGATTGTTGGGGGTTATCATTAGGCTGGCGAGGTTTCGTACTAGTACGAGATAACCAATTTGGCTTGACAACTAGCAGTTGCCTTCTTTTCTCTTTGAACTGATCCCGTAGTACTCCAACTAGCATGCATTAGAAATAATTGGTAATGAGGAGGCACAGCAAGGAAGCGATGAACTACATTCAGAAGTAGTAGTAAAGTGCAAGGAAAGAAGGCATAGTAAGTGTGCAACAACCTTCGTCTCGGTTGTACGGAGTTCTAACCATCGCCCTGGTGAGGGGTCCGCATGGCATACACATATTTCGGTTGGGGTGGTGGGGAAGCTAACACTCTAAGTGGGGGAAGCAGATGCGACGAAGCAACAACGGTAGCGTGGATGACGGCATCGCTGAGTAGACTCTGGCAACCTAGCAGTCGGCTAAGGAGGGATGGGATATATGATGATGCGAGTATGGATTGTGTTGTCGGCGGACAAGCGAGCGAGAGGCCCTGTCAGTATGGAGGTAGCTAGCATTTGCCGAGAACAGAGAAGTGAAGGAAGGGTCAAATTTTGGGAAAGGTAGAAGGGAGGGTCCCGCCAATAATCCTTTAAAATTTTGAACTAGAAGATCCCGCCAATATCACGCACAAATTTAGTGCTGAATCGCGCTTGGCTCACCTCCCAAGTAGTATTAAAAGAAAGGCTCAAAAAGCAGCACGCATCGAGTGTGATGGGACGGTGGCGTGTTCAGCTTGTGAAGAAAAGTCAGAGTCCAGTACGGTGGTGGATAGATGAAAAATAAAATTGGGGTGGTGCTGGCTACCAGCCGTGGCCCTCATAATAAATAAATAAATATTTTAAATTTGTGTAAATACATCAAATAATTGATCCAACGGTCAGCATTCAAAGTTATTTGTATGAATGGGGCCCATATACTGTAGTGAGCGAAACGGCTGAGTGAACTTGGGTTTCATAGCTAAACGGTGCGCATATGCATATGCCAACTCAATTGAACTAATTTAGGCAGACATCACTGTAATTTAAGTGGTTTAGTTTAGCTACGAATCATTAAAACTCATAGAACCTAGGAATCACAAGGAAAACATGCATGCTCCGCAATGTTCGGAAACATGGCGCGCTTGTCGCATTCCAAGCCAAATTCTTCTGATTTTCTTTACTAGTTCGAAACATCCTCGTAATCACTTGGAAAAGTGAAAAATGTTCTTTTATAATTGTCCGAAAGTCCCACGGTCAACATTGTTTACTACGCCAAGACGCACCCATCTACCCGATGTGAAAACCGTATCATAAAGTGTAGCTAAGGTATCGATATATATGGCCATGACCTTATTGGTCCTTCGGACTGAAACCCAAGAATGTTTATACATTGTAGGCTACTAGTAAATTGCACGAGCGATGCACGTGACACTCAGTTAATAGACATATGACATATCATCATTATATAAAATTATAATAGGTAAAGCACAAAAATTTATAAATTTGATCAACATGTATAAAGTATGGGTGTATATTTGGTTCTTGTACTTTCTATCATCATGTGGAAGTCAAATATTATTAGCTACCTAACACTAGAAATTTTTGGTGACATGGTCTAAAAAACGAGGGAGAGGATTCTAGGAGTATGATGGAGAAGTGTGTTTTGAGGTTTGTGCATAGCATTCATTCTGCTGAATACTATCTATAGAATCTTCTGAATGCTCGAATGGAAAAGAAGATCCAATAGTTGGAAATATTGGGATTCACGAGTATTGATCCAACGGTCATCATTCAATGTTATTCGTATCTTACCACTATTAGTAAATTGCACATGCCCTACACGTGAGACTCAGTTAATAGATGTCTGACATATCATCACTATATAAAATTATCTCTACTATTATAATTGAGAAGTTTTGAATTGGATCCATAGCACCAATCCTGAAAGTTGGGCTGTTAGATCCAATGGTTCAAAGAAGCTAGATTCGTGTTAAACAGCACCTAGAGAAAACTCCACCATATTCTAGAACCATCATTTCACCACCCCCAAAATTTCATAGCACAGTAGGTTGTATTCTCAATATGTGTAGATAGTTATTATTAATAGACTTAATTTATGCATTTTGGGGGTGGTGACATGATGGTTCTAGAACATGGTGGAGTTTGCTCTAGGTCAGTCCTATATATTCAGCACGAAACCAGTTGCTCTGAACCATTGGATCTAACAGCCCAACGGTCAAGATAGGTGTTATGGATCCAATTCAAAACTTCTCTACTACAGTAGTAGAGACAATACAGCCTACGGTGCTATGAAATTTTGGGGGTGGTGGCACGATGGTTCTAGAACATGCATGCTGGAGTTTGCTCTAGGTACTATTCAACACGAATCCGGCTTCTCTTAACCATTATTGGACCTAACAGCCCAACGGTTAGGATTGGTGCTATGGATCCAATTTAAAACTGCTCCATTATAGTAGTAGAGATAGAGATATCTTACCACTATATAGTGTACGAATAACTTTGAATATGGACCGTTGGATCAAGACTCATGAATCCTAACATTTCCAGTAGTTGGATCTTCTTTTCCATTCTAGCATCTAGAAGATTCTATTGATAGTCTTCAGCATAATGAATGTGATGCACAAACCTAAAAACGCACTTCTCCATCATATTAGAATCTTCTCCCTCGTAGCTAATCATCGTTGACTTCTACATGATCTTATCTTATCTTACCACTATATAGTGTATGAATAACTTTGAATGTTGACCGTTGGATCAAGATTCGTGAATCCTAGCATTTCTAACTATTGGATATCATGTAGAGGTCAACGATTATTAGCTATCTAAAACTTTAATATTTTGGTAACATGATCTAGAGAAACGGGGGAGAATATTCTAGAATGATAAGTGTTATTTGAGTTTTGTGCATAGCATTCATTGTGATGTAGACTATCAATAGAATTTTCTAGATGCTTGAATGGAAAAGAAGATCCAACGGCTCGAAATGATGGGATTCACGAGTCTTGATACAACGGTCATATTCAAAGTTGTTCGTACACTATATAGTGGTAAGATCATGTAGAAGTTAACGATTATTAGCTATCTAAAACATGATTTTTTTGTAACATGGTCTAGAGAAACGAGGGAGAAGATTCTAGAGTGATAAGGAAAGTGTGTTTTGAGTTTTGTGCATAACATTCATTGTGATGAAGACTATCAATAGAATCTTCTAGACTATTAAAAAAGAATCTTCTAGATGCTAGAATGGAAAACAAGATCCAACGGCAGGAAATGTTGGGATTCACGAGTCTTGATCCAACGGTCAATATTCAAAGTTATTTGTACACTATATAGTGCTGAGATTATAACAGGTAAAGCAGAAAAAATATAAATTTGATCAACATCTATAAAATATGGGTGTATATATATATATATTTGGTTCTTGTACTTTGTATATCATGTAGAAGTACGTCAATGATTATTAGCTATCTAGAACTTAAATTTTTTGGTAACATGGTCTAGAGAAACGAGGGAGAAGATTCTAGAATGATGGAGAAGTGAGTTTGGTGCATAGCATTCATTGTAATCAAGATTATCAATAAAATCTTCAAGATGCTAGAATCGAAAAGAAGATCCAACGGCTGGAAATACTGGGATTCGCGAGTCTTGATCCAACGGTCAATATTCAAAGATGTTCGTACACTATATAGTGGTAAGATCATGTAGAAGTCTACGATTATTAGCTACTAGTAAGTTGCACGTGCCTTGCACGTGAGACTCGGATAGTAGACGTATGACATATCTATATACAATTATAATTGGTAAAGCACAAAAAAATATAAATTTAATCAACATCTATAAAGTATGGGTGTATATACTATACGAATAACTTTGAATGTTGACCGTTGGATCAAGATTGGTGAATCCCAACATTTTTAGCCATTGGATCTTATTTTCTATTCTAGCATCTAGAATATTCTATTGGTAGTCTTCAGCATAATGAATGCTATGCACAAACGTCAAAACACACGTCTCCATCATACTAGAATCTTCCCTTTTTTTCTCTAGACCATGTTATCGAAAATTTCATGTGTTGGGTAGCTAATAATATTTGACTTCTGGATGGCATACAAAGTACAAGGATACACCGTACTTTATAGATCTTGATCAAATTTATAATTTTTTGTGCTTTACCAATTATAATTGTATATAGTGATGATATGTCATACGTATACTATCTGAGTCTGACGTGCAAGGCACGTGTAACTTACTAGTAATTGGTAAAGTAGAAAAAATATAAATTTGATCAACATCTATAAAGTATGGGTGTATATTTGTTCCTTGTACTTTGTATCATCATGTAGATATCAAAGATTATTTAGCTACCTAACACAAGAAATTTTTGATAACATGGTCTAGAGAAACAAGGGAGAAGCTTCTAGTATGATGGAGAAGTGTGTTTTGAGGTTTTTGCATAGCATTCATTATGTCGAAGACTATAAATCGATTCTTCTAGAAGCTAGAATGGAAAAGAAGATCCAACTGCTAGAAATGCTGGTATTTGCGAGTCTTGATCCAACGGTCAACATTCAAAGTTATTCATACACTATATAGTGGTAAGATAAGATAAGATCATGTAGAAGTCAACGATTATTAGCTACTCTGTACTAGGGAGAAGATTCTAGTATGATGAGAAGTGTGTTTTGAGGTTTGTCCATAGCATTCATTATGTTGAAGACTATGTATAGAATCTTCTAGATGCTAGAATGGAAAAGAAGGTCCAACGGTTGGAAATGTTAGGATTCGCGAGTCTTGATCCAACGGTCAGCATTCAAAGTTATTCATACACTATATAGTGGTTATATCTCTACTGCTATAATGGAGCAGTTTTGAATTGGATCCATAGCACCAATCCCGACCATTGTGCTATTAGATCCAATGGTTCAGAGAAGCTAGATTCATGTTGAATAGCACCTAGAGCAAACTCCACCATGCATGTTGTAGAACCATCATGTCACCACCCCAAAATTGCATAGCATAGTAGGATGTATTGTCTCTACTACTATAATGGAGCAGTTTTGAATTGGATCCATAGCACCAATCCTGACCGTTGGGATCTTAGATCCAATGGTTCAGAGCAACTAGATTCGTGTTGAATAGTACGAGTCTAGAGAAATCTCCACCTTGTTCTAGAACCATCATGTCACCACCCCCAAAATTTCATAGCACATTATTAGGTTGTATTCTCAAAATGTGTAGATATAGTTATTATTAATAGACTTAATGGATATGCATTTTTTCTATAACAAGACTATTGGTTAATAACAACTCAATTTTTGTTAAATTACATTTCATACATTAGAGAGAAAATGCATAAATTAAGTCCATTAATATTAATTATATACACATATTTAGAATACAGCCTACTGTGCTATGAAATTTTGGGGGTGGTGACATGATAGTTGTAGAACATGGTGGAGTTTCCTCTAGGTACTATTCAACACGAATCCAGTTGCTTTGAACCATTGGATCTAATAGCCCAACTGTCAGGATTGGTGGTATGGATCCAATTCAAAACTTCTCCATTATAGTAGTGGAGATCTAAAACATTAAATTTTTGGTAATATGGTCTAGAGAAATGAGGGAGAAGATTCTAAAATGATGGAGAAGTGTGTTTTGAGGTTTTTTCATAGCATTCATTTTGATGAAGACTATCAATAGAATCATCTAGACCGTTCAAACAAATAGAATCTTCTAGATGCTAAAATGGAAAAGAAGATCCAATGGCTAGAAATGTTGGGATTCACGAGTCTTGATCCAACGATCAATATTCAAAGTTATTCGTACACTATATAGTGGTAAGATAAGATTATAATAGGTAAAGAAAAAAAAATTGATCAACATCCATAAAGTATGGGTGTATATATTTGGTTCTTGTACTTTGTATGTCATGTAGAAGTCAGTGATTATTAGCTATCTAAAACTTTAAAATTTTGGTAACATGGTCTACAGGAACGAGGCAGAAGATTCTAGAATGATGGAGAAGTGTGTTTTGAGTTTTGTGCATAGCATTCATTGTGATGAATACTATCAATAGAATCTTCTAGATGCTAGAATAATGGAAAAGAATATCCAACAGCTGGAAATATTGGGATTCGCGAGTCTTGATCCAACCGTCAATATTCAAAGTTGTTAGTATATTGTGTACCAATTGCAAGATATGCACATCTACTTTCTTGTAGTACTACGAAATATGGGAAATTTACCATAAACTATGATGTGGATATGTCCACGACCTTGCGAGGTTGCTTGGCCTAAAACTTGTTCATAAAAAAAAGATGATTATTAATCCAGTAGATGGCTTGAATTTCGGGGGGAGGGAGGGTTGCTAGAAGTAGATCGGTGTGGACGAGGAAGAGACAAGCCGGACTATGCACCCGCGGCTGCAGAGAAGAGATCGATGGAGGATGGATGGTGAGAGCCAGCAAAGGAGAGAGAAAACACAACTTGTTTTGCGTGCATATTACTACTAGTAGGTCCATATATTTACTACTAGTGGAGTGTACCTCGTGTCAACAGCCCATCATAGCTTTGCTCTGACATCGCACCGCCTTCCGGCTCTTCCGCCCGCTGCTCTCGTGCTGCCTCCTTTTGTTTTTTGGAAGAAGCTGCCTCCCTTTTTGAGTAGTACTAGTACGGTAGTGGAGTACATTGCTTTACAGAGAAAAATATTTCCATCACTTAGAAAATTGGAGTTGTTACTTTTCCTAGTATCTGGGAACTCAGATTAGCAAAGTTGTTTACCGACGCCAAGATGTGCACATCTACTTTCTTGTAGTACTACTACAAAATTCCCATAAACATGGATATGTCCGTGACCTTGCTTGGTCGCTCATCCATAAACCTATTCATACTTATACATGGTAGGTCATTTTTGTGGAGCGGTTTTTTTCAAAAGTTGTGAAAAACTCATGTTTATTATTTTTCATGGCATGTAGTACATGCAAAAGGATGCCATGCATGAGCCCCCCCTTTTTTGGCCTATTTCTCTCTCTTTTTTCAAAGCAGGGTTACCTTTGCCGGCATGCAAAGTCTAGAAATAAGTTGAATCTTTGAAAACTGTCGATCGTGTTCTCCATATATTGGCTGTCTGGTGGGCAACATCAAAATATTTTTGTGTAATTTAAAGAGCAATTGGCATCTTACATGTGGTTCGAAATAATTTGACATAATTTCGATCGGCTCCCACCGATCCATATTAATGTTCATAGATTCATCTAAATTCAAATGTATCTAGTCATGTTTCTATGCTAGATACATATACCCGAATCTAGACAAATCTGAGAACATTAATTTGAATCGGAGACAAATCAGAGAAGAGACGTCGGACATATCATCACTATATAAAATTATAATAGGTAAAGCAGAAAAATATAAATTTGATCAACATATATAAAGTATGGGTGTATATTTGCTTCTTCTACTTTATATCGTCATGTGTAGAAGTCAAAGATTATTAGCTACCTAACACTTGAAATTTGTGGTAGTAACAATCGTCTAGAGAAACGAGTGATAAGATTCTAGTATGATGGAGAAGTAGGTTTTGAGGTTTGTGCATAGCATTAATTATGCTGAAGATTATGAATAGAATCTTCTAGATGCCAGAATGGAAAAGAAGATCCAACGACTGGAAATGTCGTTCGGATTCGTGAGTCTTTATCGAACGGTCAATATTCAAAGTTATTTGTATTCGTACACTATATAGTACTTGGTAAGATAAGATTGTTCGAATAACTTTGAATGCCAGCCGTTGGATCTCCATACTCGTGAATGCCAATATTTCCAACCGTTGGATCTTCTTTTCCATTATAGCATCTAGAAGATTGTATAGATAGTCTTCAGCATAATTAATGATATGCATAAACCTCAGAACACACTTATCCATCATACTAGAATCTTCTCCCTCGTCTCTCTAGACCATATTACCAAAAAAATCAAGTGTTTTGGGTAGCTACTAATCTTTGACTTCTACATGATGATACAAAGTACAAGAACCAAATATACACCCATACTTTATGTATGTTGATTAAATTTATAATTTTTTGTGCTTTACCTATTTTATATAATGATGATATGCCATACGTCTATTATCCGAGTCTCACGTGCAGGGCAGTCCTCTCGCTGCTCTGGCGCTGCCTACCTTTTGGAGTAGCAGTACAGAATGAGGTGGAGTACTTTGCTTTGTAGAAAAAATATTTCCATCGCTTAGTAGAGTTGTTACTTTTCCTAGTATTTGGAAACTCGTAGTGGAAAAGTTGTTTACCAATGCTAAGATGCATACATCTACTTTCTTGTAGTACTACCAAATTACCATAAACTATGATGTGGATATGTCCATGACCTTGCTTGGTCGGTCGTCCTGAGACCTGTTCATACTTATACATGGTAGGCCATTTTTGTGAAGAGGGTTTCTTCAAAAGTTGCGAAAACTCATGTTTATTACTTTTCATGGCAGGCAATACAAGAAACAAGACGCCATGCATGAGTCCCCCTGTTTTGGTTTCATATTTCTCTCGATTTTTCCAAAGCAAGTTCAACTTTGCCAGCATGCAAAGTCTAGAAAGAAGTTGAATCTTTGAAAACTCCGGGTCGTGTTCTCGATATATTGGCTGTCTGGTGGGAAACTTCAAAAGATTTGTGTGCAATTTAAAGAGAAATTTGCAGCTCACATGTGGTTCCATATAATTTGACCTAATTTCGACAGACTCCCTCCGATCCATATTAATGTTCATAGATTCATCTTGATTCAAATGTATCTAGTCATGTTTCTGTGTTAGATACATATATCTGAATCTAGACAAATCTGAGAATATTAATTTGAATCGGATAAAGTAGTGTAATTTAATTGGGTTAATTTATCTACGAACCTAGGAATCGCAAGTAAAACATGGATGGTTCGCTATGTCCGGAAACATGGCGCGCTTCTCGCATTCAGTGCCACATTGTTATGATTTTCTTTAGTGCTAGTACAAAACTTCCCCATAATCAGTTGGAAAAGTGAAAAATGTTTTTTGCTAATTGTTCGAAACTCCCACAAGCAACATTATTTACTAGGCCAAGACGCACCCATCTAACCGATGTCAGAACCCTATGTAAAAGTGTAGCTAGGGTATACATCGATATAGAAGGCCATGACCTTATTGGTCATTCGTGCTAAAAACCAAGAATTAATAATGTTACATCATGGTGGGCTATAATGTGAATCCGTTTTCCCAAAGGTTTTCCAATTTCATGTTTATCACTTTTCTTGCCAATTAATAATACTACTAACAAAAGTACCCCAATCGTAATGAATTCTCATGTTTTTGGTTTATGCTTTATTTTGTTTGAATGTTTTCCATACGCGGTCAAATTTGTCGGTATGCAAATACTAATCAATAATGGAATTTTTCAAAACTATTGTTGGCCCATGATATATTGGCTGCCTGGGTGCCTTCAAAAGAATTTTGGATATTTTCAAGAGTAATAATCTATCACGCTCACATGTATTCAAGTTTGACCTAATTTCATTAGTCGACTTAGAGTCATGCATTGAAGTGCACGTGGAGCTTTAGCTTGGAAGTTTGAAAAATACTTAAACTTGGGAACTGTAAGAAAGAATTGTCCACTTTGTACGAAAATTTGGTAGGGTCATTCTTTCTTATTTTTCTACTAGTAAAAGTACTTGAAAACTCACACTTCTAGCATTGCCTACTATATCATGTACTACTATGTATGAACTTTCTTGGGTTTCAAGCCAAATGACCAAGGTCATGGACATACCCTGTCTTCATCAAGATAATGACCATGTGCCCATATTTTGGTATATATAGGTCAGTGCATGTTAGCATTCATGATAAAGAAGTAAACGTATTTTTTGGAAGTAAGTGCGATTAATATGGCTTAGAGTTCATAGCATGTGCCATTTATTTCTATAGTACATAAAGTGGTTAGATAAATTACATGTTATATTTTTCAAGCTTAATTTTCTAGCTAATTTCACCCATTCAGATGACTTTCCGTGAATTTGTCGAATTAGGTCTAAATTAATATTCTACAAGTGCATGAGCTAGTTCAATAGTATAACCGAGTGGTAGGTATAACACAGTGACACGTCATCTATTGCGGGCTTTATACCATCATGTACAATACCTAACATTTGAACTATAGAACAACTAGCATTACATGCATCAACCTCATCAAAAAGCAAGAAGATTAAATAGGAATAGAATGAAAAACATTTTTATGCACGCTTGAAAAATCCTAAAACTTGGGAATTGTAAGAAAGCATGATACATTTAGTCTAAAAATTGCGGAAGTGGCATTCTTGATTTATTTTTTGGAACCTAGGTTCCGTAGGTCCCGAAGGAGAGAGACACTCCAATTAGCACACTAGGGTTTGTAGTCGTCGCAATGTGGCCTGAGGAGCTTTTTGTAATTATTATTATTACTTTTGAAACTTTTTGTATTGGTGTAGATGATTATTAATCCAGTAGATGGCTTGAATTTCGGGGGGGGGGGGGGGAAGGTTGCTGGAAGTAGATCGGTGTGTCGTACCAAGTCACACGTGCGCAGTGCCACGCTATGGACGAGGAAGAGACAAGTCGGACTATGCACCCGTAGTTGTAGAGAAGAGATTGATGGAGGATGGATGGTGAGAGCCAGCAAAGGAGAGAGAAAACACAACTTGTTTTTCATGCATATTACTACTAGTAGGTCCATATATTTACTACTAGTGGATTGTACTTTGTGTCAGCAACCCATCATAGCTTTTCTCTGACATCACACGGCCTTCCGACTCCTCCTCTCGCTGCTCTCGTGCTGCGTCCTTTTTTTGGAAGGAGCCACGTCCCTTTTCGAATAGTACTAGTATAGAAGTGGTGTACTTTGCTTTACAGAGAAAAATATTTCCATCACTTAGAAATTAGAGTTGTTACTTTTCCTAGTATCTGGGAGCTCCCATTGGCAAAGTTGTTTAGCAACGCCAAGATGCGCACATCTACTTTCTTGTAGTACTACTACAAAATTCCCATAAACATGGATATGTCCGTGACCTTGCTTGGTCGCTTGTCCTGAAACCTGTTCATACTTATACATGGTAGGCCATTTTTGTGAAGCGGCTTTTATCAAAAGTTGTGAAAAACTCATGTTTATTATTTTCATGGTAGGTAGTACAAGCAAAAGGATGCCATGCATGAGTCCCCCTATTTTTTGGCCTATTTCTCTCTCTTTTGTCAAAGCAGGGTCAACTTTGCCGGCATGCAAAGTCTGGAAAGTAGTTGAATCTTTGAAAACTCTCGGTCGTGTTCTCCATATATTGGATGTCTGGTGCGTAACTTCAAAAGATTTTTGTGCAATTTAAAGAGCAATTGGCAGCTCACATGTGGTTCGAAATAATTTGACATAATTTCGGTAGACTCCCTCCGACCCATATTAGTGTTCATAGATTCATCTAGATTCAAATGTATCTAGTCATGTTTCTATGCTAGATACATATACCTGAATCTAGGAAAATCTGAGAACATTAATTTGAATCAAAGACAAATCACATAAGAGACGTCTGACATATCATCACTATATAAAATTATAATAGGTAAAGCAGAAAAATATAAATTTGATCAACATATATGAAGTATGGGTGTATATTTGGTTCTTCTACTTTGTATCATCATGTGTAGAAGTAAAATATATATAGCTACCTAACACTTGAAATTTTTGGTAGTAACATTGGTCTAGAGAAACGAGTGATAAGATTCTAATATGATGGAGAAGTGTGTTTTGACGTTTGTGCATAGGATTAATTATACTGAAGACTATCAATAGAATCTTCTAGATGCTAGAATGGAAAAGAAGATCCGACGGCTAGAAATGTCGTTCGGACTCGCGAGTGTTGATCCAATGGTCAATATTGAATGTTATTTGTATTCGTACACTATATAGTACTTGGTAAGATAATATTGTACGAATAACTTTGAATGCCGACCATTGGATCTCAATACTCGCGAATCCCAATATTTCCAACAGTTGGATCTTCTTTTCCATTATAGCATCTAGATGATTGTATAGATAGTCTTTGGGATAAAGAATGCTATGCATAAACCTCAAAACACACTTCTTCATCATACTAGAATCTTCTCCCTCATCTCTCTAGACCATATTACTAAAAAAATCAAGTGTTTTAGGTAGCTAATAATCTTTGACTTCTACATGATGATACATAATACAAGAACCAAATATACACCCATACTTTATGTATTTGATCAAAAAAAATTGTGCTTTACCTATTATAATTTTATATAATGATGATATGTCATACGTCTATTATCCGAGTCTCACATGCAGGGCACTCCTCTCACTGCTCTCGTGCTGCCTACCTTTTGGAGTAGCAGTACAGAATGAGGTGGAGTACTTTGCTTTATACAAAAAAATATTTCCATCTCTTAGTAGAGTTGTTACTTTTCCTAGTATTTGGAAACTCGCATTGGCAAAGTTGTTTACCAATGGCAAGATGCATACATCTACTTTCTTGTAGTACTACCAAATTACCATAAACTATGATGTGGATATGTCCATGACCTTGCTTGGTCACTCGTCCTGAAACCTGTTCATACTTATACATGGCAGGCCATTTTTGTGAAGCGGGTTTCTTCAAAAGTTGTGAAACTCATGTTTATTATTTTTCATGGCAGGCAATACAAGAAAAAGATTGCTATGCATGAGTCCCCCTGTTTTTGTTTCCTATTTCTCTCTCTTTTTCCAAAGCAAGGTCAACTTTGCCGGCATGCAAAGTCTAGAAAGAAGTTAAATCTTTGAAAACTCTCGGTCGTGTTCTCAATATATTGGCTGTCTGGTGGGAAACTTGAATAGATTTTTGTGAAATTTAAAGAGCAATTGGCAGCTCACATGTGGTTCGATATAATTTTACCTAATTTCGACACACTCCCTCCGATCCATATTAATGTTCATAGATTCATCTAGATTCAAATGTATCTAGTCATGTTTCTGTGCTAGATACATATATCCGAATCTAGATAAATCTGAGAATATTAATTTGAATCGGATACAGTAGTATAATTTAATTGCTTAATTTATCTACAAACCTTGAAAACTCAAAGAACCTAGGAATCACAAGTAAAACATGGATGGTTCGCTATGTCCGGAAACATGGCGCGCTTCTCGCATTCAGTGCCACATTCTTCTAATTTTCTTTACTTCTAGTACAAAACATCCCCATAATCAGTTGGAAAAGTGAAAACTATATTTTTCTAATTTTTCGAAACTCCAACGGGCAACAATGTTTACTAGGCCAAGATGCACCCATCTACCCGATGTCAGAACCCTATGTAAAAGTATAGCTAGGGTATACATCGATATAGAAGGCCATGACCTTATTGGTCGTTCGTGCTGAAAACCAAGAATTAATAATGTTACATCATGGTAGGCTATAATGTGAATCCGTTTTCCCTAAGGTTGTCGAATCTCATGTTTATCATTTTTCTTGGCAATTAATAATACTAGTAGCGAAAGTACCCCAATCATAATGAAGTCTCATTTTTTTGTTTTATGCTTTATTTTGTTTGAATGTTTTCCATACCCGGCCAAATTTGTTAGTATGCAAATACTAGTTAGTAATGGCATTTTTCAAAACTACTGTTGGCCCATGATATATTGGCTGCCTGGGTACCTTCAAAATAATTTTGGATATTTTCAAGAGTAATAGTCTATTACGCTCACATGTATTCAAGTTTCACCTAATTTCGTTTAATCGACTTAGAGTCATGCATTTAAGTGCACGTGGAGCTTTAGCTTTGAAGTTTAAAAATACTTAAACTTGGGAACTGTAAGAAAGAATTGTCCACTTTGTACGAAAATTTGGTGGGGCCATTCTTTCTTATTTTTTTACCAGTAAAAGTACTTGAAAAGCTCACACTTCTGGTATTGCCTACTATATCATGTACTACTATGTATGAACTTTCTTGAGTTACAAGCCAAATGACCAAGGTCATGGACATACCCTGTCTTCATCAAGATAATTCCAATGTTAGTATCTAAAGTATCATCTTTGCCTCCATGATTATTCATATTCAAAAGTTGTTTTAATATCAATATTATCTAGGATATGAAAATTGTTTCAGAAACCATCATGTGTGAAAGATATTGTGATATCTAAAACAATGGTTTTGGTTGCATTATGATAGAGTATAATTTAGCAAAATACATGTTCTCATATTGTATGAGAATTTGTGAAGGATGGAGATGCTAGGCATCCGGATCTCCCAAAAAGGTTTTGGGAACTAACATTATACTCGTGATTCTTCCTTATAGGCTATAGTAGCTTGATCATGAAAGTTTTCATGATAAGGATGAATAGAAGATGTAAGTAAAATGTTTACTACACTAATAGATTACTAAAAAATGGATTTTTGAAAGAACACCAAACATTTGATGATGGTTATCCACTTAAAAGTGCAAGTCCAAAGGTATTAGTATTTGACTATATACACTTTATACTATGTGTCATGTGAATGTCACCACTATTGATGTTGATAGATTCTTTTAAAAGAAAAGGAATTGTTGAAAGAGAATCTATAAAATATTTGACAGAAAAGAAAGGTTGGAGATGTCCAACATAGGTATATAGAAGATATACATGTTATGGCTATATTCCTTGCTTGTTAAAAAATGTGGTTCTGAGGTATTGGATACCGATATTGGATATCAAACTGGTTGGTGTGAAGTGTCATATAGAACAACATAATTCATGAACTGCAACGGCCTAAGTAACTAGCAAGAGAATAAGTGATGATGTTCATCGAAAACAAATAAAGTGTTATTGTGATTTATCCATCGAAAAATGACACTTTTTCATTGTCATCAACCCTAGCCTTCAAGATTTGTTTTAAATATTGTTCTCTTGTTCTGGTATTACGAGAACAATGGTTGTTCAAATAATTACCGTATTCCATAATGGATGGATGAAGTTTTACAAGTCTAGTTGGATAAATCACATCCATAAACATTATAGCTAAAATGTGGTAAGGCAAATGATTGGAAGATCACTTATGAAGTGACATCGTTGTTTGAATTATACTGGAAAGTAAACATGAAGAAACTCCATGTTGATGGATTTTTGGAGTCTTTTGATTTTGATCAATTGACGATTGTGAAACTTTCCTCGAGATAATTGAAACTCCATCCATAGGCCAGAGAGGAACAAATGACTAACTTATTGGATATTATGCATGTTGATGTATATAGTCCATTATGTGTAGCCATATGCGATGGATCTTTTTGCTTCATATGCTTTCTCCAGAAATTTAAGTGAATATATCTATATATTTACTTAATAAGGAAGAAGTATGAAATATCTGAAAAACGTTCAAAGACTTTCAAGATGAAGTGAAAAATCATTGTAACAAGAAAATAAAATAGTTTATGATTTGATCATAAAGGAAGATATTTGAGTTACAGGTTTAGCAAAACACCTAAGATTTCAGGAATTATTCCATGAATTTGCATTTCTCGATACACCACAGGAGTATGGTATGTTCGAGAGATCAAATCAAACCTTGTTTGACATGGTAAGATCAAAGGTGTCATTTATAAAACTGCCATTATGTTTTAAGGATTAAAGCTTTAGAGACTACCACTTCTACACTGAAAAGAGCACCATCATGATCCGTTCAAATGACACCATATGAGTTATGGTTTGGGATAAAACCCGAATTGTCTTTTCTTAAATTTTCGTATGCTATGCATAAGTAAAATGTTTACAACCAAAGTCAGATAAGCACGTTTTTGTAGTTTATCCCAAAGAATTTGTTGAGGATTCCTCCATAACACCAAGGACAAAAGAGTTTGTCGCTTGAAACGTCAAGTTTCTTGAGAATGAATTTTTCGTGAAAAGTTAAGTGGGAGGACAATAGAACTTTGATAAGGTTGTTGAACCTTAGCTATATGTGCTAAGTAGCGCAGCACCGGAAAATGTCCCGGTGGCGGCCACAATGATCATGGCTCCCGTGATTACAAAGGGTTTGATCTTGGAGATTTGAGTTCTTATTGAACTATGTGGGTCGATAAGAATCAAATAGTAAGATTTCAAATAGAAGTCGTTATTGTTTTCACAATGATGAACCGACTGCATGCAAAGAAGCGACAATGGGCCCTGACTCCATAAAATGACTAGAAGTCATAGAATCCGTGATAGTATCCATACACGAGAAATCAAGTTTCTGAACTTGGAAGACCCTCTGGAAAGGCGTGAAGCCTATCTGTCATGTTTGGATCTATAAAGAAATAGACATGGATGTTTAACGTCTATGAAATAGTCGACATGTCGGAAAGAAGTTTACGACAATGTTCAAGGAGTTGACTATGAAAAGATTTGATATATCATAGCGATATTTAGTCTTGACGGATTAATGTAGCAACCACTACATATAATTTGGTATATGGTAGTTGAATAAAAAAAACAAGATTCTTCTGATTGAATGGTTACCTAGGACATGTACATGACATGGTCCGAAGGGTTTTGTTAATTCAAAGGGTGCTAAAAGGGCATGCAAACTTCAATAGTTGAAGTGAGCATAGCGGAGTTGGAATCTTCACCATGATGAAAATGTTAAAGGAGTTTAATTTCATCAGAGATGATGAAGATGCTTGCATTTGCAAGAAATTAAGTGGGAGCGCTGAGACAAATTTCCAATACATTATGCAGAGTACATATTGTTGATTGGAAATGATGTATCTTTTATTAACACAAGTTAAGAATTTCATTAAAATAGGATTTCAATGAAAGACTTGGGTAAAACCAGAATATTTGGCATCAATGTTTATATGGATAGATTGAGGCGCTAATATGGTTATACCAGATGTACATATATGAGATATTGAAAGGGTTCAATATGGAAACAACAAGAAAGGTTCTAGCTGCATGGAAAGGATTGTATAGGGATTCAAATGTTTCAACACTTGTGAGTAAAATCACATGAAGATTTTGATCGATTATACCGTGATATGTATATATCCAGATATGTCCTATGCTCTAAATGTTATGAGCACATACCAGAATGATTCATAAGATGATCAATGGATGATAGTAAAAATATTCTTATGAGCTTTGGAAGAACTAAGAATATAGCATGTATACGTGACAAATAGTTAAAGGTAGTTCATTGTAAAGTGTTACATTGATACTAGTTTTGTCACAAGATACAAATTAAATTTATCTCAATTTAGACTATGGGTGGCACAATGTAATGGAAAGGATGTTCCATGATGGATTTGGATGAGTTCCAAAGTTGAGACATTGTGACGGATACTACAACAAAAAGGCTAAGTATATGACTGCTATGGTAGCAGCAAAGGAGGGCATTTGTGTTAAGTAGTTTGATATCAAACTAGGTGTGGTTCAAAGAGGGCTAATATTATGAACATATATTGTATGACAATAATATCAACATATTTTAACCCGAACGAACTAAAGGTCTCACTAAAGGACCAAATTTATACAATGCCATCTCATTTGAGAATGAGTGGTGTGTAGAGACGCAAAGACATGCAAATACACACGGATCTGAAACTGTCAGATCTGGAGATTATGTTAACCACTAGCAATCACGTATATGCAACACCAGAAAGCCATAGGTGTTCAATACGCAAAGCTTTTCAAGATAGATTATTGACTCTAGTGCAAGTGGAATCTGAAGGGAATATGCTCGAGAGGCAATAATAAAGTGGTTATTATCTTATTCCTTGTTTATGATAAATGTTTATTTTGCATTATATAATTTTATTGATTGGAAATGTCAATACATGTGTGTTTAATAAACAAAATAAAAAATTCCTAGTAATGCCTCTCATATAAACTAACTCGTTGATTAACAAGATGGTCAAGGTTTCCTGATCATGGACATTGGATGTTGTTAATAACGAGGTCACAACATTGGTGGAATGATGTGATGAACATTCATCCAAAGTATAGCATTACAATCAAAGTCATTATGTTTATATTGCTATAACATCATACGAAGTAATCTTAGTCCTTAGACCATGATATCATGTTAATTGCTAACACCGGAAGAGTATCTTGATAACATCAAACGTCACACCATAACAGGGTGACTATAAAGGTGGGTTCAGTGCTACGAAGGTGTTATGTTGAGGCTCATGGATGAAGAGTGGGATTTTTCCATCCTGATGACAGATAGATATACTTTGGGCCCTCTCAGTGATATCACATTGAAATAGCTTGCAAGCAAGAGATGTGATCACTAGAATGTTATATCACGGGAACGAGAAAAGAGTGCATGTCGGTAACGAGATCAAACTAGGTATTTGGATGCCAATGATCGAATCTCGGACATGTAATATATCGCGAGACAAAGATTTTAGTTACAACGTTAAAGGTTCACACGATCACAAGAGTCATCGTTGAATATGTGGGAGTCAGTACGGATCTCTAGGTCCTGCTGCTGATTATTGATCGAAGAGGGGTCTCGATCATGTCTGCATTATTCACGAACCATAGGGTGACACACTTAAGGGATACCGACACCATTTGCAGCAAATATGTTTCAGATAAAGATTTAAGAAAGTGCTAGAATCATTTCGATGGAAACCGGAATTGTTTCGGGTGAAATTGCTAAAACTGGTTCTGCATGTGATATTCAAATGTTGCAGGGGGTTTTATGTGAATGTTTCTTAATTAATGTAATTAACAAAATTCTGAATAAAATAAATAAAATAGTTTTATTTAATGGGATCTTGCATTAAATTTGGTGGAAATTAATGCATGTGTGAGTGGAATTTTGAGTGGAGGCCTTTTATGGGAGTGGGTGCTCCACCCACATGAATATGGAAGAGGTGGGGGCACCACCATGGCTGCCACGCCATGGCCCTTGGGTGCCCTCCTCTTTCCTATAAAAGGCCCCCCTCTCCTCCTCACAACACACACCTCCTCGTGAAGGATCTCTCTCCCCCTCTAGTTATTCCCCATGGTCTCAGATTAGCAAGATACATGTTCCCGGTGGCTTTATCTAGAAAGGAGTTCCTGCTTCCGCTGCTTTGCTGGAGCGAGGGTTGGAGGTTGTCGGGGTACCGGACGTGTGTGCGATCACGGATGCACCGTTGCTTTGTGGTGCTGGACTTGGTAGTGCTGGACTTGCTGGAGCTAGATCTGATGGACATGCTGGAGCTGGACCTGCTAGACTTCATCACGATCTTGAGATTGGAAAGTGTACGACTACATCATCCACGAGTTCCAACTCGTTAACAAAGCTTTGTTGTCTTCGAGGGTAAGTTCGCTATGCATGTATATCTACCCGTTGCTTGTATCTAGTAGATAGATCTTGGCGTATAATTCCCATCGTAGGAAATGTTTTGTTTTCTATGCTGTGAACCCAACAATAGTGTCGTCGGTGTGAGTTTCCAACTATCAAGAAAGAACATTCAATTCTACATTTTCCGAGTGAAGAATACGAGGGAGGTTGTTCTTTTTCCTAAAGAAAAGTCCAAAGAATATTGGATATGAATGCCACAAGCCAAGTATACATACATATATACTGGACCAACATGTTGATCCAATGATTCCCATGTTTTATGAGTTTTCAAACTTCCCAGCTAACTCTGCCCATTAGAATGACTTTATGTCGATTTATCGAAATTAGGTCAAATTTGAAACTACAAGTACTAGTAAATTTCACGTGCCCTGCATGTGAGACTCAGATAATAGACATCTGGCATATTATCACTATATAAAATTATAATAGGCAAAGCAAAAAAATATAATAGTTAAAATTTGAACTACTATAAGTAAACTATGTAGGTTGCTTTGAAAGTTTTACGGAAAAGCTCTTAGAGGTACCCATCGGAGGGGGCGCGTGGGGGGGTGGTCAATTAATATACTATTAGAAACCAAAAAAGAGTTCTAACGACAGGTTCATCTTCTTGCTAAGATTTTGCGTCTTGGCAGTTTAATGAAATTAGGTAAAACTTGAGCTACAACTAAGTGCGATAGATTGCTCTTGAATTTAATGAAATTAGGTCAAACCTGAACTACAAGTAATAAATTGTAGGTTCCTTTGAAAGTTTTATGAAAAAAGCTTTTGGAGGTACCCATCGAGCGGTTAATTAATATATCAGAAACCACAGAGAGTTTTGACGAGTGGTTCGACTTCTAGCTAAGACTTTGCATCAGGAAATTTTGAACACCTTTTGAAAACGACCCCGCACATCCGGACATAGTTCGTGCCCTAAAATTTCAGATACTTCGAAATTCCCACTCGACCCCTACTAAATTCGGTGGGTGGGGGCTTGCACTCGTAATTTTCCCAGTATAGTGCTAGCAGTACCTAAACCCAACTTGACCCCGCCCCTCCCCCTCTCTCTCCTCTATGAATACGTCATCGGCCAGAACATCCCCGCCGCACTTTAGCCGGCGTACCCGCACACCTGATCTGCTCAACAAACACTCTTGTCCAGCGCACCGAGCACATCATCGACCGCCTAGAATCTGCTCCACGGATGCCGTGGTCCAGCGTTCTGCTCGTATCCTCGCCCGCCCAAGATCTGCTTCCCCGTCGTCGACACCCACTACGACCGTAGCACCTTCAGCGACCTCGACGTGACCTGTGAGGATGCGGAGGAGGCCTAGACTCCGCCCCAACCGAGGTAAAACCAGATCTCCCTACGCAATTTGTTTGTTGGCAATATACTATATTCATGCTAAATATCATAACTAACAGGTTCTTTACTTGATATACACCTGTTATGTACTCCCTCTATTTCAAAATATAAGATGCTTTAGCTTTGTGAAAGAAGTGTATCCAGACTCATTTTAGTGTGTAGGTTCACTCCAAACCTAGATGAACCTACACACTAAAAGAGGTCTAGATGCACTCTTTTCACAAAGCTAAAACATCTTATATTTTGAAACAGATGGAGTACTAAATTAACCCGTTGTGGTTACGCCCACGCATTGAACTGTTTTTATTTACTGTACTATTTCTTTGTGATTTATTAGTCACTTAACATATTTGTTTACATTCTCTGTTGTACCTGTCCACATGAGATATGATTATATAATATCTCTCTCATCCGCCGAATTATGAACTATAGTATTTCCATCGTGTTATTGTCCTGCTATCCTATACTACACGTTTACACACGTCATACTATTTGACCATTATGTACTGTCGATTTGATCCCTCTTAACTTGCGGCTCAAACTGTTTGCTATTATTATGTAAGGAGCTGCCTCAGTTTGCACACAATATCATAAACTGAATGGCTCCTATAATCTCGTAAGACCCCATCAATTTTGTTTCACTTCATGCCAACGTATATCATGTTGGAACCTGTTTGTATTTATAGTTGGCCTTACCTTTATGCAGAGGAGCAACAATGGAGTACAAACTCCGCCCTTCCACACGAGCCGCCATAGATCTCGTGTAACACCTACCGTAAGGTCCCCACCCAAAGTTTGGTCCTTGCCACATTTTTTGTTGGCTTAAATTTACCATTTGTCTTTCTTGTTTTCATTTTTTTGCCAAAAATTAGCATCAAACATTTTAGCCCCACTATGGTCTGCTTTGTTCCATGTGCTTAGTTCAATTTCCTATATATGGAGAGGCTAGATGTATTGCATCTGAGTTGTATGATAATAAGAACAATGCCACACTAGCAATAAGATCCACACATGTATCATAAGGAACTATGTGCAGTTCATCTCACTCTTGTATCTACTGTGTATTATAATTACATGAACTGGCTATTTTTATACGAGGCACTTAATGGTTCAGTTTGTTGTTCTCAGGCCGCTGAAGCATTGAAATTATCTAGCAATTCATGAATAATTCAATGTATGATTTCTTGATTCATTGATTGTCTGAAATTATCTAGCTAGCATATTCAAGGCTCACAATTCATGTGTTTTTATTGGCTGAGTTACTCATTTTTGTCTATGATTAAATCAGTGGAAGATTTTGTTTTGTAGTTCCTGGCTAGTTTATATATGAGAAACATAATGGCTTAGTTTTAATATTCGTTTTATTCATGTTCTGCACATTCTAGTTTGAGCAGTCTAGATTAGGTACTTTGGTTGATTGCTCGCATTGTTATTCAAAATGAACTTGTACTTTGTTTCCCAAGTCTGTTGTTTAAGTAACTTGTTTTGTCTTGGTCTCAGCCATCTTCAAGTAGAGCAGTCATTTCACAGAGCAGCACATGCTCGCATCGCTCCATGGCGCCATCTGGTCCACTTATTCAAGAAGAAATAGATGTCTGAGCCACCACTGTTAATTGCTTCCTTCCTTGTATATTACCGCATTGGACATTTAAAATTCATGGTGGTGTGATTACATGGTAATGCTATTATAACTTGTTTTGTGTTTGTTTCGGGCTGCAAATGACCCTCTGAATGCCGAACAAAGACCCGCTTCTCCAAGTTTAGATTTTGTTTCACACAGCAGCAGTGACAATACCTATTGCTCATGGCACACCACTTCGACTGATCCTCGGTTTTTAGCCAAAATATTATTTGAGGATGCCCTCCAAGATGCCCTTGATATTGTTGAGCAAGAAGCCAACATAACAGATTCAGTAATCACCATAGCACACAATGACTTATATGAATTGAAAAACAGGCAAGCTTTAACGCAGAACATACTTAATAATCTCATCTGCAACTCTCATGGGAAGCCAGTTGTTACATGTCTCGGGATGCAAGCTCCATAGAGACCTTTTCTATAACACCAGTTATGGTGTTTTTTTAGTTTTCTGGACTCTGATGCAACTTTTATGGTTCATTTTATTACTATCAAGTTTATCGAGGATTGTAATAATCTACTGTAATTTCAGTTGTAAGTTGTTTGAGGATTGATACAAACTGAGATTCTATCAGAATTACTACACACACATGAAAAAATAGTGAAATTGTAAGAGGCACAACAAACAATCTACCGGAACAGGGAGAACGTCCATTGTATTACACGGGCACCATAGAACTTGCAAAATTCATAGACGTTCACTAAACAAAGTGAACATATAAAGAGATGACCTATAGATACTACATCAGGAGTAGACCCACACAATCCATCAATCTGATGGATAGCCATGGTAGTAATCATAGTGGGTGGTACCATCCTCGCCATAAGACGGCACCATCTGCAGCTCAGAATGCTCGACGATTCTGCAATACTCCGCCAAAAATCGATCGAGTTCGAAAGGACGGTCATTGATCCATAATCCTCCTACTCCATACCCATATACAACGCTTGGCTCCTCTTCCCATGCAAGAGCCTCAAAGTTGTAAGATGTAATCTCGGATAGGTCCGCATAGTATATGTTGCCGGCCTGCACCGTGGGTACCCTGGTGCTGTTGACGCAGACGCACCAATTGTCAGCAACGAAGATAGTACGACTTCCGATGCCTTTGACCGGCTGAAGGACACAGTTCTGGGTATCAACCCGGTAAACAATCGGCCTACCGTCGTAGACCGGTCCACTCGCAACGAACAACAACTCCTCGTCGGACTCGACGAGGTAAAAATGATTCTCTCGGAACTAGCAGCCCGGAACTGGGCCTGCAACAATGGGATGCATCTCCAGGGTTCATGTGGAGCGCTGCAGCTGGACATCTCCATGAGCAGCATCACACATAGTCGAGAGGACAGACTCGTATATGTTTATGACAAAAACATCACCGGCGTAAGAAGCCATGCTCCGGAGTTCCGTGAAGTCATACAGCGAGTACCACCCTTCACCACAGACCGGGCGACTCCCTTCCTTCGTGCTCTCATCTGCCCACCGAATGGTGGTGTTCTGATGGTTTGATGTAAACACCATCAACGACGGGAACATCGTCATAGTGACAGAAGCCACCTACTCAGTCAGTATCTCTTCCCTTAGGCACTTGATAGCGCTTGAGAAGGGGTTGTACAACCGGGTCTTGTATGGCTGCACCCTCTGTCTAAGCACAAGGAGGCCACCGCTTGTGCTACCGACATAAAAGTACCTTCTAGAGATAGAGGGAGGAGAAACAGAGATTCAGTCAAGGTAAACAGACTGAAATTCAATCAAGGTGAACCATGGAGCAAAACCCTGGGAAACAAGTGGACGAAGAAACAGAACTTGAAAAACAGATAGTATAGGATGTGAATGCAAAAAGGATTGCATATATAGAGATGAATATAAAGAAAGCACCTGTGAATAACACGACTAATCTTCTTCTCAAGGTGGCGGCCAGTTCTCACGTTCAACAATGTGATGGCGGCGTCTTCTACCTGATACTCCCCTGACAACTGGTGCTCTAGAACAATCTAGTTAGCTGGCATAAAGTGCTCCTCCGTGAAACCATGCCAGGCGCTGCAGACTGTCCGAAAGGCGGCGTAGTAGTCGAAGTCGTCCATCCAAAGGAAGATGTCACCTATCTTCTGGACGAGTCCCTTAGGGAGACCAGCCCATGGCAAGTCCTCCTGCTTCTTGCCGGCCATGGATGATGGCGTTCGTGTGGTCTCAGTCCCACTGAATAGTACAGGAAGCGGTTCCAGAGACACACATTTAAACAAAGGCCTAGGAAAGCCAATCGAATTGTGTGGAAATGAGACAAAGGCATGCACACAGCAACCGCAAGTGCGTTTCATCAAACTGGCACGGGCACGCGCATGCGCACGCGCACTAATTATGGTACAACGGTAATGCACACCAGCGTATGACTCCTGGGAGCACGCGAGTGTGTAGGTGTAGGACGATACTAGTAGTAGTAGTATCATAACCTCATTGTATTTAATTATCCCAAAATCTAAGAAGAAAACCTGCGCTCCTTGGTCCCTTAGGGCACACGCAAACGTAGGGCATTTTCCATTTTTTGCATGGCATTTTCTATTTTTCAATTTCGCTTTTTGGCTGTGCCCTTGGATGCGCACCATGTGGCCGGATGGGGTGTATGTTTTGTGGAGTTAAAAACCTCATGTTCTCTCAATAGCACGGTCGTTAATTATTGAGGTATATACGTTTTTAGTCCCACAACTTGCACCGCGGGAGCGTTTTAGTCCCACATCTTACAAAGTGAGCAACACTAGCCCCACAACTTGTAACCAGGAATATTTTAGTTCAATTCAATCAAAATGATGTGATTTTGTCCGAATTCGTCGTAACTAATTCTGGAACTGACATGTGGCCTCATATTTTTGTAAAATGACCCCTATGTATTTTTTTCCTGCCAGTTGTGACCTTGGTACGACTTGACATGAGGATCTGAATAAGAAAACAAATAAGAAAAACTACCAATGCATTGTAGGGTATCGAAGTGATTACCTGCGCTACTGAAGAAATCAACCTTTCCACTACAACATGCACATAGAAGTGATGAAATGAAGAGCGCTCTGGCTGATGTGTTCTTTATTTTGGATATTCAAAAAAATGTGTTTTGGGCTACAATAAAAACTCAACTTTATTCCTTTTCATTTTTGGGAATAAGAAAAAACTCAAGTTTATTCTAGACACTGCAGCTAGCTACTAGGTTAACGACAAAGGTATACAATTGATATTATGGAACGTGCCAACATAGACATGAGCATTTTTTTGCGTTGCTATGTGCTTTTTTATTGTATAAATAATTACTTCCCCCCAAGTACTTCTCATCTGGCATAATTATGTCCTCTCAAGTACACCTCGTCTCACATGAGTAGTCGTGGGCATCTACCGGCATAGTGGCTTGTGGGTGCGTGTGTCGTTGTACAAAAGTGTTAAGTTCGAATCCATTCTCCTCTTAGAGATTTAACTATTTTATTTGTACGTCTACTAACAGGAGGCCCACTTATCAGTCCGCATAGGGACACAAATGACATAAAAAATATAGAAGGGTCATTTAAAAAAATCAACGTCATTTGTGGACAAATTAAGTCAAATTCACTGAAATTCCATTAAATTGTACTAAATTGCTCTCGAGGTATAAGCTGAGGGACTAGTATTGCTCATTTTTCAATATGTGGGACTAAAGCACTCTCGCTGTGCAAGATGTGGGACTAAAGGTGTGTATACCTCTTAATTATTTTATAGCCTCAATTGCTAGGCCGGAGGACCAATTAATGCTCCTAGTTTTTCTCAATTACTCCTCTAGTTGACCGTCAAATATGAACCTCCACGTCGTGTAATGCTCCTGGCCGATCATGTTGTTAAAACAGGACTACATCCATTAGCTTGCATGTTTTCAATTAGATGAAGTGGCCATATGCATTGGCTGGATTTTAGGATTACTACTACATAAAATAACTAGCTATAAAGCGAGTAGGTGAAGTTAATTCTCCAAACTAGTACTACTCCGGCCTAGTAATATAGAACACAGGGAGTACCTCAAGTGTGGTTATATGGATGATTAGTTGATGTGTCTCTCGGCCATGAATTCCTGACCATATAGCTGTATGTTCTACCACCTTTTTTTACTACTACTACTAGTAGTACATGGACGCTAGCAAAATTTAAAATCTCAATCAAGCGGCAAAATCACACACACCAACTTTGAAGCATTTCCCGCCTAACAATTTCAAAAACTTTGACCCAAAATCGCACCTACGGAGTACCCTTTTTATATTATTATTATCACATGGGCGCTTGTCAAATTCAAAATCTGAATCGAGCGGGAAAACCACACACCCACATTGAAGCATTTCCCGCCCCTTTGTTTCAAAAACTTTGAGGCACAATCTCCCACCGGGGAGTACCATTTTTGTATTATTATCAAAAGATGGGCGCTAGTCAAATTCAAAATCTCAATAGAGCGGCAAAACCACACACCAACTTTGAAGCATTTGTCGCCCCTCCGTTTCAAAAACTTTGAGGCAAAATCTCCCACCGGGGCAGTACCATTTTTGTATTATTATCAGATGGGCGCTTGTCAAATTCAAAATCTCAATCGAGCGGCTAAACCATACACTGACTTTGAAGCATTTCCCGCCCCTCAATTTCAAAAACTTTGAGGAGAAATATCCCACCGGGGCAGTACCATTTTTATACTATTATTAGATGAACGTTCGCCAAATTCAACATCTCAATCAAGCGGAAAAATCACACACCAATCTTGAAGAATTTACCGCCCCTCAGTTTCAAAAACTTTTGACTTCAAAATTCCGATTCTACCCATTGTTCTGACGCCCTATGGGCAAAATAAAGTCGGTATCCCCCTCTCTCACACGCCCTCACCTCCACGACCACGACGCGCACTGGCCGGTGGAAATTCCATGGCGGTCGGACCCGCTTGAGCGGCGGTCTCGTGCACCGCCATGGACCTGCTTCACCAATGCTCACCCACCGGATCTGGTTCATCGGGTCTCTCTACCACTACACCGGAGCTGCGGTGTCGTTCACCATGCCGATGGCGTCATCGACCGCCAAAGCTCTGCTTCTCGGCCACCGAAAGCTACCCAACCGTCCCGGATCCGCTTCAATGGTGTACACCGGACGTGATCTAGTTCAGGGAGTTCCATGTCCACCACTCTAGAGCAGCTGCTCGGCCGTCTCTGTTCACTGCACTCGATCTGCCTCAGCGATGCTCTCGTCCACCGTGCTCAACCGATATCGACCGCCCAAGATCTGATTCCCCGACGCCAATAGCCACCGCAACCGCAGCACCCTCGGTGACCTGGACGTCACCCCCATGATACCGACAATGGTTAGACGCCTCTCCGACCAAGGATAACCAAATCTGCAACCCGTTTTTGTTTTGTCAGCAATATAGCAGGTTCAAGCCTGTCACAGTGAACTGTATTTTTGTCATCATGCTCATACATACAAGTCAGTGGGCATGCATGTTCTTCGCGCTAGTACAAACAAGGTCATTAGACATGTTGGTTTGCATTCGCTGCTCTACAAATTTCAAGTCATGGACATGTCTGTTATTTTGTCATACACATGTTCTTAGCTACTTCATAGAACAGTAATTTCCTTCTACCGTGTAATTCTTGCAAAATCTGAAGTCAGCAGAAAATATTAGTTTGGATTCCCTGCTCTACAGTTGCTGAGTCTATTTGGATTGTCCTGAGATCAGTTCCTGCTATTATTTCCTCCTTGGCATTGTTCTACTATCCTGTAGTAGCCGTATAAACTCTTCGTACTGATTCAATTATAATTTTGTTGTTACCATCTGCTTCTTCAAAAGCTGCATCACTAACTATTTCTTTTTTCTTGCATATAGCTCAAAATGGAACAATGAACATGTTGGTTTGCATAGCCTATTCTATAGGTTCACAAGGGATGCCCTTAATTCCTTATCTGGTGCTGGTTCATCCTAACAACGGAATAATTGTCCTCTACTATGTAGTTTAGACATAGTTTGCATTCCTTCTCTAGAAGTTCTCTTATGATGCCATTATAATTTCTATCTAGTTGATTCTTAGCTATGATAGTAACTACATGCCATTGTGTAGCTCACCGCAAATTCTGAGTCACCCAACGACTATGCATTCCAGGAGATGCCACTGCTTCCATATATATTTGTTGAAATGACGTCGCTTGTTTATATTTGCTGAAATTCTAAGAAACACTTTGTTTGATTGCTCATTTCATTCTAGGCACACTTGTTAATGCTTGTCTGTCCTGCTCTATAGGTTCACGAGCGACGCCATTATATCTTGCATCTGGTTCTGGCTCCGGTTCGTCCTAAGTCATGACATAACTATCCTCTACAATATATAGTTCATCCGTGGTTTGCATTCCTGCTCTACAAGTTCTCGTATGATGCGGTTATAATTTCTATATGGTTCATTCTTTCCTATGACAGCAACTGCATGCCATTTTGTGTCTCAACGCAAATTCCGAGTCACCCGACGTCTCTTGCATTTTAGGGTATAGAACTACTTCCATATATATTTGTTGAAATGACCTAGCTAGTTTATTTTTGCTGAAATTCTAAGCCACACACACACACATTTTTTGATTCCTCATTTCACAGTAGTCACACTTGTTTAATGCATGCTTGCTTGTCCTGTTTGTTTGACTTGTTGGTCAATAATTGAACCATTGACCAATTCTAAACTCTAGATCATAGCTCCTGGCATATCAGTCAAATGAGTAGTTTGTCTTGTTTGATGTATTAACTTATTATTACTTAGTTTCAAGGTGCAATTATTGCTATCGCCACCAAAGAGGGGGCTGCAAGATCATGAATCCTCCAATGTAGTTGTCACACTCAAAGGAAGATGCAGGTGATCAATTGAGGACTCAGCTATCAACTTGATTATCAACTGAAATGCCAATTTTTCTTTCCCTTGATTTGATAATATGTAATAATTTTAAGAAGTTTGCAGTTGATGTAATATCTAGATAACTAGCGTAGGCCATATATGCATTTAGTTGACGCCGTCCACATATTGCGGTAGTTGTTACGGTAACTACGCTAGGCGGGTCGATTAGGGAATAGTACTGTGCTTTGTTATTGGCCCGTCGTGTATTTGACCGACGATGAATAGTAAAAAATGCCACATTATATAGACGTTTTATGATATTAGCATGGGCTTCAGAAAAGGCCGAAACTGTAAAAGGCCGTAAACATAATGGGCCGACCTACAAGTTGTAACTGGACATAACAGTAACAAGATGTAATGGTAACAAGCCGTAAGAGTAACAGGTCATAACAGTAGCAGGCCGTAATAGAAATAGGCCATCGCGGTAACATGCAAGAAACCGTGAAAATCCCAGAACAGTAACAGGCCAAAACAGTAGCCGGCCTCAACAGTAAAGGGCCGCAACAGTGAAAGGCTAGAATAGTGACAAGCTAGAACAGTAACAGCCCGAGAAATTTCCAGGCGAGGGCAGTAATAGGCCGACACATTTACCAGACTAGAACAGTAAAGTGTCGCTTGTGGGCCTGAACAAGTAAAGCCCGAAACAGTGAAAGGCCAGGACAGTAACAGGCCTGAATAGTAATGGGCCATCTCAGACAAGGGCCGTCAGTAGGCGGCCCACTATGGGCTGCGATAAATAGTGATGGGCCGCCCACAGGCCTTAAATGTACAAAAACGACTTGGCGTAGGATGCTAATGGGTCGCAGAGTGTTGGACCATCATGGGCCTTCTTTAGGCCGAAACGGAATTGGGCCTGAAAGTTCACAGGCCACTACTGGCTGCAACTTTGGGCCCATTTCAAATAGTGCAGGACAAAACAGTAACGGGACATCTTCTTATTGGGCTCCCCTAATGGGCCGGCCCAGTTAGTATTTAGCAGGCCTTGGCTGGGCCTAGCTTCTGCCATAGTTAATATGCATATAAATGGCGGTAACTGGCCGCTAACGGCGGCTGCCACGTGGCAGTTTGCATGACGCCAGCAGTCAACACGGCTGGCGAACAGATCTGCGATGGAACAAGTTTTCATGGCTGAAGGTTGCGATCTGCCACGGTCAGGAAAAACCGTGGTAGATTCTTTTGTGACGGGGCTTTACCATGAAGGGCATCTGTCGTAGAAGACTTTTTATCCACGAAAAATGGGCCCTCAACCACGAAAAATGTCCGTTGTAAAAGCCAACTTTTCTTGTAGTGGTAGCAATTGTGCATGTTATTTATCATAGATGGGATCATGTATTAGTTTGTATGACATGATGATTATTGTATCTTCTATTGCCTCAATCCAAGGACTTGTTAGGTACCCAAGACCCCGAGGGTTGATCTAGGTATAGGGCGTATGAGTAATGACTGATCTGTAGGCTGGGAACCCTAGTGACAGAAGGGGTAGTACGGCTATATGTGAGGGATTTACTTGGGATTAACGGTGACATCACTATGCATATCATTAGTTATATTTCTTCTATGGGTGAGACTAGTAGGTTATTGCTATAAGCGGTTCTAGAGGCAATAGCAATTATGGATGCACTGCCCACATATAATTTATCTTGCTCTAACAAGTACATGCATACTTTATTTCTATCTTTTATTCCCATCAGATGTTTCGCACAGCTACAGGTGAAACCAAACGCCTTAGGCCCTCTCTCTCCATCATCGAAAACCACAAAAATATGCAAGCTACTGGTCCGGTAAAAACACAAAAGGAATTCTAAAACTCCCGGAGGCCCATTAAAGTAACTTCACTACGCATTCGCCTCCCGAGGATTCGATAACCTAGGTCTAATAGGGAAAAAGAAGCTACACTACATCTATAATCCGGATCGAAGGTATCAACCCTTTTTCTGGTGCCGTTGCCAGGGAAGCAATAGCTACCCTGGTGAGGTTATTAAGAACCTTGATAGTTTTAATTCTTGTTTTTAATTTTGTTAGTTTGCTTTTAGACTTTATTTGATAAACCAAAAAAATTAGTTAGCCTTTAAATTCTTGCATTTACTATTATAATTATTTGTTTAAGAAAACCCAAAAAAATAGGAAATATGGCTGAAAAGAAGCTTGGGGAGTTTGCTACTTCCAACAATGATTATTTGCATACTCCTATTACTCAGCCAACAATTGCTGCTGATGGCTATGAAATTAAGCCCCATTATTTAAGTTTGGTTCAACAGAATCAATTTGGAGGCTGTTGTTGAAGACGTAGATATGCAGTTGAATACTTTCGCTGAAATATGTGATATGATGCGTATAAAAGACGTTGACCCTGATGCGGTCAAATTACGTCTATTTCCTTTCTCTCTAAGAGGGAGAGCAAACGAATGGTTTCTATCTTTGCCTAGAAATACTATTACATCATGGGTGGGATGTACTTCTTTATTTATGACTAAATTTTTCCCACCTACAAAGACTATGCAACTCCGATCTAATATTACTGGCTTTAGACCGGAAGAGGGTGAGCCACTAGCGCTTGCATGGGAGAGGATGAAAGAATTTCTAATAAACCTTCCTAGTCATGGGATGGAAGATTGGTTAATCCTCCATTTATTTTATAATGCTCTTAATCTTGTACTCCCTCCGTTTAGAAATATAAGATGTTTTAGCTTTGTGAAAGGAGTGTATCTAGACCCCTTTTAGTATATAGGTTCACTCCGAACATCTACGAACCTATATACTAAAAGATGTCTAGATACATTCGATTCACAAAGCTAAAACATCTTATACTTCTAAATGGAGGGAGTATATCTAAGTCTATGCTTGATACTATAGCTGGAGGAACATTCATGGGTAAACATATTACCGAAGCAAAGCAGCTGTTAGACAATAAGCAAGACAACCATGCTCAATGGCATGTTGAAAGATAAAACACGAAGAAGGTGAACTCCATCTCACCACAAGAAAATGAAGAACTCAATACTAAGTTGGATGAGCTCATATTAGCCGTAAAAGGTAAGGAAACCCAGGTAAGAGCCACCCCTGAAAAAAATATTGAAGAAATAGATTTTATAGCTCGTAATGATTATAACCCTGCTTGGAAGAAGAGTTACAATCCTAACTTTCAGAAACATTATTCTAGTCCTACAGGTAATTCCAATAATAATATGGGAACTAGTAATGGTAGTCTCCAAGAAACACTTAAGTCTTTTATAGACTCACAAAATGAACAAAACAATATTCTTGTTAAAATAATGGAGAACCATGATGCCATGCTTGGTAAATTATCTAACCAAGCTGTTAGTTTGAGAAATGATTTGCAAGCCCTCCAAGAAAGAACGAGGATCGTTGAGGCACATCTAGGTAAGATAACCGAGAGTCAAACTCTCATTCTAGCTAAATTTGCAGGTAAAGCTGAGCCAAATCCTGTTGAAGAACTCAAAATTATGAGGATCCAAAGGGAGGTGTTGAGGGAAAACTTCGAGGGTGGCCTGATCTTTCACGAATCCCATTCAAATCGAGGGTGGAGTGCGGGGGAAGGAGAGGTGGAAGAACACGATGAACACACACACACAAAACCACGATACACACCAATAGCTCACGCTAGTGGTGACTGGTCCAGTGCAATCCCTAGGGTCGGCGTCGAGCGGATGACTCTCTCTTGAACCGGCACGGTAAGTAGGGAGACTCGGTGAGATCTTGACGTCTAGGCAAAGGGAATCCGATGCCTAGGCCTTGTACAACGTGGAGGCACGATGCAAACTCCAATGAGGTTTGGGATATTTGGTGCTCCTTTGTCAAATGAGCATGAGGCAAGAACAAGATAGATCCATAAGGGGTTTCCACTAATTCCAAATATCATGCCTAGGGCTTACAATATAGGGAAGCCACAAGTTCAGGGGTAATTTAGGCAACTAAAATATCAAAGGGGTGCGTTACAAGGCCAAAGGGCCGAGCTGGGACACGCTGGCCCTGGGCCATTTGGTAGTATCGGGTATGATGATCGGTAGTACCGGTAAGTCGAGGTAGCACCGCTTGCAGGTACCGGTGCATCCAAAGGCTATGGCGGGGTCTTCAGACACGGGCAGTAGTACCGCTCGATGAATGCGGCAGTACCGGTGAAGGCGGTGGTACCGCTCGCAGGTACCGGGTAAGTCTAGGGCATCTGGCGGAAGCTCTCTGTCCGGGGCGATAGTTTCGGGGGCTCCAAGCGGCAGTACCGCTTGGACGGTAGTACCGATCCTCGGGGTCGGTAGTATCGCTTGGACCTGGTAGCTGTTGGCTACTGTCTCGCTCCATTGGCTCGTGTCTTCATACCTAATGATGCATAGTGTCGGGGCATGAAGTAGCAAGCCATCCAGGGGTGTATCGAAGTTACATGAGTATAGGAGTGACTTCACCTTAGCTTGGAGGAGCTTGGCTCGAGCGCGAGTCATCGGTCCACTTGGGGAACTTGGTGGTGTAGATGTAGAGGCATCCGTAGGATGGGATGCATCAGCTCCCCCCCCCCCCGCCTTGGAAAGAGTCGTCCTCGACTCTTCATGGTTATCATCTTGACCATCTCCATGGTAGGGTTAAAGGTCCTTGACATTGAATGTATTGTTGTCAAGGTACTTAGAGGTCGGAATGTCAATGATGTAGGCGTTGTTGTTGATTCTCTTTAGGACCTTGAAGGGACCATCTCCTCGAGGCTTGAGCTTGGAATCACGTTCTTTGGGGAAATGGTCCTTGCTTAGGCGTATCCACACAAGGTCACCTTCTTCAAAGATGATCTCCTTCTTATCCTTGTTTAACCTTGAAGCTTGGCGAAGGACTTGTTGCTTGATAGTAGCTCTTGTTTCTTCGTGAAGCTTCTTCAAAGCATTGGTGCGCTTGTCGACATCCATGTTGGTGCGCTCATGAAGAGGTAGTGGTAGGATGTCGCGAGTGGTGAGGGGCTCGAAACCAATATGATCATGAAGGGACTCAACTTTGTTTCGGAGTGCTTTGCACAATTGTAGGCGAATTCGGCATAGGGAATGCATTCCTCCCAATCCTTGAGGTTTTTCTTGATCAGCCCACGAAGGAGCATCCCGAGGCTTCGGTTGACAACTTCGGTTTGGCCGTCGGTTTGAGGATACGATACAGAGGAGAAGAGTAGCTTGACGCCGAGCTTGGCCATGAAGGTCTTACATAAGTAGCTCATGAATTTGACGTCGTGGTCGGAGATGATTGTTCTTGGCACAGCGTGAAGACGGACGATTTCTCTGAAAAACAAATTGGCAACATGTGAAGCATCATTAGTCTCATGGCACGGTATAAAGTGTGTCATTTTGGAAAAGCGATCCACGACAACAAATATAGAATCATGTCCATGCTTAGACCTAGGCAATCCTAACACAAAATACATGCTAACGTCGGACCAAGGTGCATACGGAATATGCAATGGCATATAAAGACCATAAGGGTTAGCTTGTGACTTAGCTTGAACACATGTTGAGCATTGTTGAATGTAGCGCTCTACGTCGCGCTTCATCTTGGGCCTGAACTAGTGAGTGGAGAGCATGTCCAATGTCTTGTCACGGCCAAAGTGACCCATAAGGCCTCCACCATGAGATTCTTGGTGACATGGGTATATCCTGCAGGTACTCGAGTTTAGTATATACGGTCCAGTTATGGTGGAAGCCCACGACGTTGCCACGGCACAATGAAGACTTCGAGTGACCCACGGACTCTCGATTACTTGCAAGACAAGAAGAAGTTTAAAGATAGAAAGTTTGAAGGGAAAACCCTAATCTGTAACCAACTCGACCTGCTACCCGAGACCTGGCTTATCTATATAAAGGCTACGAGGGGGTGGCGAGGAGGAGACATGCAACCCTAGTTTCCACAACTCTCACCATATTGCATCTGCGCGCCCCTGTAATCTTCGATTCCTCCATTAATTCCAAGATCAGACAAGCAGGATTAGGGACCTCTACGAGGGGCTTGTTCGTCTGCGGTACCAGAGTTGGCAGGCCAGCGCATGGCGGTACCTAAGTTGCCTGAAATTACCGCGTTTCGAAAAGTTGGGCCGCCAACTACCGAGGGGGGCCATTTCGATGCAAACTCGTCTCACCCCTACCAAATCCAAACATGGCATGAAACTGCCCCCTGAAGTAGACGGTCGGGACCCTCATGTCATTAATAGTTCCGTGATGCGAGCGCCAACATGGAAACCATGTAGGCGAAACGAGATACTAAAGGAGCATGGTGCATTGACCCAATTCCCAAATCCAGTCATTCCCTCCTTTCGCATGAACCCTAGCTCCAGGGGTGTCGAAATCCCCTCTCCAACCAGAATGATCTCTTCGGGCATTTGACTTCTGGCGCCAAGTTGCTGCACCTACTCGCTGCTACCGAGCTCTAGTGCCGAATGTCGTGCCAGCCGTTGCGACGATCTAGCCTGCCTCTACCGTCGACGAGTTGAGCAGCGCGAAAGATGGCAGATCCATTTGCCAAGGAAGAAGTACTTCCGGCTAATTTTGGGTGAGCTACTCTTATCTTTGCTATTCGCACTACCTATAACTGCTAGCTGGCTATTGGCATTACAGAGACATATAGAACATAGAATTGTTTGCTAGCATGACGCTGACAAACAATTCTTATCTTTTGTCTCCAATTTTCTGTAAACTAGGATCTCCACTGAACCCAGATACACGGTTCTGGTGGACATCTGCGGCTACCTCATTAAATTAGCACATGGGAAGAGCACGTGGAAACAAGCTCAGAATCTGAAGATGGAAGTAGCGCATGTGCAGTTATGCACTGTCCCTGGTTTGGTTGCTGCTATGCGTGAACTTGCTGAAATGAGGCCAGAGCAGACTGCATGGTTCAGCATCGTTGATGAACGAGGCTTAAAGGTTCCTATAGCATGTGACAGTCAGCTAATTGGGTTGATGTAACAGCATGTTAGGCTTCGCGTGGTTATGCTGGTGTGTAACATACTGGATGAGGAAGCTCCTGCTACTGGGACTCGCCCAACTATTATTGGACAGGGAGGTCTAACTCGAACCCCTGCTATTGTTAGCAAAATGTGGTTCCTTGTCCGTGACATGCTTCTGTCAGGCAACCTCCTCGTAGGAGTCCTCGTATTGCCGTTGTGGAAAACTCAGCTCTGGAATCTGTTGGTACTAGTCGTCCCCGTCCCCGTGCCCGTGTTGCTGCGGCTGCTGCTCACCCAATCCATGCCGCTGTTGAGCAACCTAAGGCGTCCGGAGGCTGCCCTGCTGTTGTTGCCAAAACTGCTGCCTTGTGTGCTGCTCCTCCTCGAAACCGTCCTCAAGTTGTGTGAACCCGTGCTCTGGAATCTGCTGGTACTGGTCGTCCTCGTGTTGTTGTTGATCTAGACGCTGATGACCCAATCCCTGCCCCTGTTGAGCAAACTAAGGCTTCCGGAGGCTGCCCCACTATTGTTGCAAAGACTGATGCCTTGTCTCCTCCTTGAACCCATGCTCGGGTTCAGCGAGCTGCTGGTCTGAAGCCAGCTCATGGTCTGGACTCTGCTAGCACTCTAAACACTGCTGTTGTGGGAACTGCTCCTGATCGTCGAGGTGGCATGGTAGCAGCTTATCTTATTGTGGCTGCCGTTATAAGGGGATCTGCCTGTCCACCATGTAATGTAGCTCCCGCTGCTAAGGGCCCTCGCCTAGCTCCTGGTCCTGGTACTTCCACCAAGGTTGATCCAGCTAACGATGACACTAGTGATGGCGGCGGTGGCATTGGGGCTGGGTCTAATGGTGCCGCTCCATCTCTCGAACCTCTCGGAGGTTTCTATCCTGAAGAACCTGATGATGGGAAAGTAATCGTTCGTATCGGTGTCGCGGATTATACTGAAAAATTAGATGATGGCACAGAAAAATTCTATGACGAGTTTGATGTAATCCTTGGCAGATACGACCGTGAAGTGGTAGAGTTATCTGACCTGATGGCATCGTTACGTGTGAAGGTACTGTGGGTGTCCTCCCAGGAAGCATGTTTGTTATATTATGGTTACAGGAGCAAAAAGGCTATCGAAGTGAAAGATACCAGTGATTTAGTCGTACCGTTTACAAGGAAACATTATAGAGGTGAACTTTACTTCCACTTGGTAGTGCTCATGGTTGGAGAGGAATTGGAACTCGACAATAGAGATGATGGACTTTTAGAAGGCATGCGTGACCTGATCCATGGCATCATTGGGGCTGGTGCGACTGAGGGTAGCTTCGAACAGAGGAGAGTCTTATAGAGGAGTGTCATAAAGAGGAGTAGGAAGAGCATCCCCAGAAAGGGCACCCCGAAGAAGAACGTCACCAAGGATACCATGCCAGAGAAGAGGACGCCCAAGAGTCGCAGGACAAAAGGCACCACACCGCAGAGTACACCCCTGAGATCCAGTCAAAATGCCACACCGATTGGTAGCAGGAAAAATGCTAAGAGGGCTAGCACAGTGGTGGACACTCCCAGGAGTGGTAGCAAAGAGGCGAAGATGGCCAGCACGGAGGCTACCACACCCAGTGGGAGCAGAAATAATACTAATTTGGAGCGGAACATGCCGTTGTCAGGGAATTATGCCAGCACGAAGGAGAACACGCCCAATAGTAGCAGCAAAAGGGCTAATTTGGAGCGGAACACGCCGCTGAGGTCAGGCAATAATGCCAGCACGAAGGAGAAGACGCCCAATAGTAGCAGCAAAAGGGCTACATGCCGCTGGGGTCAGGCAATAATGCCAGCACAAAGGAGAACATGCCCAATAGTAGCAGCAAAAGGGCTAATTCGAAGAAGAACACGCCGCAGAGGTCAAGCAATAATGCCAGCACCCTAGAGCCAACACCCGTGGGGGGAGGCAGTAAGGAGATCACACCCAAGAGCGGCAGCAAAAATCCTAGTTCGATGGGGAATGGAACACGGATGTCAAGCCCTATTGATACCATCAGGAAAGATTACATCAGGAAGGAGGATGTACACAGGAAGAGCAAGAGGGTTCTATACACTCAAGATGAAATTTATTCTGCCTGCTATTTGTCCACCGAAGTACCTGGGATGTGTGCAAACGTAAGACCACCCCATGTGGTTGCAGCAGAACCAACCGAGTGTCTTGGAGAAAACAGAGTTGCCGGTGAGGTGGACTGGGGCAATGTTTCTGTCCATCCAGGTGGAGATGATGGTGCAGCCCCACCCATGGGAGTCAATATGATGTGTGCAGTACTAGGCATTAGAGACGATGGCGAAGATTCTAAATCAGATGAAGAAGAAGGCACTTTAGAGGATCAAGAATCTGGTGATGATGAAATAGACGAGGAACTTAACGATGAGGATGGTATTCTAGTCGATGATTTGGGTGTTGAAGTAGAAGAAATGAAACATAGCCACGAGTATCCTATAATTTCGGTCAGCACCGAGTTTAGGAGCATGCATGAGTTTATGATGTTGTTCCGGCATTTTTGTATCAAGGGGGAGTTCGACGTTTATCGACTGAAGAACTCTGTCGATAGGTATGAGGCCGTTTGCAAGTTAACGTGGATGATTCGACGGGCCGAGGTACATTGTCCATGGAGGATCACAGCAAGAGCCTTACCTGCGTTGATTGCAATTAGGGTATTGGGGCAATGAATGCATCAAACCATTAGAACTCTCTCTCTCTCTCTGTACACTCTATAACTACAATTGATGTGCGATATGTTTCTGGCAACTAGTCGACTTCGCTTATCTTTTAAATGAATCTGTGTTGCAGGTGAACAAAATGGGCCCTCCACACAGGTGTCCGACAGGCAACAAAATGAAATCCTCAATGGCTTATACAGAGTGGGTGGCTATGCAATCTATGTCCATACTAAAGGATAACCCTAAGGAGACCACGAAGAATATTAAGACTAGCCTTGGTTCTAAATACAACATTGTCCTTCCGTATTACACGGTTTGGAAAGGTAAAGAGAAAGCTCTGGGGGTCTTGCACGGGGATTGGACCAATAGCTTCAGGATGCTGTACAACTTCAAGGCGGAGGTACAAGCTAGGTGTCCAGGAGTGTTGTGGAGATTGACACCGAATCATAAGGTGGTAAATATATTTCAAAAGATTTTTCATGGTGCTTAAACCTTGCATCCAAGGATTCAAGGACGGCTGTAGGCCGTATCTGAGTGTAGACAGCACTGTCCTAACTCGCAAATGGAAAGACTGCCTGCCATCTGCCACAGCACTTGATGGTCACAACTGGATGTTCCCAGTGGCATTCGGGCTGTTTGAAACAGAAACAGAGGAAAACTATGTCTGGTTTATGAGGCAGCTCAGGAGATCAATAGGCCACATGGATCCATTGGCTATATCCACGGATGCATGCAAAGGGCTGATGAATGCAGTGAAGGAGGTGTTCCCGCGAGATGAAGGTAGAGAATGCCATGCCCATATGATGCTCAACTTGTACTCACACTACACAGGAAGCGTATTTTGTTACATGTTTCCTGCTGCTAGAGTTTACAAACCTAGTAGCAGCGATTATTTCATGAGCAAGATTTTTGCCGAAGCCCCTGAATTTCTAGAGTACTTAGCCATCCATCATTCGCAGCTATGGAAGAGGAGTCAATTCAACCCTGACATCAAAGTTGATTACATAAACAACAACCTTGCAGAATGCCTAAATAACTGGGTGAAGGACATAAAAGTGCGTCATGTTCATATCTTGATGGAAAGCATACGTGGTATGATCATGAAGATGTTAAATATAAGGAGAGAGATCGGTAGGAGACTTAGAGGACATATGCTACCGCCAGTTGTACATCAACTGCACAAGAGAAGCCGAGGACTTGCTCATCTTAAGGTTCTCCCATCAACCAGTAGAAGCTGTGAGGTGGTCGATATGTCCAAGAGTGGCAAAAGGGATGTTGTGAACATCTAGCTGCGAGAATGCACCTGCTTAGAGTGGTAGCATACCGGGAAACCTTGCGACCACGCCTTGGCCTTCTTGGTGAAGAAAAGAACTCTACCACATTTGGATCGGTATTTGTCAGACTACTACTCTAAGGAAAAGTTCAGAGTTGCGTACGCTGGATCCATCAAGCCATGTACAGACCCATCTTAGTGGCCTCAAGTCCAACTGTCTTTTGAGCTTTGCCAGCCAGTTACAAAAAGAGGCAGAGGAAGACCCCAGGTGAATAGGTTTAAGAATTTTCTCGAGAAGAAGGGTTCGGCTTTCTATGCTACAAAGAAGGGCAAAAACAGATGCAAGACATGCCATCTTATAGGCCATAGAGCAGCTGGATGTCCCCTTAATGCTCTCAAACCTAGGTATGAGATGGTACATTCACACAAAAAATTGTTTATAGTCTGTAGATATAAGGTAGTAATCCATGTTCTATTTTTTTTACAGGAAGCGCAAGGTAAGAAACAAGACAGCCGACTCAGTGATTTTGTTGTGGGAAGAAAACCAAAACGAGTGGAGTGATGATGCCGGACAAGATTCTGGTGCCGATTGGCCTGACTTCCCTCGGCCCGGAGATGCAGAGTACGTGAAGGTAAGAAAATTGGCACCTAGGAAGAGGAAGAAGGCAGGAGATGAAGAAGCCAGTGGACGTGAAGGAAAGAGGAAGAAAGTTGGCACCCACGCAGAGAAAGAGGGCTAGCAGTGTAGCAGCCTAATGATGTATTGAACTTGAACCTATATATGTAGTTCGGTTAAACTCTGGAGCTGTGTGTGTGAAACTTGTCGGGCGAAACAATCTGCCTCCCGTACTCGGAGTAAAATGTATCGCGACTTTAGGATTTGATACGTCCGAGGTCACTAGTTGAATCCAAAACTATGACTGTGCCACTACTATCTGAACAATCGCGATAGCTGGGCGGTTAAATCCTCTCCAAAATCGATGGGTGTTAGTGGCACAGACATGATTTATTTATAGGCGCTTAATAAATCACTGCTGTTGGTATTACACTTATGATAAGTTTCTAGGCTAGAAACCAATTTCTTAAGCTGGCTGCTACACTCCACGAAGTAGCAACTTATTTCAGCTGCTGGACAACGACATGGCAACATAAACTGCAAATGCAACAGATAATGCCCAGATAATGAGGAAATTGTGTCCACTATCTGGCCTAATCTTGAGCCCGTCTATCTCACCACCTCCCTGCCCCTGCCTCCCCTGCACCTGGGGAACCTCCCGGATCTCTCGCTCCATCGCATGAATCTCCTCTTTCTTGTCCCACACAGCATCACACAGATCCTGAACAAGCTCTCTGTGAAAACCTGTCAGTGGCTTTTCGATCCACACAAACTTGTCACAGCCAGTCCTCCTCCCTTCCTGCATAGTAAATCGAAGGAAACAAAAAAAAGAATTACATTACGCTTTCTGGATCTAGGTTACCATTGTACGTATAGTAGGAACTTACCGCTCTAATGCTGCAGTTGCTGAATTTTCCTGCAGTATTTTCGTCGGTCCACGAAATCCATCTCGGCATCTTCTCACCGCACAAACACAGCATATCAGGGTAGTAATCGTAGGGCGCCCTCCGGTACCTGATGGGGGCACCCGCCTGACGGTGTTGAGCCGACCCTGATTCCACCCGAGACGAACTGCACGAGCTGCGAGCCATGAGCGAGGGGAGCGAGGGAAGAGGAAAGAGGAGCCTTTGGATGTCAGGGTAGTGGTGAAGCGTGATTTATCCCTACTTAATAACTCGGGCAGAATCCTACCATCCATATTCGGCTGACGGGTGGGGGACCTAGCGTGTGCACTTGTCAAAAAAAACCTCACGCCTTCGTGGTTCAAAAGCCCTCTCGCGTGCATTGGACAAAAAAATTTGGCACCTTGCCCTCGTACATATCACTGGGAGGCTTTGCTCAGGAACCAGATACGCCTGGCCCACAATCTTACTCCCTCCTAGGAACTTGTCATGGCTCCCGTCGGCGGATCCATCCGCTCCACCGCTTCCGGTAGGGCTTGTCACGGCGGATCCACCCCAAGATCCTACCGTCGCAGTATCAAATGGCCATGGTTTCTTGAGAGGAGCGATGACGCTACATATGCGAGCTCAACCCCTCCTACCTATAGAAGGACTGATGCGGCATCGAGCTCGAGCAGGATCCACCAGGCGTGACAGCGCTCGGTCCATGCCAACCCCGTCACCTTCGTCATTGTCGATTCCGATGTGGAGGACGACGGGGACAAAGCTGTGCAGAATGCCATTGTTTCCTCCATGGCGAAGGGCAAGCCACAGGCGGGAGTGGATGTCGCTGGGAAGGGAACGGCGGTGTCACTAATCGAGGTGGCCTCCGACGACAATGGTGTGATGTGGGTTTAGATGTTGTTTAGGATGGTTGCAATTTCGGTTGTGTTTAATGCGAGTACAATTATTGTAATGGGTTTGTCGAGCTATATTGAGAAATTTGTGCAATAGCAGCGTGTGAGTGCTTCCACTTTAGAAATTGTGTCTGTGCCATTTACATGTTGCATTATCAACGTATATTACTTGTAAACAATCCAACGAAAATCATCAGATTACAACCATCGGACGGGAGTGGCAGGATGGAAGAGAAGTTGGGACAGTGGCTTCGAGGGGAAGGAAGAGGAGGGGGCGTGACACTGGTAGGTGGGCCCTCGGAACACGTGACACTGACATGCGGGAGCAGGAGCACACGGTATTGCCGGTCTGTCCAGAGCAAGTGGACTTTGCAACGTGACAACAGCAAGCTGATTTGACCAATATAATAACTCGTCAAATTATTAAGGAGTACTGAAAACTACAATTGGGGTACATTCGCACAACACGTATGCTCTAAGCACCTGAGAAGTATTACATTTCCCTATCGGTCTTCGCGATACAAATGTAGAAATGCATCTGCCTGTTCGGTCCAGCACCGACAAGGTACTGAGATGGCACGCATAGGATCGACCTTAGGTCCACATACTCCACCTCCCGCGGCGTCGGGCAGCTCGGCGCCTCGGCTAGCACAAGAATGCTATCCGACGACGGCGTCTGGGCGTTCGCCCACATGTGTATACGGGCCAGGCGCACGAGACCGACCTGATGCATACGGCACCCACGACGGTGGGCCCGGCTCTGGTTCCCGGAACACCGGCGGTGATGGTCAGGACGAAAACAAAGCCGTCCCCCCAGAAAATTACTAGGCGGCGTGCCGAGTCAGTGAATAGCACCTGCTCTTGGAGAAGTTGGGCTTGCCCGTACGAGATCCTAATCACTTCGATCAAGTGCCCCTCTACAAGGTGGACGACGAGCTCTGTCGGCGGGCCGGTGTAGTTGCATCCTGGCTCCGTGCAGGCACGCGAGCGCGTGGAGCGGGAGCTCGTGGTAGGAGTAATGGCGAAAGCATTCTGGGTGGGCGCACACGAGCAGGAACCCCGCTGCGAAGTTGCACGCGAGGATCTCCAGATTCTTGGGCTGCAACATCTTCCACATCTGAAGTTCGTCGAGAAATCAGAAAAAAGATCAGCAGTTAGATTGGTGAATAGCAGGAATATGTAGGATAAGTTCAAAAGATTGTAAAATGATTTCTTAGCATGAAGGTAGCGACCGGAGAATTGGCAGATGTCGTCAGCTGGCGGCTACGGCGGGATGGAAGTGAAGTGGGGAAAGTGGCTTCGAGGGGAAGGAAGAGAAGTACAGGGAGGAAGAGAAGTAATAGGGACGTGACACTGGGATATGGCCCACTAAACTCATGAGTCGTAACACTCACAACATGCCAGTTTGTCCAGAGCAAGCGTGGCCAATCATGCAGCAGAACAGCCTACTTGAGGATCGCTCTCGCAAAGACCATCCCAATCGTAAAAGCGCCCCAATCGAACGGTATCTAACAATCATCAAGCAGAACAACTGTGTTATGGCGTGCCTTCTAGAAGACTCGGTCTAACGGTGGATCCATTAGGGGCAGTGCTAGTTTTAGTATAAGAACAAACATGCAATGACTCAAATGGATCCATATCTGGTTTATGGAAAGAACACATATGCAATGACACTGCTTGATCCATATGTGGTTTGTGGAAAGAACACACATGCAATGACTCTAGTGCTAGTTTTAGTATAAGAACACACATGCAGTGACTCTAATGGATCCATATATGATTTTAGTATAAGAACACATATGCAATGACTCTAGTGGGTTCACATGTGGTTTGTGAAAAGAACACACATGCAATGACTCTAATGGATCCATATGTGGTTTGTGGAAAAGAACACACATGCAATGACCACTGGTTGATCCATGTGTGGTTTGTGGAAAGAACACACATGCAATGATAGTGGTGGATCCATGTGTGGTTTGTGAAAAGAACACACATGCAATGAGTCTAGTGCTAGTTTTAGTAAGAACACACATGCAATGACTCTAATGGGTCCACATGTGGTTTGTGAAAAGAACACACATGCAATGAACACTAGTGGATCCATAAATGGTTTGTGGAAAGAACACACATGCAATGACCACTGGTTGATCCATAAGTGGTTTGTGGAAAAGCACACACATACAATGACCACTGCTTGATCCATATGTGGTTTGTGGAAAGAACACACATGCAATGACCACTGGTTGATCCATGTGTGGTTTGTGAAAAGAACACACATGCAATGAGTCTAGTGCTGCTTTTAGTATAAGAACACACATGCAATGACCACTGGTTGATCCATATGTGGTTTGTGGAAAGAACACAAATGCAGTGAACACTGGTTGATCCACGTGTGGTTTGTGAAAAGAACACACATGCAATGCCACTGGTTGATCCATGTGTGGTTTGTGGAAAGAACACACATGCAATGAATCTGGTGCTGGTTTTAGTATAAGAACACACAAGCAATGACTCTAGTGGGTCCATATGTGATTTGTGAAAAGAACACACATGAAATGACACTGGTTGATCCATGTGTGCTTTGTGGAAAGAACACACACGCAATGCCATTGGTTGATCCACGTGTGGTTTGTGGAAATAACACACATGTAATGACTCTAGTGGCTGATCCATGTGTGGTTTGTGGAAATAACACACATGCAATGACTCTAGTGGATCCATAAGTGGTTTGTGGAAAAGAACACACATGCAATGACCACTTGTTGATCCATATGTGGTTTGTGGAATGAACACACATGCAATGACACTAGTTGATCCATGTGAGGTTTTTGAAAAGAACACACAGGCAATGAGTCTAGTGTTTGTTTTAGTATAAGAACACACATGCAATGACCACTCATTGATCCATATGTGGTTTGTGGAAAGAACACACATACAGTGAACACTGGTTGATCCATGTGTAGTTTGTGAAAAGAACACACATGCAATGCCACTGGTTGATCCATGTGTGGTTTGTGGAAAGAACCCACATGCAATGACTCTAGTGCTGGTTTTAGTATAAGAACACACAAGCAATGATTCTAGTGGGTCCATACGTGATTTGTGGAAAGAACACACATGAAATGACACTGGTTGATCCATGTGTGCTTTGTGGAAAGAACACACACAATCCAGAGATCAAATCCCGGCTCTGTCAATTTCTTCCTATTTTATTTTTCTCTCTGAATCGCTTTATGTGTATCTCTGCTATGAATACGTGCACAGTTTCAGTTAAACTGGAATTTCGTCAGGTTAGGTTCAAAAACGTTTGTAATTCTTGGGTTACATTAACTATTCCACTAGTGAAATGGATAGATATCCACCTTTCTCTTGAGAGATCTTGAGGTCAAATCTTTTTGTCGCTGCAGCTTTTTGGTACTTTTTGTGCTTTGTTCTCTGTCAAGCTGTCGATGCTCAGAGTTGAACAAGATTCAGTTGCACTAGCACCACTTCAACATCTATGTATAACTTTTAGACACAATTCAAATCAAATGTTCTGAATACGTAAGATGTATGTAATTGTTTAATAAATTCAAATATAGTCTATAATTTGTTATTGGATTATCCTATATGCATGAATAGTTGACTTCTCACTATTGTGCTTTAAGTAAAGGTGAATTAAATCATATTTTCTATTTGCTAACTCCGAACATAAAAAGTAATATATGTTTTGAATCAGGAAAACACGAGGAATATGATTATGCTGTTTAAAACATTTTTTGAGCAATCTAAAATTTTGAAATTATTTAAGTGCCAATAAATGTCTTTTTCTTAATCAATTGATAACTTTATTTCCGTAAATCCAAATTTGACAAATAATATATCTAAATCGATCAGTGTGACAAGCCCGTTCTAACTTCGCATTCCATGATATGAATTGAAGCATGAATCATGTATAACTATCAAAACCTGAATGGTTTATGCCACTATAATATGCCTAATAAATACTAAAAGTGATATTTTATGTCCCCGCACCTCACCCTTGCCATGCTACATTATTGCCATGTAAATTGTGCATCATTCATCATGGCATGCTTGTTTGTTGTCGCATTATATTTATATGCTTGTGCACTTTATTTATGTTGGCCCTTGTTTGTTTGGTTCTTCTTTCAAATAGACACCGAGCAGTGGAATTTACAGGAATCCCAGGAGTACTACCCATATCCATCCTTCGCTTCAACTCGGATCGTTTAGGATCCTAAGTCCCTGTGATAAACATGCTAGTCCCTGGATCATTAGCTAGCACTTCATAGTCGATGAATATCATGTAAAACACAAGTCATTATTACACAATAATCCAGAGTATAATTATTACAACTTGCATAGCTTATAGCTAGCTCAAATAAAACAGCGGAAACTAAGAAGAACTTGAGTCCATCAACGCCTCAGGCTAGTTGCGTGAAGACCCGCGATCCCTACGCACCTTTCAATCTTCGGATTCTGCACATAAGACATGCAGCCAACAAGTTGGGCCAATACTTTGAATGTATTGGAAAATTACACCAAGGAAAGAGTAAGACTATCTCTACATGCAAGGCTAAGACAAGGCTCTAGGGTTCATTTGCGTAAAGCCAACTTTAGCATTGTAATAACAAAGGAGGAGGAAAGTTTTCCCTACTTTGTAAACTTTGATAAATAGTATAGGATCGAATGGAACACTTGGATATTACGCACCAAGTTCCCAAAATCCCGCCCAACGGTGATATTACTCACGGCTTGGGGTTTAGAAAACGTTAGGTTTGGAAAAGAGAGAGGAAGATCTTTCAGAGGCTCCATCCTTCAGATGCTCAAAGTTGTTATGTTTCCGTGAATACGGCTGATCGATCAGATTGCAATACTCTCGAGAGGTTGTGCACTTTCCCCACAATCCACGATCAAAGTCCTTTACAGATAAGACCACGGTGAAGCCTTCCCTTAGTAGCCCCTCTACCAGCTGGATTCAACCGTGCCAAGATCCTCCAATTGTTGGTACCCCGGTGAGGTTTCCCACTAAGTACTAAGCCAAGACAGAGCCCATATGTATTGTGATTGCACAGGAAGTTTCTAAATTCTGAAACATGGCAGACTTCTTTGATTCCTGGGCGGCCGTCCTCCACCAAATATCCACTCGTTGACCCGACAACCATTCCCGCCTAGAAGAAAACTTAGTTTTATTTTGAAGGGGGTTTAGAGAGCAAAAGTTCGCTCGATAGAGCTCTCGTACTTAGAAAATGTTTGAGTCTTTCGAACCCTCCCAACGGTACTTGATATATACAAGTATATAGCATAGCAAGCATAACTTAGAAAAACAGGATAACCTATTGGGATGGAAAATCCTAAGCATAGAGCTACTCATTGCATACTACAAAACCGCACTTGCGAAAAATAGTACTAAGAAAATCTACCAAAATCCTACACATGCATACTAGATAATTTGAAGAGTAAAACATGCATAGTCAAAATTGGGACATAAACATGAACAAGTGGTGTAACTTGCCTTGATCCGAGCAGCACTCTACACAACAGTACTCCTCAGCACACTCCGAGCAATCTAACGAAACAAACATGGATCCAATCACAATTTGCACAAAACAAAGTCACGAAGTCGAAAATGCATGCATGCAACATGGTAATATGCAAGGATGGATTCGATTCTGACCAAGGGTTTTATTCAAGGGTGTTGTTGAGTTGGGGATGTCATTAGAATTGATTCCCCTCAGATTTTAAGTATTTTGGGTTAAACCCTAAATAACCAAGCTCAAAACTAGATCTACAACTCCAATCTACCTCGAGACAGATCTGAACACCCTAAGCATGATATGACAATTTTCTACAGAAGGTCTCGTCGATACAAAGCCAACGCAACAAGAATCAACTAAAATGGAGCTACGGATAATTTTCTAGAATTAAAATACTCTAATCTATATTTTAAATCCTACTGCAAGATTGCTGTGGTAAAACAGCAATATTATTGTGGATCTATGTTCTACTCAAAAATATGTCTCCAACGGTATATTATACGAAATTTTTGGACTAATACTCGAATTACTATGGATTTTACAAGATTAAAGTATTATCTGCCTATTTAAAAGAAAATAAAAAGGTGGCCAGCTACGCGGCGACAAGTGGCGGTTCAGGATTGGCCAGCGGGGCGCGTGTGACGCCGACGCGGCGAGTGCCACGCGGCGCGACGCGATTGGCCGGGTCGGTTTGACCGTTTTGTGCCGTTCTATCTCGATCTAACGGTCGGAGAGGGGGGGTGGTGGCTTACCGGCGGTGGCGATGGTGGGTGGCGGCGGAGCGTCGGCGGCGAGGCGGTGCTCCCCCGGCCTGGTGAAGTAAACGAAGGCGACCGGCTCCTCGCCGCGGTTCCGTTCCCGGGGGCGGTGTCGGCTCCTCCCTCCCGAGGTGGCGGCGGGTGGCGGCTGGAGGCGGCGGAGTCCGGCGGAGCTCCGGCGAGCGATTGGCGGCGGCTCGATGGTGGTGGGGTAGAAAAAATCTAGGGTTTCGCGGGAGGCATGTCGGGGCTTTAAAAAAGCGGGTTTTCTTGGCGCGGGGGATACGAAATGCGCTCCGAATCGGCCGGTGGCGGTTGTGCCGTCGCGGCGAGCTCGTGCTCGAGCCGGACTCGAACGAGGAGGGGGATGACGGGTGGGTCCGGCCTGTCGGCGGCTGCAACTGCAGGCGGGCTGGAGGATGCTGGCGCGGCTTTGGGCCGGCCCACGTGCTTTGCGATGCCCACCTAGCCAGGCGGCGGTAGGTAAGTCCCGGGCTGGCTCGGCTGGCCCAGTTAGGTTAGGTTTCGCTTTTTTTAATCTTTTTATTTTTTTCTGTTTTCCTATTTGTTTAATAACTTTTGCAAACGGACTCCGAATTAAACGAAATTGGTCTCTAAAATTTTGTAAAAAGAAGAGGGTTAGGGTAGGATTATAAAACAACACTTTTGCAAGGGTGTTGGTGGTTCAAAAAGGTTTTACCCCTTTTAGTCTATATATGACTATGGGATTTAGGAAGAAATATCTATGCAGTTTTCATTATGCGATGCCATGATGCAAGGATATGATGCATGCTTCTAGTAACATCTGTAATTGCAAAAAAATTGGGATGTTACAAACCTACCCCCCTTAAGAAGAATCTCGTCCCCAAGATTCAGGTTGGTTAGCAAATAGGTGTGGGTGTTCTTTCTTCAGGTCTTCTTCACGTTCCCACGTGGCCTCTTCCTCGGAATGGTGATTCCATTGAACTTTGCAAAACCTGATAGTCTTGGTACGAGTAATTCTCTCGGCTGTTTCCAAAATCCGGGTGGGTTTTTCTTCATAGGTGAGATCGTTTTCCAGTTGAACTTCTTCCAACGGAACCGTATCCTTTAGTGGGGTTTCAGCCATTTCCGGGTGACACTTCTTTAGTTGCGACACATGGAAAACATCATGAACTGTTAGCACTTCGGGAAATTCCAACTGATAGGCAACTTCCCCTCTTCGACCCAAGATCTTGTAGGGCCCTATGAATCGGGGTGCTAACTTACCCTTGATTCCGAATCTCTTAACTCCTCGTAGTGTCGAAACTCGGAGATACGCACGGTCTCCCACTTCATAAGTCACATCCCTGCGCTTGGAATCAGCATAACTCTTTTGTCTGGATTGGGCTATTTTTAACCTATCTTGAATCTATCTCACTTTTTCTTCAGCATCCTTGATCAGTTCAGGTCCAAACAAACTACGTTCTCCAACTCCACTCCATAGCAGCAGAGTTCTACACTTTCTGCCATATAGAACTTCAAATGGAGCCATCTTGATACTAGTTTGGTAGCTGTTATTGTATGAGAATTCCGCATATGGCAAGTTATCATCCCAACAAGACCCATAGTCTAGCGCACAGGCTCTTAACATGTCCTCCAAGATCTGATTAACTCTTTCCGTCTGTCCATCTGTTTGTGGGTGGAAGGCAGTACTAAACTCCAGTCGTGTCCCTAGAGACTCGTGTAGCTGTCGCCAAAACTTAGAGGTGAATTGGGTACCTCTATCAGAGATAATCCCATTGGGTACACCATGAAGGCTTACAATCCTTGACATATAAATCTTGGCAAGTTTAGCACTCGTATAGGTGGTCTTTACGGGAATAAAGTGGGACACCTTTGTGAAGTGGTCGACCACTACCCAGATGGAGTCATACCCAGAACGAGTCCGCAGTAGTCCTATGATAAAATCCATGCCTATCTTATCCCACTTCCAACCGGGCATAGGTGATGGCTGCAGCAGTCCTCCTAGCTTTTGATGTTCGGCCTTGACCCTGTTGCACACGTCACACAAGGAGATGTATTCAGCAATATCTCTTTTCAAATTATTCCACCAGAACCTATCTTTCACATCCATGTACATCTTTGTATTACCCGGATGAATTGAGTAAGGCGAATCGTGAGCTTCCTGAAGGATTAACTTCCTGATATTAGGGTCATCGGGAACGCACAAACGCTTCTCATACCAAAGTGTTCCTTGTTCATCCGTATGAAACCCTTTTGCTTTACCCTTGCTTACATTAGCTCTTATTTCCTCCAACTCGTTGTCCCCCTTCTAGGCCTCTTTGATTTGGTCTAGAAGCGTTGGCACTATCTCCATAGTTGCTAAGTATCCCTCCGGAACTATTTCCAACCTGAGGTCCTTGAATTGTTCACACACATCATTTGGAAGTTCTCCCACGGTAAGTCCATTTACATAGACTTTCTGGCTTAAGGCGTCAGCCACACCGTTGGCCCTTCCAGGATGGTACTGCAGGTCCAAGTCATAGTCCTTGATGAGCTCAAGCCATCTCCTTTTCCTCATATTTAATTCCTTTTGAGTGAAGATGTATTTAAGGCTTTTGTGATCCGTGAACAGATCACAATGTTTGCCCATTAGGTAATGTATCCATACCTTGAGCGCATGCACAACTGATGCTAGTTCCAAATCGTGCGTGGGGTAGTTATTCTCATGGTGCTTAAGTTGTCGAGAGGCGTAAGACACTACTTTTCCATCTTGCATCAGTACACTACCAAGCCCTTGCCGGGAAGCATCGCAATAGACCTGGAAGTCCTTTTGGATGTCAAGGAGGCACAAAACTGGTGCTGTTACTAGGCGCTTCTTCAACTCTTGAAAACTTGCTTCACATGCCTCTGTCCATTGGAACTTCTTCTCTTTCTTCAGCAACTCTGTCATAGGCTTTGCTATCTTGGAAAAGTTTTCAATGAATCTTCGGTAATATCCCGCAAGGCCCAGGAAACTCCTAATATCACCCACATTCTTAGGAGACTCCCATTCTGTCACGGAAGCTACCTTACTTGGATCCACGGCAACACCTTTAGCTGATACAATATGACTAAGGAATCCCACTTCTTTCAACCAGAACTCACATTTGCTAAATTTTGCATACAACTTGTGTTCCCTTAACTTTTCCATGATTAGGCGCAGGTGCCTCTCATGTTCCTTCTCGTCCTTGGAGTATATGAGTATGTCATCAATGAATACCACAATAAACTTATCCAAGTACTCCATGAACACCTTGTTCATCATAGTCATGAAGTACGCTGGGGCATTGGTTAAGCCAAACGACATCATGGTGTACTCATACAATCCGTATCTTGTGGTGAAGGATGTCTTGGGTACATCCTGTTCTCGGATCTTTAACTGAAAATAACCTGATCAGAGATCAATCTTAGAGAACACACTAGCTCCCTTTAATTGGTCAAATAGGTCGTTAATATTGGGTAGAGGGTACTTGGTCTTGATTGTCACTTCATTCAATGACCGGTAGTCCACGACTAGTCTCTTGGTTTTATCCTTCTTCTCCACGAATAAGACAGGTGCTCCCCAAGATGATGCACTTGGTTGAATGAAGCCTTTGTCCAATTGCTCTCTAAGCTGTTTCTTAAGTTCCTTCAACTCATCCACATCCATCTTGTACGGTCTTTTTGCTATTGGTCCAGTACCTGGCATCAAGTCAATGAGAAACTCGATGTCTCGGTCGGGAGGCATCCCTGGCAATTCTTCCGGAAACACATCTGGATACTCCTTCACAATTGGCACATCCTCCAAGCTAACCCCCTTAAGAGAGTTCACCACACTTCCTTTGAGTGCGAACGCTGACTTAAAGCGGATCCTTTTCTTATCCGGAGTCGTGAGTGCGATAGTCCTTTTGGCACAATCTATGACTCCCTCATATTCGGTCATCCAATTCATGCCCAAAATTATGTCTAAGCCTTGTGATTCCAGAACGACTAGGCTGGTCGGAAAGGTGTGCGCCCCAATCCTTAGTTCTAACCCACGGCATCCAGAGTTTGCCACTATTTCTCCTCCAGGAGAACTTACCCTTAGGGGAGTACTAATAGTCTCCGTAGGTACCTTGCCTCTATCCACAAATACACTTGATATGAATGAACGCGATGCACCAGTATCAAAAAGAACAACTGGAGGGGTGGAGTTAAGCTTGAACTTACCAATCACGGAGTCAGGTGCCTCACGAGCATCCTCCACGGAGACATGATTTACTGTGGCTTTGACGAACGGATCCGGCTTCTTCCCATTTCCATTCCATTGCCATGGTTGTGTCCGTTGCCGTTTCCATTACCATTCCCAGTGCCCTATCTTGTTACACTTGAAGCATGTCACTTGACTCAGATCCTTCCCATTGCCATTTCCATTGCGGTGTTTATGGCCATTGTGGTTATGTCCTCCATGACGATGACCATTGTGGTTGTGGGGTGGTGGTGACGAAGTGCGTTGCTTCTGATATGGGGCAGAGTTGTGCTTGTGTGAGGTGGACTTTCTCTTTCGGTTCTCTATACTCCTTTGCTTTGCTTCAACCACCACTGCCCTGTCCAGGAGTTCCTGGTAGTTATCAAACTTCAGAGCCACAAGCTGAATAGATATTTCATCATTAAGTCCCCTTAAGAACTCCTCCTGTCTCTTGGCATTAGTGGATACATCATCAGGTGCATAACGTGCCAGCTTGTTGAAAAGGTCCCCATACTCGGAGACAGAGCGGTGTAGTTGTTTCAAGTCGCGTCTCTTAAGTGACATGACTCCCGCGGTTACGTGATGAGTACGAAAGGCCGCCTCGAACTGGTTCCAGGTGATAGCTTCAATATCAGGGTGGGTGACCTGGTAATTATCCCACCATTCAGCAGTTGGTCCCTCAAGTTGGTGCGCGGCAAAGCGCACCCTGTCAGCTCCCACAACTTGGACGGTGTCTAACTTCTTGTTGGTGGTGCGAAGCCAATCATCTGCCACAATTGGTTCAGAACTACTTGAGAAAATTGGAGGGTTCAACCTCAAGAACTGAGTCAAGCTATCCTATTGGGGCGGTGGAGGTGGTGGAGGCGGCGGGTTGTTGTTGTTGTTGTTTTGCATGTTTTGAGTGAGGAGTTGGATCAGCTGATTCTGGGAGTTCAGAAGTTGTGCTATCTCTGGGGGCATGTTGTTATTGTTTCCACGTCTCGCCATCTGTGGGGTTCGGGAGACAAGTTAAGAAATAGATAGAAAGCCTAAGGAATAAACTCCTACCCTTATGTAAACAAGAGAAAAAAACACACGAGAAAAGCAAGGCACACAAGGCACATAGTTCAACATACTCAACCAAGTTTAACTAAACCAATATAATTTTTGGTACTCATTACAATCGCGAACAACGTTTGACTATAGAACTAAAGGTGGTCCAACTACTCTACTCATCATCCACTTCCTCTTCCTCAATGGTGAAGCCTTCCTTCTCCAGTCGTGACTTGTATAACTCCATGTCCTTCGTCGTGGCTTCAAGCTTCTCTTGAAGTTCCTTCACCTCATGTGGCTCCGGTGTAGCAGCTTCGAGCCTCTCTTGAAGTTCCTTCACCTCCTGCAGCTCCTGGGTAGCAGATTCCAGCCTTTTTTGGAGTTCCTTCTTCTCCTTCTATAGCTTCTTGATCAAACTTGACCCCATAGTCATGGGCGTGATCTTCTCCTCCAAGCTCCTCTTAGCTGCTCGCAGGTCCTTCAACATGGTGGCAAAGTTCTTGAACTCCATCTCGTTCTTTGCGAGCACGAGACTTTGCTCCCTAATCCTCTTGTTCTTATCTTGCACCCTCTTCTCTTGATTAGCGAACCTCTTGTCTTGGGCGGTGAGCTCCCCTCCTAGGGACTTGATCTTCTCTTCCAGCTCCTCGATCTTCTCATCCTTCTCCTTGACTAGGGCACAAAGCTCGTCATTCCTCACGATCTCAAGGTAGCTCCCCTCCTGAAGGTCATTGATGTGGGACTCCAAGTCTTGATATTGGATCCTTCGACGCTTGCATGTCTTCCTTTCCTCCGGGGTTAACTCAATTGGAACTCCCTTCTCATCACGTCTTCCAAAGAGTTTGATGTAGTGGCCTCCAATCTCTTCATGGTGGTGTCCGCAAAGGTGTCCAATGAGCTCCTGCAAGCTGATGCTAAGTCCTTTCTCCTTGGAGTCGCTGGTGACGTTGAGTACAATTGCCTCTGTCTTGGGTTCTGACTTGCTGCGACCCGGTTGGATGACTTCAATCGCCCAACATCCTTCCTTGTGCATCTTCCTCAACTCGCTTCCCTTGACTAACGGCATGGGTAACTGCAACGTCTTGATGATGTCCAGAATGCATTCTCCAAAGCACAGGCACTTGATGTCTTCGACGGTGTCGTAGTAGAAGGCCGTCATCTTTAGGTTAGGAGAAAGAAAATTACGCACAAGGTGATAAGGAAGAGAAATACTAGAAGAGTACAAATAACTTAGAAGAATATAGAAAGCAAAAACACACATGGTAAAGGTGGTTTCCAATCCTAGGGGTCACGTCCTACAGGCAACTTTGTGCTCTGATACCATCTGTTGTGACCTCGGATCATTTAGGATCCTAAGTCCCTATGATAAACATGCTAGTCCCTGGATCATTAGCTAGCACTTCACATTCGATGAATATCATGTAAAACACAAGTCATTATTACACAAATAATCTAGAGTATAATTATTACAACTTGCATAGCTTATAGCTAGCTCAAATAAAATGGCAGAAACTAAGAAGAACTTGAGTCCATCAACGCCTCAGGCTAGTTGCATGAAGACCCGCGATCCCTACGCACCTTTCAATCTTCGGATTCTGCACATAAGACGTGCAACCAACAAGTTGGGTCAATAATTTGAATGTATTGGCAAATTACACCAAGGAAAGAGTAAGACTATCTCTACATGCAAGGCTAAGAGTGGGCTCTGGGGTTCATTTGCGTAAAGCCAACTTTAGCATTGTAATAAGAAAGGAGGGGGAATGTTTTCCCTACTTTGTAAACTTTGATAAATAGTATAGGGTCGAATGGAACACGTGGATATTACTCACCAAGTGCCCAATCAACCTAGCACTTGGATATTACGCACCAAGTTCCCAAAATCCCACCCAACGGCGATATTACTCACGCCTTAGGGTTTATAAAACGTTAGGTTTGGAAAAGAGAGAGGAAGATCTTTTAGAGGCTCCATCCTTCAGATGCTCAAAGTTGTTATGTTTCCGTGAACACGGCTGATCGATCAGATTGCAATACTCTCGAGAGGTTGTGCACTTTCCCCACAATCCACGATCAAGTCCTTTTACAGACAAGACCACGACGAAGCCTTCCCTTAGTACCCCCTCTACCAGCTGGATCCAACCGTGCCAAGAACCTCCAATTGTTGGTACCCCGGTGAGGTTTCCCACTAAGTACTAAGCCAAGACAGAGCCCATATGTATTGTGGTTGCACGGCAAGCTTCTGAATTCTGAAACATGGCAGACTTCTTTGATTCCTGGGCGGCCGTCCTCCACCAAATATCCACTCGTTGACCCGACAACCATTCCTGCCCAGAAGAAAACTTAGTTTTATTTTGAAGGGGGTTTAGAGAGGAAAAGTTTGCTCGAGAGAGCTCTCGTACTTAGAAAATGTTTGAGTCTTTCGAATCCTCTCAACGGTACTTGATATATACAAGTATATAGCATAGCAAGCATAACTTAGAAAAACAGGATAACCTATTGGGATGGAAAATCCTAAGCATAGAGCTACTCATGCCATACTACAAAACCGCACTTGCGAAAAATAGTACTAAGAAAATCTACCAAAATCCTACAGATGCATACTACAGAATTTGAAGAGTAAAACATGCATAGTCAAAATTGGGACATAAACATGAACAAGTGGTGTAACTTGCCTTGATCTGAGCAGCACTCTACACAACAGTACTCCTCAGCGCACTCCGAGCAATCTAACGAAACAAACATGGATCCAATCACAATTTGCACAAAACAAAGTCATGAAGTCGAAAATGCATGCATGCAACATGGTAATATGCAAGGATGGATTCGATTTTGACCAAGGGTTTTATTCAGGGGTGTTGTTGAGTTGGGGATGTCATTAAAATCGATTCCCCACAGATTTTATGTATTTTGGGTTAAACCCTAAATAACCAAGCTCAAAACTAGATCTACAACTCCAATCTACCTTGAGACAGATCTGAACACCCTAAGCATGATATGACAATTTTCTACAGAAGGTCTCGTTGATACAAAGCTAACGCAACAAGAATCAACTAAAACGGAGCTACGGATAATTTTCTAGAATTAAAATACTCTAATCTAAACTTTAAATCCTACTGCAATATTTTGTGGTAAAACATCAATATTATTGCGGATCTGTGTTCTACTCAAAAATATGAATCCAACGGTATATTATACGCAATTTTTGGACTAATACTCGAATTACTATGGATTTTACAAGATTAGAGTATTTTTTGCCTATTTAAAAGAAAATAAAAAGGTGGCCAGCTACGCGGCGACAAGTGGCGGCTCTGGATTAGCCAGCGGGGGGCGCGTGACGCCGACGCAGTGATGACGCGGTGATTACGCGGCGACTATCACGCGGCGCGATGCGATTGGCCGGGGACGGTTTGACCGTTTTGTGCCGTTGGATCTCGATCTAACGGTCGGAGAGGGGGGGTGGCTTACAGGCGGTGGCGACGGTGGGTGGCGGCAGAGCGTCAGCGGCGGTCGGCGACGGTCGACGGCACCGAGGCGGTGCTCCCCCGGCCTGGTGAAGTAGACGACGGCGACCGGCTCCTCGCCGCGGTTCCATTCCCGGGGGCGGCGTCGGCTCCTTCCTCCCGAGGTGGCGGCGGGCGGCGGCTGGAGGTGGTGGAGTCTGGCGGAGATCCGGCGAGCGATTGGCGGCGGCTCGGTGGCGGTAGGGTAGAAAAAATTTAGGGTTTCACGGGAGGCGTGCCGGGGCTTTAAAAAGGCGGGTTTTCTTGGCGTGGGGGATACGGAATTCGCTCCGAATCGGCCGATGGCGGTTGTCCCGACGCGGCGAGCTCGTGCTCGAGCCGGACTCGAATGAGGAAGCGGATGACGGGTGGGTCCGGCCTGTCGGCGGCTACGGCTAGAGGCGGGCTGGCGGATGCTGGCGCGGCTTTGGGCCGGCCCACGTGCTATGGGACGCCAACCTGGCCAGGCGGCGCTAGGTAAGTCCCGGGCTGGCTCGGCTGGCCCGGTTAGGTTAGGTTTCGCTTTTTTTTTAATCTTTTTATTTTTTTCTGTTTTCCTATTTGTTTAATAACTTTTGCAAACGAACTCCGAATTAAACGAAATTGGTCTCTAAAATTTTGTAAAAGGAAGAGGGTTAGGGTAGGATTATAAAACAACACTTTTGCAAGGGTGTTGGTGGTTCAAAAAGGTTTTACCCCTTTTAGTCTATATATGACTATGGGATTTAGGAAGAAATATCTATGCAGTTTTCATTATGCGATGCCATGATGCAAGGATATGATGCATGCTTCTAGTAACATCTGTAATTGCAAAAAAATTGGGATGTTACAGCTTCCAGGCAAGCAATTCCCCATGCTTGCCATACATATAGTACCTATGCTTCTATCTTACCCTTGCATCATTGTGTCGCAATTGCATTAAATTAAATCCCAAGTATTGCATAGCCTTTAATTTTAAACCCCACTGAAGCTTGTTCCTCCATCCCATGAGCCATTACTACAGGAGTTGTTTGAGCCATGCGAGTCGCAGAATGGCATGTGTAGGGTTTGTGCGAGTCTTTGGATAATGAGGTATCTAAACAACTTAATATGAGTAGAGAACTAATGAAAGAGGCATCGGTGAGCATTATCTGCTATTTGGTTCTTTAAGCTCACTTGTGTCTCATAGGACCCCAAGTACTTGATTCCTGTTCCTTGACTATCGCACTATCCACACGTGGGACCATGAATCCCCTTTACCTGAGCTTGATTCACACTTTATTTCTGGGGGCACAAACTAGTTTGGGGCTTTATTACTATCCTGTACTTATGTCATGCTTTACTGCTTTATTTATGATTGTGCATGGAGCACATGTATTGTTTAGGATTTGCAGAGTGTTTTTCGTGGTATCGACAAGCCCAGTCACACTTTCGGGTTCCCAGTCATTTACAGCCATTGGCGCAGACCTTGGGTCTGTCTCAGAGCCGGCCAACTTCGTTGCGGGTAGCTTAATGGGGTGGCCCCGTGAAATAATTTAGGAATCCGGTGAATGCATTGTCGTGAGGCCTCGTTGTGTTTTATTTGGTTTTTCCCGAGGTTGATCGTGTGTGTGTTGCTATTTGTGCACCCCTGCAGGGTAAATCTTTTTGAAAGCCGTGTCCGCGGTTATGGACGACTTGGAGCACAGTTTCTCGAACATAGACAAGCATAACTAAAGTACCGTGTTTAATTTGACTAAATATCTGACTAGTAATTAGTGCAATACTCATGGAATGGTTAATAAACTGCCAACAGATGGGTTGTCCGTCCGCCAACTCGTTGGTAAGCGAGAGGGAGGATGGATCTGTTACTTCATGTTGTTATAACTGTTGTTCTAATTAACGGACATCCGTCTATCAATGGTTACGTGGAAGCTGTCCATCAAAAACCTTCTGGCCTTCTTCAACCATTGAAGCCGCCGGAATGGAAATGGGAGAAAGTGGATATGGACTTTATAACTAGTTTTTTAAGGTCGCAAAAAGGCAACAATGCAATCTTTGTTGTCATTGACAGGCTCTCAAAAGTGGCTCACTTCTTTCCCATCAAGGAAACAATTTCTACAAGTCAGCTGGCTGAGCTCTATATCAACAGAATTGTCTCTCTATATGGGGTTCCTCTTGTAATTAGCTCATACCGTGGGAGTATCTTTACCTCCAAGTACTAGGAAAGTTTCCAACAAGGCTTGGGAACAAAGCTAAACTTCAGCTCAACTTACCACCCTCAGTCACAAGGGCAAGTTGAAAGTATCAATCAGATTCTAGAAGATATGCTTCGCGCTTGTGTCATTTCTTTCGGCATGAAGTGGGAAGAGTGCCTTCCATATGCTGAATTATCTTACAACAATAGCTATCAGAAGAGTCTCCAGATGGCACCCTTTGAGGTCCTCTATGGTCGCAAGTGTCGAACTCCGATTGGCTGGTCAGGGGCAGGTGAAAGAAAATTCTTTGGCCCCAACATTGTCACTCAAGCAGAAGAGGAGGTTCTTATCGTCCTTGAAAATTTGAAGGTTGCTCAAAGTCGCCAGAAGAGCAACTATGATAGAAAACACACATACATGGAGTATGTCCCTGGTGATCTCGTTTACCTTCGTGTCACTCCCATGAGAGGCACTCATCGCTTTGGTATCAAAGGCAAGCTCGCGCCTAGATACATCGGTCCTTTCAAAATTCGTGGCAAAAGAGGAGAAGTGGCTTATGCTCTCGAGCTTCCTAAACAACTCAAGGTTCATGATGTCTTCCACATCTCTCAACTGAAGAAGTGCTTCAAGGATCCCGACAGGACCGTGGATCACGAGCTCATCAACCACCAAGAGGATCTCTCCTATAAAGAACACCCCGTCAAAATTCTCAAAGTCGCAGAACGAAAGACTCGCAACAAGTCTATCAAGTTCTGCAAGGTGCAGTGGTCGCACCATTCCGTTGATGAAGCCACTTGGGAGCATGAGGATGACCTCCGTTCCGAGTATGCTGCCCTCTTTGAGTCTTCTTCTTCCTAGAATCTCGGGGTGAGATTCCTATTTGGTGGGGGAGAGTTGTAGCATCCCATCTGTCGAACATCTGTAATGCTACATGGTTTAATAATATACATGCTTATCATTGCACCATCATTTTATCATGCTCATGTCATCATGCCACCTTGCATTTGAGCATCATATAAAACTTCCCTTTTTGGTTCTTACGCCATATACATTATATGGTATCACTTGTATTTGCCTCTTGATATATTGGATTTTGCTCCTTGATATATTGCTTCATGCCCAATATGAGTTGAGGGCATCTCTTTTAAGATCCTTCCATCTACTAACTTGATATTGCCAACTTCCTTTTCGATACCAGCTAGCTCTACCATATCTTCTATATGTGAGCATTGTATATTCTCTTGGCATTTTAATTCCGAGCTCACAAATAGATTCATATGGATCTTGTTTCTTCCATTTATCTTATTCTTGCAAGATACCAAATTGTTTCGGGGCGTCGTTTTATTTTTTTCCTACCTTCTTATTACTTGGCTATCATTTATCTCTATTCTCTTATGGCAGCAGATTCAAGATAGTTCCAGCTGTTTTTCTTTTTTTTGTTTATGCTAGAAAACAACATCGTGCCAATTCCCCAAAATCTGGCCATTCGTTCGTATTCTTGCGAATACCCATATCTGTCAAATCTTGGATTTTTGCTCGCTCTAGATCTTCTAATCATATCCTTGTTTTTATACTGTGTTGTTTCAAATTCCAGCTCTTTTCAAATATTGGGTAAACCAGTCCTTTTGGTTCAGCTCATCTTGCCCCAAATCTATTCACGTTTGGGTCAGCTGCTAGTTCTTCTTCCTCTAAACACTCCCTGGTTATTTTTTTGATCCAAATCTTGCTGTGCTTCAGATTCTAGGCCTCAGGGTGCAGTTTCTGAGATGTAGAGGCAAAAAAATTGAGTTAACTGGAGCGCTATTGAGAGGAAGAAGTAGCAATGCAGCCCAACGTCTCTAGCAGTGGACCAACCAAAGCCACCGGGCTTTTCCTCTCTGACGCACATCCGTCCAGCCCAACACACCCAAGCCCACGCACCCCTTCGACCTCTTCTCCCTCGTCACTTCTGTCGCTGGCCTTCCCTCCCTACAGGTAATCAACGGGGCAGGTCACCGTTCGAGCGTTGTTTGACATGTCAGCGCTGCACCTGGGAGTCGTCCCCCTTATCTTCTTGCAGCGCCACACAAACCCTAACCATCCTGCTCTGTCCCCCCCCCCTCTGTTCCTCTAACGCACCCCGTCATGGCAGCCACCGTGCACCGCTTCTTGCCGAGGCCACCGTCCGCGTCGGGCACCAGGGAGTAGCGGAACAGCCTCGCCTTCCTCTCCCGCATCGAGCACAGCCAAGGAGCACGCGTCGGGCCTGCAGGAGTCTCTTCCCCATCGCCATCCCTGTCGAGTCCGAGGAGGAACTCCGCTGTTCTTCTCCCTCTCCGTCCCGGAGCTCCAGCCCGCCTTCGTCACTGTTTCCAGTGGGAATCGGACATGGTGAGTACAACCTTTCCTTCCCCCTCGTCCCTGCATCCTCTCCTTCGCCAATTTGTGATCGTTTCCGTCAGATCATCCGCAGCTGGCGTTGTTCGCTCGTCCTAGCACATGTTTCTGAACCATTGCTTTTACTGAAGTTTTTCTCAGAGACCACCACTCTGATCCAGAGTTGGGTCAAGAAGCACCGCATACCTATCTCTATCACAATCATGAAGCCGCCCTAGTGGCAGGAACCTTGCTCCTCATGCAGGTGATCCAGAGACCAAATCCTGGCTCCGTCAATTTTTCCTATTTTATTTTTCTCTCTGAATCGCTTTATGTGTTTCTCTACTCTGAATACGTGCATAGTTTTAGTTAAACTGGAACTCCGTCAGGTTAGGTTCAAAAACGTTTGTAATTCTTGGGTTACATTAACTATTCTACTAGTGAAATGGATAGATATCCACCTTTGTCTTGAGAGATCTTGAGGTCAAATTTTTGTGGCTACAGCTTTTTGGTAGTTTTTATTCTTTGTTCTCTGTCAAGCTGTCGATGCTCAGAGTTGAACAAGGTTCAGTTGCACTAGCACCACTTCAACATCTGTGTATAACTTTTAGACACAATTCAAATCAAATGTTCTGAATACGTAAGATGTATGTAATTATTTAATAAATTCAAATATAGTCTATAATTTGGAATTGGATTATCCTATATGCATGAATAGTTGAGTTCTGACTATTATGCTTTAAGTAAAGGTGAATTAAATCATATTTTCTATTTGCCAACTCCGAACATAAAAAGTAATATATGTTTTGAATCAGGAAAACACGAGGAATATGATTATCTGTTTAAAACAATTTTTGAGCAATCTAAAATTTCGAAATTATTTAAGTGCCAATAAATGTCTTTTTCTTAATCAATTGATAACTTTATTTCCGATAATTCAAATTTGACAAATAATATATCTAAAACGATCAGCGTGACGAGCCCGTTCTAACTATGCATTCCATGATATGAATTGAAGCATGCATCATGTATAACTATCAAAACCTGAATGGTTTATGCCACTAAAATATGCCTAATAAATACTAAAAGTGCTATTTTATATCCCCGCACCTCACCCTTGCCATGCTACATTATTGCCATGTAAATTGTGCGTCATTCATCATGGCATGATTGTTTGCTTGTCGCATTATATTTATATGCTTGTGCACTTTATTTATGTTGGCCCTTGTTTGTTTGGTTCTTCTTTCGAATAGACGTCTAGTAGGGGAATTTACAGGAATCCCAGGAGTACTACCCAGATTCATCCTTCGCTTCAACTGAGCTTCCAGGCAAGCAATTCCCCATGCTTGCATACATATAGTACATATGCTTCTATCTTACTCTTGCATCATTGGGTCGTGATTGCATTAAATCGAATCCCTAGTATTGCATAGCCTTTAATTTTAAACCCCACCGAAGCTTGTTCCTCCATACCATGAGCCATTACTACAGGAGTTGTTTGAGCCATGCGAGTCGCAGAATGGCATGTGTAGGGTTTGTGCGAGTCTTTGGATAATGACGTATCTAAACATATTAATATGAGTAGAGAACTAATGAAAGAGGCATCGGTGAGCATTATCTGCTATTTGGTTCTTTAAGCTCACTTGTGTCCCGTAGGACCCCGAGTACTTGATTCATGTTCCTTGACTATTGCACTATCCGCATGTGGGACCATGAACCCCCTTTGCCTGAGCTTGATTCACACTTTATTTCTCGAGGCCACAAACTAGTTTAGGGCTTTATATACTTATGTCATGCTTTACTGCTTTATTTATGATTGTGCATGGAGCACATGGATTGTTTAGGAATTGCAGAGTGTTTTTCGTGGTATCGACAAGCCCAGTCACACTTTCAGGTTCCCAGTCATTTACAAGCATTGGCACAAACCTTGGGTCCGTCTCGGAGCCGGCCAACTTCTTTGCGAGTAGCTTAATGGGGTGGCCCCGTGAAATACTTTATGAATCCTGTGAATGCATTGTCGTGAGGCCTCGTTGTGTTTTATTTGGTTTTTCCGGAGGTTGATCATGTGTGTGTTGCTATTTGTGCACCCCTGCAGGGTAAATCTTTCTGAAAGCCGTGTCTGCGATTATGGACGACTTGGAGCACAGTTTCTCGAACATAGACAAGCATAACTAAAGTACTGTGTTTAATTTGACTAAATATCTGACTAGTAATTAGTGCAATACTCATGGAATGGTTAATAAAACTGCCAACGGATGGGTTGTCCGTCCGCCTACTCATTGGTAAGCGAGAGGGAGCATGGATCTGTTACTTCATGCTGTTATAACTGTTGTTCTAATTAACGGACATCCGTCTATCAATGGTTAGGCGGATGGTTAGCGAGTATCTATAGACTTGTTAGTTATTATCTTTTGCTGCAATTTCGTCACCCTAGGTATATGTCCCCTTTAGAGGCATAAAGACTTGCTAAGTACTCCTAGGATCTCACACGATAAATTATTTGATTCAGATGAACAGGTATATTCGCAAGATGGATACTGGGTGGAAGAAACAGAGGATGTTAGCAACGACCACTCGGTGTAGAGATTCCGGGGATGGAGATCCGTGAGATCTGTGGGCGAGGTATGCTTATTTATGTGGCATCTTATGCCGATTTGCTTCTTGTCCGTAGTCGGATCTTGTTTCCCGCTTTCGCTTGATACTCTGTTGCGTGATGTTTGAGGAAGTATCCTAAAATATTATGTCTATCTAGGATATTTGGATCTTGTCGTATGGCGTTGAATATTTCTATTTCTTTTAGATGGTGTGACTCTGATGTCTGTTGTAAGTCACAGGCATACATACGCATTTTTGTATGTCGTGGTCGCGTTACCTATCGCTTACGCCGCTCGCTCTTGTCCCGATGTTCTTGAAAGTGGATAAGGTGATAGGCCGGTACCGTGCCCTACTCCGCTTCGACGGGCCTACACGTGGGTGGTGTTGGGCCTCCGCGGTAGAGTCACTTATGCACTTTTGGTTCGTCCAGGCTTGAACTTAGAGCATAATGTCCGAGGTATTACAGCTACCGACCCTAGGCCACCGCCGCTGCATTAGCTGCTGCCATGGACACAGAGTACGGCGTGTTCAGCGACGGGAGCAACTACACTGACGAGCACACCGTCACCGCCCATGGCACCACCAAGCTGACGGTCGTCCACACAAATGCATCAGCGGAGGTCGCCAAGGTCATCGCAATGTACGAGCGGTGGCTACAGGAGCCGATGGACAGGTACAAGATCGTCGACTTTGACCTCGAGTATACCGTAGATAGGAAGAGGACAACGCTTTTGCAGCTGTCCATGCGCAACCACTGCCTCCTATATCACGTATGTAGGGCCAAATCTGTATGCTCGGAGCTTCGCGAGTTCCTACATAGGAGGGAGATCTACTTCGCCAGCATCGACATCAAGAACGACACTCCGAAGCTAGAACGGGATCTCCTCGTTCATGTCGTCAATCACGTCGATCTCCAACGTTTGTGGAGGTACCTGGATGGTGGTACGGGGAAATCCGGCATGGCTATACTCTCTTCCGACATCATCAACCGCGAGTACTCTGGCATGAAAGTCGAGTTCCCGAAGCACCTGCACGAGCGATGGGAGTGGAGGCACTTGGATTACGATGCGATCAAGTACGCAGCTAGGGACGCGTATGTCTGCTACAAAATGCTCAACAGGATCTGGCGGGTGGGTGAGTGTGATGTTTACCACTACTAGTTTCACATTTCGTTCTTAGTTTTATCTTGCATGTATTTTATCTCGCATGTATTTTCTAAGCATTCTATGTGTAAGAACCAAGCTCGTATGATCCCTGTGGTATTAGCTACTTAACCTGTATGAATTACATTCCCCCTTTTGTAGCTTAACATTCATTCTTACAACTGTATGTGCCATTTGCATGCGGCAGAATCAAGGACTGACATGCATAAGGTGTGATACAGTCATAAGTCATAACCAAACCCAGATTGTAGTTTGACAAAGGTAATATGCAGTAGTTCGTAATTGCTCACATAGTGTACTTATGAAATAACATGTTTTCATAAACACAACAATCATGCACTAATAGTCTACATCCCAGCCTGTTGGAGAAGGCAACTGATCCCAGGATGCCTTTGGTCGCTTGCCCCGGTTTGTAGATTCATCTACACTCCGGCATCTGGGGCAAACAACCTACCTTAGTGGTGGTTCAATGATGCGATGCTTGGAACGACATTTTACAATCTGGCGGTACAGCTCGTGGCTAACATACCCGTCAATTGCAGCGTACTTCAGATTAGGTTCAGAAAGTGGCTTATCCTTCCAGTAATCGTGCCCTAAACGCCTCCACGAACATGTCAGCAATCTTTCCTTCATGTCAGCGTACCACGGGTCGATGAGTTCGGAGGCAAGAGCGGCCATCCCGGTCTTGCCGCCCTTCGTCCCTAGGATCCAGTAAATTTCCTAGATGTCCACTCTGCACTCCTTTGGGATTCTAATGTTGACAGTCGGGCTTTCAAGTAGTTTACTGTCATTCGTGATGTCAACACTAGTAAATGTTATGTCCTGGTTCATGAGAAAGTCATGAAACATATCCCTAATGCTTTCGCCCCACCTGCATGAAAATGAATTCAGACAAATAATATAGCAATAACTTTTGCAAACAGACGGTTTAGGAACAAAAAGATAGCAAAGTCTACCAGATCCCGTCAGCCCCCTTCTCACAAAAAGGCTGGTATAAGAGGACGTGCCCCTTCATGGAGAGTTGCACCACGACGATCCTACGGTGATCACGGTTGTACTCGAGGTCGAGACCTACGAACCTGTTTTCTTTGAACTGCAGCTAACTCGTGTAATTATTCAGAGTGTTCCTCACCGTTCGAGGGTCGGTGGTGTAGACGACATCGATCTTCTTCCCGCCATATACTTCGATGTCGAAGTGCGCAATTTCTTGCCTGCCGTCATTTCGGACGTCCAGAGCACCCATGACTACAGGCAAGAGGGAAAGGATACGGAGGAAGAGGGTGATGCGGTGGTGGAGGAAATGGATGAGGCCGTGGAGGAGAAAGACGATGAGACCGTGGAGGAGGAAATGAGATGGAGAAGTGAAAGATTGGAACCGCCCTAACCAATATCTGGAATGGTGCACGACCGTTCGTAGTAGGGTGAAGGTGGAGAAAAACGGCGGTTTTACACGTCGACGCTAGCGCTAGCTAAAATTTGTTCTGCGCCACTTGCATGCGGTGGAATCAATTCAAACGTAGGCACGCTTGCGCGTGCCGACCTTCACTCACTGACAGGCGGGCCGCACATTTCTCTTTTACGATTTATTTTTTCACTTCCTCTAAACGGTTCCGGTGCCCGCACTCAATAACTACGTCCCCCTTCTTGTCTTCCATGCGGACGAGAACCGGCGGCGGCGGCGGTTCCTTGTAGATTCACTCCCCACTCGAACAACTGCCCCATCCCTGATTCCACCCCCTCTTGAATCCATCCGCCTCCTTACCACAACGCCTCCATTAATCTACCGGATTCCAGACTCCATTTGCCGCTATGGGTAGAGCTTGGGGTAGCAGCAGGCTGAAGCGAAAGGCATGCGACAACGACGCGGATGGCCAGGGCGACCGCTACCGCGAGGATTAGGGATGGCCAAACCTCAGCACCGCGAACGTGCATAGGATCGCCTCGGGGTTAGACATCATCTCAGCTGGCCACCTCGCTCGCTGCATCCCTGGCTACCACATGACGATGCGGAACATGGACGAACAACTGTTCGGCACGCCAGGCCTTCTTTACCCCGATAACATCAAATGGCTAGAAGACCGTGATGGCCACGTAAGTTCCAGTATCTAGCTTATTCGTTTAGTCATATCGTTGATTCATATGTGCTGAAATCTCATTGGATTCCTATGTTCCTTTCGTCGAACGTGTTGTGTGCACGCGCGGTTTGAACAAATCGAACCATTTAAGACTATTCTGTACAGTGGAAGCTCTGCTCGTACCTGATATTCTGGTATTTTCGTAGTGACACAGTCTTACTTTAGGTGATAGACGAGTTGTCAATTTTGATTTTGCAATGGAATGTCTGCTAGGTGATATTATGTTTCCTAAAATAAAAACAAACAGATTAGACGATTTAAGGCTGTTATGCCCCGAGCTATTTATGATCATCGTCAGGAGTTTGTTCTGGGGGCTCTGCTACTACTCCATATATTTAGTATCTTCGTAGTGACACATGCACAATTTAGGCGATATCTGAGGAGACACTCGTATTTAGGCGATATTTTGTGTACTTTAATCTGAAGGCCTAGTTGTCAAATTGTATTTGCAATGGAATCCATGCTAGTTTATTGTACCAACTGACAACAAACTCTGCAGAATATTCATGCAAAACTGATGCTGCTGGATAAGTGGTCTGAATCAGTAGTGGTGAATATCAAGGAAGAAGAAGAGACGGAAATGGAAGATGACCAGAACTAGGTGGGTGGCAATGGCGAGTGGATGGTCCTTTTATCACAGGATGGCAGTACTTGGACTCTAAAAAATGGCTACATATCAAAGAGACTTGCAGTGCCATCTTTGAAGGGTGTCAGCATTACTGCATTCAACAGCGGGTGGCTGCCGCCCATTTCCGAACTCGCTTACAGGTTCAACATGGCAGAACTTGACCTCGTGAAGGTATAGCTCCCACATAGACCGTGGGAGGGGGCGTGGAAGAACTGGGAGTACGACCTCTTAGCGGTGTTCGACAAGGAAATCACATTCATTAGATGCCCAGAAGACAAGGAATGGGCAGTCTTGCGCGACGACTTCCTTGGCCGGAGAAGTATGTCGACGCCGTCTTCACCTACGGCTACTCTTCATACAGACCGCAAAGCATTTATGCGGTCACTGAACCTAGCGGCGACGTGAGTGTTTGGGAGCCGTCCATTTGGGGTGAGTCATGGTGTCATATAGCATGTAAAATCCCATTCAAAATTCTGCTTACTGACTGTTAGTAACACGCAGGTACCCACGCAGCCCCGCGCATCATTCCAACTCCGGTCATCGAAGATGCAGTAGCAGATGCTGAACTTGGGACACGGCGCTGGTTCCTGGCACCTCTCGGAGACAACACGGAACAAGATGATGAACTCTTGTGGATTCATATCAGGGGAGCACTAAACAGCGTTGGTGATATAATAGAACATACGGGGACACAACTTTCTTCATACCCATCGCTGCGGTGTCACGTTTTCTTGAGGTCCGCATGCCCATCCGAAGACCCAATAGAGCAAGTCTGGAGCAGAGTCAACAATCTGAAAGGATAATCTGTGTTTCTTGGGATCAACTACCCTTTCTTTGTCGGAGCAACTGGAGCTGTTGAACCTGTAATTGCTCAGGTAGCCCTGGCCCCTGATGCTGCTGCTGCTGGTGGTGGTGGTGGTGGTGTTGGTGGTTGGGGAGCTGACGAAGAACTAGCTGATGCTGCTCCTGGTGAAGCTGACGAAATACTTGGTGATGCTGCTGCTGGTGAAGCTGACAAAATACTTGCTAATGCTGCTACTGGTGAAGCTGACGAAATACTTGCTGAGGCAGCTGCCAGGGTCCAGGAAGAACATGCCGGTGTTGTTGCTGAGGTGCCAGCACTTCCAGTGTTGATAGCAGACTATGTGTTTGCTGCACACTCACACGCCTATCATGTTGACACTCCAGACCTGACCTGGAGCCGAATCCACGTCGGGGGGAGAGGTCCTACAAATGGCTCATCAGTGGGGTCGTACTATTTGAAGGAGAATGAAATACGACCAAACGTAGCATTTTGGTTCGTTCCGACGATACCACCAGCTCCAGGGACCTAGTGCTCATACTGGCAGATCCGATGAACCATTTGTCTTTATCTTTATCATTAGTTACGCTTATGTGTGTAAAGACTAAGTTGTACTTATTTGTGTAAGACTAAGTTAGGCCTAACTGCGTAATATTCAGTGAAGCCCAGCTTTTCTTTCCACGCCCATAACAACAGAATTGCAGCATAGAACATACAAATGTAATGTGCATACCAGGCATTTTTGCTCAGGATAACAACCACTTCAAGCAAATGATACATCGTGTACGCATTTGAACGCATCACTAGAATGTGCCACCTATTGATGATTGATGACATGGATCTAGCTTTTCTGTGTGTATTTGCATTGAATCGCTCATTGATTTGTTCACATATTTTTTGGCAATGGCTGATGAACTCCACTCTCTTGGTAACTTGCTTCGTCAGCGAGCACTTGTTGATGTAGTGCAAAGTACAGAACATGGTCGTCATCGTCATTCCATTTAGGTTCTCTATGTTTCATCATCACGGAGCTACTAATTTCAAATGAAAATCTAGTAAACAATATATGTGTACATTGTAAGAGTATGCTCTGGCCACGGTACATACATGTTTTTCTACAATCAGAAGAAGAAAACTTGATGCATTTTCACCTTGTTGGCGTTGTGCCAAACTGGGTGGATGTGGCTTTGGGATTCGGAGAGGAAGGCACCGTGGCTGGTGCATGTGCGCCCACGGCGACGGCGAGCTCGGATTCTGGAGGAGGCCAACAGGACCGAGCATGGTCGGCATGGTGATAGATCTCACCCGGGAATGAATTCCCGTCCCCGCATCGTGCCAATGGTGCTGTCATGGTGAGGGCGAGCTCCGATTCGGGATGGGGAGGAGAACGGGCTGTTGAGGGCAAACCTCTGGGGTGGCCCGATCTTTCACGATTCCCTTTCAAGTCGGGCGTGGAGTGCGGGGAAAGGAGGGAGGGATGAACACGACGAACACACGCACGAAGAACGTGATGAACACACACACGCAAAACCACGAGAAACACCAATAGCTCACGCCGGCGGTGACCGGTCCGGCGCAATCCCTAGGATCGGCGTCGGGCGGAGGACTCTCTCTCGAACCGGCACGGCGTGGTGGGAGACTCGGTGAGATCTTGACGTCTAGGCAAAGGGACACCGATGCCTAGGCCTTGTACAACGCGGAGGCACAATGCAAACTCCAACGAGGTTTGGGGATATTGGTGCTCCTTAGTCAAGGAGCATGAGACAAGAACTAGATAGATCCACAAGGGGTTTCTTCTAATTCCAATATCAAGCCTAGGGTTTACAATGGAGGTGGGGGTCTATATATAGGCCAGCCACAAGTTCAGGGGTAATTCAGGCATTAAAGTAGAGTTCTGGGCGAAGGGCGAAGTAGAGGGGTACATGGGCCGAAGGGCCCAGCTAGGCACGTAGGCCCATCACTTGGGCCGGACACTCCGGGGCGAGTGAGCCGGACAGTCCGGGGAGGCCAGACAGTCCGGGTCAGATCGACCGGACAGTCCGGTGTGGCCGGACACTCTGGGAAGTATCCGGGCAGTGTCCAATTCGACCTTCTGATTGTCCATGCCAGGTCCGGGCTCGGCACAGGCCGGACACTCCGGCTGAGTTGGGCCGGACACTCCAGGGTGGCCGGACACTCCGGCTGGATTCGCCCGGACACTCCGGCTCTGGCAGCTTCAGGCCTGGTGCAGCTTCTGGGCTCGTGGGTCGACGCGGCGGGGGCTCGTACCTGATGATGCACAAAGTAGTGGTATGAAGTAGCACGCCATCCAAGGAGGTATCGAATTGGCACGAAGAGAGGAGCGAGTTCACCTTAGCTTGGAGGAGTTTGGCTCGGGCACGAGTCATGGGTCCACTTGGGGGACTTGTTGGTGTAGATGTAGAAGCGTCCATAGGACGGGCTGCATCAGCTCCCCCCCCTTGGGAAAGAGTTGTCCTCGACTCTTCGTGGATATCATCTTGAACATCTCCATGGTAGGGTGCAAGATCCTTGACATTGAATGTATTGCTTACAAGGTACTTGGAGGTCGGTATGTCGATGATGTAGGCGTTGTTGTTGATTCTTTTGAGGACCTTGAAGGGACCATCTCCTCTTGGCTTAAGCTTGGAGTCACGATCCTTGGGGAAGCGGTCCTTGCTTAGGTGTATCCACACAAGGTCACCTTCTTCAAATATCATCTCCTTCTTGTCCTTGTTTAACCTTGAAGCTTGGCGAAGGACTTGTTGTTCGATAGTTGCTCTTGTTTCTTCATGAAGCTTCTTCATAGCTTGTGCGCGCTTCTCGACATGTGAAGCATCGTCGGTCTTATGGCACGGTATGAAATGTGCCATCTTGGAAAAACGATCCACAACAACAAATATAGAATCATGACCATGCTTAGATCTAGGCAATCCTAACATGAAATCCATGCTAATGTCGGACCAAGGTGTATTAGGAATAGGCAATGGCATATAAAGACCATAGGGATTAGCTTGCGACTTAGCTTGAACACATGTCGTGCATCGTTGAACGTAGCGCTCCACGTCACGCTTCAACTTGGGCCAAAAGTAGTGATTGGAGAGCATGTCCAATGTCTTGTCACGACCAAAGTGCCCCGTAAGGCCTCCACCATGAGATTCTTGGAGAAGCAAAAGTTGAAGCGACGACTTCGGAATGCATAGCTTGTTTTGTTTAAAAAGAAATCCCTTATGCAAATAGAAATCATCAACTCCTTTGTCATTGGAGCACTTTGCGGAAATTGGTTCAAAGAACGGATCGGAAGCATACAAAGATTTTATTTCCTCAAGACCCAACACGTTGATTTCAAGTCTCGTAAGAAGGCTTGTATGTTTGCGAGACAATGCGTCCGCAACTACATTATCTTTGCCCTTCTTATACTTGACAATGTACGGAAAAGACTCCATGAACTTAACCCACTTAGCGTGTCTCTTGCTCAAGTTAGCTTGGCCTTTGAGATATTTCAACGACTCGTGGTCGGAATGTATGGTAAATTCCTTGGGCCAAAGGTAGTGTTGCCAAACTTGAAGGACACGAACTAAGGAAAAAAGCTCTTTGTCATAAATCGGATAGTTAAGGCGAGCACCATCAAGTGTTTCGCTATGGTAGGCTATAGGACGTCCGTTTTGCATAAGGACTCCTCCAATGCCAATACCACTAGCATCACACTCTATCTCAAAAGTTTTTGTGAAATTCGGTAAAGCAAGAAGAGGTGCTTCGGTGAGCCTCTTTTTAAGTTCATCAAAAGCTTTTTGTTGTGCTTTGCACCACACGAAGGTGACATTCTTTTTGGTCAATTCATTAAGGGGACAAGCAATGGTTGAAAAGTCTTTCACAAAGCGACGATAGAAACTGGCCAACCCATGAAAACTTCGGAGTTCACTCACATATGTTGGTATGGGCCAATCTCGTATGTCCTTTACCTTGGAAATATCAACTTCAATTACCTTCGAAGAAACGACAAATCCAAGAAAAATCAACTTGTCTTTAGCAAAAGTGCACTTGGAAAGATTAGAATAAAGCTTTTCATGTCGAAGGATTTGCAAAACTTCCTTGACATGTGTTATATGGTCCTCAAGTGATTTGCTATAAACAAGAATATCATCGAAATAAACAACAACACTTTTTCCAATGAGAGAACGCAAGATGTGATTCATAAGGCGCATGAAGGTGGATGGGGCATTTGATAAACCAAAGGGCATAACCAACCATTCATAGAGACCAAGTTTGGTATTGAAGGCGGTTTTCCACTCATCACCTTCGGCCATGCGTATTTGATGGTAACCACTAGGTAGATCAATTTTCGAAAAAATAGTGGCTCCACACAACCCATCAAGCATGTCATCGAGACGTGGTATGGGATGTCGATAACGCACGGTGATAGCATTGATTGGACGGCAGTCCATGCATAACCGTAACGTATCATCCGTCTTTGGGACAAGAATCACGGGTACGGCACTTGGACTAGTGCTAACTTGGATCAAACCTTTGGAGAAGAGTTGGTTGATTTGACGTTCGATCTCCTTTGTCTCCTCCGGGTTCGTGCGGTAAGCGGCACGGTTTGGAAGTGGTGCACTGGGGATGATGTCGATGCGATGTTCAATGTCGCGAAGAGGAGGTAGTCCATGTGGAAGCTCTTCGGGAAACACATCCTTGAATTCCTGCAAAACACTCATCAAAGATGGAGGAACATTGGTTAATTCGTTAGTTCCTTGCGCTAGTCCCTTGCAAAGGAGGACATAGTGCTAGATGGATGGGTTGTTCAGAACATCTCTCATCTCACTTTTGGTGGCAAGGAGAACACTCTTCATTTTTCCACTCGAATTGGCTTGTGGCTCTCACTCACTATGAGGTGGTTCTCTCTCTCACCGCTCTTCTCACAAGTAGGTGTTGTGCTTTGCGCCCTCGCTAAAGCCTTTGCATTGTCCGCAATTATTTGGCTAGGATTTATCGGTTGCAAAACACATGTTTTGTTGAGCCATTTGAAGGTGTATATATTGGTGCGACCATCATGTTGAGCAGCCTTGTCAAATTGCCATGGTCGACCAAGAAGCATGTGGCAAACTGTCATAGGAACCACATCACACTCCACTGTATCTTTGTAAGGACCAATGGCGAAGGAGACCGATACGGTATGCTTGATCTTCACGGACCCTTGGTCACTTAGCCATTGCATGTGGTAGGGGTGCTTGTGTGGATGGAGGGTGAGGTTGAGCTTTTCACACAACTCGGTGCTAGCAAGGTTGTGGCAACTCCCTTCGTCAATGATCACCTTGATAGATTTGCCATTGATGCCGGCTCGTGTTTGGAAGATATTGGAGCGTTGGTCTTCATGCTCTTGTGCTTGAGTGGTCAAGATCCTTGTGACGACAAGCGATGGACTTGCGTCATGCTCGCACATGAGGAGTTCTTGATCATCTTCCACTCGTTGCCTTGCCATTGCTTCCTTGACACGGGCATCAAACTTATCTTCACTCAAGTACTCTTCATCACCAGTGTCATGGATGAACAAGACTTTCTTGTTTCCACATTCGGCCGACTTGTGTCCTTTACCTCCACACTTGTAGCATTCACCATTGAAAGGTGTATCACTTTTTGCATGCTTGCCATTTGGTGGCAGTTTTCCTTGAGGAAGTGTGGGCTTGAAGGAAGGCTTGGAGGTACTTGAGGAGCTACCATTGAAAGTTGTTGGTGTAGGGGTTGAACCTTGCTTGTAGGTGAAGTACATCTTGGGCTTGTTGTACTTGATATCCTCTTGCACTTGACGTTCAGCCTTTGTTGCAATGTGCACAAGCTCAACCATGGTGTTGTATGTTTGGAACTCGACAATGCGCTTGATTGGGTGATTCAAGCCAATAAGGAAACGTGCCATTGTTTGCTCCATGCGCTCATCAATGTTGGCGCGAATCAAGTTGAGTTCCATTTCCTTGAAGTACTCTTCCACGGTCTTTGTCCCTTGATGAAGAGCTTGAAGGTTGTTGAAGAGGTCACGCGTGTAGTGCGCGGGGACGAACCGGGATCTCATGTGAGCCTTCATGTCATTCCAAGTTGTGATTGGCGGCTCTTGTCTTGCATCACGAGAAACTTGAACTTGTTCCCACCAAAGGTTGGCGTAATCATCAAACTCTAGCGAAGCCATGGCGACCATCTTCTCGTTGCTATAGTTGTGCATGCGGAAGATCTTGTCGACTTTGAGTGCCCACAAGAGGTATTCTTCGGGGTCATTGGATCCGGTGAACTTGGGCATTGTGAACTTGAGATTGCCAAAAGTTTCTTCATCGTTGCGGTCATTGTGACGAGCTTGGTGACCTTGTTGATGATCTTGTAGTTGGGGAGGTTGAACTTGGTTCTCGCGTCCTTGTGGCGGAGCTTGCTCTTGGTATTGTTGTTTAGGAGGAGCTTGCTCTTGCTCTTGGCGCGGTTATTGACGTGGTTGAGGTACTTGGGCCTCATGGTGGCGAAGGTGTGTAGCCCCTTGACGTGGTTGATGACGAAGAGGAGGCTCGTTCCTCGGTTGGTGATGTTGGTTAGGCACATGGGCCTCACGGCGAAGAACATGGTCACGAGCCTCTTGACGTGGTGGGCGTCACTCAACTTGTATCACTTGACGCTCCAAGTTTTGTTGATGTGGAGGAAGCGCCTCGTGATGACCATGGTGTCGTTGTTGGCATTCATGCCTTTGATGACGAGGAGGAGGATCTTGAAGAGCTTGACGTCGATGACGAGCTTGATTCTCCAAATTGGAGTCATCACTTGTTGTGTCAAGAATGTGTCGCGGTCGATGGTGGTAGACTTGCGGTTGCGCTTGCGGTTCCTCTTGTGGTTGCTCTTGTTGAATCACTAGTGCCCTTGCATGATGACGGTGTGCTTCTTGCCTTGCTCGTGGCCTTGAAGAGAGGTCACCGTCATAGCTTGACATTGCGGCATGCCGTGGGGAAGGTACATAGTTCGAACATCCCTCATCATTGCGTCTTTGAGCACTTTGATGTAGATCTTGTGGAAGAGGTGCATGACGATGTGAAGAACTTGCCGAGCTTGATGCGCGTGAACGTGGTCTTGCCATGCCATCGATGAGGCGTCGAAGATTGTCATTTGTTTCGGTGACGGAGCGTTGAAGCGCTTCATTTTGGTGGCAGAAGTTGTGATGCATTGCATGCATTTGTCGTTCGAGGCCGTCGAAGCGGTTGTCGGTGTTCTTGAACTCGGCTTGCGTCTCGCCAAATTGTTCATCTTGTCTCGTCTCATGTGCTTGGCAACGTTCACGGAACTCTTGTCGAACGATGAAGTGACTTGCGCGCGTCATGTACGGACCTTGATCTTCTTCTTGGGGAGGTGGTTGGCTCGTCTCACCGTGCCTATCCATCATGCAAAACACACAAGTATTGTATATGGAAGTGGAATATGGTGGTGTTAGCCTTGTACCTCACCTTGGGGATTGCACCAAACTAGAAACCACAAGTGAGAGCTATTAGCGTGCAAAGTGGAAATGCAAAGAAAACTCACACTCTCAAAAGCTTGTTGGTGGTAGGTTAGGGTTGTGGAAAGCCAAAGAACCAACCAAAAGAAAAGGGATAGTCAAAAGTGGTAAAAATCCAACAAAACTCAAGTCAAAGGTGAAGGTCAACAACTCAAAAGGGTGACGGGAACCTACGACTATGTACACACACGTGGAGAAAGTTGGGATTGACACGACTATGAAAATGAGCAAACAAAATGTCCTAACGAAGACTAAGCTTGTTGTCGTGCCAATGCAAGGAGAGACCGTGGCTCGTTTGCAAAGAGGAAAAATGAGCAACGGATTTGTGCAGTTGCCTTGGGCGCTCTTCTTTCTCTCTTGCTTACAAGCTTTGAGACTCTCTTTTGCAAGGGGAGACTATTTTTCTTTTGCTTTTTCTTTGTATCTTTTTCCTTCTTTTTTTTTCTCTCCCTTGATGCTACCTAGTCACACTTGCTATTGCTCTTTAACTCTCACTATCCAAGGACAAATGCACAATGCTCAAGAAAACACAAGATGAGCCACTCTCATGGGATAGGTACACACAAAGGAAGATGGGGTTAACAAGGTGACGCAAGTTATACCTTCTTTGATGATGAACTTGGCGTCGGTGGTGCGGGATGATGTTCGTGGTCCGTGGTGTCGATGAGCGCGGAAGTTGATGATGCGGAAGCTTGCTGGTACTTGCTGACACGCACATGGGACACGAGCAAACAAAGGAGATTAGCCAATGCGAAAAATGAGGCAAAACAGTCAAAACAGACGTTACAGCCGGACACTCCAGTCTGTTTGGGCCGGACACTCCGGTGTGTTTCGGCCGGATACTCCGGTTGGGCCGGACACTCCGGTTGGTATGAGCCGGACACTCCGGCGCGGGTTTCCTGCTCGTGTTCTTGAGCGGAAATCCTCGCCTTCGGGCCTCAAATCCGCGAAAAACTAGACAAATCGGGCTGGCAAAACGCAGGATAAAGCTGGACCAACTCCTTAGACAAGGTTTGGTCGCATCAAAACCACAAATAACACTCCAAATCGAGAGATCGATCCAAAGGCAAATATGGGCTGTTTTTTGTGGGGATTTTCGAATTTTTGGTGGATAGAAGAAAAATTTGTGGGGGAAATCGTGAGCAACGAAGCTCTTGATACCAATATGTTGAGGGCAAACCTCTGGGGTGGCCCAATCTTTCACGATTCCCTTTCAAGTCGGGCGTGGAGTGCGGGGAAAGGAGGGAGGGATGAACACGACGAACACACGCACGAAGAACGCGATGAACACACACACGCAATACCATGATAAACACCAATAGCTCACGCCGGCGGTGACCGGTCCGATGCAATCCCTAGGATCGGCGTCGGGCGGAGGATTCTCTCTCGAACCGGCACGGCGAGGTGGGAGACTCGGTGAGATCTTGACGTCTAGGCAAAGGGACAACGATGCCTAGGCCTTGTACAACGCGGAGGCACAATGAAACTCCAATGAGGTTTGGGGATATTGGTGCTCCTTAGTCAAGGAGCATGAGGCAAGAACTAGATAGATCCACAAGGGGTTTCTTCTAATTCCAATATCAAGCCTAGGGTTTACAATGGAGGTGGGGGTCTATATATAGGCCAGCCACAAGTTCAGGGGTAATTCAGGCATTAAAGTAGAGTTCTGGGCGAAGGGCGAAGTAGAGGGGTACATGGGCCGAAGGGCCCATCTAGGCACGTAGGCCCATCACTTGGGCCGGACACTCCGGGGCGAGTGAGCCGGACAGTCCGAGGAGGCCGGATAGTCCGGGTCAGATCGACCAGACAGTCCGGTGTGGCCGGACAGTCCGGTGTGGCCGGACACTCCGGGAAGTATCCGGACAGTGTCCGATTCGACCTTCTGATTGTCCTTGCCAGGTCCGGGCTCGGACAGGCCGGACACTCCGGCTGAGTTGGGCCGGACACTCCGGGGTGGCCGAACACTCAGGCTGGATTCGGCCGGACACTCCGGCTCTGGCAGCTTCAGGCCTGGTGCAGCTTCTGGGCTCGTGGGTCGACGCGGCGGGGGCTCGTACCTGATGATGCACAAAGTAGTGGTATGAAGTAACACGCCATCCAAGGAGGTATCGAATTGGCACGAAGAGAGGAGCGAGTTCACCTTAGCTTGGAGGAGTTTGGCTCGGGCACGAGTCATGGGTCCACTTGGGGGACTTGTTGGTGTAGATGTAGAAGCGTCCGTAGGACGGGCTGCATCACGGGCCGAGCTGGTTCGTCCAAGTCCTAGCTCCACACCATGGCCGCGACCACAAATTGCCGCCCTGAAGGTAGAAGACGCGTAAAGGATGCATGCACCAAAGCTGCAACATGGCAGCGAGATAACGGCGAAAGCTGACAGGGGGGCCCAACTTGACGGCCGTTAGCCAGATTTTTGTATTGAAACGTAAAGTTGAATTCGTGCCGAAAAAGACCCTCTGAGTGTTTGGCACGCCAACTATAGTCATCGCGGCTGATTTCAGGGAACTCGGGTACCGCGTTGCCTGGCCACCCCAACTTTTGGGGCGCAAAATGATATTCTCCTCTACGAGGCCTGAACCTAGGTAAACCTTGCATCCCTGTGTGCTTGTTTGCTAGCCGACTGATGCCTCCAGCGCTCCCTCCTTCTCCAAAACCCAAGTCCATAACAATGGGCATTGATGAGTTAAACCCTCGTCAATTGGCGCTGTCTGTGGGAATTAGGAGTGCTGATGTTGCGGCTTCTTCGACCCCATCAACCATGATCTACAACTCCGCAACAGCGGAGATTTGCCAGCTGTTCGGTGCGTTCGACTTCACCGTCCACATGCCAGCCACTCGCCCAGCTTTCGAGTCCGTGGGCGATGGAATCAGCCTGGCGATCGGGAGCTTCCGCTTCCAAGTTGGTCAGATGGGCACGCTTCGCATGCCTAACCAGCCAACAGCATCCGTGATTGCCCCAGCATCGTGGTTCCTACCACCAACCGGCGTCCTCAGCGAGCTCAACACCTCAGCAGCAGCTGAGAGCACGGACAGCGACAGCAGTCGCGGATCCGATCTGGGTGACCTAGCAACGGAAAATGGGGTATGCGGCTCCAGATCCGAAAGTTACAGAAGCAATAGCTTCCCCAACCACTTCATGTGCGCCGTCATCAACACCGGCGAAACCAGCGCCAATCGCGAAAACGGTGGCAACGGTACTAATCCACCCAACGGTGGCATACCTAATGGCGGTCCACCCAATGGTGGCCCCACCAACGGTGGCAATGGCACGACCGTCAACAATGGAGGGGCAGTCGAACCACCAACCATGGTGAGCGAGCACACTGGTGAACGTGTCATGATTAAACTCAATGACAACGAGTGGGCCTGCTGCCGAGAAGCTCTGCGAGGCAATCCTCTGCCCCTCGGCACATCGCAGGATATGCTGATGGGCTAACATTGGCTACTAAAGGAGGAGTATAGACGCCAGCTACACGCAATTGTGCAACTCAAAGCGCGTAAAAAGGCGGCAGATAAGTCGAGTCTTCGTCGAGCTGGGCTCTCCTCCCATGGAGGATCCTCCTCCAAAGGAACCGAGTATGTTGCCAACAAATGGCGATCTCGACTGGCCCACCTCACCGAAAAAGAACGTGTGGAAGCCGTGAAAGTCCTCGACTTCGGCTCCATGACGGTGGATACACGAGGCAACGTGCTTCCGAAGACACCGTAAGCCGCGGTAACGGCGGCCACCATGTACCTCCTCAATAACTAGCCGCCAGCTGGAGATCTGCGAGCCGCCATGCACCAATCTACGATCGCGGGCCTGGGGCTAATTGAGGCTGCTCTCAACAAGGAACCAACACCGGAGCCAAAGAAAGGTAAGGCCCTGGCAAGACGCTATTCCTCGCCCTCATCCAGCAAAGACAGTCACGATCTGTCTCGGCGTCGCCGCTCACGGCGGCATGATTGCGACTACAATCCACGCGATGAACTCATGCAGCGCAAAATCGACAAATCAAGGGCAAGACACGCTCGCTCGACTAACTCCGAAGAGGACGAGACTGAACTCTACGGTGCTAGATGCTTCAGCAGGGCCATCCGGCAGAAGCGAATGCCTAAAGGGTTCAAACTTCCATTGGAGAACCCAAAGTTCGACGGCCTACAAGACCCAAAGATCTGGTTGAGGACCACATCTCCTCCGTCAGACTGCATGGCGGGAGCCGAAGCACGCCCATGCAATGCCTGCAGCTACAGCTGCAGGGCGCCGCCCGAGCATGGCTCAACAATCTCCCGCGCGGATCCATTCGCGGCTGGGAAGAACTGGTCTACAACTTTGTACGCAACTTCAAGGGCACTTACAAAAGGTCCGCATCAATCGAAGAACTGAGGAGCTGCCAGCAAAGGTCGGGCAAATCGCTATGCTCGTACATCCAAAGGTGGTCCATCATCAAGAACTCTGCAGAAAACATCTCGGAGGATCGCGCAATCGACGCGCTCAACGGCGGCATTCGCCGCATAGAGCTCAGGGAGGAGCTGGCCCGCTCGAAGCCCAAAACGATCAACCACCTAATGGAAATCGTGAATTGGTGGGCTAACGGAGAAGACTCGGTGAAAAACCATACCTACTCCGACGACGACGACCTCGGGCATAGACGTGACCGCCGAAGAAAACGTCGAATGCGCGTCTACGATGACCACGACGAGGTCAACATGGTCGCAGCCGGCTATGCCGACAAACGCGATGATAACCGCAACAGTGGATACCGCAACAGTGGATACCGCGACAGGGGAAAAACCACGCAGGTGTGGCAGCACCGCACTCGCGAAGAGGCACCCGCAACAACCATCGAGGACAAACTATTCGGGTCGTGCAACGTGCACTTCTACATCGACAAGCATGACGGCAAGAAAAAATCCAACCACCTTCTCAAGGACTGTCGCGAGTTTCTCAAACTCCATGAGGGTTTGGCTCGGATGAATCGCGATGCAGTCAACAGGGGCTACGGAGTCGCCCAGGCGCCGTAGCACATGGAGCTCCCCACCAACGCCCGGACTACCACCGCCCACGGCTGCGCCAGACCAGCACCATGGAGGCGAGCCATACCCATGGGCTGTAGGCAATATGATGATCCAAAAAGGGCGCCCCTCAAATCGGGTGCAGAAAGCCATCACTCGCCAAGTCAACTTGGCGACGAACTCTCCGCCCTCCACCACTGAGTACCTCAGTGGAAGTGACTCATGTCTCACCTTTGACAAGCGCGACCATCCGCGCCAAGTCCCTCGTCCAGGACACTATCCCCTCGTACTCGAGGCACAGATCGGAGGCTTCAACATGAGTCGCGTCTTCATGGATGGAGAAAGCGGCATTAACCTCATGTTCGCAAGTACCTTGCGAGCAATGAGGTTCCCTCTGACGTGTCTAGAGGTCTCGGACACGATGTTCCACGGCATCGTCCCAGGGAAGGGCATATACCCCTTGGGCAAAATCAACCTTGCCCTCATCTTCGGCATGCCAAAAAACTTTCAACGCGAATGCATAGACTTCGAAGTCGTCGACCTGCCCTCACAGTACCACTGCATCCTCGGACGTGTCGCGTTCGCTAGGTTCATGGCAGTGTCGCACTACGCCTACCTACAGATGAAAATGCTAGGCCCAAACGGCATCATCACAATCAACGGGAGCTTCGAGAGGTCCGATAGCTGCGACAAGGAATTCAACAGAATCTCCTAGTCCTTCGGCATCCAGGAGGAGCTCGCAAGATTGAAGGAGTTGACAGACAACAGTCTGCCTCCCCTGAGACGGCCAAGTTCACCCGACCTATCCTTTGATTCGTCGGTGCACACGAAGAAAGTCCAGGTCCACCCATCGCACCAGACCAAGATGGCCCTCATCACAAACAACTTGAGTTCCGCATAGGAACTCGCGCTCGTCGAATTCCTCCATGAGCACTGGGAAATCTTTGCCTGGTGTCCAGCGAACATGCCAGGGGTTCCTAGGCAATTCGCCGAGCACGCACTCAACGTCAACCCAGACGCAAGGCCAGTCAAATAGACAATTCGGTGACTGTCCGAACAAAGGGCAAAGGTGGTCGAAATGGAGATCAACAGACTCCTCGACGCCAAATTCATACGCGATATCAAGGAAAGCACTTGGCTCGCCAACACGGTGCTGGTACCTAAAAAAGATACGGATATCCTGCGGATGTGCGTGGATTTCACCTCCCTGAATAAGCACTGCCCAAAGGATCACTTCCCGCTGCCACGAATTGACCAAATTATCAACTCCACCGCGGGATGTGAGCGCCTCTGCTTCCTCGACACCTACTCAGGCTATAATCAGATTCGAAAGAAGGAGGAGGATCAAGAGAAAACGGCGTTTACAATGCCTTTTGGTGTGTTATGCTACAACACAATGCCCTTCGGGCTCAAAAACGCAGGAGCAACCTATCAACGGTGCATGCAGGCTTGCCTCAAAGAACAACTTGGTCGCAACATCCAAGCCTACGTCGACGACATTGTCATCAAAACAAAGGAGGAAGCCTCGCTAATCGATGACCTATGTGAAACCTTCGCCACACTCGCTACCGGATCAAGCTCAATCCAGACAAGTGCGCCTTCACCGTACCATCTGGGCAGTTACTCGGGTATCTCATATCCGTGAGGGGAATTGAGGCGAACCTGAAGAAAATAAAAGCCATACTGGCCATGGAGAAGCCAAAGAATATAAGAGGCGTCCAACAGCTGGCTAGGCGAATCGCAGCGCTCAGTCGATTCATCAGTCGAATGGGCAAAAAGGCACTACCCTTCCACCAACTTCTCCGCAAAACTGACAAGTTCGAGTGGACCGACGAGGCGCAGGAAGCATTCGAAGACCTCAAGCGTCTACTATCTACCTCACCAGTACTGGTGACCCCACACGAAAGGGAACCATTGCTGCTATACATCTCCGCCACCAACCAGGTGGTCAGCATAGTACTCGTGGTGGAACGAGCCGAAGAAAACAAAGTCCATGGGGTCCAGCGCCCAGTCTACTACCTCAGTGAGATGCTCACGCCAACAAAGCAGCGGTACCCGCACTACCAGAAGCTGGCATAAGGCGTCTTCATGACAGCCAGGCGACTGCGCCACTACTTCTAGGAGCACCCAATTATGGTGGTCAATGATGCCCCACTTGGGCATATTCTCAACAACCCCGATGCCATTGGACAATTCGCGCTTTGGGGAATCGAGTTGTCTCCACGAGACATTACATACGAGAAGCGCGATGCGATCAAGTCACAAGTCCTCCCTGATTTCCTCGTACACTGGATGGAGAACCAGCTCCCCGAAAAGCCAGATATGTCTTACCGCTGGATGATGCACTTCGATGGGTCCAAGTGTAAGGACAGGGCTAGCACAGGTGTCATACTAACATCGCCCTTAGGAGACAAGCTGAAATACATTCTGCAAATGCAGTTCACTGCGTCCAACAACGAAGCTGAATACGAGGCCCTATTGCACGGCATGCGGATGGCAAAATCCTATGGCGCCAAGAGACTCATCATTTACGGCGACTCCAAGCTGTTCGTCAACCAGACAATGCACGAGTGTGACGCGCTGAATGACAATATGATCACTTATCGTGACCTCTACGACACACTCGAAGGGGACTTCGACAGCTGCGAGCTGCGGCATGTAGGCCACGAAAGCAATGAAGAGGCAGACGCACTCGCCAACATTGGCTCCACCTGTGCCCCCATACGACCTAGGGTATTTCTCGAGCGTATCTGCTAATGCTCCATCAAGCAAAAGGCCGCAGAGATGAAAACAAGTGCAACAACGGACTCGGGGGCTACGCCACCCAACGAGCCAATGGCACTCGACGACCTGGAGCTTGACACAGGACTCGAGGGACCAATGGGGGTCATGATGATCGAGCCATCTTGGACTCAACCCTACATCACATATCTTCTCAGCAAGAGGCTACTAGACGAACCGACTGACACGCGACAAATCGCACAGCGATCCAAGGCATTCGCTGTCATCAACGGCGAACTATACAAGCGCAGCATCACAGGAGTACTCCAACGATGCGTCTCTAACACAGACGGAAGGGTCGTCCTCCTCGACATCCATGAAGGGACTTGTGGGCACCATGCCGGCAGTCACGCCCTCGTCGCCAAAGCTCTACGAGCTGGATTCTACTGGCCCATGGCCATGAGCGACACCAAGGACATAATCCAGAGATGCAACGCTTGTCAGCGATTCGCGGACAAATCACACGCACCTGGCGCGGAACTCCGACCAATACCATTGGTTTGGCCCTTTGCACAATGGGGACTCGACATGGTCAGCAAGCTCCCAAAGTCCTCACGAGGAGGTTACGTCTACCTCTTGGTCACAGTCGACAAATTCACCAAGTGGATAGAGGCCATGCCGGTGACAAACCAGTCAGGAGCCAGCGCGGTAAAGTTCTTCGAGTCCATTGTCTATCGCTTCGGAGTGCCACACATCATCATCACGGACAATGGAATGAACTTCACCTCTAAGGAGTTCCAGGGTTTCTGCGAAAACCTAGGAATCAACGTAAGCTATGCCTCCGTAGCTCATCCACAGACCAACAGTCAAGTCGAAAAGGCCAACGGCCTCGTCTGTGGTGGAATCAAGAAGCGACTCCTCCGACCACTCGAGCAAGCCTCTAGATGTTGGCCAGATGAGCTACAGTCCGTACTGTGGAGCCTGCGCACAACCCCAAATAGCGCCATGGGCTATACCCTGTTCTTCATGGTGCACAGCACCGAAGCAGTGCTACCCACAGAAGTACGCTTTAAAGCCCCACAGGTAGTCGCATACAGCGAGAAGGAGTCAACACTTGCACTCGAAGACTCCGTCGATCTCCTTGACGAGGCTCGAGACATCGTAGCAGAAAGATCGACGATCTACCAGCAGAACCTGCACAACTACCATAGCAGAAGGCTACGCCCCAGATCCTCCGTCGAAGGAGACCTGGTCCTATGACTGAAGCAGCAAGGGCACCTCAAGCTCGAGTCCCCTTGGGAAGGACCATACGTGATTATAGAAGTAATCCCAAGTGGCGCCTATCACCTCAAAGATTTAGAGACAGGAGTCGCATACTCCAAGCCCTAGAACGTCGCGCAGCTGCGGCGCTTCTACCCTTAGTCATCCCCTTTTTTCTTACATTACAAATAAGGCTATTCAGCCAGGCTACTTAGCCACACATTGTACCTCGTACTGATTCTGCGAATAAATAAAGCTAAGTGGCCCGAAACTCTATGCTTTCCTCATTTTTCTAGCAATTTTATCACTCGGGCGCTACGCCACCCTTTACACGCTTGTTCTACAAACAATACGCAGTTTCCCGAGTAGCTGACACAACAACAATCGAACCCTTGATACACCAACCAAGTTGCAATGCACCTGATAGGTTGGCAAGGCGCTAAGATACAATAAGTCAAGCTAACGAAAAGGAACTGCAGAGTACAAAATACACTCGCAAAACATATGAGCTAGCAAGCTCCTTACATATCAATATCAATCTATTACATACAACATACACATACGAACTTTACAACATTGGTATGCCTATGTGTAGGATACAAATCAAAACTACTACTGTAGCAGAAGAACGTTTGTCTGTTCATCAAAGAAGTCGACAATTTCTTCTGTTGGGCGGTCCACCGCCTGGTAATGCGGAACCATGTTCCAGGTCAAACCTGCCAGTGGAGTCGGCGGCCCAGCAGCAACAGCCGCAATGTCCACATCAGGCCTATGGAGTCGCACCAGCGAGAGGGCAGCCTTGGCACCAGCCACTAACTTCTGCCGCACGCACTCACGAACTGCACTCAAATCCTGGAATCTCGCTAGAAAGGCAAATAGGCTTGAAGGGACAACGTCCAGTGGAAACATAGTCTGGTAAATGTGCCTGAGGCACGACTGCGCTTTCTTCAGAAAATGAAGCACTCGAGAAGCACGATCCTGCAAGGTCGCAAGTGCAATCACACGGTCATGATCCACCTAGAAGTACCCACTAGCCTGTAGTTGCTCATGGGTCAAATCATTCATTCGAACAACGATCCGATCTTTTTCATCCTGTGGATGGTGAGCACTGACAACTACACCACACAAAAGCAAAATGTGAAAGATAGGCATCGCTGCGATTGACTAAAGGAAAAGATAAGAGGATAGAAGGCTAACACTTGAACTGCTCACTTAGCTGGGCCACCTCCTCCAATAGGTACTTCTCGCGAGTAGGGGCTTTCTCCGCCTTTGACTTCCATACATCGGCGCTACCACGGAGGATGGGCAACTCACGCTCCAGTTGTTTAATACGATCGTGCAGTTGCGAGAGCAACGACAACTCATCCACCTTCAAATGAGGCTTCGCCAAGTTCTCATCAGCAGTAGGAGGATCACAAGATCACTCGAAGGAGCACTCGAGGTACCCTAACACGAATCAAGTAAAAAGCAAATAAGAGACCAAGAATACATTTGGCAAAAAGGGCATATATGCATTCAGACAAAGGAAAAGTTTCGATTGGGACACCCCCCACAAAATCATTGTTCCATAAAGCAAAAGGCTAAGCCACTACATCTATTACAGAAGAAGACTAAGGCACAACATGTTTCTTCGACTTGGACTTAGGCCTCAGGGGCTTCATCGCATCCGTGGCTGTCTCCGATGCCATGGACTTGCCACCAGTACCCCTAGAAGCCGCAGCCTTCGCCTGACGCTGCTCTTCGGAGTACTTGGCGAGTCTCTCGATAAGCTGGGGACCGTAATTTTTACATTTACCAGCATAGGGAGAAAAAACTACCTGCTGGCCTCCAGTGTCGACAGGCATCGCCTCAGAGATAGTTGCGGGATCCATCTCCACGCCATGGGCCTGCACCATTGCGAGTTTCATGGTGGCGCCGATGGAGCGCTGCGAATTTTTGAAGTCCGCAGGGATTCCTCCAGCCAGGGATTCCACCAGGTCGCCGAGGTTGTCGATCATCCCAGCCTTTGGAGTCAAGTCCTCATGGATGCGACTAAGCACATCCTTGGCCTTCCCTAGCGTCTCCTAGAGAGAAACGCTGCGGTCCTCGACTGCGGCGATGGCACTAGCCAAAGCATCCGCACGGCACAGAGATTGGGCATCGAAACTCAAGCCGTTGGCATCTGCATAAAAAACATTAATACAACAATCATACGTTAAAGCATAGAAGAGCAAGACATATCTAGATGAAAAAGGTCATACCTGAGAGGGACTTGGCAATTGAGAGAAGCTGCTCCTCGAACATCTTCTCCGTCTCAACAGTGGAGGCAAGGAGAAACTGCTCTCGCTTCCGCGACTCCTCCAAGGCTGCGACTGCCTCATCACGATTTTTCGTCGCCGCGGCCAATGTCTTCTCCAATGCAACAGCATGTCGAAGTAATTCATTGTGCTCAGCTGTAACAAACAGAGAGTGTTACCAAATCGAATCAATAATATTCGCAAAAGACAAGGACGAAGTCAAAACTTACTTTCGACAATACGATGGCAATTTTCCAGTCGCGCATGCTGTCGACCCATATTAAGAACCTGCTCCTCCTGGCGGGCGGCTTCCTTCATGATGAGCTGCATCAGAGACATTCCAAGTTAAAGTAAAAGCACGCCAAGAATAAATTCGACTGCCAACTACAAGATACTTACATGATCCTCCACAGACTCCGAAGAGGGCTACTACACAGTCATCCGGGTAACCATCTGATGCTCCCTAGCATGGGAAGAACTCGCTGAGTTATGCCCAGAGTGGGCCGCCAATGGAGGAGAAGGAGACCGCGAGGCCACCTTCTTGGACTTGGAGTCCGTGACTCTAGACTCCTTCAAAAATTGGATGTCATCAGAAGACGACATCGCCACTTGACTGAAACGCACAATCAAACAAGAGCTTCAAAATAGATGACAACTCAAAGACGAAACCAAAACAAATTTGTGAATACAGGACTTACCAGTCAAATCTATCAAGATCGAAGGACTGCTCTCCGACTCCGACGACTCCTTCGGCAGTCGCATCTTCTTGCGAGCAAATGGCGCCATAGAGCTTACTGGAACAACAGGAATCGGCTCCTCTGCACCAATGGATGGGCCTTTTGGAGTCGATAGAGAGGAAGCATCTGAATCCTCGCTGCGAGAACGCTTGCGAGTGTCCGGACCGCTGGACTCGGGGGCTTCCTCCTCCTCTTTAGGTGGGACAGTCGATTCCGACTCGTCCTCTTCATCTACTTCACGAGGAATAACCCCCTCAAGAAGAGGGGGCAAACTGGGAGACACCTTCCAATCCTGCATACATAAAACAATTCAGTATATGTCAAGGAATCAGAAGCAATCGACAAATAAAGCTACTTCGTAGCACAATCATACCTCCGGAGGAGGGTTAGAGGCATCGAAGGGAGGCACGACTGGTTCACTGGGGAGAACATCATTGGTGGTGTACTTGGTCACCAGTCGCACCCTCTTATCTACTTCACCCGTGGAAATGCCATCGGCAGATACGCGAGTGGCATCGTCGCACCAGCCCATTGGAACATGGGGTGGACTCTGGCATGTAGAGGCTGGATGCGACGGCGCAACCATGTGTGAATGAGGGCGGCGCCTCCCTCTTCTTTACCCATGCGACTGTCAAGGTCACAGAATCGCTCGTACAACACTTCCATCTCCTCGGACTCGCCAGGCATAACCACGTTCTTCTAAGAACGCCGACTCCTACACGGCGTCTTAGGGTTGAAGGGCGTGAGTCCGTAGTGCTCTCCGTCGGCCTTCTGGTCACGGATGTAGAACCACTTGTCTCTCCACCCTTGGACGGACGCCGTGAGCTTGATATCGAAGTAGGTAGCGGAGAAGTCGACATGAATCCCGTAGCCGCCTACGTCGTAGACAAACAAGCCAGAAGCTGACTAACGCTTCAGCTTTAAAAGCTGCTTGAAGAGACCAAAGTGTGGCTTGACTCCGAGCCACCCCTCTTAAAGCGTGATATAGCACGCAATGTGAAGAAGAGAGTTTGGGGACAGCTGGTGAAGCTGGAGCCCACAGAAACAAAGAAGGCCCCTGACAAAGGGATGCAGGGGCAGCGACAGACCACGAATGATGAGCGTGAGGAACATCACCCGGAAACCCGATAGAGGACAAGGGGTTACCTCGTCACCAGGCACTCGCAAATCGTCTTCGGCGAGCGGAAGAACTCCATCTTGGCGCAGAAGATGGAGTTCATAGGCCTTGATGGTAGATGCGTGCCACGCGCCATTGGTGACGCGAGTGCCCGCACCTTTCTTCTTGCTGGCACCGGCGGCACTAGTGCCCACCGAGGCGGAGCCACCCTTCTTCTTGGCGATGGCAGTGGCGGTAGCAGACCCAGTGGCGGCGCCTCCCTTCTTTTTTCCCATCTTGCGATGGCGGTGCGAGCGGAGGAAGTAGCTCGGGAACACGCGGAGTTGGTCCAGCGTTGCGAAGAGGACAAGCTCTAGGAAGCAGAGAGCAGCGGCAATGGCAATGGAAGCACAAGCAGAGAAAAGAGAAGATGGGAAAATTACCGCAACTGCGCTGCTACTTAACCCCCTTGCGGATGCAATCCAACAGCCCGCAGAAACCCTATTAGACGTGTGGCGCACATCGCGATTGACATGTGGAGAGGCCAAAGCACGAACCGTCCCCCACTATCTCCATTACGCGCGGAAATCGAGGAGGCGCAGTTAAAACGAAAGATTACACACGCCCAGTCAAATCAAAGTCAGAAAATGGGACCCATCGCTCGTCACGTCCCGTCAAAGCCGCTCATGCGGGCAACTGAGGTCATCACATCATCAGCACTTATGTCATCAAGTTGAGCACTAGAAGACTTCTACTACTTCAGTCCTTGCTCGAGTCTTCGACTCCACCAAGCACTCGGGGGCTACTCCCATAGGGAGAGCACCCTATGATTTTATTTTTTATGCAAGAATATGGACATTCCAAAGCATACCCAACCACTCGAATCTACAATTCGATTATGGATCATGGGTTACTCCCATAGGGAGCACCGGAAGGAAATTCGACTGAAAAAGCAAACAAAAGACGACATTAGTCGCAAAATTTTAGTCCCTGCCTGAGTCTTCGACTCAACCAGGCACTCGGGGGCTACTCCCATAGGGAGCGCTGGTCGCGCACCCTATGATTTTGTGTACGTCGTACTGTGTGTTGATAACATCCATACTCAAAGTCTATGGCGACACCGCCTCATATTTTTCCCTACAAAGAGATTGCATCTCCTGGGCCACCCGAATCATCTCCGCGATGACAAAAAATTCGGATGTCGCGCTTGCAGCGTGAAGATAAGACCTGAGTAAGTCTTGGAAACGCATTTGCTGCGCACTACCAGAAATATATCCGTGCCTACAGGTACGATGAACCTGCCTTGACGGACACGTCGAGTGCTCACACCCATATACTGGAATTCGACTCCTGTAAGACCTCTGTGGTTTGAGTCGAATTACACCAGCACTTTCCCGAGTTCGAGTCCGGGGACTCGAGTTTGAGTAGATTGCGTTTTTTTCCCTAAGGCAGTTAACTGATACCGATACATCGGTTAAATCAGGCACGCATATCAACAATCCCTATGACATAAGCAAAACACTTGAAAGAATACTCAGTCATGCACTCGAAAAGATTTCATAAAGTCCCCAACCGAATCTACGATTCCACTTGACACTCTGGGGCTACTGACATGGGTATACCCTGTAGGTACTCGAGTTTAATATATACGGTCCAGTTACGGTGGAAGCCCACGGCGTTGCCATGGCCCAATGAAGGCTTCGAGTGACCCACGGACTCTCAATTACTTGCGAGACAAGAAGAAGTTTAAAGATAGAAAGTTTAAAGGGAAAACCCTAATCTATAACCGACTCGACATGCTACCCGAGACCTAGCCTATCTATATAAAGGCTAGGAGGGGGCGGCGAGGAGGACACACACAACCCTAGTTTCCACAACTCTCGCCAGATTGCATCTGCGCGCCCCTGTAATCTTCGATTCCTCCATTAATTCCAAGAGCAGACAAGCAGGAGTAGGGACCTCTACAAGGCCTGAACCTAGGTAAACCTTGCGTCCCTGTGTGCTTATTTTCTAGCCGACTGATGCGTCCAGCGCTCCCTCCTTCTCAAAAACCCAAGTCCATAACATTGGGCATTCATGAGTTAAACCATTGTCACTTGGAGAAGCAAAAGTTGGAGCGACGACTTCGGAATGCAAAGCTTATTTTGTTTAAATAGAAATCCCTTATGTAAATAGAAATCATCAACTCGTTTGTCAATGGAGCACTTTGTGAAAATTGGTTGAAAGAATGGGTCGGAAGAATATAACGTTTTGATTTCATCAAAGCCTAACACGTTGATTTCAAGTCGGGTAAGAAGGCTTGTGTGCTTGCGAGACAAAGCGACTGCAACTACATTATCTTTGCCCTTCTTATACTTGACAATGTACGGAAAAGACTCCATAAACTCAACCCACTTAGCGTGTCGCTTGCTCAAGTTAGCTCGGGCTTTGAGATATTTCAATGACTCATGGTAGGAATGTATGATAAATTCTTTGGGCCATAGGTAGTGTTGCCAAACTTGAAGAACACAAACTAAGGCAAAAAGCTCTTTATCATAAATCGGATAATTAAGGCGAGCACCATCAAGTTTCTCTCTATGGTAGGCTATAGGACGTCCGTTTTGCATAAGGACTCCTCCAATGCCAATACCACTAGCATCACACTCTATCTCAAAAGTTTTAGTGAAATCCAGTAACGTAAGAAGAGGTGCTTCATGAGCCTCTCTTTAAGTTCATCAAAAGCTTTCTGTGTAGCTTTGCCCCACACGAAGGTGACCTTCTTTTTCGTCAACTCGCTGAGAGGACAAGAAATGGTTGAAAAGTCTTTCACAAAGCAACGATAGAAACCGGCCAACCCATGAAAATTTCGGAGTTCACTCACGTTTGTTGGCATGGGCCAATCTCGTATGTCCTTTACTTTGGACATATCAACTTCAATGCCCTTCGAAGAAACGACAAATCCAAGAAAAATCAACTTGTCTTTAGCAAAAGTTCTCTTGGGAAGATTCGCATAAAGCTTTTCATGTCGAAGGATTTGCAAAACTTCCTTGACGTGGCTAACATGGTCCGCAAGTGATTTGCTATAAACAAGTATATCATCGAAATAGACAACGACACTCTTGCCAATGAGAGAACGCAAAATATGATTCATGAGGCGCATAAAGGTCGATGGGGAATTAGATAAGCCAAAGGGCATAACCAACCATTCATAGAGACCAAGTTTGGTCTTGAAGGCTGTTTTCCACTCATAACCTTCAGCCATGCGTTTTTTATGGTAACCACTACGAAGATCAATTTTCGAAAAAATAGTGTCTCCACACAACTCATCAAGCATGTCATCGAGACGTGGTATGGGATGTCGATAACGTACAGTGATAGCATTGATTGGACGGCAGTCCATGCATAACTGTAATGTATCATCCGTTTATGGAACAAGAATCACGGGTACGGCACTTGGACTAGTGCTAACTTGGATCAAACCTTTGGAGACGAGTTGGTTAATTTGACGTTCAACCTCCTTTGTCTCCTCCGGGTTCGTGCAGTAAGCGGTGCGGTTTGGAAGAGGTGCGTCGGGGATGTGGTCAATGCGATGTTCAATGCCGCAAAGAGGAGGTAGTCCATGTGGGAGCTCTTCGGGGAACACATCCTTGAATTCCTGCAAAACAATCATCAAAGATGGAGGAACATTGGTTAATTCATTAGTTCCTTGCGCTAGTCCCTTGCAAATGAGGACATAGTGCAAGATGGATGGGTTGTTCCGCACATCTCTCATCTCACTTTTGGTGGCAAGGAGAACACTCTTAGTTTCTTCACTCGATTTTGGCTTCTGTCTCTCACTCACTATGAGTTGGTTCTCTCACTCACCGCTCTTCTCACAACGAGGTGTTGTGGTTTGCGCCCTCGCTAAAGCCTTTGCATTGTTTGCAATTATTTGGCTAGGAGTCATTGGTTGCAAAACACATGTTTTGTTGAGCCATTTGAAGGTGTACACATTGGTGCGACCATCATGTAGAGCAGCATTGTTGAATTGCAATGGTCGACCAAGCAACATGTGGCAAACTATCATTGGAACCACATCACATTCCACTGTGTCTTTGTATGTCCCAATAGCAAAGGTTACCGACGCGGTATGCTTAATCTTCACGGACCCTTGGTCACTTATCCATTGCACATGGTAGGGGTGCTTCTGAGGATGAAGAGTGAGGTTGAGCTTCTCACACAACTTGGTGCTAGCAAGGTTGTGGCAACTCCCTCCATCGATGATCACTTTGATAGATTTTCCATTGATGTCGGCTCGTTTTTGGAAGATATTTGAGCATTGGTCTTCATACTCTTGTGCTTGAGTGGTCAAGATCCTTGTGACGACAAGTGATGGACTTGCGTCATGTTCACACATAAGAAGTTCTTGGTCATCTTCCACTCGTTGCCTTGCCATTCCTTCCTTGACACGGGCATCAAATTCATCTTCCATCAAATACTCTTCGTCGCCATTGTCATGTATGAACAGTACCTTCTTGTTTCCACATTCGGCCGACTTGTGTCCTTTGCCTCCACACTCGTAGCATTCACCGTTGAAAGGTGTATCACTCTTTGCTTGTTTGCCACTTGGGGGCAGTTTTCCTTGTGGAAGTGTGGGCTTGAAGGATGGCTTGGAGGTACTTGAGGAGCTTCCATTGAAGGTTGTTGGTATAGCGGTTGAACCTTGCTTGTAGGTGAAATACGTCTTGGGCTTGTTGTACTTGATGTCCTCTTGCACTTGGCATTCGGCCTTTGTTGCGATGTGCACAAGCTCAACCATGTTGTTGTATGTTTGGAACTCGACGATGCGCTTGATTGGGTGATTCAAGCCAATAAGGAAATGTGCCATAGTTTGCTCTATGTGCTCTTCAATGTTGGCACGGATCAAGTTGAGCTCCATTTACTTGAAGTACTCTTCCACGGTCTTTGTCCCTTGACGAAGCGATTGAAGGTTGTTGAAGAGGTCGCGTGTGTAGTGCGCGGGGACAAAACGGGATCTCATGTGAGCCTTCATGTCATGCCAAGTTGTAATTGGCGGTTCTTGTCTTGCATCACGAGCAACTTGAACTTGTTCCCACCAAAGGTTGGCGTAATCATCAAACTCAAGCAAAGCCATGGCAACCATCTTCTTGTTGTGATAATGGTGCATGCGGATGATCTTGTTGACTTTGAGTGCCCATGAGAGATATTCTTCGGGGTCATTGGATCCGGTAACTTTGGCATTGTGAACTTGAGCTTGCCAAAAGTTTCTTCATCATTGCGGTCATTGCGACGAACTTGGTGACCTTGTCGATGATCTTGTGGTTAGGGAGGTGGAACTTGATTGTCGCGACCTTGTAAAGGTGCTTGCTCTTGCTCTTGGTGTGGTTGATGACGAAGAGGAGGCTTGTTCCTCGGTTGGTTATGTGGATTAGGCGCACGGGCCTCACGGCGAAGTTCATGGTCTTGAGCCTCTTGACGTGGTGGGTGTCGCTCAAATTGTATCACTTGGTGCTCCATGTTTTTCTATGGTGGAGGAGGCGCCTCGTGACGACCATGGTGTCGGTGCGGACGTTCATGACGGTGATGACGAGGAGGAGGATCTTGGAGAGTTTCACGTCGATGACAAGCTTGATTCTCCAAATTGGAGGCATCACTTGTTGTGTCAATTATGTGTCGCGGACGATGGCGGAGGACTTGCGGTTGCACTCACGGTTCTTCTTCTGGTTGTGTTTGTTGGATCACTAGTGCCCTTGCATGATGACGGTGTGCTTCTTGCCTTGCTTGTGGCCTTGAAGATAAATCACCATCATAGCTTGACGTTGTGGCATGCTGTGGGGAAGGTATATAGTTCGAAGAGGTTCCATCTTCAACCAAGGGGGCGTCATTGCGTCTTGGAGCACTTGGATGAAGATCTTGTTGAAGAGGTGCATGACAAGGTGAAGAACTTGAAGAGCTTGATGCGCGTGAATGTGGTCTTGCCATTCCGTCGATGAGGACACGAAGCTTGTCATTTGTTTCGGCGATGGAGTTGGAGAGCTTCATTTTGATGGCCAAAGTTATGATGCATTACGTGCATTTCTCTTTCAAGGCCATGGAAGCGGTTGTCGATGTTCTTGAAGTCAGCTTGCGTCTCGCCAAACTATTTGTCTTGACGTGTCTCGAGAGCTTGGCAATGATCACGGAACTCTTTTCGGAAGATGAAATGGCTTCCGTGCATCATGTACGGTCCATGTTCTTTTTCTTGTGAAGGTGGTTGGCTCGACTCACCGTGCCTATCCATCATGCAAAGCACACAAGGATTGTATATGGAATTGTCATATGGTGGTGTTAGCCTTGTACCTCACCTTGGGGATTGCACCAAACTAGAAACCACAAGTGAGAGCTATAAGCGTGCAAAGTGGAATCGCAAAGAAACCTCCTACTAAAGAAAAAACTAACTCTCAAAAGCTTTTGATGGAAGGTTAGGGTTGTGGAAAAACCAAACTAAACGATCCAAATAAAAGGTTTTTTTCAAAAGTGGTAGAGAACCAAAGATCAAATGCAAAAAGGAAATGATCCACAAAACACAAGGATACACACACGCGGAGACAGATGTGGTTAGCATGACTATAACATGAGCACAAAAGGTCCTAACGAAGACTACGCTCGGTGTCATGCCAACTCAAGGAGAGACCACAACTCGTTCGCCAAAAGAGAAATAAGCAACAGATTTGTGCACTTGCCTTGGTCGTGCTCTATCTCTCTCTTTGCTTACAAGGTTTGAGACTCTCTTTGTATTGGGAGACTTTGTGTCTTTCTAATTTTCTTTTACTTTTTTTATTCTTTTTCTCCCTTTCTATACTACTATGTTAACTTTTGTATTTGCTTCAACACTCTCACTTCTCCAAGGGCAAGTGCACAATGCTTAGGCAAACACAAAATTAGTTGCTCTCATAGGATAGATACACCGTAAGGAAGAAGGGTTAACAAGGTGGAGCAAGTTATACCTTTGGTATTGTTGACGACTTTCTACCGCTGTTTGGGATGGTGTTCGGGTGTCATGGTGTCGAGGAGCGCAGAGAGTATAGCAGATGCGGAAGCTTGTTTTTAGGAAGGTGACACGCACACGAAACACGAACAAACCAATACTAAAGTTAGCGAACAAAAATGGGGGTGCAAATTTCTTGTTTGACAGGGGCGGTAGTACCGCCCAAATCGGCCGGTAGTACTGGTGACCGGTAGTACTGCTGGGATCAGCCGGTAGTACCACTCGTTCGGCGGTAGTACCGCTTCACGAATTCCTTGGTGCGTCGATCCTAGCGCAAACACGGCCGAAAAATCCTCAAATCAGTGGAAATCTGAACAAAATTGGGGTTAGGAACACACCAAGAAGGTACATCGATACCCCAAGCAACAAATCTATGGAACAAAAGCACAAAAACTCACCAAATCAAGAGATCGATCCGAAGGCAATATTGGGGCTCTTATTTTTGGGGAATTTTCGAAATTATGGTCGAGGAGAAAAATTTGAGGGGAATCCGTGAGCAACGAGGCTATTGATACCAATATGTTGAGGGAAAACCTCGAGGGTGGCCCAATCTTCCACGAATCCCGTTCAAATCAAGGGTGGAGTGCGGGGGAAAGAGAGCTGGAAGAACACAATGAACTCACGCACGAAGAACACGATGAACACACACACGCAAAACCACGATACACACCAATAGCTTACGTCGGCGGTGACCGGTCCGGCGCAATCCCTAGGTTCGGCATCGGCCAGAGGACTCTCTCTCGAACCAACACAGTGAGTAGGGAGACTCGGTGAGATCTTGATGTCTAGGCAAAGGGACTCTGATGCCTAGGCCTTGTACAATGCGGAGGCACGATGCAAACTCCAACGAGGTTTGGGATATTTGCTGCTCCTTTGTCAAAGGAGCATGAGGCAAGAACTAGATAGATCCACAAGGGGTTTCCACTAATTCCAAATATCATGCCTAGGGCTTACAATAGAGGTGGGGGACTATATATAGGCTATCCACAAGTTCAGGGGTAATTTAGGCAACTAAAATATCAAAGGGATGTGTTACAAGGCCAAAGGGCCGAGCTAGGACACGCTGGCCCTGGGCCGTTCAGTAGTACCGGGTCTGATGACCAGTAGTACCAGTAAGTCGTGGTAGCACTGCTTGAAGGTACCGGTGCGGCTAGAAGCTATGGCGGGGTCTTTAGACGCGGGCGGTAGTACCGCTCGATGAACGCGGCAATACCGGTTGAAGGTGGTGGTACCGCTCACAGGTACCGGGTAGGTCTAGGGCGGCTGGCGGAAGCTCTTTGTCCGGGGCGGTAGTTCCGGGGGCTCCAGGCAGCAGTACCGCTTGGACGGTAGTACCAATCCTCAGGGCCGGTAGTACCGCTTGGACCTGGCAGCTGCTGGCTGCTGTCTCGCTCCACTGGCTCGTGTCCTCATACCTGATGATGCATAGTGTCGGGGCATGAAGTAGCAAGTCATCCAGGGGTGTATCAAAGTTACATGAGCATAGGAGCTAGTTCACCTTAGCTTGGAGGAGCTTGGCTCAAGCGTGAGTCATCGGTCCACTTGGGGAACTTGGTGGTGTAGATGTAGAGGCATCCGTAGGATGGGATGCATCATCTCCCCCCCCCCCCTTGGGAAAGAGTCGTCCTCGACTCTTCATGGTTATCATCTTGAACATCTCCATGGTAGGGTGAAAGGTCCTTGACATTGAATGTATTGTTGTCAAGGTAGTTGGAGGTCGGAATGTCAATGATGTAGCCGTTGTTGTTGATTCTCTTTAGGACCTTGAAGGGACCATCTCCTCGAGGCTTGAGCTTGGAATCGTGTTCTTTGGGGAAACGGTCCTTGCTTAGGTGTATCCACACAAGGTCACCTTCTTCAAAGATGATCTCCTCCTTATACTTGTTTAACCTTGAAGCTTGGTGAAGGACTTGTTGCTCGATAGTAGCTCTTGTTTCTTCGTGAAGCTTCTTCAAAGCGTTGGCGCGCTTGTCGACGTCCATGTTGGTGCGCTCATGAAGAGGTAGTGGTAGGATGTCGAGAGTGATGAGGGGCTCAAAACCATAGACGATCATGAAGGGACTCATCTTTGTTGTGGCATGCTTTGCATGGTTGTAAGCAAACTCGGCGAGGGGAATGCATTCCTCCCAATCCTTGAGGTTTTTCTTGATCAGCACATCAAGGAGCGTCCCGAGGCTTCGGTTGACAACTTCGGTTTGGTCGTCGGTTTGAGGATGCGATGCGGAGGAGAAGAGTAGCTTGACGCCGAGCTTGGCCATGAGGGTCTTCCATAAGTAGCTCATGAATTTGATGTCGCGGTCGGAGACGATTGTTCTTGGAACACCGTGAAGACGGACGATTTCTCTGGAAAAAACAAATTGGCAACATGCGAAGCATCGTCGGTCTTATGGGACGGTATAAAGTGTGTCATTTTGGAACAGGGATCCACGACAACAAATATAGAATCATGTCCATGCTTAGACCTAGGCAATCCTAACACAAAATCCATGCTAATGTTGGACCAAGGTGCATACGGAATAGGCAATGGCATATAAATACCATAAGGATTAGCTTGCGACTTAGCTTGAACACATGTTGAGCATCATTGAACGTAGCGCTCTATGTCGCGCTTCATCTTGGGCCAAAAGTAGTGAGTGGAGAACATGTCCAATGTGTTTTCACGGCCAAAGTGACCCATAAGGCCTCCACCATGAGATTCTTGGAGAAGCAAAAGTTGGAACTACGACTCCGGAATGCAAAGCTTATTTTGTTTAAATAGAAATCCCTTATGCAAATAGAAATCATCAACTCGTTTGTCAATGGAGCACTTTGTGAAAATTGGTTGAAAGAATGGGTCGGAAGAATACAACATTTTGATTTCATCAAAGCCTAACACGTTGATTTCAAGTCGGGTAAGAAGTCTTGTGTGCTTGCGAGACAAAGCGTCTGCAACTACATTATCTTTGCCCTTCATATACTTGACAATGTACGGAAAAGACTCCATAAACTCAACCCACTTAGCGTGTCTCTTGCTCAAGTTAGCTTGGCATTTGAGATATTTCAATGACTCATGGTGGGAATGTATGACAAATTCTTTGGGCCATAGGTAGTGTTGCCAAACTTGAAGAACAAAAACTAAGGCAAAAAGCTATTTGTCATAAATCGGATAAATAAGGCGAGCACCATCAAGTTTCTCGCTATGGTAGGCTATAGGACGTCCGTTTTGCATAAGGACTCCTCCAATGCCAATACCACTAGCATCACACTCTATCTTAAAAGTTTTAGTGAAATCCGGTAACGTAAGAATAGGTGCTTCGTGAGCCTCTTTTTAAGTTCATCAAGAGCTTTCTGTTGAGCTTTGCCCCACACGAAGGTGACATTATTTTTCGCCAACTCGTTGAGAGGACAAGCAATGGTTGAAAAGTCTTTCACAAAGCGACGATAGAAACCGGCCAACCCATGAAAACTTCGGAGTTTGCTCACATTTGTTGGGATGGGCCAATCTTGTATGTCCTTTACTTTGGACATATAAACTTCAATGCCCTTCGAAGAAACGACAAATACAAGAAAAATCAACTTGTCTTTAGCAAAAGTTCTCTTAGGAAGATTCAGAAAAAGCTTTTCATGTCGAAGGATTTGCAAAACTTCCTTGACATGGGTAACATGGTTCGCAAGTGATTTGCTATAAAAAAGTATATCATCAAAATAGACAACGACACTCTTGCCAATGAGAGAACAGAAAATATGATTCATGAGGCGCATGAAGGTGGATGGGTATTAGAGAAGCCAAAGGGCATAACCAACCATTCATAGAGACCAAGTTGGTTCTTGAAGGCTGTTTTCCACTCATCACCTTTAGCCATGCGTATTTGATGGTAACCGCTACGAAGATCAATTTTCAAAAAAATAGTGGCTCCACACAACTCATCAAGCATGTCATCGAGACGTGGTATGGTATGTTGATAACGTACGGTGATAGCATTGATTGGACGGCAGTCCATGCATAACCGTAATGTATCATCCGTTTTTGGAACAAGAATCACGGGTACGGCATTTGGACTAGTGCTAACTTGGATGAAACCTTTGGAAACGAGTTGGTTAATTTGACGTTCAACCTCCTTTGTCTCCTCCGGGTTCGTGCGGTAAGCGGCACAGTTTGGAAGAGGTGCGTCAGAGATGAGGTTAATGCGATGTTCGATGCCACAAAGAGGAGGTAGTCCATGTGGGAGCTCTTCGGGGAACACATCCTTGAATTCCTGCAAAACAATCATCAAAGATGGAGGAACATTGGTTAATTCATTAGTTCCTTGCGCTAGTCCCTTGCAAATGAGGACATAGTGCAAGATGGATGGGTTGTTCCGCACATCTCTCATCTCACTTTTGGTGGCAAGGAGAACACTCTTAGTTTCTTCACTCGATTTTGGCTTCTGTCTCTCACTCACTATGAGCTGGTTCTCTCGCTCACCGCTCTTCTCACAACGAGGTGTTGTGGTTTGCGCCCTCGCTAAAGCCTTTGCATTGTTCACAATTATTTGGCTAGGAGTCATTGGTTGCAAAACACATGTTTTGTTGAGCCATTTGAAGGTGAAAACATTGGTGCGACCATCATGTAGAGAAGCCTTGTTGAATTGCCATGGTCGACCAAGCAACATGTGGCAAACCGTCATTGGAACCACATCACATTCCGCCGTGTCTTTGTATGGCCCAATAGCGAAGGTTACCGACGCGGTATGCTTAATCTTCACAGCCCTTGGTCACTTATCCATTGCACATGGTAGGTGTGTTTGTGAGGATGGAGGGTGAGGTTGAGCTTCTCACACAACTTGGTGCTAGCAAGGTTGTGGCAACTCCCTCCATCGATGATCACTTTGATAGATTTTCCATTGATGTCGGCTTGTGTTTGGAAGATACTTGAGCATTGGTCTTCATGCTCTTTTCCTTGAGTGGTCAAGATCCTTGTGACGACAAGCGATGGACTTGTGTCATGTTCACACATAAGAAGTTCTTGGTCATCTTACACTTGTTGCCTTGCCATTGCTTCCTTGACACGGGCATCAAATTTATCTTCACTCAAATACTCTTTGTTGCCATTGTCATGGATGAACAATACCTCTTGTTTCCACATTCAGCCGACCTCTGTCCTTTGCCTCCACACTTGTAGCATTCATCGTTGAAAGGTGTATCACTCTTTGCTTGTCTTCCACTTGGGGGCAGTTTTCCTTGAGGAAGTATGGGCTTGAAGGATGGCTTGGAAGCACTTGAGGAGCTTCCATTGAAGGTTGCTGGTATAGCAGTTGAAGCTTGCTTGTAGGTGAAATATGTCTTGGGCTTGTTGTACTTGATGTCCTCTTGCACTTGATGTTCTGCCTTTGTTGCGATCTGCACAAGCTCAACCATGTTGTTGTATGTTTGGAACTCGACGATGCGCTTGACTGGGTGATTCAAGCCAATAAGGAAATGTGCCATAGTTTACTCTGTGCGCTCTTCAATGTTGGCACGGACCAAGTTGAGCTCCATTTCCTTGAAGTACTCTTCCACGGTCTTTGTCCCTTGACGAAGCTATTGAAGGTTGTTGAAGAGGTCGCGTGTGTAGTGCGTGGGGACAAAACGGGATCTCATGTGAGCCTTCATGTCATGCCAAGTTGTAATTGGCGGCTCTTGTCCTGTGTCACGAGCAACTCGAACTTGTTACCACCAAAGGTTGGCGTAATCATCAAACTCAAGTGAAGCCATGGCGACCATCTTCTCGTTGCTATAATTGTACATGCCAAAGATCTTGTTGACTTTGAGTGCCCATGAGAGATATTCTTCGGGGTCATTGGATCCGGTAAACTTGGGCATTGTGAACTTGAGCTTGCAAAAAGTTTCTTCATCATTGTGGTCATTGCGACAAACTTCATTGTCGCGACCTTGTTGAGGTTCTTGCTCTTTCTCTTGGCATGGTTGATGACGAAGAGGAGGCTCGTTCCTCGGTTGGTTATGTGGATTAGGCGCACGGGCCTCACGACAAAGATCATGGTCTTGAGCCTCTTGACGTGGTGGGTGTCGCTCAACTTGTACCACTTGGCGCTCCATGTTTTGCTATGGTGGAGGAGGCACCTCGTGACGACCATGGTGTCGGTGCGGACGTTCATGACAGTGATGACGAGGAGGAGGATCTTGGAGAGTTTCACATTGATGACGAGCTTGATTCTCCAAATTGGAGGCATCACTTGTTGTGTAAAGTATGTGTCGCGGGCGATGGTGGAGGACTTGCGGTTGCACTCACGGTTCTTTTTCTAGTTGTGCTTATTGGATCATTAGTGCCCTTGCGCGATGACGGTGTGCTTCTTGCCTTGCTTGTGGCCTTGAAGATAAATCACCATCATAGCTTGACGTTGTGGCGTGCTTTGGGAAGGTACATAGTTCGAAGAGGTTCCATCTTCAACCACGAGGGCGTCATTGCATCTTGGAGCACTTGGATGAAGATCTTGTTGAAGAGTTGCATGACAACGTGAAGAACTTGAAGAGCTTGATGCGCCTGAATGTGGTCTTGCCATTCCGTCGATGAGGACACGAAGCTTGTCATTTGTTTCATTGATGGAGCGTTGGAGAGCTTCATTTTGATGGCCAAAGTTGTGATGCATTGCGTGCATTTCTCTTTCAAGGCCATCGAAGCGGTTGTCGATGTTCTTGAACTCGGCTTGCGTCTTGCCAAACTGTTTGTCTTGACGTGTCACAAGAGCTTGGCAACGATCACGGAACTCTTGTCGGAAGATGAAATGGCTTCCGCGCATCATTTACAGCCCATGTTATTTTTCTTGTGAAGGTGGTTGGCTCGACTCACCATGCCTATCCATCATGCAAAGCACACAAGGATTGTATATGGAATTGGAATATGGTGGTGTTAGCCTTGTACCTCACCTTAGGGATTGCACCAAACTAGAAACCACAAGTGAGAGCTATAAGCGTGCAAAGTGGAATTGCAAAGAAACCTCACACTAAAGAAAGAACTAACTCTCATAGGATAGATACACAGTAAGGAAGAAGGGTTAACAAGGTGGAGCAAGTTATACCTTTGGTATTGCTGAAGACTTGCTACCACTGTTTGGGATGGTGTTCGAGTGTCGCAGTGTCGAGGAGCGCAGAGAGTATAGAAGATGCGAAAGCTTGTTTTTAGGAAGGCGACGCGCACACGAAACACGAACAAAACAATACTAAAGTTAGCAAACAAAAATGGGGGTGAAAATTTCTTGTCTGACAGGGGCGGTGGTACCTCCCAATTCGGCCGGTAGTATCGGTGACTGGTAGTACTGTTGGGATCAGCCGGTAGTACCGCTTGCCGGAAGTACCACTTGTTCAGCGGTAGTACCGCTTCGCGGATTCCTGGGAGCATTGATCCTAGCGCAAACATGGCCAAAAAATCCTAAAATCAGTGGAATTCATAACAAAATTGGGGTTAGGAACACACCAAGAAGGTACATCGATACCCCAAGCAACAAATCTATGGAACAAAACCACAAAAACTCACCAAATCAAGAGATCGATCCGAAGGCAATATTGGGGCTCTTCTTTTTGGGGAATTTTTGAAATTATGGTCGAGTAGAAAAATTTGAGGGGAATCCGTGAGCAACGAGGCTCTTGATACTGATGGCTTAGTGTATGGCGCCAGAAAAATGCTGGGGCGTGGTTGATATAGAGCTCGTTAGGAACCCCAAGTGGAAGGTATGATGAGCACAGCAGCAAGTTTCCCTCAGTATGAAACCAAGGTTTAATCGAACCAGTAGGAGCAAGGAAACACCCCAAAGGTGTTACTAGCTGAGCTTTGGCAGGGCACTATCGGTGCTAGTAGCAACGTGGATACCTGCACAACATAACCACAGAACTTTGTCCCCAACTTGCGATGAGGTTGTCAATCTCACCGTGTTTTGCGGAAAACAAAGGATTAAACGTATCGAATGGAAAGAAGTAAAAGTTTGCAGAAAGTAAACACAAAGAAGTAAAATATTGTAGATTGTATGTAAAAGAGAAGGACCGGGATCCATAGTTCACTAGAGGTGGCTCTCCTTAGATACATAACATGCTGGGTGAACAAATTACAGCGGGGCAATTGACAAACATCGAGAAAGCAATACATGCATATACTAATCATCTTGACTCCTTTGACACTTGATTGGGCATTACAACATAATACATAGACCGCCATCCAACTGCATCTATGACTAATAACCCACCTTCAGGTTATCATACGAACCCCCTCCAGTATTAAGTTGCAAGCAACAGATTATTGCTTTACGAACTGCATGTAAAGTAAACAATACGATTGTTCTATGAAGAAAGGATTGTTGTTTTCTCCCTAGTAGCAACAGCGCATTTAGTACCTTAGAGATTTTTGTCACTTCCCCAGATTACCAGAGGAATGAACCCACTATCGAGCATAAATACTAACTCTTGGAGTTGCTAGCATCTACTTGGCCAAGATAGCTACTAACAACGGAAAGCATGCAAGATCACAAATAACAAAGACATGATAGAATCAATAATCAATCTGAAATAGCATCTCAATATCCATCGCATCCCCGCAAACACAACATGCAGAATTACAAATAGATGATCTTGATCATGAACGGAGCTCACAAGATCTAGACAAGAAAGCACAAAGGAGGAGAACCAGCCATCTAGCTACTACATGCATCCGTAGTCCAAGGATGAACTACTCACGCATCACACCGGAGGCTTGCATGGTGATGAAGAAGGCCTCCAGGGTGAATTCCCCTCTCTGGCAGGGTGCTGGGAAGAGCTTCAGATCCCTCCCGACCTAGGGATGGAGATGACGGCGGCTACAGACTCTTTCGTGGATTTTTGATCGGGCCCTTAGGGTTTTTGTCCAGAGGGTAATATATAGGCGGAAGGGGAGACCGAGGGGGTGCCGGGAGCGGCCACACCACCCCCTGGCGCGGGCCAGGCCTGGCCGCGCGGCCAGGTGGTGTGGTGGCCCCCTGGCTCCTCTCCGTCTCGTATTCTGGCACTTGATGACTTCCGGAAAAATAGGCACTTTGGCTTTTGTCCCGTCCAATTCCGAGAATATTCATTTTCTGACTTTCCTGGAACCAAAAACAACAGAAAACAGGGAGCTGGCACTATGGCTCTTGTTAATAGGTTAGTCCAAGAAATCATATGAAAAGTACTCCAAAGTTGGAACAAAACACAAGAAAGTGGATAAAACTAAGCATGGAACATCAAAAATTATAGATACATTTGCAATGTATCAGATACCAATATGTTGAGGGAAAACCTCGAGGGTGGCCCGATCTTTCATGAATCATGTTCAAATCGAGGGTGGAGTGCGGGGGGAGGAGAGGTGGAAGAACAGGATGAACACACGCACGCAAAACCACGATACACACCAATAGCTAATGCCGACGGTGACCGGTTCTGCACAATCCCTAGGGTCGGCATCGGCCGGAGGACTCTCTCTCGAACTGGCGCAGTGAGTAGGGAGACTCGGTGAGATCTTGATGTCCAGGCAAAGGGACTCCGATGCCTAGGCCTTGTACAACATGGAGGCACGATGCAAACTCCAACGAGGTTTGGGATATTTGGTGCTCCTTTGTGAAAGGAGCATGTGGCAAGAACTAGATAGATCCACAAGGGGTTTCCACTAATTCCAAATATCATGCCTAGGGCTTACAATAGAGGTGGGGGACTATATATAGGCCAGCCAGAAGTTCAGGGGTAATTTAGGCAACTAAAATATTAAAGGGGTGCATTACCAGCCCAAAGGGCCGAGCTGGGACGCGCAGGCCGTGGGCCATCCTATAGTACCGGGTCCGATGACCGGTAGTACCGGTAAGTCGTGGTAGCACCGCTTGCAGGTACCGGTGCGGGCAGAGGCTGTGGCGGAGTCTTCAGACACGGGTGGTAGTACGGCTCGATGAACGCGGCAATACCGGTTGAAGGCGGTGGTACCGCTCGCAGGTATCGGGTAAGTCTAGGGCGGCTGGCGGAAGCTCTCTCCGGGGCGGTAGTTCCGGGGGCTCCAGGCGGCAGTACCGCTTGGACAGTAGTACCGCTCCTTGTGGCCGGTAGTACCGCTTGGACCTAGCAGCTGTTGGCTGCTGTCTCACTCCACTAGCTCTTGTCTTCATACCTGATGATGCATAGTGTCGGGGCATGAAGTAGCAAACCATCCAGGGGTGTATCGAAGTTACATGAGTATAGGAGCAAGTTCACCTTAGCTTGGAGGATCTTGGCTCGAGCGTGATTCATTGGTCCACTTGGGGAACTTTGTGGTGTAGATGTAAAGGCGTCCATAGGACGGGCTGCATTAGGAGGATCCTGAAGAACTTGATTATAGTAATGCCCCTTCACCAAGCTACACCATCGAAGATCTCGTAAAGAGGATCAACGTCAAAATTCCGATAAGTGAAGGTAACGATGAAGCCATGTATCAACACTTTGTTGATAAAGTAGCAATTAAGGTACGTGATCTTGAATAGGAATACAAGAAAATCGCTGAAAAGTTACCTATTAAACTAGATGACATATTTGAGCCCACTATTAAGATAAAGATTGGGACTAATGAGATAGCTGCACTTTGTGATCTAGGTGCAAGCGTCTCAACAATCCCAAAGAGTCTTTTTTACAAGTTAAATCTTGGCTCCTTTGAAATCACTGAATTAAAATTGCATCTAGCTGATTCTACCTACAAACAAGCTATAGGAATTAAGGAGAACACTTTATTTTAAATTAAAGGTTGTCCTGCTCTAATTGACTTCGTTATTATTGACATGCCTGAAGATACTATTGCTTCTATAATACTAGGCCGTCCTTTCTTCAGAACTATAAAGGCTTTAATTAACCTTCATGAAGGGAACTTGAAGTTGCAATTGCCTTCACGGGATCCTTTTGTTTTCCATTTCCCCAAGAAAAAGCAAGCCAAACATGACGAGAAGGAGGCCGTCACTTTGATGGCCAATTACTGTGGAGTGGGTGTTCCACTCATCTGGCCCAAGTGAGTATTGTCAAGGTCAAGTTATTGACCATAAAAGATCGCTCCATGGGAGGCAACCCATGTCAAATAAAGGTTTGAGTTAAGTTTTTAGTTTAAGTTGATGTTTAATAAAGAGTGCTAGAAAACTCCATTTGAGGAGAAGAAGTTCGGTAGTACTTGAAATTCTGCTACGTACATGTTGTTGTTGGTCGACAATATTTACTATCAATTTTCTGTCATAAACAAGGTATATCACTAAGTTATAGGAAAAGAAGTAATTCTCGAAGAAACAGAATTTTTTGATGCACACAGAGAGTTTAACGACCAACTATACGACGGGAATAAAAATTCCGGTCATATAGATATCTTTGTCATCGACAATTTTTCTTTAACATGTACTGAGAGTTTAACGACCAACTATACGGTGGAAATAAAAATTCCGACCGTATAGTTCTGGTCATATAGATATCGGCGCCTCCATATGAATTATTTTCTAATGTATTGAGAGTTTAACGACCAACTATACATCAGAAATAAAAAAATTGGCCGTATAGTTCCAGTCGTATAGATATCGATGTCTTTGTATATTTTCTTTCGCAGGGACAGACAGTTTAATGACCAACTATACGGCGGGAACATTTTGTTCCGGTCGTATAGTTGCTTCCGTATAGCTGCGCCGCCAGGAGGAAACCCTAATTTTTTGACAGAAGGCCAACTATACGGCGGGAAAACAATGTCTCGTCCGTATAGTTGCGCCCATATAGTTGTGTCCGGCCAACAAATCGCATGGGAAGGTACCTCCAACTCCAAAACTTCAATCATTTTTGTCTCTTCTACCTCCAAACTCTCTCAAAACCTCAAGAGATCTTCATCTCCACTCAATTTTGTTCGATTTCCTCGCACACGAGTGATCTACGGTATGTTTCTCCTCCAATCCTCTAATTACTTTTTGCAATTTAATCTCTGATCTATTGTCATTATAAATCTAGGGTGAGACCTACTATGAACCAATTGCCATGATTTTCTTGCCTAGATTATTATTTTGAGGAGATTCTTTAGTGTGCTATGATGAGGAATATATTGTACTTACTGTTGTTCGATCAAATAGTTTTATTTTTGTCTTTCTTCAATGTTTTAGATGATGAACACAAGGAGCCAAACTCGTGCTCGTGCCACCGCTAGCTTCTCGGGCAGCCACTTAGGAACGCATGGGGATCAAGTTCAAGGATAAGCTCCAACGTGATCGCTTCAACACGATCAAGAACCGCGAAGTGAAGACTACCAAGTGGGCTTGCCCCATTATATTGAACCAACTCGGTATTTCTGATGACTTCAATTTACTTTGCAATAGAGCTGGCCTGCAAAACTTTGTGTACAATGATGTACCTACTTATCGCCGCTTAACCATTGAATTCCTAAGTTCGTTGCAAAGCACCATTAAACAATGGCAAGGAGAGGACACTATTTCTTTCCGACTTATGAACAACAAATACACTTTAACATTAGATGAATGGTGCACATGTTTTAATTTTCCAAACAATGATGTTCATGCCTTGCGCGCATCCTTTACTTGCTTAAATCCTTCCCCTGAACAATACTATAATGGAATGAGTTTCACTACTAGAGTGAACAAGGGGAAGAATATTCAACATCCTGCAATTCGCTATTTGTTCTATGTTATTGCTAACACCTTGCAGGCACGTAATGAGTTCACGAGATTCAACGAGGAGGACATCCTAGTCCTTGCAAAGGCTGCTTACATCAAGTGCAACCTGCCACTCAACTTGGGTGCCATCCTTGTGCGCTACCTAGAGCACCAAGCCTCCCAGAGCCAAGGGCCAATCACAAGTGGAGGCGTCATCACTGTTCTTGCCACTGCCCTAGGCATCAACCTAGGTGAGTTGCAACCTGTGTTAGGTAAGACACGTGTTGGTTTCTCCACTTTGAAAGCCTGTGGAATTCTCACTACACTGGTAGAAAGATGGCCTTTGGTCCAGTGCCCAAATTCCATTGGTCCCGGTTCGTTTCCATAATCGGGACCAATGCCAGGCACCGGTCCCGGTTCATGCCGCCTGGGCATTGGTCCCGGTTCATCTATAAGCATTGGTCCCGGTTGGTGGCACGAACCGGGACCAATGCCCCCGCAACGCACACGTGGCGCTCTGCGGGGCATTGGTCCCAGTTCATACCACGAACCGGGACCAACAAGCCCGCGACGGTCAGCAGTCCAGGACAATTAATGTAAATTAATTCGGGGCAGAAATTAATTCGAGGTAGAAATTGAATTGATCAGTATTTTTGAAAAATCTTTCACGAATTAATCGAGATAAAGGTCTAAATTGAGACATTTTATTATTCAACCACAAATTTTTCCATACAAAGATGCGACTTTACAAATTCCTAGTCGACAACACTTCCGATGCCGCTGTCCTCCGAGCCGCTGTCCTCCGAGCCGCCGGCTTCCTCGTCGTCGTCAGACGAAATCTCCACGATTTCGGCGTTGTTTGGGAGACGGAGATCCTCTACACGCCTAAGGGTGTCGATGGCGGTGTAGATGGTCCGTCCAGGGAAGGACCAGAACATATCCCGCCCTTATTGGTTGCGGCGATCCGGGTGCACCAGGCGCCCGTCCACGATGCGGTTGCCAAGCTTGGCCTTCCGCTCCTTCTTGAATAGCCGGGGCCAGTACTCGCTGGCCGCCGTGTACCAGGGCAATGCCCTCATGCACGCGGGCAGCTGGCGGCGATGCTCCGCAATGACGTACTCCATCTCTTATCCGCGGGGTTGAGGAGTGGAGCCACCAGCACACCCGCCTCACTGATGCGAAATCCGGCGAGCACGGTCGCGTGCGGCGGTGCGAGGATGCCGTAGTTTGCAAACATCACCACCTCGTAGTGGTTGAGCGTGGCCACCTCCATGAAGGCACGGTGGAGATTGGAGAGGGAGGCGAGGCGAGACGACGGCACAGTGGAGAGGTGATGGCTAAAGGGTTGGGGTGGAGAGGGACTACAGAGAGGCAGAGGCGATGGCGAAAGCGAGCGATGTGGCCTCATATTTATACACGGGGACGACGAAGCGATGGTGGGCATTGGTGCCGGTTATTGCCACGAACCGGGACCAAAGACCCTCCTGAGCGACACGTGGCAGCCCAGCAGCGTGCCCCCCACCCAGGTCATTCGTCCCGGGTCGTGCCATTAACCGGGACCAATGACCTGGGTGGGGTGCGAGCTGCTGGGCCGCCACGTGTCACGCGGGAGGGGCTTTGGTCCCGGTTCGTGGCAATAACCGGGACCAAAAACCCTCCCCTAGCTATATATAAGCCCAGCCCTTTGCCCACCAAATTTTGCTGGATTGTGTGTGAGGTGTGGGTGCTAGCTTTTTTTTTTCTTTGATTGCACACAAGGTGTTTGACGAAATGTCCGAGCCACACTTTAGTTCGCACAACACAGTATCCTCGGCTGAGGTTAGCAACCTTATCTTCTTTATCTGTAACTGATACAAAAATATTGCATCTGTCCATGTAGGGTGGTCATTTTACTATTCACGATGTTATTGTAATGGTTAATTATTATGACACAAATCGATGCACGAATGCGATGGATGTATGGCGACCGACTCCATTCCGATTTTATTGCAGGCGTCCATAAATTTATCGATTTGGCTAAGGCAAACAAAGTGGATAATTTTATGCCTTGTCCCTGCGTCGACTGTCGGAACGTGGCAGAGCACTCTGCCCCGAGAATCCTTCAAAGCCATCTGCTTCGGAGAGGTTTCATGCCCGGATATTATTGTTGGGCCATGCACGGAGAAAGAGGGGTTAGGCTGGAAGAAAATGAAGAAGAGGAGGATGATGACAGCTATCCTATGTCCCCTAAAGAATACGGTGATACTGCAATGGAAGACAATGAAGAAGAACAACGGGCATCAGATGAGCCCGCTGATGGTCTTGGTCGGGTCATTTCTGATGCAAAGCAACAATGTGATATAGAAAGGGGGAAGCTTAAGTTGGAGGCCATGCAAAAGGATCACAAAAAGTTGTTGTACCCAAATTGCGAAGATGGCAGCACAAAGCTCGGTACCACACTTGAACTGCTGAAATGGAAGGCAGAGACTGGCTTATCTAACAAGGGATTTGAGAAGTTATTGAAAATAATGAAGCCAAAGCTTCCAAAGGATAACGAGCTGCCCGAGACAACGTACGAAGCAAAGAAGACTATCTGCCCTCTAGGATTAGATGTGGAGAAGATACATGCATGCATTAATGACTGCATCCTGTACCGCGGTGAGACGTACGAGAATATGGATAAATGCCCGGTATGCAATGCATGTCGATACAAGATCAGACAAGATGACCCTGGTGATGTTGAGGGCGATGACGAGCCCTCCAGGAAGAGGGTTCCTGCTAAGGTTATGTGGTATGCTCCTATAATACCATGGTTGAAACGTCTGTTCAGAAATAAAGAGCATGTCAGGTTGTTGCGATGGTACAAAGAAGAGCGTAATAAAGACGGGAAACTGAGACATCCCGCTGATGGGTCGCAGTGGAGAAACATCGAGAGAAAGTACTCAAACTTTGCAGGTGACGCGAGGAACTTATGGTTTGGTCTAAGTACAGATGGCATGAATCCTTTTGGGGAGCAGAGCTGTAGTCACAGCACCTGGCTAGTGACTCTATGTATCTACAACCTTCCTCCTTGGTTGTGCATGAAGCGGAAATTCATTATGATGCCAGTGCTCATCCAAGGACCGAAGCAACCCGACAACGATATTGATGTGTACCTAAGGCAATTAGTCGATGAACTTTTGCAGTTGTGGGCAGAACCAGGTGTAAAGGTGTGGGATGAGCACAAACAGGAGCCATTTGACCTACGAGCGTTGTTGTTCGTAACCATCAATGATTGGCCTGCTCTTAGTAACATTTCAAGACATTCAAACAAGGGATACAATGCATGCACGCACTGTTTAGATAAAACTAAAGGTACATATTTGGATAAATGTAAGAAGGTTGTGTACCTAGGGTGTCGTAAATTTCTTCCGACCAATCATCAAGTAAGAAAGAAAGGCAAGAATTTCAACTGTGAGGCAGATTACCGGAAGAAGCGTAAGCTCCCTAAAGGTGCTGATGTATTTGGTATGGTGAAGGACCTAGAAGTAATCTTTGGAAAGGGTCCTGGCGGTCAATCTGTTCCGAAAGACCCCATTACCGGACACACGGCCATGTGGAAAAAGAAATCTATATTTTGGGAGCTTGAATATTGGAAAGACCTAGAGGTCCGTTCTTCAATCAACGTGATGCACGTGATGAAGAATCTTTGCGTGAACCTGCTAGGCTTCCTGGGCGTTTATGGGAAGACAAAAGATACACCAGAAGCACGGGAGGACCAGCAACGTATCAAAGACCCATACAACAAGCATACTGATAAAGGACGTAAATACTTAAGTAGCTACGCTCTTACCAAAGCAGAGAAGGAAATCTTTTTTGAAGTCCTTTATAGTATAAAGGTCTCGGCTGGCTTCTCGTCAAATATAAAGGGAATAATAAATATGGCAGAGAAAAAATTTTAGAACCTGAAGTCTCATGATTGCCACATGATTATGACATAGTTGCTTCCAGTTGCATTGAGGGGGCTTCTACCGGAAAATGTTCGATTAGCCATTGTGAAGCTATGTGCATTCCTCAATGCAATATCTCAGAAGGTAATCGATCGAGAAAGTCTGGAAAGGCTACAGAAGGATGTGGTCCAATGTCTTGTCAGTTTTGAGTTGGTGTTCCCCCATCCTTCTTCAATATTATGACGCATCTCTTAGTTCACCTAGTCGAAGAGATTTACATTCTCGGTCCTGTATTTCTGCACAATATGTTCCCCTTCGAGAGGTTCATGGGAGTCTTAAAGAAATATGTTCATAACCGTGCTAGGCCAGAAGGAAGCATCTCCAAGGGCTATGGAACAGAGGAGGTCATTGGGTTCTGTGTAGACTTTCTTCCTAACCTTAAGCCGATTGGTGTTCCTGAATCACGGTATGAGGGGAGACTGAGTGGAAAAGGCACGCTAGGAAAGAAAGCAGTGATATTTGGGACGGACATTCTTTGAATCAAGCACACTACATAGTTCTCCAAAGTTCTACCTTCGTGGCTCCGTAGATCGAGGAACACATGAATGTTGTGCGCTCCAAGTTCCCGGGGAAGGATGACTACTAGATAAAAGAAAATCACATGGAGACTTTCGGCACTTGGTTGCAATTACATCTCATTAATGACACCACTATTGGAGATCAGCTCTACTTGTTGGCCGTGACACCATCTGCGACTGTATTGACTTTCCAAGGGTACAAGATAAATGGGAATACATTTTACACGATTGCCCAAGATAAAAAGAGCACCAACCAAAACAGTGGTGTCCGCTTTGATGCAACATGCGAGAATGGGAAAAAGGACACATACTATGGTTACATAGAGGAGATATGGGAACTTCACTATGGACCTACTTTTAAGGTCCCATTGTTTCGGTGCAGTTGGGTCAACATGAATGGAGAAGGGGTAAAGGTAGACCAGCTGTATGGAATGACAACAGTGGATCTCAAGAATCTTGGTTACAGAGACGAACCATTCGTCCTAGCCAATGATGTGGGTCAGGTTTTTTATGTGAAGGCCATGTCCTCTAGACCGAAAAAAAAGAAAAATTAAGGAAACGAATACATCAGACGATGAGCCCAGGCGTCACATAGTTCTTTCAAGGAAAAGAAACATCGCGGGAGTCGAGGACAAGACAGACATGTCAGCAGATTATGATAAGTTTGATGAAATTCCGCCCTTCACCGTGACCCAAGCATCCTATTAAGCAAAGAAGATGCTCCGTGGTTACGGCCTAAGAAGCAATCATAGGCAAGGGATCGACATACGCGACGAAGGATTCATATCCTAAACCCTAAACCCTATGTAAATCTATGTAATGTATGGAAACTTTATGTGATGTATCGAAACTTTATGTAATGGAGTCTTTCACGGGCTTGCAGGGAAATTTTTCCGAGGCAGAGCTTCCGAAGATGCCGTAGGGCGTGTGCACCAACGACATCTTCGAGAAGCTCCTCCACGGGAGATTTCTCAACCCTTTCCCCAACAATGTTAGAGGAGATGGAGTCTTTCACGGGCTAGCAGGGAAATTTTTCCGAGGCGGAGCTTCCAAAGATGTCGTAGGGCGTGTGCACCAATGACATCTTCGAGAAGCTCCGCCACGGGAGATTTCTCAACCCTTTCCCCAACACTACTAGAGGAGATGGAGTCTTTCACGGGCTTGCAGGGAAATTTTTCCGAGGCGAATCTTCCGAAGATGTCGTAGGGCATGTGCACCAACGACATCTTCGAGAAGATCCGCCACGGGAGATTTTTCAACCCTTTCCCCAACACTGTTAGAGGAGATGGAGTCTTTCACGGGCTTGCAGGGAAATTTTTCCGAGGCGGAGCTTCCGAAGATGTCGTAGGGCGTGTGCACCAACGACATCTTCGAGAAGCTCCGCCACGGGAGATTTCCTATCCCTCCATCCATGGGGATGAAACTCTCTCTACCTATGTTGGCTTGTTGAGCTGCTTGCCATGGCGTATCGATGGTCCTTTTATAGGCACGGCGCCGCTTCTACTTTGTCTTGTTCCTCCGACAGGGCGTCGTGCGCTACATGCTTTATCTCATCGAGTAGTGCGTCCACCCACACGTCCTTATCCCGCCGACAGCTTTAGTCTCGGTTGCACCCACTAGCAAGGACTAAAGGTTACCCACGCGTCCTTATCCCACCGACAGCTTTAGTCTTGGTTGCACCCACCAGCCGGGACTAAAGGTTACCCACGCGTCCTTATCCCACCGACAGCTTTTGTCTCGGTTGCACCCACCATCCGGGACTAAAGATTACCCACGCTTCCTTATCCCACCTACATCTTTAGTCTCGGTTGCACCCACCAGCCGGGACTAAAGGTTACCCACGCGTCCTTATCCCACCGACATCTTTAGTCTCAGTTGGCTTTTCATGCGTCGAAAGGGAAAACTTCCTCCTGCAACATTATAAGCAATCCCAAGATGCACATGTGTGCATAATATGGGCACATTATCACAAACTATGCCCTGATTCTAGCCATAACATTGGTGGTTTGACCTAAATGCCATGAAACCTCGAACATGATAGGTCATTTTGTGAAGGATTTTTTATGATGTTTGCAATTTTTCAAGTTCAATATTTTTCCTTGCAACTGTGACACATAATATGACACCACGCGAAGGTTTCACATTGTTTGGATCATTTTTTAATTTCTTATGCCCGTTTCAAACTATATTCAAAATGGCGGGCATGAAGCTTCTTAGCCCAGGGCTGAGCCTCGCTGAACTTGAAGTGGATCTCTGATGAAATAGCATGTTGTGAACCTATAAATGATTTTTGTAAAATTCACAAGCATTATATCATGTACTTGTAGTTCAAATCTTAGCAACCTCCTACCGATTCGGCAGGAATTTGTCTTTTTCATGAGGGATGGACAGAAAGGTTCCAGATACACCGGTTGGGAAATTGTCCATATAAGGTGGTATAGTATTTTTGAAAAATGGTTTGGTACCAATGCCAAACTTTAATTTGGTGGTTGCTTCACAGAACACCTCGATTTCGGCACCTCAAAAATGGAAATTGGCTTTTTCGTGGGTCGAAAAGGAAAACTTCCTCCTGCAACATCATAAGCCATCCCAAGATGCACATTTGTGCACAATATGGGCACATTATCACAAACTATGCCCTGATTCTAGCCATAACATTGGTGGTTTGACCTAAATGCCATGAAACCTCGAACATGATAGGTCATTTTGTGAAGGATTTTTTATGATGTTTGCAATTTTTCAAGTTCAATATTTTTCCTTGCAACTGTGACACATAATATGACACCATGCGAAGGTTTCACATTGTTTGGATCATTTTTGAATTTCCTATGCCCGTTTCAAAGTATATTCAAAACAGCGGGCATGAAGCTTCGTAGCCCGGGGCTGAGCCTCACTGAACTTGAAGTGGATCTCTGATGAAATAGCATGTTGTGAACCTATAAATGATTTTTTTTAAAATTCACAAGCATTATATCATGTACTTCTAGTTCAAATCTTGGCAACCTCCTACCGATTCGGTAGGAATTTGTCTTTTTCATGAGGGATGGACAGAAAGGTTCCAGATACACCGGTTGGGAAATTTTCCATATAAGGTGGTATAGTATTTTTGAAAAATGGTTTGTTACCAATGCCAAACTTTAATTTGGTGGTTGCTTCACAGAACACCCCGATTTCAGCACCTCAAAAATAGAAATTGTCTTTTTCGTGCGTCGAAAAGGAAAACTTCCTCCTGCAACATCGTAAGCCATCCCAAGATGCACATGTGTGCCCAATATGGGCACATTATCACAAACTATGCCCTGATTCTAGCCATAACATTGGTGGTTTGACCTAAATGCCGTGAAACCTCGAACATGATAGGTCATTTTGTGAAGGATATTTTATGATGTTTGCAAATTTTCAAGTTCAATATTTTTCCTTGCAACTGTGACACATAATATGACACCACGCAAAGGTTTCACATTGTTTGGATCATTTTAGAATTTGTTATGCCCGTTTCAAACTATATTCAAAACAGCGGGCATGAAGCACTTTTCGTGTTAAAAGTTTTTTGAAATTCCAAATTATGTAATAAATATTTGTTAATGCAATTTTAATTGACAATAGTAAAATTGTATAGTTCAAATAAAAATATTTGAAAACACAAAATGGTTTTTGATTAGTTATTTAAATTGAAGCACTTTTCCTGTTGAAAGTTTTTTCAAATTCCAAATTATGCAATAAATATTTGGTAATGCAATTTTAATTGGAAATAGTAAAATTATATAGTTCAAATAAAAATATTTGAAAACAGAAAATGGTTTTTGATTAGTTATGTAAATTGAAGCACTTTTCCTGTTGAAAGTTTTTTGAAATTCCAAATAAATAATCATCTTAAATTGAAACATCTTATTAATTAAAGAAGAAAACAAATTTGAAAATGGCGGGAACACCAAAAGGTTTGCCAAAATCTGAAAAACGGGTCAACGATCCCGGTTCGTCCCACCAACCGGGACCGATGATCCTAGATGCACGCGCTGCCATTAACATGCCTTTGGTCCCGGTTGTTGGCACGATCCGGGACCGTTGATCCTTTGGGCCCGGTTGGTGGGACGAACCGGGACCAAAGGCCCGCGCACGTGGCAGCACAGCAATGCTCCTGCCCTAGACCTTTGGTCCCGGTTGGTGGCACTAACCAGGACCATTGGTCCTTTGGTCCCAGTTGTTGGGACAACTCGGGACCAATGGTCTGTACAGTTAACAGCCCCGACCCTTCCTCCTCCAACTCCCCCCAATTCACAGAGCACATCGACGCGCGTCTAAGGAAAATTTGCGGCAGAGCAAAATCACGCCGGTAGGCTGCCCAAATCCAGAGCGGCCGCTTCACACCATTGACGCCCGCCGCCACCGCGCCACCACCGTTTGAGGAATCGACCGCGCACGCTGGAAATCAACACCACGGTCACCGTCTGCTCCGACACCGGCCGTCACCATTGCCGCTGCTTCCGAGCTCCTCCGGCCTCGTCAACCCGTCCATCATCTTCGTGGTGAGCCGCTGGTCCTCCAGGACCTCTCCTCTCTCTCTCTCTCTCTCTCTCTCTCTCTCTCTCTTGCTCTGTTTCCTTCTGTCGCCGAGCGCCACTGTCCGCCGCCGTCGGACGCCGTCGCAGACGACGCTTCGATGACCAATAAGGGGCGGCGCGACCACTGTTAGCTTCCTCGTGGCGCGCTCGTTCGAACCCGACCTTCTGCGTGTTCCAGCAAGCACTCTAGTGCCGCTAACCACCGCCGGCCGACGTGCCCTCCGGCGAGCCCATGTGGCACCAAGGTGGCGCTCATGTGGCCCTGACATGGGCGTCGAGCAAGCTCTGCAAGCGTGGCAGCCTGACATGGCCCTGGCCCCACTAATCAGTCACTGTGGGTAGGCGATGCATCAGTGAGAAAAGGTTCCCCAGTCTTAGGTGACGTCAGCCTTTACCTATGCTGACGCAATAAAAGTTTAACAATTGTTTAAATAATTTCAGAAAAGAGTTTAATCTTATAAATTCAATAACTAATTATTTCTAAGTCAAAAAATATGTATAATATATCAAAATATTTAGAAAAATGAGATCTACACAATAGACTCATAATCATGCATTGTTCAACAACTTTAATTACAAGTTTAATAAGAGAATGAAATCAACCCCTCGTAGGTGATTTCGGGGTCTCTCCTGTACTAAGGTTTGGACCCTTCGGATCCCACTTAAATTGCCAAGCATGCCTTAGGGTTAAATTTCAACTATGTTTAACTTGCCATATCATTATCGATGCCATGTGTTGATTGTTTAACTTGCAGATACTATGGATCCAACACATCAGGAAAACATCCTCCAAGGGATGATCTACGAATATGAAGATATCGATATCAATGTCACGAGTGAGTTTCTGAACGATTCCGGTCAGGGAGATGAGTCTCTCAAACGAGGAGACGGCTCCGGTGAGGTAGAAGCCGAAGCCTGGGACAGGGGAGAAGCCGATAAGGAAGAAGGCGACGGCTCCGACGGAACCTTAAATCTCGCAAACACCAGCGAGGTGTATATATGTATTTTTGTAATTAAAATGCTCTTGTCTATATATATACATGCATATATTAACAATATTTCTTCTTTTAGCCCTCTGGATCGAGAACTTCTTCCGTAAGAACGAAACGAGGCCCAACAAAAAAGTTGGATGACACTGTGAGGTATAGGATCGACGTGGTCGGTGTAGATGGCGAACCGCAAGCTCCCATCGATGTCACAAGAAAAAAATTAAGCAATGTGGAGTTCTTGTGAGGGACTACATCCCAATCACCGTTCAAGAATGGAATCGACCAAGCGGCGGTGGAGTCCCGTATGTCGGCGACAACGCCAAAGATAAGCTTTTTGACAAGCTCATGACTAATTTCCTCCTGCCGGTACTAGATGTGAATCTAGATGAGGAGGAGAGAGTAAGAATGGAGCTTGTGCAAAGAGTCAAGAAGTTTGCTCTCAGCAAGATGGCCGATGCATTCAAGAACTGGAAGAAGAAACTATACAATAACTTTGTCAAGGTAGAGAAGACTCTGAATTTCAATGAAGCCGGCTATGCTAAGTTAAGACACCAGTGGGAGGATTTTGTGAAGTACAATACGTCGGAGAAAGCTAAGGAAAGGTGTAGAATAAATACGGAGAATGCTGCTAAGAAACTGTACCATCATAACATGGGGCCTATTGGCTATGCCGGTTGCATGCCTAAGTGGGATGCACTTGAGGTCAATTACATAGTTGCCGGGATCAGACCAGAGCCCGCAACATGGACACCACGGGCGAGAAACTGGTTTTACGGCCATGGGGGCACGTTGGACAAAGAAGGGAGGGCAATATATAATCAGAAACACAAAGATGATCCCCTACTGCCCATTGAAGATATTAGAAATGCAGTAGATGATGTTGCAGCCGGACGGTTCGTTCCCGATAGAGAGAACGACGAGCTCACACGGGCCCATAAAAATCCTAAACACGACGGACGAGCACGAGGCACACCAGGCTCCAAGTCGTGGAAGGTTGCCTTCCCCCCGGAAATGAAGAGATATCCCGATAAAAGCCATCAGTGGAGAAAGGAAAGGGAGGCAGCTGAGAAAGCGGCCGCTGCAGACCGGCTGCGTAATGTAGAAGAAACATTAAAGTGGCACCAGGATCAACTCGATAGACTTAGCCAGCAAGGTACTAGAGGCCAATCTCAGAGGCACGTAGTAGAAGCTGCATTCGAGGGTACCGGCGCCCTATCGAATAAGAAAAGCAGCGTCGCTTCCACGCAGCTCCATGATGTTAATGATGATGCACCGACGACATCTCCTCCTAAAAGCTACCCAGTGGATGATATCACGGAGACAACAGCTTGTGAGCTAAAGGTGCAGGTTATGGACTTAAGGGTGACGGCGGTGGTCGGCATGGCGGTACCAATTGCGCCTAACCCAACTTGGCATTGCAGACCAGTTCCAAAAGGGTACGTTGTCGTCACGGTGGATGAGGTGAAGGAAGATTTTGAGGAGATGAAGCTAGACCACCCTGCAGGGGAAGATATGGAGTTGACTCAACTAGGAGAAGCCAAAGGGGGGCCTATTCTATGGCTAAAGGAGCGCATCATGCTTCCAAATTATGTGTCGCCAAAGCCACCCACTCCTCAAAGCAGCAATCCACCTTCGCCGCCACCTCACCATTCTCCAGCGCAATAGTCGCCTTCACCGCCTCACCACTCAGCGCAACCGTCTCCATCGCCGCCTCAGCCGTCTCCGCCGCCGCGTCAGCCATCTGCGTCCCCTGAGCCTTAGAGACAAAAGCGGAAGTATACTAAGGGGGGGCAGCACCACCAGCAGCAGCAAGAGCATGTTCCGATCACCGAAACATAAGATATCGCCCCTCCCAAGAGTACATCATCAGAATATGAAGAAGCTACCTTGCGAGAAGACAGATGAGGAAACTGATGCGGCCGCAGCTGCCCATTATGAAAAGTGGAAGATTGACATGGCTAACAAGAAAAAGCTGATAGAGGCATTTTTCCGGTCACCGTAGAAGATAAAGCCAAAGCAGTCGCGTTTAAGATTCAGCTTCACCAACCCATAGCGCTCACATCAGACTATAATCGCTCTATTACCAAGTCGGCTGAGGCAAAAGAGCGGAGAGTCAAGAAATAAGTTGCCCAGCTCGGACAACAGAAAAATCAATCGATCGAACCGTTCAAAGTGTACGATACCAATGAGTGGATGATCCAGGAGCGGCATGATCCGAACATTGATCCGGAGTTTGTTCGACTGTACGGAGAAAAAGCCCAATTATATGGACTGTCTATTACTGAGTACATGAGCCGTATGCATGAGTTCGATGGGTACCAAGAAATAGCATAGGTGTACCAGTACGGTGCTCCTCTCGTCAAACCCGAGTTAGTCAAAGATCTACCAACAAAAATGCGGAGATTGCATAACTGGTACATCCAAGCCTGTGCTGATTCCAAAAACTGGATTTATGCTGCATATAAACACCACCATTACGGTCATGGAGATGGCTTCATACTGATCGAATTTCCAGAATTATTTTAGTTTTACGAACAAGACGCCCTCAACAAAGCTATCGCCAGTGCCTATTGTTTGTAAGTATTATTAATTTCTGTAATTAAGTCTTTCTAGCTCAGCTCATTTGTTGCTTGTATAATATTACTAATCACTATACTAATTATATATGCAGAATGAAGATTCAAGAATGCAACAAAGGACAATTATGACATTGGGTTTGTTGACTGTAATTTTGTTCATGAGGTTACTCTAAAAACAAATCCCAAAGAGACAGAGGATAACTTGTTCCAAGTGTTGAAGTATTTCAGCAACAGAAGGGAAATACTATTTCCTTACAATGTTGGGAGAGTGTTACAGTCTTGTACACATTCTATTTTCGCTTACTCGATGTTAAGCGTATAATTGACTCGTGTTATATTTTGTTAGTGTGTCAAGCTTCCACTATATTCTATTAATCATTGCTGTTGACACCGGAGTAGTAAAAGTCTTGGACTCGAAACGCACACCATTAGAAAAGTGGGCGGACATGCAGGAATGCCTCCAGAAGGCTTGGAAACGGTTCACCGCCAAAACTAGGGGTGTTTGGAAGCCAGAGCTTACATTTCAACCATTGACTGTAAGTACTACTTGCTAGATCCATGCATCTCTTTGATTCTAGTTTCAATACCACCATTATCATGCTTGATTATTATTTTGATTGAACTCCGTTCTCGTAAAGTGCTTGAGGCAGGAAGCCGGGAATAACTTATGTGGATACTATGTCTGCAAGTTCATTCGCCAGACGACCAAAGAGAAGGGGGCAGACCGGAGCATCAAAAAAATTGAAGTACGATAAACAATAATCACAACTTTATTTTATTACCACCAATTGTGTTTAGTTTCATTCATATATATTGATCCCCTTCTTTATATTAGATCGAATGGATGCGGGACGGTCTTCTATCACAAGAACGCGTGCAAGCAATTCAAGAGGAAATTGCCGGATTCTTGTTAGAACAAGTCATAGATCCAAAAGGAGAATACTATTACCCACTTCATTTGGAAGGGTGAAGTGTAAAAAAGAAGATGTAAATTAGATCAAATTCGTGTGAGAGTATCGTTTGTAATCATAAAATGTTTCGACCAAGAAGACGGATGAGACGGTGTATATATTTGTGATCATGCATGATGCGTAATATATATATCGTGGTTTCATTATTGTTGTATATATGTAGTACCATTAAATTGGTAAAAAAATCCTTCCGCGGCAGAAAAATAGCCCGAAAATCCTGCCGCGGCACAAAACCTTGCCGCGGCACAAAACCTTGCCGCGGCACAGAGACCAAGGATCCCGGTTCATGCCAAGAACCGGGACCAATGATCCACCCCCCCCCCCCCCCCGTCTCTGGTGCTCCCACGTGGAGACCCATTGGTCCCAGTTTGTTCCACGAACCGGGACCAATGATCCACCCCCTCCTCGTCGTGCGCCCGCCCACGTGGAGACCCATTGGTCCTGATTCATGCGCGAACCAGGACTAGCATTAGTCCCGAGTGATTGGTCCCGGTTCGGGAACCGGGACCAATGGCCCTTATGAACCGGGGCTAGAGGCCATTTTTCCACCAGTGCTAGGAGAGGTGGTGTTTATTATCTGCATATTTCTGGAGCTAGGCGTCCCTACCCCGCTCCTATGCCTAATGGTCTTTTCTCTATCAAGGAAGGATATTTTCTATATGACTTGTAGGTTGAGCAACACCAACCCGAGGAAGAGATTCTGGAAGAGGATGAGGACCAAGAGGAGGAGCAAGAAGTTCCTTACCAAGAGGAGCAGCCACAAACCCGGTTTGCCACATAACAACATTTCCAAGGACTTGGAGGGACTGTGGAGAGGAAGCATAGCCTCTCTTTGAACCTCCGAGAATCAATTAGTAACCTCTCAAATCAATTTGCAAACTGGAGTAACGACTTTTTCTCCCCACCACAATGATTTGAAGGGCTTGCAAAAGCCTAAGCTTGGGGAAGTTTCCTCAAGTATCTTTATTTGGCGTTAATTTTCTTTTATTTATTTCAAGGTTGTGTTTTTATTTGAGTTTAGAAGCACTCGTGTTGGTTTCCCCAACACTTTATTTTCTAGTTCTTTCTATTTCCTTTCGAGATATTCTAGCCGAGATTTGCCGCCAATTTTATATTCTTTAAATTCCCTCTCTTAAAAATCACAAAAAGATTTCTCCCTTTTTCCTTACTTTCCCTCTTTCTTTTCTTTCTGCCTCGAGGTCTTCATATGTTTGCAGGAGAGTGATTGACTTCGAGTTTCTAAGAAGCAAATAAAAAAGGAAGAGAGAAGTGGAACCAAACATGAGAGGTACGCCTTATGACTCCCCACTTTTGAAGTTTGAGAGACCCATGCTAGTTAGTAGTAAATGTTAAGATATTATATTGGTGGAGTGAGTCTTTGTATCGTAGTAAGCTTTTTCATTTGCATGGGTATTTAATTGAGTTCATCTTGTTCCAGCTCTCGTAATTAACCAAGTCTTGCCTAAAAATTGCTAAACAATTGTAATAAGAAAAAGTCTCACAATTGAAGGCTTGGGTGTTGTAGTGTTTAGTCTTGAAGGTTTATTTCTAGAGACACTCAACACCACTGAAAATGTTGATTGACTTGATAACTCTATTTGAAAGGACTTGTTCGATTGAATTAATGTTTAGCGATTTTTGTGAGCATGATAAAGTTTGACTTGTTAATCATAAGAATGATATATCTTTATGCGTGTCAAACTTCATGGGATGCCAACAACTCCGCTGGCCTATGAACGGTCTTTATGGATGAAACTCCTAGATTTCGGCTATGAGTTGATTAAACACTTGTAGCAGCAATGCTATAGTGGGTAAGCTTCTTGGCACTCCCGGGTAGCTGTAATCATGATGGAATCACTCCTCTGGCTATTATGAGTAATCATTATGCAAAAGGAACAAAAACCTTAGTGATGCCACGAGTGTCCATCATAGCCCGATAAACTAATAAAAATCTTAGGCATGCTCTGAATTACTTAAACTGAAATTCTTGAAGGACATTGAATAGAAAAGTAGTGCTTGAAAAGTCTTGGTTTATTGATGTGGGAGAATTGATATACTCTAGTGTATATGCTTTCATGACAACTCTCACACTCTTAATTTACATGATTATACTTTATTATTCAAAGGCAAGCCTATGAGTTGATTACATGACATGGAATAAAGTTTACTCATTTGAATTATCCATGCTAACAATAATTTTGTTGCACTATAAGGATGCATAAAACCTGTATGATATGCTTGCCATTACTCTATCTATGCTGAAGTTTTTCATATTTATGAAGTGGAGGAAACATGAGTCTACCAATCATGAGTAAGATCACCATCTCATTATTTCAGTTTAAATGCTGAGTTCCTTTTTGATTTTGGTTTTCTTGCTCGGGGACGATCAAGTTTATGCTTGGGGAGGTTGATGGCTCTAAAATATAGCCATCTACGTCCACATTTAAACTGGATATTATTCATAATTTTGATGAAATATCTCTCTAAACCCTGCCACTAATGCCTAATATTCAGAGGGGTATGCAATCCTTTCTTTTATATTTTTCCTGCGCAGATAATGTCGTCAGAAGATGGGAATCACTACATTAAAGTCTAAGATATGAGATTTCCAACAACCAGAAGAAACCAGGAGCCGCAAAGTGGAGGCAGACGCTTTAACGACTAATTATACAACCAGAGCAAAAATTATGGCTGTATAGCTCCGGTCGTATAGTTGGCGTCGCCACCGTTAGGTTAAATAGAACAACTTTCGTGAAGGGACCCCTATATAAAAAAGCCTCAGGCGACGAGAAAACAAGCCAGACCTCGCCTGTCGTGGTGGTGTCACGGCAGATGCCATGTATAGGCTAAATGTGGGGACTAAATGCACTAGGGGAATCTAGGGAGGGATAGTGTGGTGATTCCACACACAGAAGCTTTATATTTGATTCACCTTCACAAGTTACAAGTGCTCCTAGAGCTGTATTGGGGAGAGGAGGAAGAAGGAACTCTCTTACTCTCGCCACTAGCTAGCCCTCAGAGTTATCTCCTAGAAACCAATCCGTCAAGAATCAACCAACCCTCCAGATCTTAACCCGTTCTACAGAGGCCCTAGACCTCCTTATATAGGGGTGCCTAGGTCTCCAGTTAGGGCATACGTGGAGGCATATTCCAGGGAATATGCCTCCTCCCAAAATAGCAAGCAGATCGGGTCACTTTTCCCCCGTGTCACCCATGCAGAGGCTACGTGAGCCTCTGCGGCGCCCGCGCCAGCCGACACTTGGTTCGTCACCTTTGTCGGCCACGCCTTTGTGGTCCAGCCTCTGTCCGCCTCGCTCATGCTCCACGTACAGCTGCCACCTTTTGACCAGTGAGATACCTTCCTTCTCACACAAGCTTGATATAACCCGGATCCTACATAGTTGATCCGGCCACACATGTTCATGCATACAAGTTAGATACATCTTACCGACTTACGGCTTAAGTCGGTTGAGACCAAGTTAGGCGGGCATCCCCCGGTCCGGGTTACCCTATGATTCGGCCTGCCTTGAGTTGACACGGCCAGCATCCGCTTTGGCCTTGCCGAACCTCGGCTAACTCGGCCTTTATACCCCGACGCGACCCTACCCGGAGGTATCCCCCCAACATTAGTCCCCGAAGCTGGTGCGGTCTTAGCTGCCTTGGCCGCTAAGGCCACATCAGGTTCAATTTCACTGATCTCTGGGCCTTATTTCCGAGTTACCTCCTTATCTTGGATTCTATGGATTTACTTTCCCTTGGCACATTCCAAGTTTTCACTTGCTGGCCGGGTTACCACATTCTCATCCGAGTTGCTCTTCCTTCTCTCGTACGCTTCCCCACGTGGAGGCTAATCATCACATTGCCTCATTTTAAGGGCCAGCCACAGTAACCGCCGCAGTAATTGTCAGTTATCACTGTGGCGCACGTCACATCGTGTCTGCCTCCTCGTTAACTGCATCATAACGTCACGTCATGGGATCCGCTACGCTCTGTGGCCTTCCGTGTGGCTCGATGTTGAATGGTCGATCCGGTTGGTACACAGCCACACGATGTGGCCTGCACGCAAATGCGATCCCACTACCTCCCTAAGGGATCGGTTAAATAGGGGAGGGGTGCGCCGCTTGGGTCTTTTCCCTAGTTCCGCGCCCCTCTGCCCTTTCTTCTTCCTCGTCTTCCCCCGTGACAGCGCCGCCGCCACCACGTTTGAGTAGCAAATCCGCCGCCACACTGCTTCCACACGCATCTGCGTCGCCGCCGTCGGTGCACACCTCCTCCGCCACGGGTCCTCGTCTGTCTAGGTCGCTGCCACCCTCCACCGCTAGCGCCAGCGAGGGCAGCGACCTCGAGATGACCGAAGAAGAACTCATCATCGCCGAGCAGGAGATGGAAGAGGATGCTGCGACAGCGGACCGCGGTGCGTGGGCCGGATCCTGGGTCTGCCAGGAAGATCTGGACTGGCTCTACCACACTAGGCGCATCCCCGCAGGCGTCACTGCATGCCTCGCCTCCGCCGAACTCGCCCCCTCACCTAATCCGGGTGAGTATGTGGTGTTCCTGTCACATTTCCAGCGGGGATTTCGGTTGCTAGTCAGCGATTTTTTTCCATGACTGGTTGAACACCTACGAACTCCAGCCGCACCACCTTCCTTCCAATGCAATCACCTCTCTCTGCTTTCGCCTCCACGATCGAAGGCTACGCCGGATTATGGCCCACAAAGGAGCTATGGATCCGGTTTTTTGGCCTTCGTCGGAACATAATTCCGAATGTTGATCTAGAGCCGGAGAATAAGCAACTTACGCAGTTCGGCGCTGCGTCCATTTCTCCCCGGAGGCTCTCCGTATTTCCTCGGGTTACCGGGCTGGACTCTTGCAAGGGATGGGCCCGGACTTCCTTTTATGTTCGGAACAATGGCACAGAAGACCTGATCCGGCTGTGCCCCTATACTTCGGGTCCTCCTAACCCGGAGTTGTGGGACGTCATCCCCAAGAAGCGTGCGGTCTTGGCCAACCAGGTCAACAAAAGGTTCGTGGAGCTGAAGGAGCTCGGGTTGCACAATGAGGACGCCATGATCACATTCGTCTACAACCGGATCTCCCCCCTCCAGAAGCGCACTCACAAAGTGTGCCACATGAGCTGGGGCCGCGACCCCAACCGTACCTCGTCTTTCGAGTTGAGCAACACAGAGATTTACCGCCCGATCAAGGCCCTCTTCACCACCTACAAGGACTTCTCCTCTGAGTGGACGTGGGGAATTGAGCATTATTGCCGAGATAGGCTTCCTCCGCCGGTAAGCTTCATGCTGCAAACTTTCTCCGAATTAAATCTTATGTCGGTTGTTGTTGTATATTTAACTCTGTCGTCTTTTTTCTCCCTTAGCAATTCCTTCAGCAAACTATCGAGGATGGCACGGATCCCTCCCTCAAATGGGCGCCTGACTGGGATACCTCGGACGAGGAAGAACCGGATCAGGAGATGTTCCTTCCAATGACCGACGCGACGAAGCGACCCACCGGTAAACTCTCTTCCATTAGAGATTGGCCCGACGATGAAGATGACTCGGATGTCGAGGTGATGGAAGCATTTGACGCTGTCCCCCTTTCTTATGCTTTTCCGGCATCAGCTAACCTCGGTGGGCAGATCCATGAGGACCCTCCCCTTGCCATGGGTGACCCTGTTCCGGTTGCACCGAAGAAGAAGCGGGGAGTTGCATCAACTTCTTCCTCCGGACCTTCTCAGCTAGCCAAAAGGCGAAAGAAGTCTAGGGACAAAACTGCCTCCAAGCCTGCAACCAAGGCCCCAGCACGAAGGGCTCGGAAGCCCAAGGAGCCCCTGACCTCGGATGATTAAGCCTCTTTTCCCTTTGCCACTTACTTGTTCTTCTATTGTTATAGTTTCTCATCCGACACTGTTTGATTCGGCAGGGCCGCGGTGGAGGTCCCCCAGAGTGGATCTAGCATTGCTTCGCCGCTCCGACACAGCCCTTCTCCCCCTCGTGGCAACGATCCACGCCCGCTGAGCCCTATTCCGGAGGGTTTAGCGGCTGCTCCAGGTTCCACTTCACCTCGTCAAGAGGGGGGCAACCTTGGAGCAGGGGAGACAGGCGATGCCGAGGCAGCGGCATCCACCACTTTGGCTTCGCCTCAACCAGCTACTACCAAGACTACCTCCGCACCTCCACCGAAGAAGAAACCAGCACCAGCACCAGCACCAACTCCAGCACCAGCACCAGCACCAACTCTAGCAGCAAGAGCAACAGCAACAACACCAAAAGCAACAGCAGCAGCGCCAAGCTCCTCCGCCTCGTCCGAGACTTCCCAGTCTTGGCGAGAAAGTACCCAGGCAGCTCCCAAGGGTAAATCTGCTACAACCACTTCCTCCTCTCAGCAGCCCAAGGGAAAAAAGGCCCCTGACACCACCAGGGCAGCGTCCGTCGAGGCCGGACAGTGCACTCTCGCGTCCATGCTTTCCAAGAAGCCTCCAGCACCGAAGGACGCCCCTGCCAAGCCAGCTGGTGCGTAACAACTTGTTTTACACACCAGCCCGGCCCTTGCCCTGGTTGAGAGGAGGGAAGCGCATGCGAAGGGCTTAGTGGCGCCCCATATGCCCAACGGCGAGCGATACCCTCCGACCCTTATTGAATTTGTCAATAATTGGAACAAGGCGGAGTTCGTCCACAACGACGATCTTCCGGAAAAGTTCGGCCCTGCTGAATTTTCTGCTCAAATGAACACAGCCGCGAAGGCAATTAACCTCGCGGGTCGGATGATGGAGGTACGTTACTTCCCCTTTTCCTTAGCATGTTGTAGATATTAGTGATATAACCATTAGTCCCCGAGCCTCCGGGGGAGTAACTTGTTACTCGGCCGGATGCTCCTTTAGAAAACTAACGTAGCTCCTGGATAACTTTGAATATGCACACACCTAGAGCCGGGTTAAGTTCCACTTGGCCCGGATTTTGTACACTTCGAATACGCACACACCTAGAGCCGGGTTAAGTTCCACTTGGCCCGGATCTTGTACACTTCGAACATGCACACACCTAGAGCCGGGTTAAGTTCCACTTGGCCCGGATTTTGTACACTTCGAATATGCACACACCTAGAGCCGGGTTAAGTTCCACTTGGCTCGGATCTTGTACAATTCGAACGTGCACACACCTAGAGCCGGGTTAAGTTCCACTTGGCCCGGATCTTGTACACTTCGAACATGCACACACCTAGAGCCGGGTTAAGTTCCACTTGGCCCGGATTTTGTACACTTCGAATATGCACAAGGCTAAGTTGTATTTTTGTACACTTTTTAGGTGACCACTAACCGCCGAAGCACTGAGTTTCAGTGTCTCCTGAACACTCATGAAATGCTGCGCGCCAAGCATAACGCCCTTCTCGCTAATCATGATAAGAGGGGTAAGTTTCCTCCTCAGCCTTTTTCCATTTTCCTTCATCTTCCTCTGCCGAACTAATCCATCATTCGGTTTTCGCAGCTGGGGTGGAGGCTGAGAACATGGTTATGAGGAAGAATCTGGATCAGATCAAGGGTAAGTTATGTTTGCTCTACCTTGCTATGCTTTCCATCTCCTTTCCTCGTTGGCTCGGCGAACATTCATACCTCGGATCTGCCGGGTCAATAAACTATTTCACGATCTCTTGAAGATAGTGTGCCCGTGCCTGATATGATGCTGCATTTTCTCGAACAAGCAGGACAGCATCAGGCCGAGCTCAAAAAGAAAGATGATGAGCTCGCCCTCCTTTGGACCAAGGATGATGAGATCTCCAAGCTTAAGGCCGAGATGAAGAAAATGAAAGCACAGCACCAATCCGAGCTCCAAAAGGCCAGCCAGGACTACACTGAAGAGCGTGAGCACCTCAATCTTCAGATTGCCAAGGACCAGGACTTACTCAAGGAGGCCAACATCAAGCTTCAGTTAGCGAATGTTGAGCTTGTGCAACTCCGGGAAAGACGTGACAACTGCATCCAAGAGCTGTCCTGGGTTCACAGCCATATCGCCCGTAAGTTCTTTCCCTTCAACCGACATTGATATCTCCGGGTCTGCTTCCTTTAGTTATTCCTCCTGTGTTATTTTTCCCAGACAAGTTCCCAGAGAGCGATTTGCATCCAAGGCTGTTACCAAGTTCCGCCAGCAGAGGGGTACTCCGTCTGGTCCTGGCTCCATTCCTCTTGATCTCGAAGATCTGATAGTCAGCTTGTCCTCCAGAGTTGAGACCGTGAGGAATTATGGCAAGGATGTTATGGACGTGGTAATCCAGATCTTCAATGCCTTTTGGCCTAAAGAGGATACTCCGGAGAATCTCTCTGTTCTCTTTGCCAGGCTTATGGACTGTGAGACTCAGCTTGATCTCTAGAGAGAATCTGCTGGGCACGCCGGAGCTGATATCGTTCTCCACTACGTGCTCACGTGGTACGAGAAGATTGACCTCAATCTCCTTGCACGCATGCGCACGGGATCAAAGTGGTCTACTAACCCGGATTTGGTGGCTCGGCGCAAGGCTTGTGCTCACAGCTTCATCCAATACGCCCACGTTCACCAGTGGAACGAAGGACCGAGCTTTCTAGATGCTGTCGATGAGGAGAATGCTGGAAATGTCGAAGATGGCTCGGATGAAGACGAAGATGACGAGGCTTCAGACATTGAGGAGGGCGAAGATGACGCCGAACTTCCTCCTGCTGCCCCTTGATCGAAAAAACTTTTAAATTTCATCAGATCCCCGGTATGCCGGGTGCAGTTGTATCAAGTGCACAAGTAATATTTTGCTACTAAGTTTCTATGCTGGATTGACTTGGGCGTAGTCCCTGAGTTTCGTTTTCTCGTTCTTCCAATCTTTTGGCTCGGCTCGCGTCTACCTTGATTCAGTTTTGTGACTTACGAGTCCGAGTTTCAAAAATTGTCTTAACAATACTTGGAAACTTTAGGATTAGCTCAAAGTAACTCAGCATAGTAAATTTAAAGTACACATAAGGTTAGGTTGAAAAACAAACGTCGGCTCGATTAAGTTCTTTTCCTTAGTCGCTTTTCATGTGCTACGCAATTCCAAACTTGTTCTCTTGCTTGCCATGAAGCCAATTCTTGTTGGACAGCAGCAAGTCGAAGAGTTGGGTTCTTGGTGCTCACACATTACTAATCCGGCCTAAGTAGAACAACTTATCCCAGCCGATGTATAAATAATAAATACAGAAGACAATACTCATTATTAAGGCAGTCCCCGAGTTACTGCTCGAGGTGCCAACACTTCATTGATAAGCTCATTGCCGGCATACACACCGACATATGAGAGACTCGGATACATACACTTCTTTGCTAAGTGTAGAAAGGACGAAGTAGAGCTACATTCCATGGACGCTTAGATTCCTCACCGGACCTGTCCGCCTTGTTCTTTTCCTGTGGCTTTGCATCGATAAGATAATAAGAATCATTGTGCAATGCTTTTCTCACAATGAATGGCCCTTCCCATGGGGGGATAACTTGTGCATTCCAGCAGTACGTTGTACCAACCGAAGTACCAGATTGCCTTCCCGGAAAACCCGGGGGCATACTTTCCGGCTATGATAGCGTCGGAGATTTTGCTGATATATGGCGGATCTGGACAATGCTAATTCTCACGCTTCTTCCAGCAGATCAACATCATTTTGCCGGGCTTCTTGCACTTCGGCTTCTGTGTATTGGGTGACCCTAGGCGAGTCATGCTCTATGTCGGCTGGTAATACAGCTTCTGCCCCATATACCAGAAAGAATGGCGTATAGCCTGTTGATCGATTCGGAGTTGTTCTTAAACTCCACAGTACTGCTGGTAGTTCTTCTATCCAGCACCCCGCTGATCTTTGCAGCAGCTCAATGAGCCGGTGTTTTATCCCGGATAATACCAATCCGTTGGATCATTCCACTTGTCCGTTCGAAGCAGGGTGGGCTACCGAGGCACGTCCAGCCGGATCTTCTTATCCTGGCAAAAACGCGCAAATGCTCCTTCCGCAAAATTTGTGCCATTATCAGTTATGATACTGTGAGGATAACCGTATCTCAAGATGATGTCTTTGAGAAATGTCACGGCCGTAGCTCCATCACATTTTCTTATTGGCTTCACTTCGATCCACTTTGTAAATTTGTCCACCATGACCAAAATGTGAGTCATATTTCCCCTTGCTGGTTTAAACGGGCCAACCATGTCCAAACACCACACGGCAAATGGCCAGGTGATTGGTATTGTCTTGAGCTCCGACATTGGCATATGTATCTTGGTAGCATACCTCTGACAACCATTGCACTTTCTAACCAGATCTTCTGCTTGTTCTAAGGCACTTGGCCAGTAGAATCCATGCCGGAAAGCTTTTTCCACGAAGGCTCGGGACGAGGCGTGATGCCCGCACTCCCCTTGATGTATATCTCGTAGGATGTCAAGCCCCTCTTCCGGGTCAACACATCGCTGAAGGACATTAGTCACACTCCTTTTGTATAGCTCGGAATTGATGATCGTGTATGCTTTTGCTCTCCTCTGAGTTTGCCTGGACAGCACCTCCTCAGTGGGTAAAGTTCCATCTTTCAGGAATTGAAATATAGGTAGTCCCCAAGCTGGTATTTCTCGCACAGGGAACACTTCTTCATCAATTTCCGTCCGATCCACCGGCATAACTTCAACCGGATCATGCTGAGCAGTTCTCGGGTCTTGCGAAGCAATCCCCGGGTTTGCCGAGGCAGTCCCCAGGTTTCGCGCGGCATCTCCCACGTCAATGTCCATGGGCACCGCTCCGGACTCTGTGTCCTCCGGGACGTAAATTGAGTCGGTTTCTCCAGATGGCCTGATAGATGGTTTTCTGAGGTGTTCCAATGCTACACCCGGTGGAATTGCTTGTCGGGTTGATCCGAGCTTCGACAATACATCAGCTGCCTCGTTTTCCACCCGGGGTACATGGTGAAATTCACATCCCTCAAAGTAACCAGATATCTTCTGCATATGAAATATGTACAGCGCCATGTTTGGATCAAGGGCGTCCCACAGTCCCGACACTTGCTATACTACCAAATTCGAGTCGCTAAAGCATAGGATTCGACGTATCCCAATTTCTTTTGCCACTTTGAGCCCATGCACAAGTGCCTCATACTCAGCGACATTGTTTGATGCCACGAAATGGATCTGCAGCACATATTTCAGCCGGTCTTTCTTTGGCGAGGTAAGTACAACTCCAGCACCTAGCCTGATTTTTGTTTTCGACCTGTTAAAGTGCATTCTCCAATAGTTCGAATCTGGTAATGGTGGCTCATATTGCACCTCGACCCAATCCACAATAAAGTCAGCTATAGCCTGAGACTTGATTGCTTCTCTTCTGTCATATTGTGGCGCATAGGGAGCTAGTTCAATTGCCCATTTGGCAATCCTACTACTCACATCCTTGTTACTCATTATCTCGGATATGGGAGCCTCACATATTACCCTGATGGGATGCTCCTCAAAGTAATGCTTCAACTTCTTAGCTGCCATATACACTCCATACGCCACTTTCTGATAGTGTGGGTAGTTCTGCTTTGAGGCAGATAATACCTGCTTAGATAATACACTGGCCTTTGCACCGACTTACCCTCTTCGTCGCGCTCTACCACAATCACTGCATTTACAACTCGGTTGGTTGCGGCTATGTAGAGCAACATCGGCTCCTTTGATAGTGGAGAGCCTAACACTGGTGCAGTGGCTAACATCTTCTTTAAGTGGGAAAAGGCTTCATTGGCCTGCGGCGTCCAAACGAACTTATCTGACTTTTTCATGAGTTGATAGAGAGGCAACGCCTTTTCTCCCAACCGACACACAAATCGACTTAACGATGCCAGGCAACCAGTGAACTTCTGGACATCGTTAAGACATTTTGGTAGTTCCATTCTCTCAATGGCCCGGATTTTAGTTGAATTAACTTTGATACCTCGGCTGGAGACAAGAAATCCAAGTAACTTTCCAGCCGGGACACCGAAGGTACATTTTTCCGGGTTAAGCTTCATCCGGAACCTTCATAGGTTCACGAATGTCTGCCTGATATCGTCAAGGAGCGTTTTGCTTTCCTTGGTCTTGATAACCACATCACCCACATATACTTGTATGTTTTGACCAATTTCGTCGTGCAAACATTCTTGCATACATCTTTGGTACGTTGCCCCTGCATTACGTAAGCCAAATGGCATGGTGCGATAGCAATGAGCCCCATACGAGGTGATAAACGCAGTCTTTATTTGATCATCCGGATTGAGAGGTATCTGGTGGAAACCAGAATACGCATCAATGAACGACAATAGTTCACATCCAGCAGTTGAATCTATGACCTGATCTATTCTGGGCAGTGGAAATGGGTCTTTTGGACACGCCTTATTCAGGTTCGTGTAATCGATACACATACGCCAAACCAGTGCCACGTTCGGATCATCTTTCTTCTTTTCCACCAGTACCGGATTAGACAGCCAATCTGGGTAAAGAACTTCCATGATAAATCCTGCAGCCAACAACCGAGCTATCTCATCTCCGATGACTTTCCTCCTATCTTCGGCGAAGCGACGGAGAGGTTGCTTCACCGGCTTTGCTCCGGGTCTCACATTCAAAGAGTGCTCGGCCAACTCCCTCGGAACACCTTGCAAGTCCTGTGTGGACCAAGCAAAAATGTCCCGATTCTCACGGAGGAAGTTGACAAGCTCTCTTTCCTATTTGTCGTTTAACCCGGCACCAATTGTTACGGTGCGCTCTAGGAACATATCATCAACAGGCACCTTCTTGGTATCTTTTGTGGCTTGAAATGAGACACTTCCATGCGGGTTACTTAGCGCCGGCATATACTACTGCGCGAACTGAGCCAATGCCGCCACCTCTTGGATTTTTTTATCTTACGCAATCACAAGTGACTCGGCTAGGTTAGACCCGGCTGACGCACACTCAATGAAACGTCGAAAATCTCCAGCAATGGTAATCACTCCATTCGGCCCGGGCAACTTCATCTTCAAGTAACTGATGTGACAACTTGCCATGAACTTGTTCAATGCTGGTCTTCTGAGTAACGCATGATACGCACTTTCTAAGTTCACCACTTTAAACTCCAAATTCTCAGTCCGGCAATTATCTCTCGTGTCGAACAAGACGTCAACCCGGACCTTGCCTATGGGCTCACAAGAAATGTCTGGCACAATACCATGGAAAGTGGTCCTTGTAGCCTGGAGCATGTTCTCCGAGATACCCAACTTGCGCATTGTATCCGCATACATGATGTTAATGCTACTGCCATTGTCAATCAGTACCTTTGAGAACCTCACATTGATGTTTGGCCCAATGAATGTTGGATCCAGCACTAACGCATACGAACTAGGACTCGGCATAAGCTTAGGATGATCTTTGATGCTCCAGGTAATTTCCTGGTCCGACCAAGGCATATACCTCGTCACTGCTGGCATTACCGCATTCATCTCCATATGTCGGCGCTGCAAGCTTTTTCTGTCTGTTTCTTCAGTGGTAAACACACAGTAACTCTGATGATGCTCTATGTACTCATTTCTCCCCTCATTTCCGGGGTACCTCTGATCCGGCTGATGCTGATTTTCTACTTGATGCACTGCATCCCTTCTCTCATGGTTATCATACCTCGGCGGAGGCGGAGGCAACATTAGTTGTTGCGCGTTCGCTCTGGAGAGCAATTGTTGTCGGGGTAACTCCTGCCGAGGTTGATCATTCCGGGGTGCCTGAGCATTCCCCGAACCACCTGGTTCTATTTTACGCATCCACTCACATCGCCTTGTTGTATGACCCGCTGGGTTACTTGGATTTGGCGTGTGAAATTTACACGGCTGATCCAACATTTACTCATAAATATACCTCGGACGGTCCTTCTTTTCTTGCCACTGTTTCTTTTGCTCTGGCGTCCAAGTTTTCTTGCCATCATTTCTAGGTGTCCATGGTTGCCCTCCAGTTTTCTGACATTGACTGCCCCCTACTCCGGGCTGATCTTGATTCACAGCAGCAACTTGTTGTGAACTGTACCGGTGATCTGGTCTGTCATCTCTTCTTTTACCTCTGTAGTCATTCCTCCGGGATGATCCGGCTCCATCTATCTGGTAGTACTCCTCATTTGACTCGTTTGACACGAGTCTGGGTTGAGTCGGATCACCCAAAGCATACGAATCAGCAATCCGGATCATCTCTGCCAATGTAGTTGGCATTTTCCTTTGCAACTTCTGCCACAGCTCGCTCGCATATCTGCACCCTTGCGCAAACCATGCTATGGCCTGTGACTCTATCACACCCTCACGGTACACCACCGGGTTAAAAACTCCCAGTCCGTCTCGTTCGCTCTTTGCTTACACATAGCTAGGGTCTGTGGCCTATTTGGCCTCTGATACGTCCTTGAGAAATTACTGATAAACATTTCCTCAAAATCGATCCAGCAGTTAATAATTCGGGCGGCAAATTGTTTAACCATGCCCTCGCTGGCCCCTCCAACATCTGAGGTACGTATAGCCCATCTTATGTTGCCTGTAGCAATTTTCACAGTTGTTGCATAGTTTATCAACCAATCCTCTGGCTTAGTACTGTCGTCATACGTCTTTGTGCCTCTAGGTAACTGGAAATTAGGTACCGGCGGCTCTTTCATGATCCGGGGCCCAAAACACGCAGGACCCGGTGGACCTTGACATTCAATCTGTTCCGACCTATACAGCCGATCCAGTTTTAATCTGGCATCATCTAGCATCAAATCCCTGTTTCCCAATCTTGAACCTATCACATGATAGTCTGGCCTTGGGTATCCTACGTTCACCATTTCCGAATCTCTATCGTTGTACCGATCCTGCTCTCGTGGAGCACCTCTCTGTTGCATACCTCGGCCGGCACTTTGCTCTTGCCTTGGTATATTCCGCTGATGCGGTTATCCTGCTCCTGCCGAGTTTCGCTGTCCGGCATTGCCATTTACAGCATTTCCTTGACCGGCGTTGCCTTGGTCATGGTTACCTCGGCCAGCCTCTCCTCGGCTCACACTTCGTTGATCGTCATTTCTCTGTACTTCTTTTCCTTTCCCTGCCCTTGTCGGGTCATACGGGACAATCTGTTTGTTCCTCCTGGCCGAGGTTACCACCTCTTCTCTCCTAGGACCACCATGAGGAGACGATGCGGCTCCAGCGGATTTCTCCGGGTTGCCTACCGCCGAATGAACGATCTTGGAGGCCCCAGCTCTTTCCGGGTTTGCCCTGAGCAATTCCTCGTTTTGCCTGTTCGCGATCCGATGAGGAGATGATGCGGCTCCAGCGGATTTCTCCGGGTTGCCTACCGCCGAATGAATGATCTTGGAGGCCCTAGCTCTTTCCGGGTTTGCCCTGAGCAATTCCTCGTTTTGCCTGTTCACGATCCGAACCAACTCATTAACCCTATCTTGATGTCTCTGACGGGCTTCACCCATTAGACCCTCTAACTCGAATGCGGCTGCATCTGCCGCCCTGAGGTTCTTTGCCGGGGTACTATACTTCGGCAGCCCCACGGATAAACAGTTCTCTGACTCCTCAATCCTAGTATCACCCTCTTTGTTCATTTCACTCATGAGATTTCTCCCCTTTACTTTTACAGCATCAACTTTATTTGCCTTTGCGTACTCACGCATCGTCATGTTCAATGACTGTTGAGCCGCGGCTATCTTTTTCGCACGCTCTAGTATTTTTTGCCTAGTTTCTTCTAGCTCGGCTTGTGTCTGAGCCAGATCTACTGCTGCTGCTATAGGGTTTGCCAAACTATCCATCGTTTCCCGCAACACATTCTCTGGTCTCTCTAGTGGAGGACCTCTACCTTTCCTTGGTTCCTTGGGCGTTGCTTCCGGATCTGGTGCCGGATCTTTGCTTGTGCCAGCACCAGGCACAGTCATCATCACTTCTGCGTGGTCCGGGGAGCGAGCGGTACGCGCCCCGTGAACCACGCTAAGGGGTGGCTCGCCTGCCTCTGACGACGTGCCGCGGATGAACGCATGACACGTACACAGCAACGTAGACCTTGTGCGCGCCGAGCTTGACGAAGAGGCCGTTGCGCGGAAGAGGGCGCGTGCCGAAGCAACCAGTGTTGTCACTGACGAAATCCAGTGATCCAAAGCGATGAACGAGCCCGGAGACGATGCGTTCGCCAGTGCCGATGAGGTTTCCCGTCCGGATCTTGACCCCTGCTAGCGCTGCTAGCCCCACGGTGGGCGCCAACTATCGTGGTCGTGTCACGGCAGATGCCATGTATAGGCTAAATGTGGGGACTAAATGCACTAGGGGAATCCAGGGAGGGATAGTGTGGTGATTCCACACACAGAAGCTTTATATTTGATTCACCTTCACAAGTTACAAGTGCTCCTAGAGCTATATTGGGGAGAGGAGGAAGAAGGAACTCTCTTACTCTCGCCACTAGCTAGCCTCAGAGCTATCTCCTAGAAACCAATCCATCAAGAATCAACCAACCCTCCAGATCTCAACCCATTCTACAGAGGCCCTCGCCCTCCTTATATAGGGGTGGCTAGGTCTCCACTTAGGGCATACGTGGAGGCATATTCCAGGGAATATGCCTCCTCCCAAAATAGCAAGCAGACCGGGTCACTTTTCCCCCGCGTCACCCATGCAGAGGCTACATGAGCCTCTGCGGCGCCCGCGTCAGCCGACACTGGCTTCGTCACCTTTGTCGGCCACGCCTTGGTGGTCCGGCCTCTGTTCGCCTCGCTCATGCTCCACGTACAGCTTCCACCTTTTGACCAGCGAGATAGCCTCCTTCTCACACAAGCTTGATATAACCCGGATCCTACATAGTTGATCCGCCCACACCTGTTCCTGCATACAAGTTAGATACATCTTACCGACTTACGGCTTAAGTCGGTTGAGACCAAGTTAGGCGGACGTCCCCCGGTCCGGGTTACCCCGTGATTCGGCCTGCCTTGAGTTGACCCGGCCAGCATCCGCTTTGGCCTTGCCGAACCTCGGCTAACTCGGCCTTTATACCCCGGCGCGATCCTACCTGAGGGTATCCCCCCAACATCGCCAAAAAGTCCCTGCCACAGATCACCAGTCGCCTCTAGATCTCAAAACCCTTCTCCATCTCCATAGCCATATTCCACCACTTGTAATAGTAGATCTCTTGTTCGATTAGCGACATTGTAAGACTATTGCTATCAATCTTATGATTTTCATTACAATGTTTGTGATTGTTGATCTCATCTCTATGTGTGAGTAATTCTCCTTGGGCTAAGGGCTTTGGCCTAGCCATGTAGAAATTGTGCATGCTATTTATCATAGATGGGAGCATGTATTTGTTTGTATGACACGATGATTATTGTATCTTCTTTTGCCTCAATCCAAGGACTTGTCAGGTACCCAAGACCCTGAGGGTTGATCCAGGTATATGGAGTATGAGTAATGACTGATCTGCAGGTTGGGAACCCCAGTGACAGAAGGGGTAGTATGGCTGTATGCGAGAGATTTACTTGGGACTAACGGTGACATCACTATGCATATCATTAGTTCTCTTTCTTCTATGGATAACACTAGTAGGTTATTGCTATAAGCGGTTGCGGAGGAAATAGCAATTATGGATGCACTGCCCACATATAACTTATCTTGCTCTAACAAGTACATGCATACTTTATTTATATCTTTTATCCCCATCAGATGTTTTGCACAGCTATAGGTGAAACCAAATGCCCTAGGCCCTCTCTCTCCATCATCGACAACAACAAAAATACGCAAGTCATTGGTCCGGTAAAAACACAAAAGGAATTCTAAAACTCCTGAAGGTCCATTAAAGTAACTTCACTACGCATTTGCTTCCCGAGGATCCGATAACCTAGGTCTACTAGGGAAAAAGAAGCTACATTACATCTGTAATCCGGATCGAAGGTATCAGCCACACACACTCAAGTGGGTGTGGTGATGTAACCTCTTTCACAATGGTGCTCCATTGCATGTGGCAGTTGAATTCCAACATGTTCCTGGGCTTTCTGACCAAGGTTTAACACATATTGGAGTGTCAATGCATGTGTTCTTTTCCAAACCACAATGATCCACATGTCAACACAAACTCAAGTGGGTGCGGTGATGCAACCTCTTTCACAATGGTGCTCCATTCCATGTGGCTGTTGAATTCCAACATGTTCCTGGGCTTTCTGACAATGGTTTGACACATATTGGACTTTCATTTCATGTGTACTTTTCCAAACCACAATGATCCACATGGCCACACACACTCAAGTGGGTGTGGTGATGCAACCTATTTCACAATGGTGCTCCATTGCATCTGGCTGTTGAATTCCAACATGTTCCTGTGCTTTCTAGCCATCGTTGGACACATATTGGAGTGTCATTGCATGTGTTCTTATCCAAACCACAAGGATCCACACGGCCACACACACTCAAGTGGGTGTGGTTATGTAACCTCTTTCAAACTGGTGCTCCATTGCATGTGGCGGCTGAATTCAAACATGTTCCTGTGCTTTTTGACCATGGTTTGGCACATATTGGAGTGCCATTGCATGTGTTATTTTCCAAACCACAATGATCCACATGGCCACACACACTCAAGTGGGTGTGGTGATGCAACCTATTTCAAATTGGTGCTCCATTGCATGTGACAATTGAATTCCAACATGCTTCTGGCTTTCTAACCATGGTTTAACACATATTGGAGTGCCATTGCATGTGTTCTTTTCCAAACCATAATGATCCACATGGCCACACTCACTCAAGTGGGTGTGGTGATGCAACCTCTTTCAAACTTGTGCTCAATTGTATCTGGCAGTTAAATTCCAACATGTTCCTAGGCTTTCTAACAATGGTTTGACACATATTGGAGTGCCATTGCATGTGTCCGTTTCCAAACCAAAGTGATCCACATGGCCACCCACACTCAAGTGGGTGTGGTGAAGTAACCTCTTTCATGATGGTGCTCCATTGCATGTGGCAGTTGAATTCCAACATGTTCCTGGGATTTCTGACCATGGTTTGACACATATTGTAGTGTCATTGAATGTGTTCTTTTCCAAAACACAATGATCCACATGGCCGCACACACTCAAGTGGGTGTGGTGATGCAACCTCTTTCACAATGGTGCTCCATTGCATGTGGCAGTTGAATTTCAACTTGTTCCTAGGCTTTCAGACCATGGTCTGAAACATATTGGAGTGTCAATGCATGTGTTGTTTTCCGAACCACAATGATCCACATGGCCACACACACTCAAGTGGGTGTGGTGATGCAACCTCTTTCAAACTGGTGCTCCATTGCATGTGGTAGTTGAATTCCAACATGTTCCTAGGCTTTCTGACCATGGTTTGACACATATTGGAGTGGCATTGCATGTTTCTTTTCCAAACCACAATGATCCACATGGCCACACACACTCAAGTGGGTGTGGTGATGCAACCTCTTTGAAACTTCTACTCCATTACATGTGGAAGTTGATCTTCAACATGTTCCTAGGCTTTCTAACAATGGTTTGACACATATTAGATTACCATTGCATGTGTTCTTTTCCAAATCACAATGATCCACATGTCCACACACACACTCAAGTTGGTGTGGTGATGCAACCTCTTTCAAACTGGTTCTCCATTGCATGTGGCGGTTTAATTCCAACATGATCTTGGGCTTTCTGATAATGGTTTGACAGATACTGGAGTGCCATTGCATGCGTTCTTTTCCATACTACAATGATCCACATGGGCACAGACACTCAAGTGGGTGTGGTGATGCAACCTATTTCACAATGGTGCTCCATTTCATGTGGCAGTTGAATTCCAACATGTTCCTCGGCTTTCTGACCATGGTTTGACACATATTGGAGTGTCATTGCATGTGTTCTTTTCCAAACCACAATGATCCACATGGAAACGCACACTAAACTGGGTGCGGTGATGCAACCTCTTTCACAATGGAGCTCCATTGCATGTGGCAGTTGAATTCCAACATGTTCATGGGCTTTTTGACAATGGTTTGACACATATTGGAGTTTCATTGCATGTGTACTTTTCCAAACCACAATGATCCACATGGCCACACACACTCAAGTGGGTGTGGTGATGCAACCTCTTTCAAACAAGTGCTCCATTGCATGTGGCCGTTGAATTCCAACATGTTCCTAGGTTTTTGACCATGATGTATTTCTCTACCATGCACACACGTTCTTCCTTTTCTCTATGATGTGTGTAGGTACCCCGAACGATCATGTCAACCTCGGTTGAGCACGAGTTGACAAAAAGATCTCTAGAGTGCATCCCACAAGTGAGTTCAAGATCAAACCCAGCTCTGATACATTTTGCATGCTTTGCATCTTTCATGTTGAAAAATTGCTCTTTCCTATGGTTAGCTTGCAAGCATGTTTATGGTATTCTTTCACCTTGTGATAATCATGTTTCATTGCTATTGGATATTGATGCTTTGTGTGTTGCAACACAAATTTTGAACAATTTCTCTCTCCATTGTTTTGTGTGCAACCATAATGCCATAATGAGCATGTATTGTCACGAGAGCTTCCAAGTACCTCGTATAGTTGTTGAAACAAGCATAAGGAACAATTGCGCTTTCATATGGTTTGTTTGCAAACATGTTGATTTTTCTTCCACTTGTGATACTCCTATGACCATGATTTCAGTTTTTGATGATTTGTGTGTGGCATCCAGCATATCGAATAATTTCTCTTTCCAATGGTTGGTTTGCACACATAATGATGTTGCTTTGGATATTCCTCCTCGTGGTTTTTTTTGCCGAATTCTCCAATCCTTGCATCAAAGCTATTGATCAATATTTTAATCAATTGCTTTGAGTGCCGCACTAAGAGATTATATGAAGTTTTTGAGTTCCCACGTTTGGATGATGTTAAAACGATTTCCATGCACTTTGACCTTGCATATGCATCCCGTTTGCTGTACTTGAGTTGTGCTAATAGTGTTGTGAACAAGAATGGACATGCCAGAAATGGCATGCTCCTCTATCACACACAAACATATGTTGCTTGGTCTCTGTTGTGTGAAGGTACAATTGCATACACATCCACCTCTATGGACCATAAGTTCAGAAGACGAATTGAAGAGAGTTACCTATTGTTGCACTTCATTGAGCTATCTATACACTATAAGGTGGTTTCCTTCTACTTGAGGACACATGCTATAATATTCATGAATTGGCTACGCTTTGAGTGTTCCTTCGCTTTTGTTGTGAGCTTTGTAGGCTTCATGGAAGGCGAAGGAACATTGAAATGTTGTCAAGTCAACCTTCTCGACGATGACTATATGGTGAACCCCGGGATCAAGAACGTTTATCGACTTCTTCTACTTTGTGATGATCATGCAGAGTCGAGGATGAATCTTTTTGAAGGGGGAGATGATATAGCCCGACCTATGGTCGTTACCACATCCAGGCCTCCAACGTATGCCAAGTCATCACGGACTCCAAAGGTGAATTCGTTCCTCTATGCGAACCCACTTCCTACCCTTTTGAATGGTATACTACTTCATACTCCATCCCATTATCATGATAGGTTTACACCGACAAGTACGGAGTCAAGGCAGGAAGCCCGAAGCACCAAGCCCACAATATGGAGGCAGGGAAGAGAAGACAGAACTAGTTGTAGGTTAATCTGGCGCCAGGCCCGGCGAACCGGAACCACCGCCAGAATCTCTAGCGCACGAACCGGCGGACCGGATCCCATGTCGGAATCCTCGGCGAGCAGACCGGCGCAGACCGGAATCGCCTATAGAGAGCTAGACCGACGCCAACTGGAATTATCGGTGATCGCCGGAAAATCCGGCGCCAGATCCGGCGCCGCCGGGCTTATTGCTGGAATCACCCGTCTGTGCATGGATGTGGGTTTGATGCCCTGGAATATTCCCTTTACTTACCCTTTTTCCTAGTTTATCCCCAAACTACCCCCATTTTAGTGGTTGGCCTATAAATAGAGCCCCCACCCCTCATGTATCCCTAGGCATAGATGATAGACTAAAGACACCCCCTTTGTGGAATCTCTAGTTTTGCCTCATCCCCTTGACCAAGGGGACCGACTATCATGACCACCTCATTGGAATTTACACCACGCCTCCCTCGTTGTACAAGGCCTTGGCATCTGTGCCCTTTGCCTAGATGTCAAGACCCTCTCCAAGGTGTTCTTCCCCCTTAGCTTGGGATCAAGGGAGCACGTTGACCGATCTTTCCTTGCAAGGATTCAATCGGACCGGTGGCCACTAGCGAGAGCAATCGGCCTTGAGTTGTACATGTGTTCATCGTGTTCTTCGTGAGGTGTGCATCCGCTTCTGCTACCTTCTCCCTTTCCCCTTGCTTTCCTATCGATTTAACCACGAGACCGTGAAGATCGGGCCACCCACGAGGTTACCCCTCAACAAGTTGTCCTTGGAAAGTGAGAGTGTTGAAGCAAATACAAAAGTGGCATAGTAGTATAGAAAGGGAGAAAAGGAATCAAAAAAAGGAAAAAGAATATATAGAAAGATACAAAGTCTCCCAATACAAATAGAGTCTCAAGCTTGTAAGCAAAGAGAGATATAGAGTGCAACCAAGGCAAGTGCACAAATTCGTTGCGTATTTCTCTTTTGGCGAACGAGTTGTGGTCTCTCCTTGCGTTGGCACGACACTGAGCGTAGTATTCGTTAGGACCTTTTGTGCTCATTTTGATAGTCGTGTTAACCACATCCGTCCCCACATGTGTGTATCCTTTGTGTTTGTAGATCGTTTCCTTTTTGCTTTTGATCTTTAGTTCTCTACCACCTTTAACAATAACCTTTTCTTTGGATTGTTTCATTTGTTTTTCCACAACCCTAACCTTCCACCAAAAGCTATTGAGAGTATAGTTCTCTCTTTAGGTGAGGTTTCTTGCGATTTCACTTTGCAAGCTAATAGCTCTCACTTGTGGTTTCTTGTTTGGTGCAATCCCCAAGGTGAGGTAAAAGGCTAACACCACCATATTCCACTCCCATATGCAATCCTTGTGTGTTTTCCATGACGGATAGGAATGGTGAGTCGAGCCAACCACCTCCCCAAGAAGAAGAACATGGACCATACATGATGCGCGCAAGTCATTGCATCATCCGACAAGAGTTCCACAAACATTGTCAAGCTCTTGAGACGTGACAACATGAACAATTTGGACAGACGCAAGCTAAGTTCAAGAACATCAACAACTGCTTTGATGGCCTCGATGACAAATGAATGCGATGCATCACAACTTTGGCCATCAAAATGAAGTGCTAGAACGCTCCGTCGCTGAAACAAATGGCAAGCTTCGACTTCTCATCAACGGAATGGCAAGACCGCGTTCTCGCGCATAAAGATCTTCAAGCTCGTCGCGCCACCGTTCTCTTCTTCCTCAATATCATCCCCAAAGAGCTCCAAGGTGCAATTATGCTCCCATGGTGGAAGATGGAAGCTCTTCGCACTATGTACCTTCCCCACGGCACGCCGCAATGACAAGCTATGATGGTGATTTCTCCTCAAGGCCCCAAGAAAGGCTCGAAGGACACCGTCATCATGCAAGGGCACTAGTGATCCAACATGACCAACCACAAGTGGAACCTCAAGCACAACCTTGAGTCCACCACCTTCGCCTGCGACACATACTTAACACTACAAGTGATGACTACAACTTGGAGGATCAAGCTCACTGTCATCATGAAGCTCTCCAAGATCCTCATCTTCGTCATCACCGTCATGAACGCCCACACCAACACCATGGTCATCACGAGGCGCATCCTCCTCAACATCAAAACATGGAGCGTCAAGTGGTACAAGTTGAGCGGCGCCCACCACGTCATGAGGCTTAAGACCATGATCTTCACCGTGAGGCCCAAGTGCCTAACCCGCAACAACAACCAAGGAACGAGCCTCCTCTTCGTCCACAACAACCTCAAGAGGCTCCACCTCCTCATGATCGTCACGAGGCCCAAGTGCCTCCTCCTTGACAACAACCACGCCAAGAGCAAGAGCAAGTTCCGCCACCTCCAAATGAGGCTCCTCAGCTGCAAGCACATCAACAAGCTCAACAAGCTCATCGCAATGATTGCATGGAAGATGAGAACCATCATCACCATGGAAACCACCATCACCGTGATCGCAATGAGGAAGAAACATTTGGCAAGCTCAAGTTCACGATGCCCAAGTTCACCGGATCAAATGACCCCGAAGAATACCTTTCATGGGCACTCAAAGTCGACAAGATCTTCTGTATGCAAAATCATAGCAACGAATAGATGGTCGCCATGGCTTCACTTGAGTTTGATGAGTACGCCAACCTTTGGTGGGAACAAGTTCAAGTTGCTCGTGGCGCAAGAGGAGAGCCCCCAATAACAACTTTGCATGACATGAAGGATCATATGAGATCCCGCTTTATCCCCTAGCACTACACGCATGACCTCTTCAACAACCTTCAATCGCTTCGCCAAGGGACAAAGACCGTGGAAGAGTACTTCAAGGAAATGGAGCTCAACATGATCCGCGCCAACATTGAAGAGCGCAAGGAGCATACTATGGCACATTTTCTCATTGTCTTGAACCACCCAATCAAGCACGTCGTCGAGTTCCAAACATACACCAACATGGTTGAGATGGTGCACATCGCAACAAAAGCTGGACGTCAAGTGCAAGAGGACATCAATTACAACAAGCCAAAGATGTACTTCACCTACAAACAAGCTTCAACAAATTACACCAACCATTTTCAATGGAATCTCCTCAAGTACCTCCAAGCCTTCCTTCAAGCCCACACTTCCTTAAGGAAAACTGCCCCCAAGTGGAAAATAAACAAAGAATGATACACCTTTCAATGGTGAATGCTACAAGTGTGGAGGCAAAGGACACAAGTTGGCCGAATGTGGAAACAAGAAAGTACTATTTATCCATGACAATGGTGACGAAGAGTACTTGAGTGAAGATGAATTTGATGCCCGAGTCAAGGAAGTAATGACAAGACAACGAGTGGAAGATGACCAAGAACTCCTCATGTATGAACATGACGCAAGGCCATCGCTTGTCATCACAAGGACCTTGACCACTCAAGCACAAGAGCATGAAGACTAACGCTCAAATATCTTTTAAACACGAGCCGACATCAATGGCAAATCTATCAAGGTGATCATCGATGGAGGGAGTTACCACAATCTTGCTAGCACTGAGTTGTGTGAGAAGCTCAACCTCACCCTCCATCCACACAAGAACCCCTACCATTTGCAATGGCTAAGTGACCAAGGATCCGTGAAGATCAAGCACACCATCTTGGTAACCTTCTCTATTGGACCATACAAAGACACAGTGGAGTGTGATGTAGTTCCAATGACGGTTTGCCACATGTTCCTTGGTCGACCATGGCAATTCGACAAGTGTTCTCTACATGATGGTCGCACAAATGTTTACACCTTCAAATGTCTTACAAGACATGTGTTTTGCAACCGATGACTCCTAGCCAAATAATTGCCGATAATGCAAAGGCTTTAGCGAGGGCGCAAACCATAACACAAACTTGTGAGAAGAGTTGTGAGTGAGAGAACCACCTCATAGTGAGTGAGATCCACAAGCCAAACTCGAGTGGAAAAATTAAGAGTGTTCTCCTTGCCACCAAAAGTCAGATGAGAGATGTGAGGAACAACCCATCCATCTTGCACTATGTCCTCATTTGCAAGGGACTAGCGCAAGGAACTAATGACTTAACCAATGTTCCTCCATCTTTGATGAGTGTTTTGCAGGAATTCAAGGATGTGTTTCCCGAAGAGCTTCCTCATGGACTACCCCCCCTTCGAGGAATTGAGCACCGCATTGACCTCATACCCGGCGCACCCCTTCCAAACCGTGCCACCTACCGCATGAAACTAGAGGAGACGAAGGAGATCGAACGTCAAATCAACCAACTCGTCTCCAAAGGTTTGATCCAAGTAAGCACTAGTCCAAGTGTGGTACCCATGATTCTTGTACCAAAGATGGATCATACGTTGCGGTTATGCATGGACTATCGTCCAATTAATGCTATCACCATGCATTATCAACATATGTCGGGGGGATGACCTCCGGATACCCCCAACCGGACAAGAAACCTGGCAGTCGGATCGCGTCCGGCTGGTCAAGTGCACCCGGAGAAGGCAAGTCAAGCCGGCTACTGTGAGGTAGCCGGAGCGGCGAGAAGCAGCCGACTACAACAGCGTAGCCGGAACTAATCAAGGAGACAGGGCGACATGCAGAACAGTGCGCGGTACGCCCTGTACGATGACAAGACTAGTGACTACTCGGCCATGCCGAAGACTTTGCGGGGATGACGCGGAAACAGTGGCCCTGTGCTGACGATAGGCTCGCGCGGTGTTCACTGTGCCCACGACAGCCATACCACTCGTACTCTGATAGGACATGGTTGTACCAGTTACTGTAGATGACCAGTCGGCTGGGACCCCCTTGTGGGGAACACCAGTCGGACTGGTCAGTAAGGCCGTTGCCTCTCTCCCTATATAAGGAGAGGCAAGACCTCAGTAGAAAGGGTTGGTTTCAGTGCATTTAAGACAGTAGCTAGAGAATACAGCTCGAGGAGCACTTGTAGTTCGTATACCACCCATAGTCAGATCGGCAGGAGTAGGAGTTTTACCTCACCATGAGGGCTCCGAAACTGGGTACTTCCTGCGTCCAGCTACACTTGCTTGTACCTAATCTCGCCTACGGACGCCGTCGATAGCTTCCCTGCTAGTCCCCACACCTCTATCTAACCTTCTTAGGTACTGCCGTTCCCGATACAACGACAGTTGGCGCCCACCGTGGGGCTTGATGGCTTCGACCGGAGTCACGTTCCGCACGGGACCCCGCACTTCAGCCGATGAGCGCGTGGCGTCCGGCCTGGTGCTCACGCTCGGCAAGTTCGACTGCGTCATCGACAACGCTTCCTGCTTCGCCGGGACCACCTTCCTAGCGAACGGCTCCATCCTGCTCTTCGGTAACCTCCCCGTCTACGTCGCCACCATTCCGGAGCGTTTCCCCAGGGAGATCGTCTCTGTCGCGGAGCTACCGCATTCGGGCGGCAGTGCCTCCGTCGCTTCCTACGGCATTGAGGTCATGATGGTCGGCTCTAGTTCTCACCCCCGTCAGCCGCGGGAGCGGGGCGCAGACGAGGGTGGAACCTCCGTGCCTCCGCAACCTCGGAATCCGGTGGAGGAGGCCATTGATCGGCTCCTGATGCCGGTTAACCTCGGGGACAACCCGGAGGAGGCAGAAGCCAACTTCGCCATGGAGAGACAGATTCTCCTCCAAGAGGCCATGGAGCTGGCAGCAACCCGCAAGCAACTCAAGATCACCCGGCACGAGTACGACCGCGCGCATGGCTTCACTCTGGCTACCGCGGAGCCGAGCCGGCGTGGCCAGGTGCAACGCTGGGGCGGCGAGCTGGGCGAAAGGATGGAAAAGGACGGGGAACCGGATCCCGTGCCCGCCCTCATCCGGCCCACCTACAGCACGCCCATCAAGAACCTGCGTGTGGCGCGAGCCGCAGTAGAAGAGCTGCCCAACTTGGAGGGCGAGGAGCGAGCTCGCCAGCACGCTCGGGTGCAGGAGCTCCTCCGGATCGCGGACGAGCAGGCCGACGCCAACCGGCAGATGCAGGAGGACCCTAGCTACTCCAAGGGGAGCAGGCTGCCCGGCAACAGCAAGGGCGCGCCTTGCGACACCCAACACGTGTCCTCCCCTCAGCCGGCTAAGGCCCGCAGTAGGCGCCGCAGCTCTAGCAACAAGGGCCAGCCACGCTAGGAGCAAATGGTGAACAGCAACCCACCACCTCCCCCTCCACCAGCCGGAGCACCTAGACCCGCCGGTTCCCGTCTCTTGGGCCGGGTGGGAGCGCCCAACCCGGATCGTCCGGATGCCCGTGACCGCATCGAGCTCCTCGCTCAAGCACGCGTCACGGAGGAAGAAGACTCCACCGGACCGGTTTGTTTTGGACCCCGCATCTGGAACGAGCCGTTTCCGGATAAGTTCACCCTGCCCAGGGACACCCCAAGTACGACAGCAGTATGAAGCTAGAAGACTGGCTGACCGACTATGCTACGGCAGTCGGCATCACCCATGGGAACAAGCGCACAGCTGTGCGCTACGCCCCCCTTATGCTAACCGGGTCGGCAAGGACATGGCTCAACAGCCTTGCGCCCAACAGCATCAACGCTTGGCCAGACTTCGCGAAGGTGTTTGTCCGCAACTTGAATGGCACGTACAAGCGTCCGGGATGCCCACGCGACCTGGCCTTCTACGTCTAGGGAGACCGCGAGTACCTCGCTGAGTGACGAGCCGAAAACCATGGCGGAGCTCATGACGGTAGCTGACCAGTACGCCATGGCGGATGCCGCCATGAAGAAGCCCCTCCGAGTAAATGCGGACGGGCGTCTGACTCCTACAGAGCCGACTCATGATCATCTGAGCAATCCGGCTGGAGAAGCTGGATCCTCCAGGCGTCACGGCAACGAAAACCGGTTCCATGGGGGTCGCCAAGCCGGACAGCAGAAGCCTCGCTACCAAGCGCGGTAGGTCAATGTTGTGGAAGGTGCACCTGACGCACCGGCTAACGACGCAAGAAGGCAGAAGCCCCGGCTCACCTTCAACCAAATGTTTGACGGCCCATGCAAGTGGCATAGCAGTCCCTTCAAACCGGCTACGCATACCACCTGGAACTGCAGCTGGACTCGCCAGCTAAAGGACCAGGGCAGCCAGCAATGTCTCCCCCCACCCCCTCCTGGTGGACCACCACCAACGGCTAGGGGAGCCAGCAATGATGGTAATGGCGGCAACGGCGGCAACAACAACGGCTACCCCCAGCCACACGCCGCCTACCACATCTTCGAGACGGAGCTAGACGACAAGCACAGCCGCAGGTGACGCTCCAAGGAGGTCAACGCCATCGTCTCTCTGGTCCCCCAGTACCTGAACTGGTCGGAAACCCCCATTATCTGGAGCCGAGAAGACCAGCCGGAGCAGCTGCCGACTCCTGGGGCTACGCCATGGTACTCGACCCCCTCATCGTCTCCAACGAGCGCACCTGCCGTTTCTCGCACGTCCTCATCGACGGAGGCAGCAACCTCAACCTCCTCTACCTGTCTTCGCTGGAGAAGCTAGGCATTCGCGAATGCGACCTGCGCCCGACTACCACAACGTTCCACGGCGTACTGCTGGGGCCGGCTAGCGCCCCGCTGGGTAAAATCAACTGGACGTCATCTTCGGGACCGAGGAGAACTTCTGTCGCGAGCCGATCTGGTTCGAGGTGGTAAACCTGACGAGCTCCTACCACGCTCTCCTCGAGCGCCCCGCCCTCACCAAATTCATGCCGTCCCCCACTATGCATACCTCAAGACGAAGATGTCGGGACCCAACGGCGTGATCACCGTCGCCAGCTGCTTCAGGCGGTCAATGGAGTGTGCCTCAGCCGGTTCCAAACTGGCAGAGGCCATCATCATAGCCGAGGAGAAGCGCGTGATCATGCGCAATGTGGCCATGACCCACCAACACATACCAGCTAGCAGCAAGCCGGCTGGAGAAGGAGCTTTCCAACCGGCAAAAGAGACAAAGAGGATCCTGCTCGATCCCTCTGACCCGACCAAGTTCATCACCATTGGTGCCAACTTGGACAGCAAATAGGAAGGCGCGCTCGTCGACTTCCTCTGTGAGAATCAGGACATCTTTGCATGGTCACCCAAGGACATGCCAGGTGTACCGAGGGAGTTCGTAGAGCACTCGCTTCATGTGTAGCCGGATGCCAAGCCGGTCAAGCAACCTCTGTGCTGGTTCATAGAGGAGAAGAGGAAGATAATCGGTGACGAGATCACCCGGCTCCTTGTAGCCGGGTTCATCATGGAAGTGTACCACCCGGACTGGCTGGCGAACCCAGTCCTGGTGTTGAAGAAGAACAAGACATGGCACATGTGTATCGACTACACCAGCCTGAACAAGGCATGCCCGAAAGATCCATTCGCATTGCCCCGTATCGATCAAGTCATCGATTCCACGGTCGGCTGCGATTTGTTGTCTTTTTTAGATTGCTATTCCGGTTACAAATAGATCCGGTTAAACCCGGCTAACCAGATTAATACATCATTTATCACCCCCTACGGGGCTTTCTGCTATGTAACCATGCCTTTCGGTCTGAAGAATGCAGGCGCTACCTATCAGCGCTGCATGCAGAAGTACTTGCACTCACAGATAGGCCGAAACATGCACGCCTATGTGGGCGACGTGGTCATCAAGACCAAGGAGAAGCGCACCCTCCTCGAAGACCTGGGAGAAACATTTGGCAACCTCCGGCAGTACCAGATGAAGCTGAACCCGGAGAAATGCGTCTTCGGAGTCCCATCCAGCCAACTACTCGGTTTCCTCATATCGCAACGAGGGATCGAGGCAAATCCGGAGAAGATCGTGGCCATTGAGAGGATGCAGCCGCCCAGGAGCCTGCTTGGAGTCCAGAAGTTCACCGGATGCCTGGCCTCCCTCAGTCATTTCGTCAGCCGGCTGGGGGAGAAGGCACTCCCATTGTACCAGCTGATGAAGAAGACGGACAAGTTCTCCTGGACCTCGCAAGCCAACGCCGCCTTTCATGACCTCAAGTGCATGATGTCCACAACATCGGTTCTAGCCACGCCGGCTAGCAAGGAGCGGATGTTGCTCTATATAGCAGCCATCGGCCGGGTCGTCAGCGTCGTCTTGGTGGTGAAGCGCCCCGAGGAAGGCAGGGCTTAGCCGGTTCAGAGGCCCGTCTACTACCTCAGCGAGGTCCTCTCCCTCTCCAAGCAAAACTACCCCCACTACCAGAAGATGTGTTATGGCATGTACTTGGCATGCAAGAAGCTCAAGCACTACTTCTAGGAGCATCCGATTAAGGTCGTGTGCACGGCACCCCTTTCGGAAATCATCGGCAACAAAGACGCCACCGGCCGAGTCGCCAAGTGGGCCATCGAGCTCGCCCCCTACTCCATCCAGTACGAGCCCCGGCTCACGATCAAGTCGCAGGCACTAGCGTACTTCCTCGTCGACTGGGTCCAGACCCAATACCTCCCACCGGTTCCAGATTTGGACCACTTGAGGATGCATTTCGACGGGTCGAAGATGCTCGGGTGCTTGGGAGCCGGCATCGTGCTCACTTCGCCCAAGGGAGACGGGTTGGAGTATGTCCTACAGATCCACTTCAAGGCCTCCAACAACGTAGCCAAATACGAGGCACTGGCGCATGGCCTCCGGCTGGCCAGAGAGATTGGTGTTAACCAGATCCTTTGCTTCGGCTATTTAGATCTGGTGGTGTAGCAAGTATCCGGAGAGTGGGACGCCCGCGATGCAAACATGGCTCTCTACCGGTTCCACATACAGAAGATCAGTGCCTCCTTCGACGGATGTGAATTCCATCACATCCCTCGCGCCAATAACGAGGCAGCCGATTCGCTCGCACGAATCGGATCCACCAGGCAGGCGATCCCACCCGGGGTCTCCTTGGAGCACCTGCGCAAGCCCTCCATCAACCCGTCCCCCGAGTCGGATTCCATTATATGGGCAGGAAGCGCTCCGGTTGATGAGGCAGCAGACACAGAACCGGCAGAACCTCCAAAGAAGAAGTCTCGCGCCAACTCCGGCAAGTCCGTACCCTCCGGCTCGCAAGACCCTGGGGCTACCGACTCATCAAGTGGCTCGGGGGCTGCCATTCCGGATACCTCATCCGGACGACCCCCTGACGACCATCAACCGGAAAGCGGAAGCATCCTCGTCATCCGGGAAATACCATCCTGGGCACAACCCTTCATGAATTACATCGCCAACGGGGAGCTTCCGGATGACGAGGTGGAGGCCAGGCAAATCCTGCGCCGCGCGCACACGTACACCATCATCAACAAAGAATTGTACAAGCGCAACGTATCCGACATCTTCCAAAGGTGTGTCGATGTGGACACAGGCTACCGGCTACTCAAGGACATCCACCAGGGCGAGTGCGGACACCACGCTTCATCAAGGGCGATAGTCGCCAAGGCTTTTCGCCATGGTTTCCATTGGCCCACCGCCCTCGAGGACACCGAATAGCTAGTCCGCGCGTGCAATGGGTGCCAGCGCTTCGGGCAGCTCAGGCACATGTCGACTTTGGTGCTCAAGACCATACCGATTACCTGGCCCTTCACTGTTTGGGGCCTCGACATGGTCGGTCCCTTCAAACAGGCATGCGCAAGCATGACCCATTTGCTGGTGGCGATGGACAAATTTACAAAGTGGATCGAGGCCAAGCCCATCCCGAAGCTGGACGGGGCGACAACCGTCACCTTCTTCACGGACGGCATCAACCGGTTCGGCTACCCCAACAGCATCATCACTGACAATGGCACGAACTTCGCCAAGGGGGCCTTCGCTCGATTCTGCAGCAACAAGGGCATCCGGCTGGACCTCGCTTCCGTCACACACCCACAATCCAATGGGCAAGTCAAAAGGGCAAACGGTTTAGTGCTAGCCGGCATCAATCCATGCCTCATAGAGCCTTTGGAGCGGTCGTCCGGATGCTGGATCGGGGAGCTTCTGGCTGTGCTATGGAGCCTCCGCACCACGCCGAATAGATCAACCGGCTACACCCCGTTCTTCTTGGTCTACGGATCGGAAGCCGTCCTCTCTGCGGATATCGAGTTCGACTCACCGCGCAAGCTCCTCTATGATGAAAAGGCCAACCAAGAGGCACGAGAAGATGGTGTGGACCTCCTCGAGGAGGCCCGCGAGCTGGCATTGTCCAGATCGGCCATGTACCAGCAACGACTACGCCACTACCATTCAGGACGAATCCGCCCAGTCGCGTTCCGCGAGGGCGACCTGGTCCTCCGGCTGGTGCAAGACATGAAGTGCATGCACAAGCTATCGCCACCCTGGGAGGGTCCCTTCATCGTCAGCCGGGCGCTGCCCAACAACTCATACTACCTCATCGACACGCAGCAGCCGCGCAAGAACAAGATGGACAAGTCGGACAAAGAGACCGAGCGCCCCTGGAACGCGGCCTTGCTACGCCCGTTTTACACCTAGTCACCAAACAGTGTATGTATCCCGCAAACCCTATGAATGAAAATGCGGACCCTTACGAGATGCTTGGGGGCTCCTTGCTAGAAATGTGCATGCATCTGTTTTCCGGTTCAGATTTTCCGGCTCCAGCAACCCCTACCCGGGGCTTACCGGCTGGCCCGACCTGCTAAGTCAACAAACTGGCTGAGTAGTGTGCGATGATGTCAGAGGCCCACTCTTCGTCTCAGCTACAGACCGCAACCTAGCTGTCCGGCTAGCAAGAGCAAAAGCCCGAGGCATCCCACATGAAAAACAGGGAGGAGATGCGATAGATCAGGCGTCCTGGCCTCGCAACTAGCTTAAGACAATCCGGCTGCTAAGCCATTAGTACCGTGAGCAATGTACTGTCAGCTCCCTTCGGTTCCGACTGTAGACCGCAACCCGGCTGCCCGGCAAGGACGCAGCGAAAATAGCAGAGCACACGGGAAAATGACTAAATGTCCTCAAAGGCACAAGCTAGTTTTCAAAAAACAAATCCGCCTTCCGGCTACAGTTTAGCTGACTAACCTATTAACGGGTGACAATGTATGTGTACGTATATATTTTTACGACTACTTCGAGTCGGAATTCAGGAAGAAAAGAAGAAGAAGATTCGAAGTCCTTGTCTTCATCAAGCGCTCCGAATCTCGGGGGCTACACCCACTAGGTATGCTCGCACGCCCCCAGTGGAATCTTGTAGTCTCCCGACCGGCTAAGGGCGTTTAGCCGGATATTTGGAGCCCAAATGAGGGCAAGGGCAGGAGCAAGAGAAGAAAAAGATTTGAAGTACCTGGCTACACCAGCTACTCAGAATCTCGAGGGCTACACCCAGTGGGTGCGCTGGCGCGCCTCCACTAGAATGTTAGTTCCCTCGGCTGCAGGCGTTCAGCCAGCAGAAGCAACCAACTAAGAGGCGTCTAGTCGGATGAAGCTAGAAGACTTAAGAAGAGAAAGAAGATTCGAAGTAGCTGGCTACGCCAACCACTACGAATCTCGGGGGCTACACCCAGTGGGTGCGCGGACGCGCCCCCACTGGAATTGCAGTTCCCCTGGCTAAAGGCATTCAGCCGAGCGAAGTCAGCCGGACAAAGTCAGCCGGCAAATACTGAAAGGACATGCAAAAAACGCAAGTTGAAGGCAAACCAAATTCGTCCAGATCGACATTAAAAGGAAGGGGGAGACGAAGCCCCCATGAGTTTACCCAGCGCCATAAGCAGCCAGTACAGACAGGCAAGTTTTAAACAAGATAAAACAAAACAAATACACCCGGCATCCCAGGGTGATAGCTAAACGACGGGCCCTTGCCGTGCGGATCACCCTGGCTGGCTCTAGTCTTAGGCGGTGGAGGTGGCATTGCGGCTGATCCGGTTCTGGCGTCGCCAGCCGGCTATGTCGAGGCCTCCGCATCCGGAGTGCTGACGGACTCCGAGTCGGTGACCACCTCGTCGGGATCCATGTAGTCCGCAATCTTGATGGCGGAGGCCCGGAGCTCCGGATGGGCCTGACGGATGATGGCAAGGTCGGCACCGGCACGGAAACCCCCGTCGATCTTCTCGATGTGGGCGTCCTTGTACCACGAGAGCATGAGGGCCAGAGCAATCTCAGCTCCGGATCATGCTGCCAAGTCTCGTAGCTGGTCCATGGCAGACGGCACCTCCCCCACCTTCGCGGCTAGTTGCGCCATCATCTTCGGGACCAGAGCGTCCAGCCGTAGGAAGGAGAAGATGGCCTACGCCGCCTGGCGGAGCTTGGCAGCTTCCTTGCTAAGAAGGACGACGAGCTCCTAGCCTGTCGGCTGTGCTACCGGCCAGTTCTCCTGCAGCCGGTTGTAGGCCAGCAGGTCTATGCCGGGATAAAATGCTGTCAGAAAAAAGATAGTCAGATTCGGCTACCAGATCCGGAAAGACTAAGGAGATGGAAAAGGGAACTTACCCTTAGCCGTATGCCCGAATTGCATAGCCGTATGCCCGACTTGCATCAGCTCCTCCACCAAGGCCTTTTCCATCGCCGCCAGCCGCTTGATTTCCTTCTCTTGGTCCTTGTTCTAGGCCTCGAGAAGGTTGAAGGCGTCGATCCGGCTGGCGAGCGAGGCGTCGTGCTCCTTGATGGTGGCCTCTAGACCGTCCACCTTTGCGTGTCAATCCTTGTTCTGCAGCCGCAGCGTGGAGTTGGACTTGCTCAGCCGGTCGTTCGCCTTCTTCAGGCGACCGATCTCGCGGTGAGCGCACACAAGGATGGCTGCAACAAAACCGGCTATCGTCAAAAAAAAGGATGATTCCGGATGAAGCAAACTTACTCTGGGAGGTTCCGTTGGCAGCGGCAAGCTTGTGCTCCAAGGACCGATTCCCGCCGGCTGCCGCCTCGAGTAGCCGGATCTCCTTCACCGCCAGTTCGAGGGTGGCGGCGAGATCCATTAGTGAGGCGGCGGAGGAGGCATCATCATCCACGGCATTGGCGGCCAGGGACTCCTTCGCTGCAACCACCGTTGTCCTCCACTCCTCCCCCGGCTCGTCCTCAGAGTTTTCGTCGCCGACAACCATGAGCTCCTTGCCGGTTGCCGCCCTCCGCGTTCCCACAGAAGAGCCGTCCCCATCCTGCGAGGTGGTATCAACCGTCTCCGGCTGGACCACCACGTCCGGCTGAGGACCCCCCGCTCTGGCTGAGCCAGCCGGTTCAGCTCGAGGCGGCAGCGGAGGCAGTGCCTCGGAGGAAGGAGGGGCGGAGGCAGACGTGGCTGGCGCGCAGGGTGGCGACCCAGTCGGCGCTCGCGCCGGGCTTGCGGCCCCAAAGGAGACCAGCGTGCTGAAAAGACAGATGAAGAGAAGAAGGAAAAAGAAGCAAATAAGCCAAAGGCAAAAAGGGAGAAAACGAAAGAAACAGAAAATGGTGAATGAACCCAGAGAAATACGTACCCCTGTACCACCAGGGGTGGCCCTTTCTTCCGGCCAAGGCGGCTCGGGGGAAGGGCGCTGGTCCGGATCCTCTTACGGGCCGGCTCCTCTTGGGGGCTGGCTCCTCCGCGGTAGGCCGGCTGGCGCTGGAACGGCTGGAGCCACTCCCGCCAGCGCCAGAACGGCTGGTGTCGCCGTTTGTCTCCAGGCGTCATACTGGCTCAGCCTCTTCCCCCTCGTCAACCTCCGCATGAGGATTGGCGGCCATCTCGTCGTTCCGGCTAGGGAAGGCATCCACGTCCCCGTCCGACTCCTCGCCTGACCGGCGAGCGCGCGGCTCGGGCAAGTCAGGCATGAATGTTTGGAGAGGGGCCTCGCCCTCCTCACGAAGGATGCTGGGGAAGATCTGTCAGATACAAGAGATTAGTCGGATAAAAAGAAGAGGAGCAAGAAATAAAAAGGAAAATTCTGGCTAGAAGGACCTACCCGGGGCACGCGGTTGTCACGGCTATAAGGGGCCAGCCCGAACTTCCAGCCCTCCGGCAACTGCTCCTTGGTGATCGTCCACACCCACTCCTTTAGGTTGTGGTAGCGGGGGTCACGGCGAGACAGCCGGGTCGGGTCCAGCCGGCCGGAGTAGAAGCACATCTTGTGCGCTCGCCGCTGCAGCGGCATCATCAACCTGGACATCCAGCTGAGGGTCATGTCCAGGCTGGATAGACCGGCAGTGACGAGGGCGCGCATGCGTTTCAACATCTCGTCCGACTCTGCCTTCTCGCCATAGATCTTCAAGTCCTAGTGCTGCAGGCTGGACTCCACGTCCTGGAACGCGGGAAGGTTGATCCGGTCCACGTCGGTGAGGTTCCGGACATAGAAGTACGACTGCTGCCACAGTCGTATCGTATCGTGCAGTAGGAACTTTGGGTAGCCGGTCTACGCGCGGGAGTAGATGGAGGCACTGCCGCAGACGACAAGCGGCCCCTTCATGAACAGGACCTACAGCCGGACTCGAAAGAGCTCGTAGAAGAGCCCGAGATCCGGCTGGATCCCGAGGTAGCTCTCGCAGAACGCGATAAAGTGCGCCAGCGTGCCGATTGCGTTGGCGTCGAGATGGTGGAGGCGGAGGTCGAAGAAGGCAAGGAAGGTGAGGAAGAACGGGTGCACCGGATCTTCCTTCTCCCTCCGCCGGATGTGGCGACACCTCCCCCGCCGGCGCGAGCCGCACCTCAACTTCCTCCTCTGACGGAAGGACGCGGGTGGCGCGGTACTTCTGGATATGGTCCCCCGTGACGGAGGAGCCGCACCAGGCTCCGCGCTCGGCAGCCATCTCCGGCTCGCTGGGAGATGCGGCGATGGATGATTGGCAGTGGCCCGTACCTCCGACGATGACAAACGGGTGGTGCGACGAGCTACAGCGGCAACGGCGACGAGGTGCAGAAGGTAGGAGCGCAGAGGAGAAAGGAAGGCAACTGGGAGCGAAGGAGAGGAACTGCCCTCCCCAGGCGCCCCTTTAAAATCCTGGAAGGGCAACCGTCCGTGGTGCCACGCGGCACCCAGCCAGGCGATCCCCACCCCAACCGCCGCCCAGATCCCATGTGTAGCCGCGGAGTGCGCAAAAGATCCCGGAGCGAGCACCAAAGCGTCAGGCGGCAGTTTCCCGAGGCGACATGCGACGGGACGTTCCACTGCCCGCCGCAGAGCAATGATGGCACGTGCACGCGTGGCCGGCGTCAGCACTGACGTCACGGGTAGCGCAACCGCCAGGTGTAGCCGTCCAAAAATTCAAAACGAACAAGGAGCGCACACACATTTCACCTAAGGGCGAAATCCACACGCGCTTGGGGGCTAGTGTCAGGGGGATGACCTCCGGATACCCCAACCGGACAAGAAACCTGGCAGTCGGATCGCGTCCGGCTGGTCAAACGCAGCCGGATAAGGCAAGTCAAGCCGGCTACTGTGAGGTAGCCGGAGCGGCGAGAAGCAGCCGACTACAGCAGCATAGCCAGAACCAATCAAGGAGACAGGGTGATGTGCGGAACAGTGCACGGTACGCCCTGTACAATGACAGGACTGGCGACTACTCGGCCATGCCGAAGACTTTGCGGGGATGATGTGGGAACAGTGGCCTGGTGCTGACGACAAGCTCACACGGCGTTCACTGTGCCCATGACAGCCATACTGCTCGTACTCTAATAGGACATGGTTGTACCGGTTACTGTAGATGACCAGTCGGCTGGGACCCACTTGTGGGGGCCACCAGTCGGACTGGTCAGTAAGGCCGTTGCCTCTCTCCCTATATAAGGAGAGGCAAGACCTCAGTAGAAAGGGTTGGTTTCAATGCATTTAAGACAGTAGCTAGAGAATACAGCTCGAGGAGCACTTGTAGTTCGTATACCACCCATAGTCAGATCGGCAGGAGTAGGAGTTTTACCTCACCACAAGGGCTTCGAACTTGGGTACTTCCTGCATCCAGCTACGCTTGCTTGTACCCAATCCCGCCTGCGGATGTCATCGATAGCTTCCCTGCTAGTCCCCACACCTCTATCTAACCTTCTTAGGTAATGTCGTTCCCGATACAACGATAATATCCTATACCACGTCTTGATGATATGCTTGACAAGTTGTGTGGAGCCACTATTTTCTTAAAAATTGATCTCTGTAGTGGTTACCATCAAATACGCACGGCGGAAGGTGATGAGTGGAAAACCGCCTTCAAGACCAAACTTGGTCTCTATGAATGGTTGGTTATGCCCTTTGGCTTATCTAATGCCCCATCCACCTTCATGTGCCTTATGAGTCATATTTTGCCTTTTGTCATTGGCAAGCGTGTCGTTGTCTATTTTGATGATATGCTTGTTTATAGCAAGTCACTTGAGTACCATGTGACACATGTCAAGGAAGTCTTGCAAATCCTTCGACATGAAAAGCTATATGCTAATCTTCCCAAGTGCACTTTTGCTAAAGACAAGTTAATTTTTCTTGGATTTGTAGTTTCTTCAAATGGAATTGAAGTTGATGTTTCTAAAGTAAAGGACATACGAGATTGGCCCATCCCAACAAATGTGAGTGAACTCCGAAGTTTTCATGGGTTGGTCGGTTTCTATCGTTGCTTCGTGAAAGACTTTTCTACCATTGCTTGTCCTCTTGACGAATTGACCAAAACAAATGGCACCTTCGTATGGGGCAAAGCACAACAAAAAGCTTTTCATGAACTTAAAAAGAGGCTCACCGAAGCACCTCTTCTTACATTACCGAATTTCACAAAAACTTTTGAGATAGAGTGAACCACTAGTGGTATTGGCATTGGAGGAGTCCTCATGCAAAATGGGCGGCCTATTGCCTACCATAGCGAGAAACTTAATGGTGCTCGCCTAAATTATCCAATTTATGACAAAGAGCTTTTTGCCTTAGTTCGTGTTCTTCAAGTTTGGCAACAGTACCTTTGGCTGAAGGAATTTATCATACATTCCGACCATGAGTCGTTGAAATATCTCAAAGGCCAAGCCAACTTAAGTAAGAGACACGCTAAGTGGGTTGAGTTTATGGAATCTTTTCCTTACATTGTCAAGTATAAGAAGGGCAAATATAATGTAGTTGCGGACGCTTTGTCTCACAAGCACACAAGCCTTCTTACTCGACTTGAAGTAAATGTGTTGGGTCTTGACGTAATCAAAATTTTGTATTCTTCCGACACATTCTTTGAACCAATTTTCGCAAAGTGCTCCATTGACAAAGGAGTTGATGATTTCTATTTGCATATGGGCTTTCTATTTACACAAAACAAGCTTTGCATTCCGAAGTCGTCTCTTCAACTTTTGCTTCTCCAAGAATCTCATGGTGGAGGCCTCATGGGTCACTTTGGTCGTGACAAGACATTGGACATGCTCTCCACTCATTACTATTGGCCCAAGATGAAGCGCGACGTGGAACGCTACATCCAACGATGCACGACATGTGTTCAAGCTAAGTCGCAAGTTAACCCTTATGGTCTTTATATGCCCTTGACTATTCCTTATGCACCTTGGTCCGACATTAGCATGGATTTCGTGTTAGGATTGCCTATGTCTAAGCATGGACATGATTCTATATTTGTTGTCATGGATCACTTTTCCAAAATGGCACACTTCATACCGTGCCATAAGACTGACAATGCTTCAGATGTTGCAAATTTGTTTTTTTAGGGAAATCATCCATATTCACGGTGTACCAAGAATAATCGTCTCCGACCATGACGCCAAAGTCATGAGCTACTTTTGGAAGACCCTCATGGCCAAGCTCGGCGTCAAGCTCCTATTTTCATCCGCATTGCATGCTCAAACCGATGGCCAAACTGAAGTTGTCAACCGAAGCCTCAGGGATCTCCTTTGTGTGTTGATCAAGAAAAACCTCAAGGATTGGGAGGAATGCATACCCCACGCCGAGTTTGCCTACAATCGTGCCAAGCACTCAACAACCAAGATGAGTCCCTTCATGATCGTCTATGGTTTCGAGCCCCTCACCGCACTTGTCATCCTACCACTACCTCTTCATGAGCGCACCAACATGGACGTTGACAAGCGCGCCCAAGCTATGAAGAAGCTTCACGAAGAAAGAAGATCTACTATTGAACAACAAGTCCTTCGCCAATCTTCAAGGTTAAACAAGGACAAGAAGGAGATGATCTTTGAAGCAGGTGATCTTGTGTGGATACACTTGAGCAAGGACCGCTTTCCCAAAGAACGCGATTCCAAGCTTAAACCAAGAGGAGATGGTCCCTTCAAGGTTCTCTAGAAAATCAACAACAACGCCTACATCATCGACATCTCGACTTCCAAGTACCTTGCGAGCAATACATTCAAAGTCAAGGACCTTTCACCATACCATGGAGATGATCAAGGTGACAACCATGATGATTCGAGGACGACTCTTTCCCAAGGTGACGATGATACAATCATAGAGTATGATGATTCTGCTAGTCTAAGCTGGAAGGAAATATTGAGCCTCATTGAGAAATGTCACAAGGTGAATTCATTCCTAGTTGGATATGATAATTTGATTTTTAAGAACTTTATACTACCTAAATCATGGTGTTATTATTTGACTAGATTTAATATCCATCGGATTAACGCCAGCGGGAGGAGAGGGAGTAAGGCGAGCAAGAGATGGAAGGCGACCACTAAGGAAGATTCAGTTCGAATAGGCAGAAGCTCTAAAATTAAAACGGGCGTGGATTCCTGATACATTGCAAATGTATCTATAATTTTTGATGTTCCATGCTTGGTTTTATCCACTTTCTTGTGTTTTGTTCCAACTTTGGAGTACTTTTCATATGATTTCTTGGACTAACCTATTAACAAGAGCCACAGTGCCAGCTGCCTGTTTTCTGCTGTTTTTGGTTCCAGGAAAGTCAGAAAATGAATATTCTCGGAATTGGACGGGACAAAAGCCAAAGTGCCTATTTTTCCGGAAGTGATCAAGTGCCAGAATACGAGACGAAGAGGGGCCAGAGGGCGGCCACACCACCTGGCCGTGCGACCAGGCCTGGCCCGCGCAGGGGATGGTGTGGCCAGCCCAGGCACCCCCTCGGCCTCCCCTTCCGACTATAAGATGCCCTCGGGACGAAAACCCTAAGTACCCGATCAAAAATCCACGAAAGAGTCTGTAGCCGCCGTCATCTCCATCCCTAGATCTGGAGGGATCTGAAGCTCTTCCCAGCACCCTGCTGGAGAGGGGAATTCACCCTGGAGACCTTCTTCATCACCATGCAAGCCTCCGGTGTGATGCATGAGTAGTTCATACTTGGACTACGGATCCATGTAGTAGCTAGATGGCTGGTTTCTCCTCCTTTTTGCTTTCTTGTTTAGATCTTGTGAGCTCCGTTCATGATCAAGATCATCTTTTGTAATTCATACATGTTGTGTTTGCGGGGATCCGATGGATATTGAGATGCTATTTCAGATTGATTATTGATTCTATCATGTCTTTGTTATTTGAGATCTTGCATGCTTTCCGTTGTTAGTAGCTATCTTGGCCAAGTAGATGCTAGCAACTCCAAGAGTTAGTATTTATGCTTGATAGTGGGTTCATGCCTCTGGTAATCTGGGGAAGTGACAAAAATCTCTAAGATACTAGATGTGTTGTTGCTACTAGGGAGAAAACAACAATCCTTTGTTCATAGAACAATCGTATTGTTTACTTTACACGCAGTTCGTAAAGCAATAATCTGTTGCTTGCAACTTAATACTGGAGGGGGTTCGGATGATAACCTAAAGGTGGATTATTATTCATAGATGCAGTTGGATGGTGGTCTATGTATTATGTTGTAATGCCCAATCAAGTCTCAGAGGAGTCAAGATGATTAGTATATGCATGTATTGCTTTCTCGGTGTTTGTCAATTGCCCCGTTGTAATTTGTTCACCCAGCATGTTATCTATCTAAGGAGAGCCACCTCTAGTGAACTATGGATCCCGGTCCTTTTTCTTTACATACAATCTACAATCTTTTACTGTTTTGTGTTTACTTTCTGCAAACTTTTACTTCTTTCCATTCGATACGTTTAATCCTTTGTTTTCCGCAAAACACGGTGAGGTTGACAACCTCATCGCAAGTTGGGGACAAAGTTCTGTGGTTGTGTTGTGCAGGTCTCCACGTTGCTACTAGCACCGGTAGTGCGCCCTGCCAAAGCTCAGCTAGTAACACCTTTGGGGTGTTTCCTTGCTCCTACTGGTTTGATTAAACCTTGGTTTCATTACTGAGGGAAACTTGCTGCTTTGCTCATCATACCTTCCTCTTGGGGTTCCCAACGAGCTCTGAATCAACCGCGCACCAGCACTTTTCTGGGCGCCATACACAGAGCCATCAATTCCTCATACGAACTTCGAATCAAGCAAATAAGCACTTGTTGGATAGATAATTCCAAGATTTTTCGATGAGTACTTCCATGTCTCAAGACCCTGGATAATTCGGACGCCACACCCTGGATAATATGGCCATGTTTCAGAAATTCTGCTAAGGACTTCGGGCACGTCGTTCTATATGGGGGGTAAATAATCTGGCCCTAAAAGTTTCCATCAGATCCAGACGGATCTGACTGTATTAGACACATTTTAGTTTCACGTTTTTCGGACGTTCCAGCGACCATATAATCCTGGGAACGACCTCTAGATTAGGTTAGACCACATTAAAACTATTTTGGAGTTGTTTCTTATTATAACCTATGGAATTACCCTGTGATCGAATTATCTACTGCAATTGAGTGTGATTTGTTGTTCCATCGGGAATTAGTAGATTGTAAACTACTGTTCGTGGTCGACGGCTACATGTGCAAGAGCATGGTGTTGTGAATATCCCACAGGGTTCGAGAGCCGTTGCATCGTCATCAAGGTTCGAGCGGGAGAGTTCATAGCTACAAGCTAGTTATCTATCATCCACCATCATTATCGCCATCCCCATATTTAGTGTGAGCAACTAGTCGGTGATAATGATGGTGGATGATAAATAACGAGCCTATAGCTATGAACTCTCCCGTTTGAACCCTGCTGCCAATGCAATAGCTCTCGAACCCTGTAGGATATTCACAACATCACGCTCTTGCACACGCAGCCGTCGACCACGAACGGTAGTTTGTAATTTACTAATTCCCAATGGAACAACAAATCACACTCAACAGCAGTAGTATAATTCGATCACAGGGTAATTCCAGAGGTTCTAAAAAGAAACAACTCCAAAATAGTTTTAACATGGTCTAACCCTAATCTAGAGGGCGTCCTAGGACTTATAAGGGTGGCTGGGGCGGCCAGAAACCGAAACTAAGACGCGTACGACTCAAACTAATACAACCGACTCGGACCAGATTTCGGTTGGCGGGCGGATAGTCCGGTTGATATCAATCGAACAGTCCGGTCGGGCGGACACTCCGGGTGGATTCGGCCGGACAGTCTGGTCCGGCCAGAAACTTCAAAGTTTCCGAGTGGTGTCCGGGTAGTGTCCGATTTGGTGTACTGATTGTCCGCACCAATTCTTCTCTTAGGCAGGCTAGACAGTCTGGGTGGACTTGGCCAGGCACTTCGGTCATTGTAGAGCTTCTTGCATCCGTCTTGATGATCTTCTCTTACGCCTTCCTCCCGTTCCTCCCTCGCGCATCCTTGGGCGATCATCATGCTGGGCTTCTCTTGTAGCCCTTCTCCTCCTTGCTCCATGCTTGTTTCTCCAACGAACCTGATCATACATAAATGCATAGACTTAGGTAGTGTAAAGTTCTCATAAATTAAAGTACCAGATTCGTAGGAGTGAATTCACCTGTTGTTCAAGTAACTTAGCACGAGCTCTTTTAATAGGTCTAATTCTAATCTCATTGGACTGATCCTTCCTTGCAACAGCTGGAACATCTTCAGTAGTAATTGGGGTGGGTGTAAGTATAGGGATGTCCTCATCATCTCCCCCCTTCAAAAGGCGTCGACCTCGATGCTCCAAGGTCTTCTCCATCAAATGGTGATAGATCAGCAACATTGAAGCTATTGCTAACTCCACCAAACTCATCAATACGTATATCAACCGAGTAGGCATTATCATCAATCTTGGCTAACACCTTGTAAGGACCAGCACCACGTGGCTTCAGTTCTGATTGTCGAAGTAGTGGGAACCTATCCTTGCGCAGATGCACTCATACCATGTCGCCTGGCTTGAACAAAACTTCCTTCCTTGCTTGATTCCTTGCAGCAGCAATGTTATTGCCTTTCTTCTCAATAGCCTCTTGAGTCTTCTCATGAATCTTATTCACATATTCAGCATGCTTTGATGACTCCATATCAACTCTCTCATGTAATGGCAAAGGCAACAAATAAAGTGGCTTCAATGGCTTGAATCCATACACCATCTTAAAAGGAAAAACTGAGTAGTCGAATGCATAGCCCTGTTGTATGCAAACTCAACATGTGGCAAACACTCTTCCCACTCCCGTAGATTCTTCTTTATCATAGTCCTCAGTAATTGTGACAACGTTCTATTCACCACCTCCGTTTGACCATCTGTTTGGGGATGGCATGTAGTACTGAACAATAGCTTCATTCCCAACTTCCCCAATAAGGTCTTCCAAAAGTAGCTCATGAACTTCACATCATGGTCAGAAATAATTGTCTTGGTTACTCCATGAAATCTCACGATGTCCCTGAAAAACAGGTTAGCAACATGCGACGCGTCGTTGCTTTTGTGGCAGGAAATAAAATGAACCATCTTAGAGAACCTATCCACCACCAAAAATATAGAATCATGGCCTCTCTATGTTTTAGGTAGACCTAGCACAAAATCCATACTAATGTCTAATCATGGTGTAGTAGGTGCAGAAAGAGGTGTATACAAACCATGAGGCTTCAACTTTGATTTGGACTTGTGGCATGTAATGCAACGTCTCACAAATCTGTACACATCATGCCTCATCTTAGGCCAATAAAAATGATCAGCAACCATGAGCAATGTCTTCTCATGCCCAAAGTGACCCATCAAACCAGCCACACGTGATTCCTACACTAAGAACAAACGCAACGACGATTCTGGAATACATAGTTTGTTAGCTCTAAACAAATATCCATCATGTATATGATACTTATCCCATGCGTTTCTAAGAGCACACAAACGATATGGTTCAGCAAAATCATGGTCAGTTGCATAAAGTGCACAAATACTCTCTAATCCAGGAAATTTAACATCAAGATATGTCAATAGCATGTTTTTCCTAGACAAAGAATTAGCAACTACATTTTCCTTTCCCTTCTTATACTTAATGATGTAAGGAAAAGATTCAACAAACTCAACCCATTTAGCTAATCTTCTATGCAAGTTTGATTGTGCTTTCAAATACTTCAATGCTTCATGATCATAATGTATGATAAATTCTTTTGGCCACAAATAATGTTGCCAAACTTCAAGAACTCTAACAAGTGCATACAATTCTTTATCATAAATGGGATAATTCAATCTAGCACCAGCAAGTTTGTTAGAAAAATATGCTATAGGGTGACCCTCTTGCATCAAAACGCCACCAATACCTATACCACTAGCATCACATTCAACTTCAAATTGCTTTGAAAAATCAGGCAATGCAAGTAATGGTGCAGAAGTAAACAAACATTTCAATGTATCAAATGCAATATCTTGGGCTGTGTCCCACACAAATGGCACACCTTTCTTAGTCAATTCATTCAATGGTGCAGCAATAGTGCTAAAATCGTTCACAAAGCGCCTATAGAAACTAGCTAATCCATGGAAACTACGCACTTGACTCACATTCATGGGAATAGGCCAATTCTAAATTGATTCAATTTTAGATTGATCTACTTCTACCCCATGCTTAGATACAACATATCCCAGAAATATGACCTTATCTTTTGCAAATGTACAATTCTCAAGATTAGCATACAATTTATTATCATGCAACACTAGCAAAACTTGTCGGATATGACTACAATGTTCAGTTTCGTTGTGGCTATAGATAAGTATATCATCAAAATAAACAACCAAAAAACGATCAATAAATTCTCTCAAAACATGATTCATTAATCTCATGAATGTACTAGGTGCATTAGTAAGACCAAATGGCATAACTAACCACTCATACAAACCAAATTTCATTTTTAAAGCAGTTTTCCATTCATCCCCTTCTTTCATCCTAATTTAATGATAACCTCTACGCAAATCAATCTTAGAGAAAATAGCAGCACCACTCAATTCATCTAGCATATCCTCTAAACGTGTAATAGGATGACGATATCGAATAGTGATGCTATTAATAGCTCTACAATCTACACACATGCGTCATGTACCATCTTTCTTAGGTACTAAACTAACAGGAACATCACAAGGGCTAAGAGAAACATGATTGTACCCTTTATCCAACAACGCATGTACTTGTTTCCGTATCTCCTTTGTTTTTTTGGGGTTGGTCCTGTAGGGTGCACGGTTTGGTAATGTGGCGCCAGGCATCAAGTATATTTGATGCTCAATGCCATGCAATGAAGGCAATCTAGCGGGCACATCTTCTGGAAACACATCGCCAAAATCCTGCAAAATAGTAGATACACCAAGAGAAATAGGGGTCATGTCGTTAGAAACCAATACCTCGCCCTTATACATGAGCACAAGCGGCATGGCTGTAGGATCCTCACTAAACTCTCTCATGTCTTCCTTGGTGGCTAATATCAATAGATTAGGCACTCTCGCACTTTTCGTTATATCACTCTTTTTGGGCTCTATTACATCATGTACAGCTGCAACACTATCTCGCCTATCAATAGGTGCATCCTTAAAGTTCACTTCTATCTTTTGACGAAACTCATTCATAATCTGTTGTGGTGTCATTGGTTGGATATTAATTTTCCTGCCCTTGAATTCCAAGTGATAGGTATTGGCACGACCATTGCGTTGCAGATGGCGATCATAAAGCCAAGGCCGGCCTAATAAGAGATGTCAAACAGTCATAGGAAACACATCAAAATCAATAGAATCCTTGTATGGGCCTATTTCAAAATTCACATGTACCATATGTTTTACCTTCATCTCATAATGGTCACTCAACAATTGTATGTAGTATGGCTTTGGATGGGGTAAATAAGTCAAATTCAGTTTGGCACATAACTCCTTACTTGCAAGGTTTCTACAACTACCTCCATCAATGATTACTTTGCAAGCTTTGTTAGGGCCAACTAGAGCTTTGATTTGGAACAAGTTGCAGCGCTGAGAATCAACAATAGGCTCCACTCTAAGTATACAGAGAAACCACAATGGTTGGTGCATGCTCAGGAAAAGCATCGATACCTCCCTCGCTGTCATAACCATTGTCATCGGCACAATTAGGATCAACTTCATCTCCACTCTCATACTCACCTTGTTCATTGACAAACCTTGCGGTTTGGACAATCTCACTTGTAGTGTCCTCTACCTCCACAAGTATGGCACTCCACATCGTGAGTACGTGCAGTTGACATATTGGAACCTGAGCTAGCAGCAGGAGTAGCGGTTTTCTTAGCATTAGAACCATAAGATGGTGTGGGAGCATGCTTGGACGAAGATGGCGAAGGATGGCTAGCAGCCACTTCAGGTGGTGCCGTAGGTGCTGGCAGTGTAGACTTGGCCGAAAAACAACTAGTAGACAAGAACCTCGCATGTGCCTTAGCTTCTTCAGCTAGCTGTGATTCGGCCTCTCTAGCATGATGCAATAGTTTATTCATAGTCTCGTACTTGTGATGACGAACAATGCTCTTGATTGGTAACTTCAAATTGTTGAGAAATTGCTGCATGGTCATCTCAAGGGATTCACGAACTCTAGCACGCTGCATAAGAATCTCCATCTCCGTGTAGTACTCATCAACTAACATGGTTCCTTGCCTCAATTGTGTGAACTTGTCAAAAACTGAACTCAAGTAGTTGGTGGGTACAAAACGGTCTTTCATGATGCGCTTCATCTCTAGCCAAGTCATCACAGGAAGGTCATTGTCATCCCTTCTATTTTGCACAATAGCATCCCACCAACGCAAAGCATATCCATCAAATTCTGACGCTGCAAGATTTACCTTCTTGTCTTCTGTATAATCTTCTCGAACTTCATGTGAGGTGCGGCTGCAGGCGCAGGCGCAGGGGGATTAGCACGTCCCCTGCCAAGATTTGGGGTAGCACCAGCAACACTTTCTTCGGCATCTTCATCAACAGTATCTTCAAGTGGTTTTTGCTACCGTTGCTCAAGTGCTACTGTCAAAGCATCAATAGAACGATGCAAAGCTGTGACATTGGTGTTGATAGTTGTCACTTGTGTTTGTATTTTAGCAACTGCCTCTTCATTTTCTCCCAAAGCCACTTGTACGTCCTGAATATTATTTTCAATGGCATCTATCGTGTGAGTGAACACACATGTCAAGTGGGATTTCAAGGCTGCATATCCCCGCCAATTAACAAGATCATCATCCTTCTTTTTCTGCGATACAACATCATCATCACTAAGATACATGATTAGTAGGTCAGTGCAAAAATCAAAATATGTTTGGTGGAACACTCACAACTCACTCACAATTGACAAGAAAGCAGATCTTACCATTCCAAAGTGAATAGAGATGCTTTACCAAAATGAAATCAAAGACTGATGCACTGATGTGATGAAGTGAATATCAAGGGTATGGAGAACGATCACAGGGCACACATGTTATTTATGGTGGAGATCTAGATATGGTATCCTAACTACACCGCAAACAAGTCCTAGTGCTAATTGTACAAAAACCCAAGAAACACACACAGTGGAGATAAACGTGGCAAATCAACTTATGAAAAAGGAATATTGCAATGCACAAGAGAGACACTAGTAAAAGCTCAATTAAACAGGCACAAGATTGCTCGATCTACAAGTGCTATGATCAACTAGGCCTCCAATAATGCACACTGAGGTATCTCATTTTGTCACGATTGTAGCTCTTTTTCTCCTTTTTTATACTGGTTCTCTTTTCTTTTCTCTTATTTTTGAATTTTTTCAACTTTATGAGTCAATGCAAATAGGAGTGCAGCAACTTAGAACAAACTAGGCTGGATAGTCCGGATGAGTCGCGTCGGAGACTCTGGTCAGGACGGATAGTCTGGTGTAAATATGCCAGATAGTCCGGTTTTTCCTGTCAAAAATTTCTACACTTCAAAACCCTAATGAGCAGCCTGTCGGAGCAAAGCAACTAGTCTCGTGGGTATGTTCCTAGGCATGAATGTTGCAGATAGGTTGTATCTATGGTATGCAACAAAGGTACGCTACGTGGACTCGGACAAACGATAAAAACTTGCGGAAAACGGTGATGGTGGACTCGGCAGAAAACAAGATCAAACCCTAAACCTAGACACAAACGAAAACTAGACTCCTACGAGAAAAACCTGCAGATCGGATCTATGAGAAGACACGATCAGCAACTAAAACTCGAAAACCGATGCAATCTAGTCTATGGCAAATCTTTTTGTAAGGCTTTTACTGTATAGGACTGAAAATAAACTAATCTTATGGATGGATTTGTGGATTCCCACCGAGTAAACGAGGAAATCTGATACCAAGATGATATGGGGTGGCCAGATCTTCTCAGCAAGCACTTATCAATGATGATAATGGTGGCTAGATAACTAGCTTGTAGCTATGAACTCTCCCGTTCGAACCCTGATGCCAATGCAATAGCTCTCGAACCCTGTAAGATATTCACAACACCACTCTCTTACGCACGCAGCCGTCCACCACGAGCGGTAGTTTGCAATCTACTAATTCCCAATGGAACAATAGATCACACTCAATCGCAGTAGTATAATTTGATCACAGGGTAATTCTAGAGGTTCTAAAAAGAAACAACTCCAAAATAGTTCTAACGTGGTCTAACCCTAATCTAGAGGTCATCCGAGGGCTTATAAGGGTGGCTGGGGTGGCCAAAAACCGAAACTAAGACGCGTACGACTCAAACTGATACAACCGTCTTGGACCCAATTTCGATCGGTGGGCAGATAGTCCGGTTGAGATCGACCGGACAGTTCGGTCAGGCTAATACTCCAGGTGGATTCTGCCGGACACTCCGGTCCGACCGGAAACTTTGAAGTTTCCGGGTGGTGTCTAGGTAGTGTCTGTGGCATCCCGCTAAAACCACTACTAGAAATTCGCTGTGTTTTTGTGCATTGCATCATCATGACCGCATGCTCATGTCATCATGCCACATTGCATTTGAGCATCGTTATCATCTTGCATGGTTTTTTAAAAAACTATTTTCGAAAAGCCTGGTTTTGTTTTCTAAATGCCCCATCTTTTATTCAAACTATAAAACCCTGGCTTGTCCGGATTATTTCGTTTTGTCTACAAACGGTTCGCAAAAGCCTTGTGTTAATAAATAAAATGTTTAGATTATTTTTGGGAGGCAGCCAGCCAGGCCCGAAAGCCCAGCCGGCCACCTCCAAACTGAAACTACCCTAAAGCTAACCCTATCTCTAAAACCTATCTAACCCCAGCCCACCTATCCAGCCCACACCCTAACCCTCTTCCTTCCCCGCCGCCAAACAGACGCGCGCGCAGCTCCCTCCCGCTCCCATCCCCTCCTGCCACCACACCCCATCGCCACCTCACCCGAGCCAATCCGTGCTCGCCACCTCACCTCCTGGCCCACTACCCAGACACGCACACCAGACAGCACACAGCCAGCTCACCCCGCCAGCCCCGCTCCATCCATCCGCTGGCCACGCCACCTGCTCCTGGGCCCCACCCGCGGGAGAGGCCTGCTCCCGACCAAGACCCACCTGCACGCCCCTCCCCAGGCCAGCTAGCCCGTGCCCACAACTCCCTCTGCGGGATCTCCGCTAGCCCCTAGCCCACCACTCCCACTCGTCTCCCCGCCCGCCTCTGCTCTCCACCTCCGCCCCCGCGAATTCCTCTCCGCCGGCCGCCCTGCAGCGTGCGCCCCTCCCCGAGCTCCGCGAGCTCCTCCGCCGCTGGCCTCGGTCCCCATCGACAGGAGCTCCCGCCGCCGCGGTTCGTCCTTGCCGCCAATCTCCCTACCCTGATGCCTCTCTCCTCGCGTGGGTCCTCTGCCGCCGTCTCCTCCTCCATCTCCACCTCGCCTCCCCATTGCCCTGCCGCCGGAGGCCCTCCTCCCATATGCATCGTTCGTCGCCATGCCTGCAAGCTCGCCACCGTCTCCTCCGGCTGCCGCCGCGTCGCCCGCTTGCCGGCCGCCTCCTCTCTGTCCCACAGCGGCCGCTTCCTCCTCCCCGGTCATTCGAGCTCCGACGCCACCAGGCCCTGCCGCCCACGACGGCTCTCCTCTGCCGCCTGGGCCTCGTCCCATGGCCCCAACCTTGCGCCTGGCCGCCTCCAGTGCCTCGCCTCCAGCGCCTCGCCTCCGGCCGCGGTCCTCTGTCCACGCGTTGTGTCTCCTGTCCCCGGCCATCTGCTCCTCCTTGTCGCTCGGATCCTACCCAACGTCGTCGCCCCTTCCTCGCGCAGCGGCCACTCATGGCATCCCCGACACCGCTGCTCTCGCGTCCAACATCGGCAGACCGTATGTGGAACACGTCCACCATGTCTCTGTTTACCTGTGTGTTTGGTTCGGCTCATGTTCCTCAACGTGTGGAGCTGATACTGCTATCATGTTGATGTTTTGGCTGCCTTTGGTGTTGTGATGCTAGGATGGTACTGATCTAGTGACCAAGTGGTGTTTCGTGCTGATGGTCTGGTGATGCCGTAGGGCTGAAGTGAAGTGAAGATCAACAAGACCTTCCACCGCGCTCGTTTGTTCCAAGTGTTACCCCAAAACCATCGCGGTGCCATTCGAAGTAATCGATGCCGATGCAAGATCTCCTACGTGGGAACCCTGAGGCCCTATACCTGAAGATCGTCGACATGCAACACCAAGATCGTCTCTCGGATGCCAAGTCCTTCGGCCCGGGAAAACCGACGACCCGACCCAAGATCCGAAGACCGAACCCTGGCGCGCCAAGTTCTCCGACCCCGAAGACCGATCCCTGAGTCCGAACCCCGGACCCCCGGAACCCAAGATCTTCCGAACCCAGATGTGTGCCCCTAAGCCCCTATTTTTATAATATGACATATACTTGTTGCATATAAATTGTCATGCTTGCAGACATGTTTATTTGTTCGGGGATACTTTGTCGATTCACCTCATAATTAAATATGGAGACCGTATGCGGGCTAATCTAGTCCTATACCGCCTCCATTTAAATTTGAGTAGCGAACCGGTGCCATGCTTTGCCTTGTTAATACAACATTTAATTTGCAGGGTAGATAAATAACTCGAACCTATTAATTAATTGTCGGGACCCCGGTTCCGCTTAATATTGCCTAATTGCATCGCATATTTGCCATGCCATGCATCATATAATGATCATGTCGGATCTTCTGCCGTAATATTAAATATTGCATCCGGTGTTTCTTCTAGTGTTTGCTTCTTCGCGGATTAGGCCGATGAGTTGATGCGAGTATCGACAAGTTCTTCGGATAATAAACCTTCGGCAGTGTTTCCCAAGCGAGCATCTCCCTCTTTCTACCTATTTTGCTTTTATAGTCTTTATTTCCTCCTGTTGATCTATTGCTATCTGTGTTGTGATGCTTTAGTTTCCGTGCACCATTTATACTCCTTGCGGCCTCTATATTGCCACGGACACATCCTATTGCATGTTGTTGGATAGATAGTCAGCCTTGCGAGTCGTAGTTGCTTGCTTATGTGTTGCTTCGTGTCGTTGTCGTTTCACCATTGACGGCAAGTTGACACATGATAAATGGTGGAGATGCTTAATAGTGGAGATGATCATGACTTTAAATACAACTATTAAAATGCTAGATATAACTAATGCAGAGGCATCGGTGGGCAATAGATGTTATTTGGTTCTTCCATGCTCACTTGTGTCCCGTAGGACCCCGAGTACTTGACACCTGTTCCTTGACTATTCGCACTATCCACATACGGGAGACTCTATGAATCCCCCTTAGCTAGAGCTTGATTCATCTCTTATTTCTTGGGGCCACAAACTAGTTTGGGGCTTTATTACTATCCTCTACTTATGCCATGCCTTACTGCTTTACTTACGATTGTGCGTGGAGCACCTGTACTGTTTAGGACCGTGACACGTTTTCACTGTATCGACAAGCCCAGTCACACTTTCGGGTTCCCAGTCGTTTACAGCCGTCCACACAAACCTTGGGTCCGTCTCGAAGCCGGCCAACTTCGTTGCGGGTAGCTTAATGGGGTGGCCCCCTGAAATAATTTATGAATCCTGTGATTGCTTTGTCGTGAAAGCCTCGTTGGGTTTTGAGTTGGTTTTTCCTAGGTTGATCGTGTGTGTGTTGCTATTTGTGCACCCTTGCAGGGTAAATCTTTCTGAAAGCCGTGTCCGCGGTTATGGACGAATTGGAGCACAGTATCTCGATCATAGACAAGCATAATTAAAGTAGTGCTATAAACTTGACTTAATATATGACTAGTAATCAAATTCAACTATCATGGAATGGATAATAAATATGCCAACAACTGTTGGATCTGTGGTAATCTGTGTCATACTATACCTGCCTAGTAAGTATTGAAACTCCAATGGAATGTGATAAAAGTGTCAACAACTGCTGGGTTTTGGGATTCCTCAGAACAATTATATCTGACTAGTAAATGTTCCCACTACCACGGAATGATTAATTAAAACTGCCCACTACTTATGCTTCAGGACAACTCATGATATATATCTGACTAGTAAGTGCTTCAACTATAATGGAATGAAATAAAACTGCCAACTGTGTGAGTTCCTTGGTCCGACTTCCTCGTTTGGTCTCGAGGGGGAAATACCAGGATGGGTTTGTTTGGTGTTAGTATCAGGTTGGAACCGAATAGGTCTTTCTTATCTCTCTCTAATAGCCGACAGTTAATCGAGTCTCTATAGGTTGTTTAGTGCATGCTGCGCTGCCGCTTCAGTCCACCATACCTATGTAGGCGAGAGCCGCCGAATTCTAGCCTCGCCGTGTACTGGCCTCCGTACTGATGCTCCTCTTTTTCCTTTGCCCTTTGTCGGCACCCCTTTTGTTTTAGCAGGTTTGAGATCGACGTCGTTAGCAGGGTTACCCTTCTGGCTTGGACTGGGCAGGGTTATGGACGCCATTGGTTATTCTTCAGGGCTCTTAGCCCCATTTGCATCTTGTCCGTACACGGACGCTATATCGTTTTCAAGGTGATTTGGATCTTTGCATTGTATATCTGTATTCTTGACTCGTTGAGTCGCTGTTGTATATATATATGCTCTATGGGTCCCATCGAGGACTGTTGTGTAATGGTATTACTTCATTTTCCACCTGCACGAAAGTGCCTGGTGGGCGTCCTTGAATCATTTCTATGCAGGTTTGGTGGAAAGGGCTAAAACTTGCATAGGGCCGATTCGAGGGTGTTACAGTGTCCGATTTGGTATACTAATTGTCCCCACCGATTCTTCTCTCAGGCAGGCCGGACAGTCCGGGTGGACTCGGCCGGACACTCCGGTCATTGCAGAGCTTCTTGCCTTCGTCTTGATTATCTTCTCTTGCACCTTCCTCCCACTCCTCCCTCGCGCATCCTTGGGCAATCATCATGCTAGGCTTCTCTTGTAGCCCTTCTCCTCCTCATGCCATGCTTGTTTCTCCAACGAACCTGATCGTACATAAATGCATAGACTTAGGTAGTATAAAGTTCTCATCAATTAAAGTACCAAATTCATTTAGTAGTGAATTCACATATTGTTCAAGTAGCTTAGCACGAGCTCTTGTAACAGGTCCAATTATAATCTCATTAGACTGATCCTTCCTTGCAATAGCTGGAACATCTTCAGTAGTAATTGGGGTGGGTGTAAGTATAGGGATGTCCTCATCACAACATATGATAATTATTGTTGCAAGCAAAACAAGTGAAAGAGAAAGTATTCATCTTATTGCAAGCAACAGGAGAAATTGTAAAACATCCATGACAAAGCATGGTCCTATGGATACCGTTGTTATCATCATTGCAAGCAAAACATTGGAAAGAGCATTGTTCAACAAAGTGCAAGAAATGATGTCATCAACGTAACGTTTAGAGCATGGCATGTCTATGGTAGCATCATCACAATCAAATAATTTCACATGCTCAACATTATGCAAAGGCAAAGTATCACATGGAAATATCAATGAAATATCTGATATCACAAACATCATCCATAGCATGACAATCATCACAAGTAATTATGTCCACTAGTGGGATCATGGCATCATCAACACCCTTATTCTTACCTTGTTATTACCTCTCATATGAAGTGGGTGTTGTGGTAGTGTTGGCCTCCATGTGGGCGACTTCTTAATCATGTATGGGGATTGCATCATCTTCATCCACCATGTACATCTTCTCGGTCTGAGGCATCATCATCTCCAAGCTTGGCGCTTCTTGATCCATGGAACCTAGCACATCATGAGGAAACACACTAGCGGTAGAGGGTAAGTCGTTAGAAATAAAAGTGGCCTCACATGACCTATCAACTACCACTCTCAACTCACTTAGTGTATCACTCATGCCCTCCAAATGGAATCACATAATCTCACATATGGTTGAGTCACTCATCTCACTCTTGTTTTCACTCAAGTGGGCAAAGTGGCTCTCATACTCACATGGGATTGGTACCACATCATCACTCAAGCATATATGGTTAGGCTCGGTATGCTCAACTCCATACACCTCCTTGGCTTGTGTAGACATCCTCTTGACGTACTCATCCAGCTTGGCAAAGTAGAGTTCTTCATCTTCCCCATCCATGAAGTTGCATGTGTCATCTAGGACGTCAAATCTTAGCGTTGAAGCTTGATGGCATGGAGGAAGGCTTGCGCTAGATGCCATTTTGGTGGTGGCACGAGTAGTTGAAGGTGCCTTTTGATGGTGTCAATGAAGGTCATTGGCGTGCCTTGCCAAAGGTTGATGTAGGTGGTGCCCTTGGTCATCCACATGACACTCGTGACGATGATCCTTGTCCTTGGAACTCTTCTTGGTGAGGCATTGTAATGAGAGCAAAGCATCATTATTCTTGGCCATCATGCTCATGGTTTTGGCGAAGTGATACATTGCAAATGTATCTATACATTTTGATGCTCCATGCTTGGTTTTATCCACTTTCTTGTGTTTTGTCCACACTTTGGAGTACTTTTCATATGATTTCTTGGACTAACCTATTAATAAGAGCCACAGTGCCAGCTGCCTGTTTTCTGCTATTTTTGGTTCCAAGAAAGTCAGAAAATGAATATTCTCGGAATTGGACGGGACAAAAGCCAAAGTGCCTATTTTTCCAGAAGACTCCAGGAGCCATAATACGAGACGGAGAAGAGCCAGGGGGTGGCCACCCAAGCCAGGCCGCGCTAGGGGGTGGTGTGGGCCCCCCAGGCACCCCCTCGGTCTCCCTCTTCGCCTATAAGAAGCCTTCTGACCTAAAAACTCCGGTGGTTTGACGTTTTTCCAGAAGGAGTTCCGCTATGCCGCCACCACCATATTCCACGAAACAGCACCAGAAACTCTGTTCTGGCACCCTACCGGGACGGGGAATTGGAGGAGATCATCGCCATCATCATCACCATCGCTTCTCCATCGACCATCCATGTTTCCCCCATCTATGAGTGAGTAATCCCCCGTTGTAGGCTACGGGGATGGTAGGGATTGGATGAGATCGTTCATGTAATGGCATCAGATTGTTAGGGCATGGTGCCTAGTATCTTTTATTAGTGCTTTATGACTTTGTTGCGACTTGTTATGCTTAATGCTTGTCACTAGGGCCCGAGTGCCATGATTTCAGATCTGAACATGTTATTGATTCATTATGATAGTATTGTTTATGGTCTTATCTGCAAGTTGTATACACACGTTGTTGTCCGGAACCAATGGCCCCGAAGTGACAGAAATCGGGATAACCGGAGGGAATGGCTTTGATGTGAGGATCACATGCGTTCACGAAGTGTTAATGCTTTGCTCTGGTGCTCTATTAAGAGGAGCACCTTAATTGCCAGTAGTTCCCTTGAGGCCCCGCTGCAAACGGGCTGGCAAGACAAAAGATGTTGTGCAAGTTCTCATTGCGAGCACGTATGTAACACCCTCAAATCGGCCCTATGCAAGTTTTAGCGCTTCCCACCAAACCCGCACAGAAACGATTCAAGGACGCCCACTAGGAACTTTCGTGCGGGTGGAAAACGAAGTAATACCATGACACAACAGTCCTCGAGGGGACCCACAAAACAGATATATATACAACACGACTCCACGAGTCAAGAATACAGATATACAATACAAAGATCCAAATCACCTTGAAATCGATAGAGCGTCCGACTACGGACAAGATGCAAAGGGGGCTAAGAGCCCTAAAGAATAACCAATGGCATCCATAACCCTGCCCAGGCCAAGCCGGAAGGGTAACCCTGCTAACGGCGTCGATCTCAAACCTCCTAAACAAAAGGGGTGCCGACAAAGGGCAAAGGAAAAAGAGGAGCGTCAGTACTGAGGCCAGTACACGGCGAGGCTAGAATTCGGCGGCTCTCGCCTACATAGGTATGGTGGGCTGAAGCGGCAGCGCAGCGGCACTAAACAACCTATAGAGACTCGATACAACTGGCCGTTATCAGAGAGGGATAAGAAAGACCTATTCGGATCCAATCTGAAGCTAACACCAAACAAACCCATCCTGGTATTTCCCCTCGAGACCAAACGAGGAAGTCAAGTCGAGGAAACTCACACGGTTGGCAATTTTACTCATTCCATTATAGTTGCAGCAATTACTAATCAGATATAGATATCATGAGTCATCCTGATAGCATAAGTAGTGGGCAGTTTTAGTCACCATTCCGTTGTAGTTGGAACATTTACTAGTCAGATATAATTGTCCTGAGGAATCCCAAAACCCAGCAGTTGTTGGCACTTTTATCACATTCCATTGGAGTTGCAATACTTACTAGGCAGGTATAGTATGACACAGATCACCACAGATCCACTAGTTGTTGGCATTTTTATTATCCATTCCGTTATAGTTGCTTCTGATTACTAGTCACATATTAAGTCAAATTTCTAGCACTACTTTAGTTATGCTTGTCTATGATCGAGATACTATGCTCCAAGTCGTCCATAACCGCGGACACGGCTTTCAGAAAGTTTTACCCTGCAGGGGTGCACAAATAGCAACACACACTCGATCAACCTCGGAAAAACCAACTCAAAACCCAACGAGGCATTCACGACAAAGCGATCACACAATTCATAAATATTTCAGGGGGCCACCCCACTAAGCTACCCGCAACGAAGTTGGCCGGCTCCGAAACGGACCCAGGGTTTGTGTGGACGGCTGTAAACGACTGGGAACCCGAAAGTGTGACTGGGCTTGTCGATACAACGAAAACTTGTCACGATCCTAAACAGTACAGGTGCTCCACACACAATCTTAAATAAAGCGGTAAAGCATGGCGTAAGTACAGGATAGTAATAAAACCCCAAACTACTTTGTGGCCCCAAGAAATAGAAATGAATCAAGCTCTGGCTCAGGGGGTCCATAAGGCCTCCCGGATGTGGATAGTGCGAAAAGTCAAGGATCAGGTATCAAGTACTCAGGGTCCTATGGGACACAAGTGAGCGTGGAAGAACCAAATAACATCTATTGCCCACCGATGCCTCTGCATTAGTTATATCTAGCATTTTATTAGTTGTATTTAAAGTCATGATCATCTCCACCATAAACATCTCCACCAATAAACATCTCCACCATTCCAACAACCGTGGTACTCGACAACACGAGATCGCACCTGAGCAAGCAACTACGACTCGCAAGGCCAGCTATCTACCAAACAACAGGTATTAGGAGGTGTCCATGGCAATATAGAGGTTGCACGGGATATAACTAGTGCACGGAAACTAAAGCATCGCGACACGGATAGCAATAGATCAACATGAGGAAATAAAGACTATAAATGCAAAATAGGTAGAAGGGGGAGAGATGCTCGCCTGGGAAAACACTGCCGACGGATCATATCCGGAGAACTTGACAATACTCGCATCCACTCATCGGCCTAATCTGCGAAGAAGCAAACACTAGATGAAACACCGGATGCAATATTTAATACTACGGCAGAAGATCCGGCATGATTATGATATGATGCAGATGCGGTGCAATTAGGTAGTATTAAGCGGAACCGGGTTCCCGACAATTAATTAAACGCTTTGAGTTATTTAACTACCCCGCAATTTAAATGTTGTATTAACAGGGCGAAACATGGCATCGGTTCGCTACACAAATTTAAATGGGACCAATATAAGACTAGAAAAGTCCTCATATGGTCCCCATATTTAATTTAGGTGAATTATCGAAATAGCCCCAAACACCCATAATATGCATGCAAGTATGAGCAATTTAATATGCACAATTTTATAAATTAGGGCTCGGAAAAGGGGATCACACATAGAGGTTCGCCGATCTTGGTTCGGGGGATCCGGGGTTAAATAGGGATCGGTCTCGACGGGAACGTTCTCGGACAACGGAGTAGATCTTGTCGCATCCGGGAAGAAGGACTTGGCGTTCCGTGTCGACCTTGGCGTCCGGGTTCTCGGCATCTTCGGATCTGGGGTGGAAAACATGGCGATCCGGGGGAACGGTATTCGGGTTCGGGGTCTCGGCATTCGTGAAGAAAGGCATGGCGTTCCATGTGCCGGTCCTGGCGGTCATCGGGCCCATGTCGAAAATGTTCGGGTTTCGGTGATTCTTCGGTCCCATCTCGGTGCTTCCTCCACTCGATACCGGTACATGGTGTTGGGAAGCCACAGATTAAAAACAAAAACAAGACATCAATAGAAACAAAGGAGAATTCAAGCATCTAGCGAATATGACTAGATGTTGTTCATACAACATGTATTGGGTGCTGTACAAGGTCATACCCGACTACACACGGGTACCCGAGGCAGAGGAAACAGAGAGGCTCCCAAAACTGAGCAGCACCACTTGGTACTGGCGATGACGACATGTAGGGAAAAAGACAGCGAGTTCGGCCACGGCAAGCTTGGGGTCGGGGTCGGGGTCGCGGCTTGCCGCCAGGGCGACGAGGAAGAGGGCTCCCCTGGCGACACCGAGGCAGGGCCTGCGGGGCTCGAAGCGGAGATCGTCGTGGCGCTGGCGGGAGGCCGCACAGCGGGGCGACGGGGTCGAGGCGGCGGCACGCTCGGCGAGGCAGAGCGGCCGTGGAGGAGCTCGGGTGGCAGGGACGTCGGCGGCGCCTGGCGACAGGGAGGTGCAGAGGAGTTGCTCACGCAGAGGGGGGCCGGCACGGAGTGGTGCCGAGGCCGACGGCGGCGCTCTGCTTGGTGGGGAGGCGAGCGGAAGGAAGGCGACGGCGGGCGGCCGGAGGAGGCACGGCCGGAGCGGGGTCGAGGACGGGCCGGGGTGGCTGCGAGGAAGCAGGGCGTCGGCTGGCGCTAGCGGCATCTCCCGGCGGGGCTCGGAGACGGAGGTGATGGACGCCCGTGGCGGCAGGGGTGGAGCCCGACGGGGTGGGGTGGCGGGGACCCGACGGAGGAGGCTCTCCGGCCGGGGCAGAGAGGAAGGCGGCCGGGGGAGGCCTGGCGGTGGAGGGCGCTGGCAGGGACAGGAGAGTGGTGGACCTGGGGATGGGGAGGAAGGAGAAGGCGGGCCGGCGGATGCTGCCGCGGGGCGGTTGGTGAGGCGAGAGGGAGAGGCGTGCGGGGAACGGGGAGGTGGTGGGGCCGGGCGATGGAATCGAGGTGGGATGGGTCGCGTGTGGGGTGGGACACGCGTGGGGGAGCGCGTCCAGGTGGTTGGGAGCGAGCGGGAGTGGGCAGGGGAGGGCGCCCAGGCGGGAATTTTGGCGGCTGGCAGCGGGGAGAGGGAGCTGTGTGGCTGGGGTGTGGGTCGGTCTGGGCGGGAGACGGGGGTGAGTGGCGGCTAGGTTTTAGGGTTAGGAAAAAATAGGTTTTGGGGTAGTAGGCTAGCTGGCTGGGCCTTTGGGCCTGGCCGGCTGCCTCCCCTAAAAATATTTTTATTTTTAAAAGTTTGTTTGTTTTATTTTAATAAAAGATGTTATAAATAGTTTTAGACAAATAAAGATCTGGAAAAGACCGAGGATCTAATTTGAATTTAAAGGAGGGGACTAATTAGAAAAAAAAATAGTCTTTTGGCAAAAATATTTTAGGGCGAAAAATATGCGTGGTGACATGACGATGCTCAAATGCAATGTGGCATGATGACATGAGCATGCGGTCATGATGATGCAATGCACAAAAACACAGCGATTTTCTAGTAGTGGTTTTTGCAGGATGCCACAACGTATGACTATAGATGGAACACATGCCTAGGATTATCTAGTACTTGGATGCTTTATCTTATTTATCTGCAATTGTCCTATGTTCTGATTGCTATGTGAATTGTCTTGTCCATGCAACGCCCGTCCATCCATCCCTATGCCTACCGCACTCGAATCCTACTGTTTATTGTTATTCTAACTGTTGTCTTTACTTTACTACTGCTGCTACTTTGCTATTCCTACTACAAAACTTTTGCTACTGATAAACTGCTGTGAGCAAGATTGTTTCCAGGTGCAACTGAATTGACAACTCAGTTGTTAAGGCTTATAAATATTCTTTGGTTCCCCTTGTGTCGAATCAATAAATTGGGTTTCACTTCCCTCAAAAATACTGCGATACACCCCCTATACTTGTGGGTCATCACGAAGTCGGTGTCCATGTTGCTCGTGAAGTTGTTGAGGGAGCTTTCGAACTTGTCCATTTGATGGTTAACCTTGTCGCTCTCGAGGTGTAGGCTCCCTCTTAGTTGATGCGACTTGAGGAGCTTGTCGTTGTCGTTCTTGAAGTCATCCATGCTTGGGAAGTTATTGTTGTTGTAAAACTCCATATCACCCAAGCACGTGGATACATTTTCGGTGTAGTGCTCCATCATGTCATCCATGCTTGTGGAGGCATATGCATGGTGGCTCATTGTGGATTCTTCATAGAAATCATCCTCGGTTCCGGAGTCCCTAGACATGATTCACAAGACCAAGTGGTGTATATGGAAGTGGTAGGGGGGGGTTGGGGATGCAACGTCAAACCTTACTTTACCTTGGAAGATAGTATCGTGCAAGTGGTAACACTTGAGAGCAATCAAAACCAAGTAAAGTGAAGTTCACATGGAACACCAAAACCAACTAACCACTAAAAAACACACACAAAGCCTATGGTTGATAGGTATGGAAGGTGGCATGTCCAACAACAATTCAAAATCAAGATATTGTAATGGCAAGTAAAGAACCACGATGATCACAAAACAAAACAAGTCAATCCACAAGATAGGAATTATGTACAAGGAAACACACACAGTAGGATAATGTGACTTGTGCGATGGTGAAAGTGAGCTAAGAACCAAATGATTACCTAGCAAATACTATAAGCTCGTGTCGCACAAGTGCAAGGAAAGACGCTAGTTCGATTGCAAGAAAAATTGGTGGGCTACAAGATATGCATAATAAATACCACCTATATGATGTTGCATCGAGCTTGCGCTTCCTTTTTCTATGAGGCACTTTTTTCTTTCTTTTTCTTTTTTTCTTTTTTTTTATATTTTTTCTCTTTTCTTTTCTTTTTCACTTGTCTCTTTCTTGTGCCAACAACTATACAAGGTAACTATATGAGATAACGCACATACAAATTTTGCTCGGAAATCTAAAAGGTATCAAATGTGCATAGCCCAAGCAATCATAGGAGGAACTAGTCTCATTAGGTGTTTGTTGGTCGCAAATATAGTGTAGCTCACAAAGGAAAGCAAGTGGGAGAAGTCACGGAATGTTTATACCTTACGTCGCTGATCTTCACCCTTTATTGTTGGATTCCACCTTGCTCACGGAATTTGGATGGAGTAGATAGCATGAACCACGTAAATGATGATGTAGATCTCCTTCTCATCTTCGAAACGAGCTAAAAACACCAAAATACGAGTTCATATGCAGAAGTTATGCTCAAAATGGTGAGAGGCTGAAATCTAGAATCTGCTGATTCCTTTCTAGTACGGGCGGTAGTACCGCTTTTTGGACCCCGTTAGTACTGGAAAAGTGTGGTAGTACCGCTTTTTGGGCCTGGTAGTACCGGTTATTCCTGGTACGTGCAGATTTGATGTGATTTCGCTATTTTGGGGTGATTTGGCCAGAAAATCTTGAAGAAAAACACCAAATCGAATTTCGTATCTTGACCTTGACTGATGACAGGTTACGTCAGAGACCAAATTCTGGCTTAGTTTGAATTTCAAGCTGGAAACCCTAATGATATACTCATAGGTCCGGCTTATTTTAAGACTCGGATCCTATCCTTTCTTATGAAGTTTCAGGAACCCTTCAAGATTCTACAAGCCGACGATGGATCAAGCTAGACAATGATGAAATCCGACTCTGAATCTTGGAGGCTTCCGGGGGCTGCTGTTGGGGATATACTTTCTGGGTATCCTCATTGTACCTTGCTGACCAGGGTGGCCCACTTCGGGTTAGAGCTATGCTTCACGGGCGGCCTAGTCAGAGAGAAGATACAGAGTTCAGTCCAGCTACAGGAAGGCCCAGAAGACTTACCGACGTAGACATGTGTAGTTACTTATAGTCCAAGATGTAGTATGTAAACCAAATCTTAGTCATAGCCGGATATGTCTCCCCTGTAAACCCTAGGCCGGATATCTATATAAGCCGTCCTAGGGACCAGCCTTTAGGGCACCCCACAATAGTCTACAAACTCAACTCGCAAAGGCGAAACACTTGTAACCCATATTCCGGCTCTGCCGTATTACTGGACTAGCAGGAGTAGGATCCATCCACCATCGGCGGATTCGAACCTAGGTAAACTTGTGTGCTCACCGTCCCGAAACACCATACAACTCACACCCTTCTCTTCCATATGCCCCGAGGACCCCAGCATGGCGTACTTGTACTCAATCCCATGATAGTTTGCGCCGGCCACAGGGCAAGTGAGCTTTGGATCTGTGTTCTGAGTGAACTCTACAAGAATCAGAATTGGTGAAACAATCACCGTCGGTCGCGTCCTCTACGCCAGCGACGTCCCTCTCATTCTTCTCGATGAGACTTCGATTCCGGCTAGGGAGGTCATGACTAGCTACAACATCATGTCTTTTGGCGAGATCGATGTTTACCTCAGTTTCACTGAACCTGCCCCACCCACCCCAGCGGTGATGATAGAGGCCGAAGAAGCTTCTGGGTCCACCTTGTCCGGAGAGGCAGCAAAGTTCTGGATCCCGAAAAACCCTAATCCCACCTAGCCCGCACCTGATGCGGAGATAGTGGAGCAAACATAGTCTGAAGCAGATCTTCCTGTGGACATCGAATCTAGAGTGGATCTCCCTGGCGAGGTTAAATCCCAGGACGATCTTCCGAGCAAGATCGAAACTCAAGAGGAACAAAGCAACAATAGGTGTAGTTCCGGCTCTACCAACGTCGGAGCGGGACAACTGTTCCTGAGGTACACATTGATGCGCATGATGCTACATAACGCCAACGTGGATGAGATTCTCGAGACCATTGAGCGCTTCGAGGAAGCCCACGAAGAAAGCCACAACTATCTCAGGGCGCACGCATCGCACTTTGTCAGATACGTTGTATGTGGATCCGGCTCTGCCGATGCTAGAGACAACAAGGACTCGGTGCTGGAGGCGATCGGAACAAACACCGACTTACCGGCATCCTCGGATGATTCAATGATGTTGGCAGATTTCTGAAAGTTCTCCACAGAATATGAAGAGGAGTTCAACTCCAAGGCTGTAGAAGAAGCAGAAGCTATGGATGAAGGATCCAGAGAAAACTCTCCGAAAGCGCAAGATGATATGGATCTCGGAGAAAATCCCGACGCCCAAATGTCCAAAAGTACTGATCGGAGCTTGACTCCAGGAAACAGACGCAAAGCCGTCTTTGCTACCGGCGCTGCTAAGAGGGCAAAGAAGAAGAAGACTGCGACGAAGGACCCTCCGGCTAAGGAGGCAATCGCCGAAGAATATCAAGAAGACTCGGACAAATCCCGGACGAGCCAAAAGACACTCTGGTGAATGGACACATGGTTACCTCTAGTGCCCGTAAAATTCTCGGAGACGTGCTAACTACGCCAATCCTTACCGCTGTAATCTTACACTTGCAAAGTTGGAAGATAGGGCCCAGGCTCTCGAAGCACATCACCAAGTACTCTTGGATGAAGCTAACAATCTCCTCGAGGAGAAAAAGCGCATTACATCTGCGGGACAGTTCAACTCCCTGCAACATCAGAAGACCCAAAACGGCCCTGTGCAGGATAACAAAAATCCGGAAGTCCACAAGACCCTCTTTGAGGGAGATGACGCCGTCAAAGGAGAAACTCGGCTCAACAGTAAGGGAGATCTGGTGTATGGAACACCAGTGGAAAACACTGCTGCAGCCCGAGATATCCTAGCGAACAATCCAAACCCAAAGCAAATCCGGTTAGGCGTAAAGCTACTTACCAAGGGCCTTGAGCAACAGAAGACCGCGAAATCTGAAAGCGGAAAACTAGTCTCTAAATCCGACCAATGTTGCACTGATCCGACTTGGCATGACATAAGGCCCCGACGAGACCCGGAACAACGCTATCGTCCCGACCGCCGGGAAGACAATATCTTCATATAACTACTCCTAGCCTACCCGCTTCCTGAGACCATCCTCGCGCGCGCAGCTTTGGGAGCCACTCGATCGTCCCCCCACATTGAATTTCTAGCCCTGTGTCCACTTAGCACCGTTAGATTCCTAGCCTACCCGCCTCCTGAGACCATCCTCGCGGGCGCAGCTTTGGGAGCCACTCGATCGTCCCCCACATTGAATTTCTAGCCCTGGGTCCACTTAGCAAATTAGATTCGCTGATTTCTGTTTTCACTTCTTGTTCGTCTGAAAAGGCCTATGACGATTGGACCTGTGTGGGTGCGGGACCTGTATTTGAGCCAGCTAGCCATCATTTGTTCGCGTCGCGCACGTCTCCGTCCAGAAGTGAAAACCAGATCTCGATCTGGGGGAAAATATCCCGGCCGACGCTCTCTCTCGTCTTCTCGTCTCCTTTCACCGCTCACGTGCCCTCTGCTCCGCCCTCCCCACCATGACCTTTCACCAGCCGCGAGCTAACAAAGCCGGTTGGGATGGCCACGTAGACGATCGGCAGAAGGCGGCTGTGGTGGCGGCGGGAGGAGGCACTGCAGGAGAGGATTCTAGAAGAGGGCGGCGGAGCACCAGTGGAGGTCGTCGGCGCGGTTCGCCGTCTCAAGATGTGCGGCCGCGGTGGCGGCGGGAGGAGGCGGTCGTGGCGGCCACGATGGTGGCGGGAGGAGGCGGCCACGGCGGCCACGGTGGCGGCGGGAGGAGGCGGTCATGGCGGCCGCGGTGGCGGCGGGAGGAGGTGGTCGTGGTGGCCACGGTGGCGGCGGGAGGAGGCACTGCAGGAGAGGATTCTAGAAGAGGGCGGCGGAGCGGCAGTGGAGGGCGTCGGTGCGGTTCGCCGCCTCAAGATGTGATTCGACGGCTCTAGGGCGGCGCTGGTTGAAGGAGTTGCCGGGGCGGCGCTTGGCGGAGGAGGTGCTGGGTGGAGGAGGGGCTTGGGGCGGCGCTGCCCTAGAGAGGAGCTGCAGCCATGGGAGCCTGGGTCCCTGCTCCCCTTCGTCTCGCTTGTCCTCCACGCCGACGCCGGGACAAAAAACCTGTGCTCTGTGCACCTGTCTTTCCAACCCGTCGGCGTCTCCCGGTCGCGCAGCGGCGAGGACTGCGGCTGCCCAGTGATTCCAGTGCCGACAGCCGTCTCTCAATTCGGCCAAGGCGAGGACGACCAGAGTTTTGGGCAGCATGCCTCGTCTAGGCTGCATGGCGTCGTGGAGGTAGCTGCCTGGCTATGCATTTCTTTCTTCTCTTCTTGCATGTTTCCTCATGCTGTTTCGTTTTTCTCAAGCAGAAACTAAATCAGATGGATGCACTTGTTGCCAGCGGCGTCCCTCGTTGTCTGGGTTCCAGCAGGATGCCCCCAAGACCAAGGTCTGTACCTTCCTGAGAAAACAAAGGCAGGTGGGTTCCTGTAGATTCAGACTCAAGAGTATCAGCTCGCTCTAAGGTCAGAAGTGTGTTGTCATCACGGTCAACTTCTTAGAAAAGTATTGTCTGTCCCGTATCCATTTCTGGATTCGTATGGATAAATGAACAGCTTGGCAGCGTTGCAGATTTAGTTTTTTGGAAGCTAACTTACAAGTTGGAAGAATTATCTGGTCCAGGAGCATGACAGTGTCACAGAATTTGCTTCTGATGGATCATACGGTTCTCGGTTCAACTAAAGATGGCTTCAGATTGGACTAGGTACGAGTGTATCTAGATATGAAGGAACACCTTGTTTTTTCTTCTGCTACGTTTAAAGTAGCACCTCATGATGCTGATTGTTTGCATACCCTCATTTGCAATATCCATGAATCCATCCCCGGCAAATCCATTGCACTGCAGCAATTTCATGAATTGGCTAGGTACGATTGTATCTAGATATGAAGGAACACCTTGTTTTTTCTTCTGTTATGTTTAAAATAGCACCTCGTGATGCTGATTCTTTGCATTCTTTCACTGAAAATTTTGTTTGAATTGTTCCAGGTCCATGAGGATCATTTCTTCCCGTTGGAAGTTTTGGCTAGAGAAGATTTTTTTATTCCAGGCTACGAACGATGGTGGCTCTCTGGATAACAAGCTGGATCAACGATGCTCGTGCGAGATGGCGTGCCGTCGTCACCGTTAGGGAGAACACTAGCAATGTCCCAAAGTTGACAGAATCGACCGCAAGATGGGGAGGCGACTTGACAAATCTTCAAACTGGTATGTTTCCTGAACTGGCATACCACTGCGCTATTAAAATTCAGAACGAGGCTGACAATGAAATCTGCTAATTCATTAACTGAAGCGGAATCGGCAGGTGTATCAGTTGGTGACAACATTGGTAGTATGATTTCATTTGGGGGATTTGGGATTCTTTTGCTTGGTGAAGAATTATACAGCATTCTGTAACTTTAGAACCCGGTAGACAAACGACATCTCGGAAATTGGCACCCGAAATTGTTTATTTAAATTGAAATGCGCCATAGTGTCAAACCTGATACATATCATTCAGGTTAACTTGTTACAGTTTCTTTTACTGAAGTGGTACTGCAATATTGGCTCAGAGCTTTTCAGCTTTCATGTGTTCATTGGCGATAGCCCCTAAAAGAGTTCTTTCATTTCTGTCGTGGCATGCCTTTGTGCTTAGTGTTCAGTTTTGGTTGATGTTCTGGTTAATTCATTGTTGTGCCCTGGTGCGAGGAAGCATACTTTTCTGTCACTCCAGAGCCTGTGTGTTCTGACGATGGATTGTACTTATATTAGCTACAATGTGTCAAGGTGTAATACGCATGCACACAAGAGAAAATCAAGCAAGTAGCGTGCATAGATCAAGGTTGTTACATTGGATTGAAGATGATGTTTTTGATGAACTTTCTATGCACACACGGACAGCCCCACCCTACAAATCTATGCTTCTCATACACCAGATTAGCATACTTTTTGATGATCCTTGCAGCCACCCTGCCTCAATTTTTGTTCTTCCTTTTTCTTGCCCTATCAACCATCTTACACATCTGGTCGTGTTTATGAAATTTATGCATCTCGCTGCGGTGGTCTCTCTAAAGTACACCTTTTTTATTTGGATGTGCCTTCTTGGCTTGCACTGCCTTGTTGCTAATCTGGTTGGTGTATCCTGCTACCTCCAGGGTCAAGCTCAGTGCGCTTGAGCGTTTGCATTCAGGGCGCAAGGACCAGGGTCAGGGGACCCTTCACGCCATCGCAGTGAATGAAGAAAGCACGAGAATGCAAGGATGGAAATGCCGCCTTTGCTGAAGCCGTACTGCATGCCCAGGAATACTAGGAGATCAAGAAGACCATTGACCTGTCCGAGATGCCCGCAACGAAGAAGGAGGTGATAAAGCCGACTCCGGAGTTCAAGGCATCGGAAGAAACGAATATGGCGTTGTTGAAGGACGATGACCTGTCCAAGGTGACCTAGATAGGTGTAGGTTTAGACCGCACATAGGAAAACGCGCTCGTCGAGTTCCTCGAAGCCAATTAAGATATCTTTGCATGTCAGCCATCTGACATGACCGGAGTACCTAGGGAACTTGCTGACACTCTCTAAACATACACCCAAATGATAAATTCGTCAAATAATCCTTACGATGTTTCGGTGATGAAATGCGAATAGCGATAGCTAAAGAACTAGCCTGGCTCGAGTTAGCCGGATTTATAGAAGAGGTTATCCATACTGATTGGTCGGCCAACCCTATAATGGTCCCTAAAAAAGGAGACCACTGATTTAAGGATATGTGTTGATTATATCGCCTTGAACAAGAGTTGTCCTAAGGTTTCGTTTGCTCTGTCTAGAATTGATCAAGTAATCAACTCTATGGCAGGTTTGGAACTCTTATGTTTTCTCGACGCATATTTTGGTTATCACAAAATCCGAATGAAGGAATCAGACAAAGTAAAAACATCATTCATAACCCTCTTTGGAACTTTCTGTTTTGTTACGATGCCTTTTGGGCTCAAGAATGCAGGAGCTACGTACCAGCGCACTATGCAGCGTTGTCTCCACGATCAAATCGGACGCAATGTGCATGCTGATGAGGACGTCCCTACTGATTTGCTATCTCCAACTCGTAATGAAGATGTTGATGTTGTTGTCAAGGATAAGTCTAATGAAATCAGGATTGGACCAATTACTAGAGCTCGTGCCAAGCTACTTGAACAACAAGTGAATTCACTCCTAAATGCTGATGTTTATGCTAATGAGAATTTTATACTGCCTAAGTCTATGCATTTATGTATGCTCAGGTTCACTAAGGAGACAAGTATGTCACGGGAAGGAGAAGGGCTGCGTCAAGAGGAGCCAGACGTGATGATCATCCATGAAGGCGTGAGGGAGGAGAGGGAGGTAGGCGCAATACAAATAAGGGAGATCATCAAAGAAAAGGAACGTTCAATTCGGACAAACAGAAGTCTTGAAATTGAAATGGACGTGGATTCCTCACACGAACTCCAAATCAAGCAAATAAGCACTTGTTGGATAGGTAATTCCAATATCTTTCCAATGAGTACTTCCACGTATAAAGACCCCGGATAATCCGGCCCTCACACCCCGGATAATCTGGCCTTCATACCCCGGATAATCCGGCCCTGCTTTGGGAATTCTGTTAAGGACTTCGTGCGCGACGTTCTGTACGGCCCCCGGATAATCCGGCCCACTTAGACCGGATAATCCGGCCCTAAAAGTTTCCATCAGAACTAGACGGATCTGACTGTATCAGACACATTTTCGTTTCACATTTTTTGGGAATTCTGTTAAGGACTTCGTGCGCGACGTTCTGTACGGCCCCCGGATAATCCGGCCCACTTAGACCGGATAATCCGACCCTAAAAGTTTCCATCAGAACTAGACGGATCTGACTGTATCAGACACATTTTCGTTTCACATTTTTTGGATGTTCCGCTGGCCATATAAGCCTAGGAACGCCTTCTAGATTAGGTTAGACCACGCTAAAACTATTTTGGAGTTGTTTCTATCTAGAACCTCTGGAATTACCCTATGATCGAATTATACTACTGCAATCGAGTGTGATCTGTTGTTCCATCGGGAATTAATAGATTGCAAACTACCTTTCGTGGTCGACGGCTGCGTGTGCAAGAGCGTGGTGTTGTGAATATCCTACAGGGTTCGAGAGCTGTTGCATTGGCATTAGGGTTTGAGCGGGAGAGTTCATAGCTATAGGCTAGTTATCTATCATCCACCATCATCATTGCCATCCGCTTACTGAGAAGATGGGGCCACCCATATCATCTTGGTATCAGATTTCCAGCGTTGCCTCGGTAAGCATCCACAAATCCATCCATAGATTAGTTTGTTTTTCGTCCTATACGGAAAAAGCCATACAAAAAGATTAGGGTTAGTCTTTGCCATAGCCTAGATTGCATCGGAGTTGAGTCTTAGTTGCTGGTCGTTGTCGTGTCTTTGATCCGATTTCTTCCAGTACAAGTCGTAGTGTCTAGGTTTTCCTTGTTATTTTCGTTTATTTCGTGTTTTTGAGTCGTTCTTCATCGTTTCCGCTAGTTTACATATACTTTTCCGAATCCACATAGCGTACTTTTTGGTGTTTCCAAACCTTAGCTACAGCCTATCTACAACATCGGTGCCTAGGAACGTACCTTCGAGACTAGTTGCTTTGCTCTGAACAGGCTGCTTATTAGGGTTTTGAAGTGCAAATTTTTTGTCCAGGTAGATCAGATTATCCAGCCCCCAAAAAACCGGAATATCCAGCCCCTAATTGCTCAGAATTGTTGCATCTTGTATTGCATTGTGTCAAGATAGTTAAAAAAATCAAAAAAATAAAAAGAAAAGAAAGTTGTGAAAAAAAAGAGAAAAGAAAAGCGATACAAAAGTGAAAAAAGAGATATCAAAGTTGATTGGAGGACTGGTTTCATAATAGCACTAGTAGATTGAGCAATCTTGTGCCTGTTCTATTTGAGCTATTACTAGCGTCTCTCTTGTGCATTGCAATATTCTTGTTCATAAGTTGCTTTGCCATGTTTATCTCCACGTGTGTGTTTCCTTGGGTGTTTGTCATATGACTAGCACTATGATTTGCTTTGGTGTAGTTAGGATACCATACCTACAGCTCCACCACAAATAACCTGTGTGCCCTGCGATCGTTCTCCATACCCTTGATATTCACTTCATCACATCTGTGCATAAGTCTTTGATTTTGTTTGGTAAAGCATCTCTATTTACTTTGGAACGGTAATATCTGCTTTCTTGTCAGTTGTGGGTGAGTTGTGAGTGTTTCCACCAAACAAATTTTGATTTTTGCACTAATCTACTAATCATGCCTTTGAGTGATGATGATGTTGTGTCACTGAAAAAGAAGGTGAGGAGCTTGTTAATTGGCATGAGGCCATTGATGGGAATATCAAAGACATGCAAGAGGCAGTGGATCAGAATACTGGCGTAGTCACTAATATTCAAACTCAAGTGACAACAATCAATGTCAATGTCGCCACCTTGCAGCGTTTGATTGAGGCCCTTACAACGGAAATTTAGCAAAGACGGGAATACCAACCCGATGATGTGTTTGAAGATCATGATGAGGGTAGTGCGGCTGATGCTACCCCACATTGTGGTAGGGGATGTGCCAGTCCCCCTACGCCTGCTGCTGCTCCTCTTTATGGCCGTGGTTATGCTCCTTTGGGACATGCTCAACGTGTTCCGAACCAAGCTGCCGATGATGGTTTGGGCAAGCCCAAGTTTTCAATTCCCCCTTTTAATGGCTCATTGATCCTAAGGATTATCTTACTTGGGAGTTGAAGATTGAGAAGCTCTGGTGTTTGTTTGACTATTCAGAAGATAAGAAGGTCAAGCTTGCAGCGTCAGAATTTGATGGATATGCTTTGCGCTGGTGGGATGCTATTGTGCAGAATAGAACGGACGACAATCAAGTTCCTGTGATGGATTGACGCGAGATGAAGAGCAGTATGAAGGCTCGTTTTGTACCCACCAACTACATGCGATCATTTTTTGACAAATTGACACAATTGAGGCAAGGAAACATGTCAGTTGATGAGTACTACATGGAGATGGAGATGCTTATGCAACGTGCTAGAGTTCGTGAGTCCTTTGAGATGACTATGCAGCGTTTTCTCATTAATTTGAAGTTTCAAATCAAGAGTATTGTTCGTCATCACAAGTACGACACTATGAATGAACTATTGCACCATGCTAGAGAGGTCGAATCACAGCTAGCTGAGGAAGCTAAGTCATGTGCCAGGTTTACGTCTACCAGTCGTTTTGTGGCCAGATCTACACCGCCTCTTATGGCGCCACCGGCAGCTGCTGCTAGCCATCTTCCAACATCGGCCAAATCTACACCTATGTCTTCTTTTGGTTCCAATGCTCGGAAGCTTGCAGCTCCTGCTGCTAGCTCGGGTTCCAATATGTCAACTGCGTGTACTCGCAATGTGGAGTGCCATACTTGTGGAGGTAGGGGACATTACAAGCGAGATTGTCCAAACCACAAGGTGATGTTTGTCAATGAACAAGGTGAGTATGAGAGTGGAGATGAGATTGATGATGATGATGATTATGATGACAAGGATGCTAATTCCTTTCCTGCGCGTACAACAACTATTGTGGTATCTTCACACATACTTAGTGTGCAACCTATTGATGAATCTCAGCATTGCAACTTGTTTCAAACAAAAGCTCTTGTTGGACCTAACTGAAAGGGCAAAATACCCTTATCCAGTTTTGGGTTAACTATGACATCGGAGTTAGAGAGCGGACTAATGTTTCTACTAGTATTTCTATAGGTGATAGTCCACGTTTGATGATGAGAGGCGGTAGGTGACCCCCCATTCGTTTATGAAGTGAAGAGCCATGTTTTTGTTACTTCTCTCTTATTTGTCTTTGAGTCTAGTAGGAAGCACCATATTATTAAGAGGGGTGATCTCGATGCGCTCGTTGGGGATGTTCTACACCACACACACATCATATCACCTTCAGCCATATATCCACTAAAGGAGAGACAGCATGTCGTTGTTAAAAAGGGCTGGAAAAAGGACATGGAATAATTGGCATGAAAACCGGCGCCGCTGGAGTGGCCGCCAGAATTTCCGATCGGCACCGAAAATTCCCGGCGCACACCGGAACGGCTCACTACAGAGGGTTTCAGTCTACTGCCAGAAATATCGGTCTCCACTGGAACTTTCGGCGCAGCAGCTGGTCCGCGGGAATTGCGACCAGAATTTCCGGCGCCAGTTCGGTGCCACCAGACTTATTGCCGGTTTGGTCGCAGGACACTCCAAACGACTCCTTTTTTCACCCCAGACTATAAATACCACTTCTTCCACCTTGAGCTGGCAGGCATTCTATTACACACTCATTCTTGAAGCTCTCTCTCTCACCATTGTTGAAACACAATTCCTTGAGGATCTCCCGTTCTACCCAACCAATTCCAAATCCATTTGGTAGAAAGCAAGAGGAGGTCCTGATCTACGTTTCCACCAAGCCAAAGTTCATTCTCCCTTGAGTTCATCGAGTTAGCTTGTTACTCTTGGGTTTGTGGGAAACCCTAGGCGGCTAGGGTGGACCGAAGGCATTCGGCTTGTGATTTGCTCTGTGGAAAGTTTGTGAGGGTTTGGAGACTACCTTAAAGTCTACCACGAGTAAGTGAGCTATTCCTTCATGGGAGAGGCTCGGAGAAGAAGGTGAGCCTTCGTGGCGTTGGGGAATCCTTCGTGCAACCTCACACCTCTCCAACATGACGTAGCCCCCTTCCCAAAGGTGGTGAACACGGGAATACATCTTCGTCTCGGCGTGCTTCGGTTATTACTTAACCGTTCTCTTACTTGTGTTGTTTACCTTGTGATAGCCTTCGTGCTTGAAGTATTGCATCATCATCTAGGTTGTCTCACCTAGTTTGCATTTAGGCTCACTTATTTTCCGCAAAGCCTAAAATGTGCAAAAGATTACAAAGAATTTTGTAGAAACCTATTCACCCCCTCTAGGTAAACCATCTTACACTTTCAATTGGTATGAGAGCCAAGTGCTCTTCTAAGGGCTTTACCGCCTAACAGAAAAGATGGTTTTCTCCGATGATGAGGAGGGAAAGACTTATTCGGTCAAGGAGATCCGTGAACTCTTTGCCAAACAATCCCTTGAAAAGGCTAAGGTGGATTCCGATCTCCTTGCTCGAATAAGTTTTCTTGAGGGACGTTTTACGGGGATGGGCGAGGGGGTCATGTTTGCCGGACCTTCGGTAGTACCTCAAGGGAGGCCGATGGACACCGGTAAGGAGGCTATGAACGAGGCCTCTAGCGAGAGTGACCTGACAAAAGCCTCTATGCCTCCTAATCCCTTTCTGTATATATATCCCAAACAAAAGAACATCATGCCTTATATTAATGGTTCGGGTCCCGCACCTCACTATGATGGAACTCACTTCTCTCATTGGAAAGTTTCTATGGAATCCCATCTTCGCGATTGCAGCGTGGAGCTTTGGGATATTGTGGGCAAGGGCTTCTATCCACAAGATCCAAACAATCTCACTCCAGGAGAGTACTATGATCGTCAACTAAATGCAACGGCTTGTGACAAGATAAGGAGTGCCATTCACCGCACTCTCTATGATCAAGTTAGCAACATCCCCACCGCAAAGGAGTTATGGGAGAGGATTGTCATTCTCCAAGAGGGAACTTCCGTTATCCAAAAGTCCAAGTATGAAGCCGCCAAGTCGGAGATGAGCATGTTCATGAACAACGATGGTGAGTCCATCGCCGAAGCATACAAGAGACTTGTTGCCCTTCGTGTGAAGATTGATGGTCTTGGTTGTGACAAGTATGATGATGGGTTCAACTTGAATGATGAGCTTATCAAGTCCAAGGTTCTCTCCATGATTGCCGCCTCCGACAAGAGGCTTGCCTTGAACTTGAACTTCTAGATTCAGCTCGCAACTTCTCGCCCAATGATCTCATGTCCTATCTTGTTGCCACGGACAATATGGCAGATGAAGGACAAAAGATCAAGGAGATCAACCGTGCCATTGGGCCCTCTCAATCCCTTGCATTGAAGGCCAAGTATGCGCAAGAAAGTGGTGTAAATGATGAACAGAGTGATAGCAAGGGCATTGATGGCATGCTAGCTCAAGTTGCTCTCTTCACCAAGAACTTGAAGTTCCGAAGAAGAAGAAGCTCAATCGGACCAAGCGAGAAGAAAAGGAATTGCTACAATTGTGATGAGTCAGACCACTTTGCCGACAAATGCCCATATGAGAAGAGACTTGACAAGCCCAAGTATGAAGAGGGCGCCAAGCCAAGATTAAAGCCAAACCCCATCAACGAGAGATACAAGAGGAACAAGAAGCGTGATGGCAAAGGCTTACTTGGCCAAGAGTACCTATCCGATGTGGAGAGTGAAGATGAGGAGAAGGTTGTGGGGGTGGCCGGTTTGGCGTTTGCCGAACCCGGGTCACTCTTCACATATGACTACACCAAAGACTATGCCGATGACTCCATCACTCCCAAGGTCGCCGGTACTTGCCTCATGGCGAGGAGTACCAAGGTAATCTCTTCCCCTCCATCTCTCTCTAGCATCTTGGATGATCATGTTAGTACCAATGATAGTGACGATGATGAATTCGATGAAAACTATGTTCAAGAAATGTGTAAAATCATGAAGTCCCTTCCTAGCAATGCTCGTGCTAGATTTAAACAATTAATGAGCCTTGTCAATTCACATGACGAGACCATTGATAGTTTGGAGTCTCATATTGATGATGAGAAACTAAGATTCAATCTTCTTGAGCAAGAGCTAAGCAAGGAAAGGGACATCACCTCGCTTCTTAAAGAATTTAATTGAAATCTATGAACTAGATAAGGCAAAAGATTTGGATACCATAGATAGAGCTATCACCTTGTCCCAAGAGCTTGATACTTCAAAGAAAGAACTTGAGGTTGCTCATGCTTCTCTTACCAATGACCTTGATAACCTTGAGAAAGCAAATTTGCTTGTCAAGCGTGAGCTCATAACACTTGGTGAGAATCATGATCAACTTCGAGTGTCCTATGAGAAGGCTCTTGGTACATTGAAGGATCCTATTATTGTTGAGGATATTACTTGTGCTTCTAACCCTTCCTTGGATCAAGCTAGTCTCCTTGAGGAGAATAAGAAGTCGAAGGAACAACTTGAGATGGAGCGTCTCAAACCTACCACTAGGGCCAAGATTCTTGATGAGATTCTTGCTCGACAAACAATGAGAGCTCCAAGGCAAGGTATGGGGTATGACCCCAAGAACGACAAGAATGGTGCCAAGCCACCTAAAAGGATTGACTTTGTGCGTAAAGGGCACAAGGTGGTTGACCAAGTAAAGAAGAATGTTGTGAATGGGGGAGCCACAAGGGGCAACCCCAATCACAAGTTTACCGGAAATCCTAATCCCTCCTATGTGCTATGCAAGGGCACCCAAGGAAATGTATATGTCAAATATGTTGGCCCTCTCAATGGTTATGCTTATAGGTGGTACTCAATTTGGGTACCAAAAGATCTTGTTGCTAATGCTAGGGGACCCATTACTCAATGGGTTCCTAAATCAAAGAATTGATTTTGTAGGGGTATGCCTCCGGTGGAACAAAATGGGTGTTTGATAGTGGATGCACCAATCATATGACCGGAGGTAGAAGTGCGCTTGACCAATTTATTCATGATGTTAATTCAACGTCAAGCATCACTTTCGGAGACAACTCTAAAGGAAAGGTACTAGGTTTTGGCAAGTTGGTGGTCTCCAAGGCCTTGAACCTAGAGACCGTCATGCTTGTTGAAAACCTTGGCTACAACTTACTCTCTATAAAACATCTTGCGGATGCCGGTTATGATTCCTATTTCTCTAGATCTTGGGTGAAAGTCTTTAGGGGTGATAATCTCAAGTTGGTCCTTGTTGGATATGTGGAAGACGACCTCTATGTGGTCGACCTCTCGCAAGAGAGTCAATCTCTTTCCACATGTATAATGGCCAAAGTTGACGAGGGATGGCTTTGGCCATGTCAACATAAGAAATCTTAAACAACTCCTAAAGGGTGAACATATTGTTGGACTAACCGGTGTGTCTTTTGAGAAAGATCGTGTGTGTAGTGTTTGCATTTCAAGAAAGCAAAATGAGAGGAATCATCCATCAATATCCAAGGTGGCCACATCGAGACCTTTGGAGCTTCTCCATTTGGATCTCTTCGGGCCATCAACATATGATACTCTTGGTGGAAGGAGATATGGTCTTTTCATCGTCGATGATTACTCAAGATACACTTGGGTATTCCTTCTCAAGTCAAAGGATGATACCTACAAGTACTTTATGATCTTCGCCAAGCAAGCTCAACGCACCCATGAAGTGGAGATCAAGACCATTAGGACCGACAATGGCACCGAATTCAAGAATTATACCATGCAAGAGTTTGTTCAAGATGAGGGGATCAAGCATGAATTCTCGGCTCCATATACTCCTCAAAAAAATGGTGTTGTTGAAAGGAAGAACCGGACTATCATTGAGATGGCAAGAACTATGTTGAGTGAGTTCAAGTCACCCCACAACTTTTTGGGAGAAGCCATCGCCACCGCGGTTCACCACTCGAACCAGCTCTTCCTCCGAGCTCCCTTTGACATGACTCCGAACGAGATTCTCGCAAAGAACAAGCCCAATGTCAACTAGTTCCGAGTCTTTGGGTGCAAGTGCCTCGTCAAGAACAAGAAAGAAAAGCTTGGTAAATTCGAATCTAGAACCATAGAGGGTATATTTGTTGGTTATGCGGAAAACTCTCATGCCTATAGATACTACAACAAAACCAATGGTTGTGTTGAAGTATCTTGTGAAGTGGAGTTTTTGGAGGATAATGGCCCCAAGAGGGGCAAGTTGTTCCACGTGTTGTAGGTGATGGAGATTTCTCTCAAGTCATCAAGTTGATGGGGATTGGGCATATTTTTTCCACCGAATATCATATCCATGATCAAGATGTTGATGGGGGAGGATCAAGCCCAACTCAAGAAGAGCCTAGCTCTACTCAAGTTGAACCATCAAGTGCACCGCATGACGAACAACTCTCGGAAACCGAAGAACAAGAACCAAGCCCTCAACCCGTTGAGCCAGACCAAGAAGACGTTCTAGTTCCCCAAGATCAAGGTCAAGCTCAAGATGTGGTCAATGATCAAGGACCAACAAAGGATGAATTCGTTGATCATGAAGGGACTATCCGGAAGATCAAGTCCGCCTCTATTGCAAGTGGACTCCAAGTCAATAATATACTTGGAAGCATATCAAGAGGAATCGATACTCGCAACAAGAATAAGCAACTCACTACCTTTTGTGGCCATCATGCATTTGTGTCCAACTTCGAGCCACTCAAGGTCCATGAAGCTCTAGAGGATCCGGATAGGGTCATTTCCATGCAAGAAGAACTCGAGTGCTTCACCCGCAATGAAGTTTGGTCTCTTGTGGAGAGACCTAAAGATCATCACATCAATGTTATTGGACCAAGTGAGTATTCAAGAACAAGCAAGATGAGAACGGAACCGTCACAAGGAACAAAGCAAGGTTAGTGGCGCAAGGGTATGTCCAAATAGAAGCTATTGACTATGAGGACACCTTTGTGCTCATTGCTTGCCTTGAAGCTATTCGTCTCTTGCTTGCATATGCATCTTTTCATAACTTCAAGCTTTATAAAATGGATGTGAAGAGTGCATTTCTTAATGGTCCCTTGAAAGAGGTTGCATATGTAACTCAACCCCCGGGTTTCGAAAATACACGCTTTCCCAACCATGTGTATCTAATCCATAAGGCGCTCTACGGACTAAAGCAAGCTCCTCGTGCTTGGTATGAGCACCTTAGGGATTTCTTACTCATGGACAGGTTTAGCCTGGGTAAAGTCGATTCCACCCTTTTCACCAAACATGTTAAAGGGGGTGGCTTGTTTATTGTTCAAATTTATGTTGATGATATTATTTTTGGTGGAGCTAACGAATCACATAACAAATCTTTTGCCGAGTAGATGACCCAGAAATTTAGGATGTCTAGGATGGGGGAGTTGAAGTATTTCTTAGGCTTCATTGTGAAGCAACTTTCTCAAGGCACCTTCATCTCCCAAGAGAAGTACGTGAAGGACATGCTTGCAAAATTTGAGATGACCAATGCCAACCCCATGAAGACACCCATGCCACTCAATGGGCAACTTGGCCTTGGAGAAAGTGAGAAGGATGTGGACCAAAAGGTATATCGCTCCATGATTGGTTCTTTGCTCTACCTTTGTGATTCTAGGCCGGATATCATGTTAAGTGTTGGAATGTGTGCTCGTTTTCAATCTGCTCCCAAGGAGTGCCATTTGATGGCGGTCAAACAGATTTTTAGGTACCTTGATCTCACTCCTACACTCGGGCTTTGGTATCGAGAGGGGTCAACCTTTGAGCTTGTTGGCTATTCGGATTCCGATTGGGCTGGTGATAAGGTTGACCGGAAGTTGACCTCCGGGGCTTGCCAATTCCTTGCCAGGTCGTTGGTGAGTGGTCATCCAAGAAACAAAACTCCACCGCCCTATCCACCGCCGAAGCCGAATACATTTCCGCGACATCTTGTTGCGCTCAATTGTTATGGATGAGGCAAACCTTGAAAGACTATGGTGTGTCTCTTGGTACGGTGCCTCTTATGTGACAATGAAAGCGCAATAAAGATCGCCAATAACCCCGTCCAACATTGTCGCACCAAACATATTGACATCCGACACCACTTCCTACGTGACCATGTCGCAAATGGTGACATCAATCTCACTCATGTGGGAACGATGTTCCAATTGGCGAATATTTTCACGAAGCCTTTGGATGTAGCCCGTTTTGTCATGTTGAGGCGAGAACTCGGTATTCTAGATCCTCAAAACTTGCATTGATTCACTTCTTGCATTATATTCTTGCTCTTAACTTGCTATGTAGCCTAGTTGTGCAGTACATATGGGGATAGTCATCCTACAATGTATTGGTTTGATGCATACCTATGTGTGCGAGATAAATTGATCTCGTGTCATGATATGGGTCCAAGCATCTATCTTTGAGGCGCCATGACATGTGTGCTTAAACATAGGGGGAGAAATCCCCCGCCCAACTTTTGGTGTTTGTGTATTGAGTGTTTTTTGACTTTTGTTGATAAGTAGTCATGCCCATTGTTGCTATTTGTGTTTAATTATTTATCCCACCGGATATGGGTTACTTACTTGTTGAATCTGGATTCTGTGTATATGTCCATATAGCCTCTCAATTGAACTCTCAAAAGAAAAAGGGGGAATCATCAAAACTTTTTCTTCTATTTCGCAGTTTTCAGCATTTTTCCCGGTCTTCTCGGATGTGGAGCCAGAATTTCCGGCGGAAACCGAAATTTTCGGCAGGCGACCGAACTGCCACACAGAGCTCAATTTCGGTCGGCCGCCGAAAACATTGGTCGCCACCGGAATTTCCGGTGTGGGTTTCGGTCCGCAGGCCCGCTCGCCGAAATTGCCGGCTCCCGATCCGGTCGCGCCGAGCTTATTGCTGGTTTGCTGTTTTGGGGGGTATTTAAACCACGCGCGTGGGGCAGTTCCTGTTTTTTCCTCTCCTTCTTCCCCACGCCCTCCCTTCCTCCATGGCCGCCGCCCCAAGTTCCCCCACCCTCCCCTAGGCCCTTTCCTCCACCCCTTTCCCCCCAAACTCCACCAAGTTGTAGATCAGGCCTCTACAAGGGGCATGTTCGTTTGCGGTACCAAACTTGGTGGGTGAGCGCACCGTGGTACCTGAGTTGTCATCAATCGCGCGGAGGGGCCATAGTAGACTCGCCAATTGTCCAGAAGGGCCAAATGGGGGTGAATACAAATTTAACGGCCAAATGTACGTTTGAACCAGATGAAAGACGGTTGAACTCAAATACCGCCGCCAGGTCAACTCTTCTTGGCCCGCCATGTCAGTATTCCCCGTTATCTTTTGCGGTCGTGCACTAGCTTACCCCTGCGTGGACTAGATCCCTGAGTGGACCAGATCTATTTCTTTGCTCTGCTCTGGTCTTCTCCCCTGCTCCCCTCCCCATAACATTTGCTCAGCTCCGGCTGCTCGTCTCAGATTGGAGCTCGCACTTGCTCTAATTTGCGTCCCCGCCATGTCTGGTCAACCTCCCATGCCTCTAATCGAAGCTCGCAGCCGTCGCCGTTGCATCGTCCGCCGTATTGGAGCTTCGCGTCCCCGGACTAATATCTCGCCTCTGGCTAGTCCTTCTCGCACGGCGGAGCGCATCCCGTCGGGCGATCCAGGACGGCGACCGGCCTCGGGAAGTTGCGTGCTGCCGCGCACCCCAGGCATGGTAGCCCTGGCACAGCAGTTCAACGACCACACTCTCATGGCCACCGTGCTTGGCGTCCGTCCCGCCGTGTCGCTGGCAGAGTTACTGTCGGCTTTCAGGTCTCGTTTTGGGATTAGACGAAATGAGGTCAACATTGAGGTATGCGCGCCGCCATTTGATTTTTTTCGTCCGGTTCGAGCACAGCTCAGACACCGAGCGCGTTCTGCATTCTTCCCGTTCTTTCGAGTGCTGCGGGGAGAAAATGAGCTTCATGCGTTGGCATCGCGCCTGTGGGTGGGACGATCGCTTGGGGCAGCTTCGTTTCTTCTCCAAACTCGGCTTTGACGGCCTCCCATTGGATGCTTGGGAGCCGGAGGCCCTCATGCAGGTCGTCAGTAGCCTTGGCGGCGAGCTGGTGGAAATCGTGCCACCGAGCGACAGATGGGTCATCGAGGTAAATGCGTGGCTGAAAGATTCTGACGCCGTTCCTAAGATGTATGAGGTGCAGATTCCAAGCAGGGCAGGGCGACAGCTTTGCTGGAAGCACCCGGTCATCATCCACCTAGAGGAGGTTCTGGAATTGGTACATGGCATTCAGGGCCCCGAAGAGGCTGTCAGAAAGCGTCCTCATCGCCTAGAGTGTTGGCCTGGAAGGATCGATGGCATAGGACCACCACCGTTTCGCGACGGTGCACACAGTTTCGGTGGGGGGACCGGGCTTGGACGAGCTGGTGGTTCTGATTTTCCTCGAGTGAAGACAGAGCTCTAGTGAATTTCCGTGGTATGTGTGGCTAATGAATTTGTAGTATGGAGAGCGTAGCAGGAAGTTAGCATCGACTAAAAATGTGTAATAGTTTGAATCGATGTAGTACGTGTGTAATAGTTTGAAGTAGTATGTGTGTGTAATAGTTTGAATCGATGTAGTATGTGCGGGTAATGAATTTGATGTAGTGTGTGTGTGTAATAGTTTGAATCGATGTAGTTGAACACCGTGCTTTATAAATTCTGTGAATAACCAAGGACAACCTCATGAAAAGAGGGTGGTCTGGTAATGAGTAATGTCAATTCTGTAGATGCCAGGAAAATGTAGTCCATCTCCTCTTCAAGTACAAGGTACCTACATTTGTAACACGTTGAACCGCAGGACCATTTTGTAGGCAACACAAGACAAAGGAAAAAGGTTTACAGCACAGACAGCAGACGCAAAATCTGTAGTCTGGGATAAAAAGATGCCAGTTAACTGGATTGAACCACGACTAGTAATTGAAGAAAATAGATACTTGATAGTATTTGCTTACAACAATAGTACTTCCATACAAAAGGGTCTTATACCTGCACAAAAGTGGGATAAACTTCCTACTAGTTT